>JAEHOD010000024.1:0-600000 GCA_016834595.1 Chlamydomonas schloesseri | reverse complement strand
TTGTGGTCAGTGTTGGGATGGGTGGGGACGCAGGGTTGGGGTCGGTCCAGCCAAGGATCTGGCAGGGAGCAGCAGCACAGCAGCCGCTTACCGGCGGTGGGTGGTGGTACGGTTGCTGAGTCGTGTATCCAGGAGAGTGGGTGGGGGGCACGGTGTCAGCAGGGCCACAGCTGAGCCGCAGCAGCGGCATTGGAGACCACTGCCTCAGATTACATAGCTATGCAGTGCAACACCACAGCTGATGGGGGTTTCTAGGATATGTGGATACGACTTCTCGAATGAATAGGATGCACAGAATGGCGCGGGTGGCGCGTTTCACAGCCCCACCGATGTGGGTATCACAATTTTTGCGGCAGCTCATTGCAAAGCCCTGGGTTGGGGCCTAGAGGGCTTGCGGGCACAATGGGAGAGGGGGCTTCGGGCAGGCGGAGAACCAGCAACCTGCAAGATGAATGCGCCACAGGCGTATGGGCAGGGAGCATGGAAAAGGGACAAACATTGCGCACGGTGGATGGCACAGTCGCGCGCCCACCATGCATTACGACGCACTTTTGTTACATAACAGGAGCAACAGCAGCGTTAGCGCCCAGGCACTAGTACATGAATGTTACAATCGTGACAAGCTGGACCGCAAAGCCGCCAAGCCAATGCCGCAAACAACAAAAAAGCAAAAGGATCGGCGCGTTGGGGGGGCCACGCGTGCGGCGTGCTCCAATGCTCCTCCTAACGGTATGTACACGGCTCACAGTCCGCGCATTCGGACCCCGCTGGCACCTCAAACCGCTACGGCCCCCGGGGCCCCCCGCGGGGCACGCCTCTACCAATCAACGGCAGCACCAAACCTCACAACATACCACCCACCACCACCACAACCACCACCACCACCTGCGACAGCCTACACACTGGAGCACCATGATTGCAACAACTAGCACGCCTGTTCCTGTCCCGCCCGCTTACATTCGTGGCACGCGGCCGCCAACTGCCAGCTGCTGCTGCTGCTGCCGCACGCCGCCAGCCGCTGCTACCACGCACCAAGCGCCAACGTATGCCGCCAGCAGCAACCCGCCGAGCCGCCGGTCTACTACAGGCCCGCCGCCGTGGCGGCGGCGGCGCTGCCGCTCGCCGCCGCCGCCGCCGCTGCGCCCAGCACCAGCGACAGCGAGGCGCCGCCCAGCGCCAGTGCCATGAGCCCGGTGGCCAGGGAGCGCTGGATGGCGGTGGTGCGGTCCAGGACCACCGTGTACTCCTGCGCGGTACGGTACGGCATGGTTACATTAAGTGCGAAACCAGGGGATGTTTGGCGAAGGGGAGGAATGATACGGGAAAGCGTGGTGCAGGTGCAGGTGGTAGGTGGTAGGTAGGTCAGAATGGGTCGGACCCCAAACGCTCCATGTAATGCGGTGCAGCCCCCCATGGGTATGGCTTAATTGGGCTGGTATTTACACACACTTCCCACGCACTACCCGCCCCACATGCACACGACGCACACGCACACATTGTGCAATCGAGCCCCTGCACCCTCTGGACCGACCTGCACGTTGTCTGGATCCGGGATCCACATGGACCCGTCCGGCAGGTCCACCTCGCGCGTCACCTGGTAGCGCGGGCCCGCTGTGGCCGCCAGCGCGAAGCCTGCGTGTGCACGTGCACGTGCATGCGGCGCGGGTATACCGTTCCGTACGGTTGAGGTTGAGGCTGAGCGACTAGGTGCGAGTGCGGGGTTACGCAAGTGAGGCCCGCACCTTTGCGGGCTGCATGCCCATTAACTTGTGAAGAGTTATGGGTGGTGAATACGGCGTGGGGTGAGATGCAGCTTACATGGTGGTGGGCGGGAGCCTGAAAGCGCTGGTGCACTGCTGCGCGCGATGGTGCTTGACGCAGGCCGTATGCATACTGGCGACCACACGCATACGCAACTCCCAAGCCGCGGCCGCAACCCTGCCCACGTCCTACCTGTCCCGAAGCCAGCCGCCAGGGAGGCGAGCAGTGCGCCGGCGCCGGCGCCGCCCGCCTCCTGAATGTACGGCAGCGCCGCCGCCACGCCGCCCACCACCAGCAGCACGGCGCCCGCATCGACCCGGACCGTGCCAGCGGCGCCGGCGGCGCCGCCGGCTCCCGATCTCCCGTGGCCGTGAGCCGCGTCGCCGTTGCTACTGCCGCTGGTGCCGGCGCCGCTGCTGCTGGCACTGCGGCTGCTACCGGCCGTCTGCTCCACTCCGCCATTCACGACCTCGTGCGCCGCCGCCGCGCCGGCGATGCCCATCACCGCCCCCAGCGCGCCTAGCCCCAGGCCCAGGCCGCCAGCCGCGCCGCCGGCGGCGCCGCCGGCTGCCGCTGACGTCACCGCCGCCATGACATCAGCACCGGCGGGGTGCAGCATGGCAGCTAGGAGGTCGCCGCCGCTGCCGTCGCTGGCTGCGGAGGTGGATGCAGCGGCAGCGGCAGCCACAGAGGCGGCAGCAGTTGGCAGGCTGCTGGCGGCGGCGCCGTCAGCGGCGGCGCCGCCGAGGGCGATGATGGTGTCAGCTGCTGCCAGGGCTGAGAGCAGGTAGGCTGCCGTGAAGGTCCGGTACCTATGACGCAATCGTTGAATGCGGCCGCGCGGCAAACGGCGTCGTCAGCTCTGACACATGATCGCCCACACAGTGCTGCACGACGGGCTCCACAGCCTGGGCTGGAAAGAGCCGCAACAACCTAGACCTACGGCTCCACCCATAGAGCACCAAAACGCACGCCATCCGTACGCCCCAGGCCGGACCAGAACAGACTTGACCAGACCACGTGCTCACCCCAGCGAGGCCTCGACGCGCGGCGCCACAGCCACCATGCCCAGCAGCACCACCGCCACCGGACCCAGGCCGCCGTGAACCACCAGACCAGACAGCAGCCGCCACAGCTCGCCCTGCGGGAGGCAGGAGTCAGGCGGCGGGGAGACAGAAGGCGGCGGCGTGTGTCCACGGGGCGTGCAGGTCACCGCCGCACGGGGCCTGGCTATCGGCAACTCAGTGAGTGGCCTCCGTGCTGTGCTGCCCCGGACGCACTGGGTAGCGGGGTTGCATCACCGACCCTTCTGCTTACAGCCCCAGCCTCATGCCACATGACTGCCGCATGCCCCGCCCCCGCCCCGCCCACCTGTGCGGTCCCAACCCTAAGCGAATACTTTGGTACTGTTAGTTTCGGCCCCGCGAGTAACCTGCCGTTCGGCATCCCTGCCCGCCCTGCCTCAACCGCCCTGCTCACCCGCCATCATCATCACCATACGACCCACCCACCCGCCCACCCCACCTGCTCCACTACGGCGCCGCGGCTGAAGCCCACGCTGGCCAGCAGCTCCGCCGCCGCCTCCGGCCCCTGGGTCGCCGACACGCGCACCAGCGTGCCGTACACCGCCGCGTCCACCAGCGCGATGGCGTACGACAGGTACGGCGTGACCTGTACGACCATGTGTTTGAGGCGTGCCCGTGGTCAGGGATGGAGGTGATGGAAGCGGGTTGGCGGCGGGAGCCACGGGGGCTTCACGCCACGGGTGGCTCGCCCCGGATGCGGTGTGTGCACGAGGGCCCCTGAATCCATGGCTGCGTGGCTTCATAGGCGTTGGATCCCGTACGGTATCTGGGTAAGACTAGGCACACATGTCTCCTGGACGGTACTACGGCATTGGCCCGCCGCAACCAAGCCAAGCGCGTGAATGCTGTCTTCGCCGCCCAACTCGCCTTGGGGAGCTCTATGGCCTGACCCGGCGCAGTCCTGCAGTCATGAGATAACGAGGGGGGTAGAACAGGAATAGGACTAAGAATCAAGAGTGTGCAGGGGCGCAGCTCGGTAAGCAGCATGCAGCTGGCGGCACGCCGGTACGGTTCAAAGATGTACACGTGGCGTGGCGCCGAATTGCGCAGGCGCTGTGTACGCGTCCGCGCCGTGCCCGGCTGAGACCAGCCCGGCTGCCCACGTCGCCGGGCGCCGCATCCCCACGGCCCGCCTTTGCAATCCAGGTTTTGCCCGCTGATACCACTGATAGGCCAACCAGGACGTGTGCGTAGCGCGGGGGCATGCACTCACTTGGCACCTGCCCAGACCTCATTCCTCAGCATCTCCTCGTTTGCGATGAAGCGGCCGGAGGGGTTGCGGCTGCATTCCAAGGGCGAAGTGGTTGGTGCATGCGCAGCGGAACAAACAGTTGCAGCCGGCTCCCGCAAAGCTTCGCACGGATGCTGGGGCCTGTAGACCCGAACGCAGGCAACGTCCAGGCAGAAGCCAGCTGCTGCCGACCAGTGTCAATGCGGGCCAGCCCGCATAAGCTACATGCGTCAAGGCGTTAAACTGCACGTCGAGGGCGCACCTGTTCGAGATGCTGGTGGTGCGCGGGGCCGCTTCCTGCTTGGGCCGGACACGCCACCACTCCACCTGCTGCTCTTGCTTGTCCCCTGGGGCGCACGCCCACGGCAAGCAGAAAGGTCAGGATACAAGCAGAGAAAGGGCATGCGGCAAGGACAGGTCACGAAGGGCATGGATGCGAGGGCGCTGGTAAGTAGGAAACGACCGGGTCAATAGGGGCATGGCGGGGGAGATCAAGGGCTCCGGCTGCAAGGATAGCTTGCTTGTGCAGCCAGCGCACAGGACCAGGTGGCTGGTGACAGCTGCGGTCATGACGCCTTGCAAGAAGTCGACTGAGATCTGGGGCGCACCATCACGCCGGGGAAACTGCTGAGGCATCGCACGCAACCTCAGCCCAAGTACCGGCCCCCGCCGTCCGCCCGTGCGTCCGCCCTGTTCCGGAAACCGAGCCCTAGACGCTTGCGCGGGAGGCTTGGTTCTACAAGCATCGGTATCGGCAGCCTTTTTGGTCGGTACTTTGAGCCTTATGAATTGCCAGTGCGTTACTATGGTTGCTTATCGCCGCGTCGCAAGGTCAAGGGCAGTTTGTGTTCATGTCGCTTGTTGTTTGCTTCTCACCTTGCGTAGCGCTTCCCAGCAGTGAGTCCAAAGAATCAAGCGTGGACCTCTTAGACTCATCAGCGGCCTTGACGCATACGGAGCGCCGAGGGCCTGTGCTTGCACGTCTCGCTTGCAGCCCCACCGTGCATTCTGGTACCGTGGCATTTAGCTTGAATACATGGTGTGAATAACCCAAAGCCATCTTGGGTTCGCGCACAAGAAATCCAAAGAACTTGTCCAAAAAGCTAGTCTTGTATGTGTGCCAAGCTTGCCAAGCTTGGCAATCCCCGTTTATTGCCTGATTATTTTGAACTGTAGCTTGATATGCAGGGATCTAGAGGACGTGGTCAGGCGCCCTCGACACCCATCCTGGCACACGCTCCACGCTGCCAACCCCAATGCCGCGTGCCCCACTGCTGCCACCCGCTGCCACAAATTCCCGTGTTACTAGGTCCGTGAGCTACTCCTTATTCCCTGCCTGACGTTCACACAGGTAAGCCTTGAAACTTTCCTTCATACGCTGCTGCCGTGTACCTTCCTCAGTTCTCGAAGACACACGACACGCGACCTTCAGAAGTACTCCAAATGCAACGCAAGCTATCCTTTCCCCCCTCAAAGCTTCAGCACCAACTGGCCACAAGGGCATTTTAACAAAGCTGCAATCTCAATCCCTCCTTTTTAAGGACAAGGAAGCGCGGCACCGCTGCAATACTGAGCTGCGCTTGGACTCAATGCTCTCATTCCAGTCCTCTTCAATCCCTCAACTGAACACCTGGGTCGCACACGCTTTCAGTCCTTATCAGTTTGTCATCCAGTACCTCCATCCATTCTGAACTATAGATATCATGCTGCTGAACAGAAGCCACCTTGCAGAGCCATCCTGCTCTTGGCCCTGCAGCCTGCGTACCGCATTGGAATCACACCGCAACGCGCTCTGCCGTAAGCACGCCCGCCCGCTCCGTTCCCCCTGCTTTATCTTTACTCCGGAACCCTTCAGCTTTCAGCTTCCAGTGTCAAACCATGACAATCCTGTCTACTAACCAAACGCAACCGCCCCCTGTCACGCTGCGTCGCTTCCTACCTACCGTATTATTACGGCCGCGTTCACTTCGCGCGATGGCAGCATCCGTGCAGCAGCCCGCGCATGGCCCTCGCTGACGATCATACGGCCCGGGCAACATCAGTATTAACGAATGAGTTCCGCACAATGCTAGAGCATCGGCATGGAAATTGTTTGCTACAAAACTGGTCGTACATTAGCATCGACGAAGCGGCTGCAAGCGCCCTGGCTGAGCTCCTCGTCCCCAGGTTTCAACCAAAGGCGCGCATACAGCGGAGGCATGTACACGCGTGGCAAGCGCCGCGGCGCCCTTTCCCACGACACCTGTTCGCGCCGTCCCCACGCGCAACCCCCGCTCACGCCGGGAACAGCAGCAGGTACTCGAACATCACATGCAGGTCCCTGCGGCGGCACACGGCGACATGGCCGAATCAGTGAGGAGGGAGGCCCTGGAACGAGCACGCCAATGCCCTGCGCACAACATCCCGAATGCCGTGAGTAACACGTGCCACATGCGGGCCGCGCTGAGCTAGCTTGCAACCATGGAACTTTCGTTCCAAGTAGCCGTCTTCTGGTTTCCTCAAGCTGTGCCTGGCACCTGTCGTACTTGCCGTCAGGGCCCCCCTCACACGGCCTGGCTGTGGCCGCCCCCAGGCCCCAAGCCCCATCCTCACTACCGTATCACCACATTCCCCCAGCACCGCCGAGTCAACACACACCACACAGCCTCACCCGGAGCCCTTGCTGCTGGGGCGGCCCGCCGGCAGCGCCGCCCAGGACGCCCCCGGCTGCAGCCCTGGGTGCGACAGGCCGCGCGCCTCCAGCAGCTGCCGGCACGCGCGCACGTCCGCTGGCACCGGGGGCGGCGGCGGCGCCGCCATCGCCGCGGCGGCGGCGGCGCCGTGCGTGGCCGCGGCGGCGGCCGTGACGGCGGTGGGGCTGGCGGTGCCGGGCGCGACCCCGGCACGGTAGTATTGCCTGTGGACCAGGAGAGGGGGCCGTGGCGGCAGTTGTTGGCGCCGACGCACACCGCCCGACGCGCATCCCCGCTGCTGCCGCGCGCCATTGTACTTCATCAACTGAGCGACGGGAGCGGAGCAGCAAGCCCAGCGAGCTCACCCCCTGACTCTTATGCAGTGGATTGGATTAGTTTGGGCTGGTAGCCATCCCCAATGTTTCGCAAAGGTCGATTGGCTTTTGATTTCTGGAATGAACCCCCCCCCCAAATGCCCATCCCAGCCAGCCAGAGCGCCAGCTAGTCTGCTTACATTGCTGTGCCCAGGCAGCCCGCCACATCCACTCCAAGAACCCCCAGTCTGCAAGAGCAACATCACATACCTGAACAACCGCCAACCTGCCCAACTCCCGCTCAGTGCACCCAGCGACCCACGGCCACCCACCCGTGCGTCCCCGCCGCTGCCGCCGCCATGCACGCCGCCGCCATGGGCAGAGCCAGCCGCACCGCTGCAGGAAAAATCCGGCTCTTTACGGAGGATGCCCACGTCGAGTAGCTGCGGCCGCCGGCCGCTCCACTGCCGCAGCTGCCGTTGCTGCTAGAAGCGCCGAAGGCGCCAAAGGCGGCGCCTGCCGGGCCGCCGCCTCTGAGTGCGGAGGCAGACGTTGGCGCGGGGCGCAAGCCGGTGCCAGTGCGGCTGGCGGGCACCGCGAAGGCCGTGTGGCGTGCCGGTAGGCGTGGCAGGCGGCGCCCGCCGCTGTGGGGGATTGGCATGAGGTACATGGTGGAGCCAAGATCCTTGCAAACCGCTGACTGCGGGGGTGATGTGCGTGGAGCAGGCAGCCTGCTGCCATCGTTCTTGCCCAGCCCCGGCCCCCGCTCCTAGTAAGCGCAACGCGCACCGTTGCGGAAGCCGTGACGTTGTTGTCACAGCCTACGTCGCACGAGGGGAATGGATTACATGCAAGTTAGCTGGGGGCCCGGCGGGGAGGGGGGGGGCCTTGATTCGCGTTGGCGCTCGTCGGTTTAGTTTGCGTCGGGAAATGCGGTCCTTGTGAGCCTATTGGCGCGGACCTGCTAATTCTATTTCATATCATTGGAAGCTAGTTCAAGTGGCACCACGCCGGACTTACCGATGAGCACACAGAGCGCGTCTCAACGCGCTTCACTGCTTTCATCGCAGCCCAGCCCGCTGCACGCGCCGCGAGCAGCAGTAGAGGTATTGAGAGAGGTCTATCCATGCTCCTCTATGCGGATATGTAATGCCTCAACACGTTGTAGCTTGCGTCTTGAAATGGTGGAAGGTGATGAGTCCACGACCAAAGCACTGATGACTGTGCCTGGCAGGTATGTATCCTAATGCTTGTTATATAGAGCAAGTGGCGCTATGGCGGGCTACAGGAAGCGGCATCGGCCGCATCAGCAGCATAGCACGAAGCCACAAACCCTGCCCGGCTGCCCCGTGCCCAAGCCTGTGCCCGGCAGGGCCCTGCCCTGCCCCGCCTACCCCGCCCCTTACCCCGACCGCTAGTATCCCGTTGTCGGCGGCTGACGTCTGCGCTGGACGCTTCAGAAATGCTACGCGATTCACTTCCATGCTACCGTTAAAACCTGAAAAAGGTGCCTGCTGAGACGCAATGGGGGTTTTGGACCCAATCCGGGTCGGTTGGGGCCGGCAACGGTCGAGTTGGCCACCCCGCACCCCTGATGGGCCCGCCAGGCGGCCCATGCGCAAGACAGCAGGCTGATTGAGCCTGTGGCTTGACAACTTTCTTGGGGTGATTGAGTGAATGTGTCGGAGTGCATGCGCACAGGCAACAGCGTGCAAAACAACAGCCTTACTGCAGCAGGCGGTGGGTACCGTAGTTGTGGCCGCACACTCAATGAGGCAGGCCCAAGTAGAAGGCAGCGGCTTTGGTGCGGCTGCGGCGGCGGCGGCGGCGGCGGCGCAGCTGGTGGCGGCCAAGGGCGCGGCCGGCGCCAGGGGTTGCGGTTGCAGGTTGGAAGGGGTCGGGCATCGTCAACCACGCGTGGAGCTGCCTGTGGCGACGACTGCTGGTGCCGCCATGCGTATGCGTGCGCCGCACAGCGTTGGTCAGCGTGCGCCCAAGCCCGACGCCGCCGGCCGTGGTGGAACCGGACAGTCTACCTGGTGACTGTGTTTGGGAATCTGTCAAGACCATCTGCTGGCTTGTGCTCTGCGGGGTCCCTCCTACGCGTTTTTGATCGCGTCGTCGCTTCATAATTTTGAGCGCACCAAAATTTATGAATGCCTGCCATTGTAATCGTGCTATGTGTGGCATGGCAACAGTCGGTGGGCTGCGGCGTCCTGCACCTGCACATGCATGCGCGGCAGCTCGGCTCGCTGCGCTCTCAGGCCCACGCCCCGGCATTCCCCGTGGGCCACCCCTCATCCCATGGGCCTGGCCAAGCCGAGAAGCAGCACATTCAGATAGCAAGATCATTCATTAGAGCATATATGTGTACAGCAGGCAAGGGCCCCGTGCCTCCAGCGCTTTTCAGTCCTCATCGGCCAGCTCATCGGCCGGAGCTGTCTGAGAAGCGGAACGCGTGCGAGTCCATGTGCGTCTATTCAGTCTGGTATACTTATCATATCGTCGCATTTATCGATGTAGGCCACATACAGTCCCGAGCCGGGTGTCCCAGGCACACCGCCCCGGCGCCCTTCATCCGTCCCTGGGGGGGGGTCGTCTGATGGCGGTTCTGCTCCATGGCTCAAGCAACTGCTTCACTGCTCATGCTGCACACACGCGCACCGAAAGGGCACGACCCGCTGAAACCCGCTGGCCCTGTGCGCGTAGAGCTCATGGGGGGGGGGAGAGGACAAGTGGGAAGCAGGCGACCCGTGCGGCCACGCCCGTGCCGGGATGCCAGGATCGACACAAGGGCCGGTATGGTTGCGGAATTACAGAGGGGACAACCCGAGTGTGCAAGCACACAAGGGCCGTCGGAAGCTGCTGCAAACCCTCCCGCCGGGCCGGTATGCAAGGGGATGCGGCCAGTACCGTACTGCAATTGGCACTTCGGCAGTACCACACCAACCACGCCGGTTACGGCGGGACATTGGGAATTTGGCGCCCGATCCCTCCTAGCTTGTTCGGATTCTTATTGTTATGCCATTTTATTGTTGCGGGAGCTGCTAAAGGAAATCAAGGTTGCATGATTACGGATGACTGCTTTCTTGTCCAGCGACGCCGCCTTTGTTGAATTTCAATCAATGCAACCTTCAAATCGAGATGTAAGATTGCATGCATCATAAGCTGCAGCGCATACAGTCGACAATCGTCGGCTTTCTTTTCTGTCACTTGCACATCACAAAACGCGTGAGATACGTATCACGATGGTAGTGATAACATAGCGCAATTTGTATGGAACCTATGCGACGCAATTTTTGTGTATGACCCGCGCGGTTTCGCCTGCGCGCTGCCGCATGGTGAAGGAGTTCTTGGAAGAGCATTTACAAGCGCGCTGAACTGTAATGGCTCGGGCGCCAGAAGGCCCTCGCCGACGCTCCCCCGCCTGCTGTGGGCGCTGGGCGTTGCAGCTGAAGGATGATACCCAGGTAACTTTTCCTATGGAAAGGAACGAGGCAGTCGCGAACGCCGATGACTTGAAGGGCGAAGGCCCTCGATGAGCACAGAATTCTGTTACAATGCGAAATGTGGTAGTGCGTCCTGTGTTGTGTGCGGCAGCTCCCGTGTTCAGCTAAGTATCATGCCCATGAAATTTTGAGCGAGTCATCAATGGCACGACAGCGATCGCTGCGCGCCAGACGTCGCGAAACCGGCGGGCACAACTACGGACAGCACAGGCGGGGACTCCCGGCCCACCCCTTACCCTAGCCTGCGCGCGTTTTTGCACGCTTGCGTGCCTGCTGCCTCACCCCAGACCTGTATCCTCTTTGTCCGTCTTGCCGGATTGTTGCTGCCTCGATTTGCGACTGCACGCTCTAAACCCACAACGCCCGCAGAGCACTTGGCTGCTGGTCAGGTCCTACCCCTCCATATTGCTGTGGCCGCTCGCGCTGCTGGCGCTCGTGCTGGGACTGGGCCTGTGGGTGGTGTTGAGAGCCAGGGACGTGGAGAGCAATGCGGCGCAGGTGAGGCTCTTTGCTTTGAATTGCAGGCCTGGTGTGGACAGCGGCAGCAGGAAACGCGCACCCGCTTGTGCCGCCTAACGACGCCGGGCGGCAGGGGGGTCAGGAATGTGGTTTTGGGGGGCAGGCCGTGGGGGGCAGGCCGTACTACCGATCAGACATGCCTCATTGCGCGACTGTCATTGCGCCTGGGCGGTCTCCAGCATCGAGCTTACACACGAAGCGTGCGGCGCCGTATTTCCCGCCGCCGCCTCCCGTCCCCCGCAGGACCTGTCGCAATGCCTGGCGGCCCTGTTGGCAGCCGGCGCCCCGATTGGCGGCGGCGGCGGCGGCGGGGGTTTTAGCGCCAACACGGCCCTGTACGACGGGATGGCGGCGGCGGTGGTGGTGCTGGCGGCGGCCGTGTCCTGGTCGCTGTTCGTGGGCCTGGCTGACAGGTGCGTGTCGGGGACCGGGCTGGGCTGGGCTGGGCCGGGCTGGGCCGCGCGGGGTTGCGCACCTTTGTACTGTCCCTGACTGAGTATCACGAATCAGATGGAGGCATCATGTGCAAGCTCGCGCAAAGCGGCAACGCGGCAAAGCGTTTGGAACGCGCCTGAGCATCGGCTGCGCTTCGCTGCGCTTCGCTGCGCGCACGCGTCCGACCCCCAGCACCCGCTCAACCCCCCCCACCACCACCACTCCCACTGCGCCCGCTGCACTGCTGCATGCATGTGCGCACTGCTGCATCCACCACCACACGTGCAGGCAGCGCCACCGGTCGCTCCTGGAGGCGGTGGTTCCACCCGACGTGCTGGATGGAGCCACTGGCGGCGGCGGCGCCAGAAGGAACAGGCACACAGGTGGGCCAGGCCGGGCGGGTCGGGTCGGGTCGGGGAGCAAGTTCATTCCAACCCAAGCAGGGGGGGGGGGTTTACTGGTAAACAGTCCCGGTGATAACAAACTGCGAATAACGTGAAGCAGGGGGGGTTAGGTGGCGGGTGCAACGAGCTCGTTGCCGGCAGCGCAGGGCTATGTGGCGCAGTGCGCACCTCGACGCCCTCGCATATCCTGCCAAGGCCCTCAACTGGGCCCTCAACTGGGACCCAAAGGACTGCGCTCACTGCTTCAGCACCCCATAACAGCCACCCGCTTATCCCACCCAACAACCCACATCACGCCCCCCGACACACACACACACACACACACACATCGCATTGCATACACGGTCTTTGCTTTGCTTGTTTTCCCCTTGTGATCTCTAACACACACACACACACACACACACACACACACACACACACACACACACACACACACACAAACCTCATACCGATCGCCGCACCGCACGGCGCCGCTGGCCAAC
Organism: Chlamydomonas schloesseri; assembly: GCA_016834595.1. Lineage (NCBI taxonomy): Eukaryota > Viridiplantae > Chlorophyta > Chlorophyceae > Chlamydomonadales > Chlamydomonadaceae > Chlamydomonas > Chlamydomonas schloesseri. The sequence continues at coordinate 587,588 of JAEHOD010000024.1, read as the reverse complement.
GTCATGCCACGTCACATCCCCCTCACACACAGGCACGGTGGCGGAGGTGGTGCTGGAGCTGTGCGGCGCGGTGCTGGCTGGGAGGCTGCCGGCAGCAGCGGACGTGGCGTGGGTGCAGGGCGCGCTGCTGCGGGGCCAAGACGTGTACGGCGTGTCAGTCACCGGGCTGCAGGAGCACCTGCGTGCCGCCAACCTGGACGTGAGTGGGGGTTCCATGCATGTTACATCATGACGAGGAGCGGCAGTGGTGGCGGCGTGGGCCAGGGCCAACGGTTCAGGGTCTTGTTGGACTAACCTCTTCACCATTGCGGCTGGCGCCCATGACCGCTTGCTCAATACAGGGAGATGTGGCACGCGAGCTGATGCGGCAGCTGGGCCAATCGCTTGACCTCGGCGGCGGCGGCGGCGGCAGCCTCGGCGGGGGCGGCGGCGGCGGCGGCGGGGGCGGTGGGGGCGGCGGCGGCAGCGGCGGTCGTGGGCGGTACGAATCCAGTGACGGCGGCGGCTTCTTGTACGACGACTCGGATGGCTCGTACGGGGAAGATGAAAGGACCAGCGGCAAAAGCGGCGGCGTGTTGGGCTTCGGCGCCGGCTGGCTTGGAAGGGTGCTGGGGCGGCGGTTTGGCGGTGGCAGTGGCAGAGCGCCCACAGTGCAGCAGAATGCGGCTTACGGAGTGAACAGCCGCGGCCGTGGCAGCAAAGCGGCGGCGGCGGCCGCCGCCGCCATTGGCGCCGGAGGTAGCGCCGGCGGCGTGGGTACGGCGAGTGTGGCGAGTGACGACGATGGGTATGGCACGATCAGCGGCGCGCTGGCGTACATCCTGATGCCGCGCATGCCGTACAACGCGTCAGAAGCGCTGTACGGCGAGAATGGTGGCGCCGCCGCTGTCGCCGCTGCCGGGCTGCGTGACCGCGCGTCCGTACTCCCTGAGGGCGCGGCCGAGGGCGGCGCTGGCGGCGGCGGTGACAGGGACAGTCCGCATGGCGGCGGCGGCGGCTTCATCAGCAGTGCGGCTGCCGGCGGCGGCCTGGGAGTGCGGCTCAAGTCGTTCCTGCGGCCTTCACTCAACGCCGCCGCCACCGCCGTACAGCAGTTGGGCAGTACACTCAGCTTCTCCGCCAGCCGCCGCGCCAGCATCGACGCTATTGGGCTGCGCATCACGGCTGGCGCCGGCGGCGCCGGCACACCTGGTGGCTCGGCCGCTGCTACACCTGGCGGCGGGAACTTGGTTCCATCGCCGCTGCCCCGCGCCAGCAGCCTGGCGCGCAGCATGCGCCGCTCCGTTGACGTCCTCACGCCAGCCGCCATCCTGCTAGGCGGCGCCGGCCTGACACCGGCGGCGCTTGACGGCGGCACCAGCCCTGGCGGCGGCGGCGGCGGCGGCGGCGGCGGCGCCGTGAGCGCTGGCGGCGGCGTCACCCCGGCTGGCATCGGCGGCGGCGGCCACACGCCCACGTCGTCACGCTTCCGCCGCCAGAGCTCCGTGGTCATGCTGTCAGACATGCCGTCGGCACCCGCCGCGCCCACTTCCACGGCCGCGGCCGGTACGGGGTCGTCGCAGACCGGCATGAGCGGCCCTGTCGGTAGCGCCGCCGCCGGCGGCGGCAGACACGGCGATCAAGTGCCAGTCAGCGCGCCGGAAGCCATCCTGATCTCTGCCACATCGCCGCCCCTGACCGTCAACACGGACCCAGTCGGCAGCACGCCGGAGGCCAGCGTTGGCGGCGGCGGTGGCGGCGGCGGCGGCGGCGCACATACTACTCGCGCCTCCAGCACCGGCACCGGCGGCGCCGTGAGCTCTCGCATTCTGGCCACCCTTATGCTTCACTCCGCCAACGGCAGCCGCGCCGGCGGCGGCACCCGCGGCGCCAGCGGCGGCGGCGCCAGCGCCGGCGGCGCCTCGCCGCAGCTGCTGCCGCCGCCGCCGGCGCTGACGCCGGGCTCCCGCCGCGGCTCGGCTGGCGGCGGCGTCAGCTTCAGCGTTGCCTCCCCCGTCGACGTCGTGGCGATGGCGGCCGGCTCAGCTTTGTTGGGCGCCACCAGCGGCAGTGCCGTAGGCCTGGGCTCGCCAAATGTGCTGCGCGGCGAAACCAGCGGCCGGGTGCGCTGCGCCAGCACCCTGGCTGATGATGACGCGACGCCGTCTGCGTCCGTGTCTCGATTCGCGAGCACCGCGTTGGCACGACACGTGCATGACTCGGGCGAAAGTAACGCCGTTGGCCCTTCTGCGGGTGGCGGCACTGGCGGCGCTGGTTGCGGCGGGGGTGGCACCGGTGGCGCTGGTGGTTTCCACAGCGGACACAACTGTGCCGTGGGCGGCGAAATGGCGGCGGCGCGCCGCGCCGCGTCGGCTGTGCACCTTCTTGGCAATTTCCTGTCGCCTTCGGGGCTCAAGCAACCACCCGGCTTGGTGCCGGGCTCGCCCTTTCACACGTCCGCGGTGGCGCCGGTGCCAGTCGGCGGCTCGAGCACGAGCAACGCTCAGCAGCAGCCGCAGCCGCAGCAGCAGCAGCAGCAGCAGCAGCAGCAGCAGCAGCAGCAGCAGCAGCAGCAGCAGCAGCCGCAGCGCAGGGCGCCCAGTGGCCGGAAGAGCTTCAGCATCATGCGCGGAGTGAAGAGCGCGCGTCACCTGTTCCTGGGGGCCGGCGGCGGCGGCGGCGGCGGCGGCGGCGGCGGCGCAGTGGAGGGCACGGCTGCGGCGGGGGCGGGGGTAGCGGGGGTAGCGGGGGCGGGGGCGGAGGTGGCCCTGAACGGCGCGGCCTCGCATCACGCGTCGATTGCCTCGCACGGGTGCGTCGGCGGTGGGGGGCCCTGGTCGGCGCACCCGCCGCTCTCGCAGGCACAGGTGCTGCTCACCGCGCAGCAGCAGCAGGCGATAGCGGCGGCTGCGGCCGCGGCTCCACCGCCTCCGGCAATGATAGACTCGGTGAGCCCTAGGGGCGGGCCGGGGTGGGGTGGGAGTGGGAGTGGGAGTGGGAGTGGGAGTGGGAGTGGGAGTGGGAGTGGGAGTGCGAGTGCGAGTGGGAGTGCGAGTGGGAGTGGGAGTGGGAGTGCGAGTGGGAGTGCGAGTGGGAGTGCGAGTGGGAGTTGGAGTGGGAGTAGGAGTGGGAGGTGGGCGGGTGTGTGTGTGTGTGTGTGTGTGTGGGAGGGGGGTGAGGTGTGAGCAGGAGGGCCATGTCGGCTGCGCTCGGCGACTGCTCGGGGGGCGCCAGCTGGCGCGAGGGCCCCATCGTTGAAGGTGGAAGACCTGCTGACGCCCCAAGCACGTGCCGTGCACCAGCTAGCATCATATTGAAGCTCCCCAAACCTCTTCCTCGAGTTTGTTTCGTGGCATCCTGTTGGCAGACCCACACGTACGGCAATTGGCCGTGATGACTGCCGTACGCACCCTGTCCCCAGGTGGAGCGGCTGCTAGCGCGTGCCGACGGTTGGCAGTTTGACACGTGGGCGCTCAAGGAGGCGACCGGCGGCTGGCCGCTGAGCGCGCTGGGGTTCTACCTGATGCAGCGGAGCGGGCTGGTGCGGCGGTTCGGCCTCAAGCCGCCGGTGCTGGTCAGGTGGGCGAGCTAGGGGCGGGAGGCGTGCGGGAGGGGCGGGAGTGGGGGAGGGAGGGGCGGGAGTGCTGTCGGAATGCAGCGGGGGGGGGTGGACGCTGCTGGTGGTGGGCTGCTCCTGAGGTGCAAAGTAAGGGGCGTTGGCGGAGAGGGACCAGCAGTCGCGATCGAGGCGGCGGCGGCGGCCGCGGCTCTGTTACGGTACGGTAAATTGCAGGTTGTCAGGAAGCAGCAGCGGCCTGCCCCCTACCTTCTGTGTTGCCGCGCACAGTCCCTCTAATAGCAGGACCCGCCTTTGCGTTTCTGCCGTGTGCCGCCGCCGGCTGCTGGCTCCCGTAAAGCTGTGTCCCGTTCATTACTACCGGTATTTCGGCACCCATCCATGGCGGCTGCTGCTGCAGGGCGCTGCGCCGGGTCGAGGAGGGGTACAACGACAACCCCTACCACAACGCCACGCACGCCGCGGACGTGCTGCAGGTGTGTATGTGTGCGTGTGCCGTACTTGCGGTGGTGGGGGGGGCGCCGCTTGTGGGCATGACCATGTCTGCTAGCTGCGTACTGTCTCTTCTGAAGCCATGTGAAGTAAGCCATCTTTTGCGTGCGTTTGAGACTTGCGGACCAGCGTCGTGCATGCGTCTCGCGCTGCCTGCCTGCCCTGCTGCCACTGCCGACCTGCCGACCTGTTGCCGCTGCTGCCGCTCCTGCCGACCTGTTGCCGCTGCTGCCGCTGCTGCAGACCATGCACGTCATCGTCCACGGCGCGCAGCTGCAGGCGCACTACCTGGACCCGCTGGGGCTGCTGGCGGTGTACTGGGCGGCGGTGAGCGCGCTGCGTTGTGTTGTGTTGTGTTGTGTTGTGTTGTGTTGTGTTGTGTTGTGTTGTGTTGTGTTGTGTTGTGTGGTGTGGTGTGGTGTGGTGTGGTGTGTGGGGTTGTGTGGGGTCGGATGGCGGAAGGGTAAATGGTGGCGGCGGCTCGGCGGCGTTTGCCCGTTGGCGCGGAGGCGGCCAGGTGGGTGGTGACTACAACCTGAACGCTGAATGAACCCATGCATGGCCCCTGACTATTTGCTCTTGACTGTCGCCCGGGTGCTACCGCGGCGTGCTGTGTTGAAATTGTTCGGCGCAGATTGTGCACGACTACGCGCACCCCGGCCTCACTGCGGACTTTCTCATCGCCTCCTCCCACCCGCTCGCACTCACGTACAACGACCGTAAGTAACACCATCCACTGCAGTACAGTATAGCTGCTATCTATCATCGTCACCACCGCCGCCCCCGCCGCCGCTGCTGCTAATCGCTCGCGCGTGCCATTGTCCTCATCACTCGCCTGCGGGGCTGTGGCCAAGCAAGTTGGCAAGCGCAGCCCGCCACCTACATCGCGAGCAACCTTCCATGCATGCCCGCAGGCCGATCACATCCTCCCCACGCACATGCACACGCACCCACCCAACCACCCCCCAGGCTCGCCGCTGGAGAACCACCACGCCGCCGCCTCCTTTGCGGTGCTGCGGCGCCCCGGGCTGGACGTGTGGGCGCCGCTGAGCGCCGAGCAGCGCAAGAGCCTGCGCAAGATGGTGCGTGATGAGCCTACCGGTGGCTGCTGTGAATGCATGCATTGCACGCATGCATGGTAGCCTACCGCTGGCTGTGAATGCATTGCACGCATGCATGCATGCTGCACGAATGGCGTACGGTATTAGGCACGTATGACGTTGCCAAAGCTGCAAGGCTGCTGGTAGTGCTGCAAATAGATAGGTCGATACCAACATGCGGCAGCTAGGCTAGCTTTTGGCGTACGTGTTGATTGTAACGCAACATTCGTAACTCGACAACCAACCCCACAGGTGATCGACCTGGTCCTGGCCACCGACATGAAGCAGCACTTCTCGTTGCTGTCGCAATTTAACACCGTGCACCGCCTGAGCCCCTTCCAGTTGGAGAAGAACACCGGCCCGGCAGCAGCGACCGTCGGTGGGCCTGGCGGCAGTGGCGGCGGCGGCGGCGGCGGCGGCGCGGGCGGTGTCAGCAGCGGCGGATCTGGTGGCGGCCCCGCGGGCTCCAGCGCCGTGCGGCTGCGGGTGCTGGGGTCGCACGATATCATGCGCTCCCAGGACGTCACGGACGGGTGCGTGCTTCCTGAATTGGGCGCTTGGGCGCTTGCTTGTGGCACTTGTGGCAGCAGCTGCTGCTGCTTCACCGCGTGGCTCGCTGCGGAATGAAAGCTCGCTGTGCTTTCGTGTGCGCGCAAGGCACTGCCTGTTCATGCTGCGCTTCTGGTCGGCTGGCCAGGGGTGCCACGTACGTCAGCACCACGCACGTTCCTATTGTGTGCACACCCCTAATCGCTGCCGTCTTAACTGGCGCCGTCTGGTGTACGTACGTGTGCCCACCCGCACGCGCGCATGCACAATCACACACAGGGACTTTGCCAAGTACCACAACGGCCCCCGCCACGCGTCCCGCCTCAACCACAACAACGGCCTCCCGGACCTGTCCGACGTGGCAGTCACCTTTGTGGACGGCGGCGGCGGCAGCGGCGGCGGTGCTGCCAGCGGCGGCGGCGGCGGCGGGCTGGGGGACGCGGCCACGGCGGCGCTGCTGCGGCTGATGGCGCCGCGGCCCGCTGACGAGACGGAGCGGCTGCTGAGCCTACAGCTGGCGCTCAAGGCCGCAGACCTGGGCCACCTGGGTGAGGCGCTGCAGGTGCATGAGAGGTGAGCAAGCGTGTCAGGGAGGAGGAGGAGGAGGAGGAGGAGGAGGAGGAGGAGGGGGAGGGGGAGGAGGAGGAGGAGGAGGAGGAGGGGGAGGAGGAGGAGGAGGAGGAGGAGGAGGACCAGCAGGGAGGAGGACCAGCAGGGTGGGGGCGCCGCTTTAAGCACGCCGCCTGCATGCATGGCTGGTTGCTGTGCCCATCTATCGCTGTCGGCATCGCGCCGTGCCTGCCTCATACGCACAACAAAGTAAGGCAAGGACGGCCTGCAGCGCATCAGCTACAGCAGCAGCAGCAGTGCCGTCGGTGCACGATATATACAGAAACTAACCGGGCTTGCCGGCCTGACGGCGTGGCTGGCGTGTGTGCGCTTAGCTAGTACGCCTATCTGCACCTGCTGTGCACCTTTGCAGGTGGCTGGCCGGTCTGGAGGAGGAGTTCTTCCGGCAGGGCGACAAGGAGAAAGAGCTGGGCATTCCCATCAGCCCGCTGTTCGACCGAGCCAAGCAGGGAGTCAGCAAGTCGCAGGTGGGCACCCATCATTGTTTAGGGTCGTACTGACTACCGTATTGCCGAACCCTTGTTGTACAAGTACCCTGAAACACATGCGTTGACCTGATTCTGTGACGACTGTGGTTAACCTCGCGTTTGACTTGACTTACTTCTGGTCCTTTTCCGCGTGGCTGGCTCGCATGGCGTGCTGCTGGACGTCCCTGCGCCGGTACGTACGTACGGCAGGTCGGGTTCTATGAGTTCGTGGCGCTGCCGCTGGCGCACGCGCTTGCCTCGGCCTTCCCCGGGGCGCTGCCGCTCTTCTCCTGCTTCGTGTCCAACTACAACCACTGGTGAGCGCTAAGTGCTAGCGAGCTAATGGATACCGCCGCGCCGTGCATTCCGCCGCGTGGACCCCACCTACCCATTATTATATATTGTCAGTATCAGCAGTGTCATACTACTCGAGCACAGCAGCTCGAGCGTACATCACGGGCTGTATCAGCTAGCTGGATGGATCCGCTGATTCACTACCGTACTGCTCCATGAACCCGGGGAGGGAGCGAGCATGTGCGCGCAATCAAGTGCGCGCACCGCAAACATGTAGCGGCGTAATCCACCTGGTTGCTACTTGTTACCCCGCCCCTTGCGTGCACGCACCTGCGTGCCTCGATCCGTTTTCGGCAGCGTGTTGAAAATAAACGAAGATGGACGAGCAGCTGCGCGCTCTCTCCTGAATGAATGTAATAAACTTGTGACCGCCTTGCGTTACCGTGCGGCGCGTACACTACTGTGCTGTGCAGGCGCGTGGTCGACGGGCAACGACCCGTGGCGATGCCCACGCTGCCCGCCGCCGCGATCAAGCAGCAGCATCCGCACGGCGGAGGGGGCGGCGGCGGCGGTGGCGCTGCTGGCGGCGGCGGGCTGGCTGGGGTGCTCAAGGCGGCGTACGCCACGCAGGCGGGGCCCAGTAGTGGCGGTGGTGGTGGGGATGGCGGGGCGCATAAGGTGCGCAAGCCCGTGCGCCGAAGCACGAGCGTGGTGGGCCTGTAGACAGCAGGGTGATGCGCCGGCGGCCGCTGCCTGCATGCGGCAACTGCGTGCCACGAATGAAGCGTGGCGGTGGCGGTGGCGAAGACACCGGCTGTAGCTGCTGCCGCGGCGAAGCGAACAGGTTGCACTAATACTTGCGTGGATGCTTTATATGCCTTTGTGAACCGCGCGCGGGCAGCCTATCATAATACGCGTTTCGGGGAAAGTCACAAATGGGCAAATCCGGGGATGGAATGAAACCCAGAGGGGGGGCACGTGCGTGCGGGCGGTGGAACGATCACCGATATGTGATGGGATTTTGGGCGCTGTGCACATCCGTTGCAACTGGTTGCTGCGCTTTGCGCGGCAACCAACAGATTCAACAAATCCAGTGAACCCTTTGTGATGGTGACATGAAATTTGCTCAGTGTCCAAGTGCGCAAGTGATATGCGGGGAGCAATCCAGATCGGCCCCGGCACGGCGGCCCCATTCCATGCATACAGCACAGTTGCTAAAATTGCTTGATTTTCGGGCGCGGGCGCAAGGCGCAAAAGCTTGCGAGAGAGGAAAGAAAGCCAAGAGCTATAAGGTACGGCAATGTGTGTGAATGTGCATGTATGCTAGCGCGCTGCCTCCTGGGTGCTAGCGGTGCCAATTAGCGCTCACCAAATGTGGCCAGCTAGGTTTGGCACCGGGCGGTGTTGCAACAGGTAGTATTCACGCGGGGAATTCTGGAATCAAGAGCTTGATTCTGTCTGGCATAGGCTTTTGTATTCCCTTATATCCCGCGGCGAGGCAGGGCAGCTGCCTTGCGTTGATTGGGAGGATGGCAACGAGCTTGGTACATGACTGACGTGCTGGAAATGGAGTGGATGGGATGGTTGCATTGATGGGTTCGCCACCTTCACATGGGTACAGCATGCATGGTTGGTCACGCTAGTAGCAATAGTACTGCATACTGTATTGGCATCTTAACAACTTATTAGCAACATCACATTCTTAGCGCATTCCGGTGTTGTAATGCTCTGTGTGGGTGGGTGGGTGGGTGGGTGGGTGGGTGGGTGTGTGTTGCATCAAGGAACTGCTGGTTTGGAACAAGGCAACCGCTTCGTGGGCATGAACTGAAGGGCTGTGTGTTGGGGCCTCCGCCATCTGCTATGGGTGATTAAGGGGCTAGTTGCAACGTAGCTGGGGAGGCGATGGGCTGACGTGGCATCCGCCGGAGGAAAGGAGAGAGTTCTTTTGAGCTGTGTATGTGAGGTTGGCGAGGTGGCTGATGATGACAAATGCATAGGTCACGCAGGCGAGGCATCGTGTTCGCACGGAGAGACTAGTGCGTGTGACTTGGTGTTAAGGCTGGCTTGGCAGTATAATGCTCCTACAGGACGGATGCTTCACAACCACGGTGGAAGTGATGCAACATCACAAGGATTCATCAAACAGGAGGGTGGCAGGTTGCAACAGCCAGCCCTGGCTCACACGAGTGCGAGGCAGGCAGGCGTGGCTTGAGGGGAATAACGCAATCGGCGATGTTTGCATGATTGCATGTGATCACTAATGGCAGGTCAGTTATTCATTGAAAACGCTGATTCTGAAATTATAAGGCCGCGGTGGCGCTGGGCGCAGGCCTGGAGGGAGGGGCGGGGCTGTTGTGCAATGCGGGGGGGGAGGTCGGTGAGCATTCGCAGCATGCATGCGCGTTGATGCCGCGCCCGCGACCATTGCACTGGTGGGAGAACGCGTGCGCACGTCACACACCTGCTTTGTTAGTTTGCTGCACAGGCGACTGCAGCGGTGACTGGGTGAAGCGGTTGCGTTGTGTGCATGGGGGGGCGTGTGTGTGTCGCTCTAAAGGCGGGGGGGGGGCGTGTGTCGCTCTAAAGGCGGGGGGGGTAGGGGGGGGGGCGGCGGGAGGGGGCGCCGGTCTGCGTGTATGTGGGGCTATGATCGGGAGCAGGTCCATGGTTGGGACATGGAATTCATGATTCATTGAGTTGCGCAGCACGGTCAGGCGTGGGCGGCACAACAGGATGAATTGGCAGGGTCCTGGGGCGTGGGGAGGAAGGCGCGCGCGGTGAGGGGCGGGAGAATGTGTACTGAGTACAACCGTGTGAACGGGGTTAGCAGCTTGTGGCCGCATGCCTTCAGCGTGGCCGCGTGCCTTCAGTGTGGCCGCGTGCCTTCAGTGTGGCCGCGTGTCTTCAGTATCATACCAGTCTGACCGTGAACCTCTGTGGCTTGACGGGTCCCCTTGACGGCTGACGGGTTCGTATGCGTTGCAGGTGGGTGACGGTCAGAGCTTGATTGAGTGGGTGCTGTGTGGCTAAGCTACGTGCAGGCGATAATAGGGGTGAGCTGCCATCCGCCGGGGTGACATTGCGTGAAGGCGTGAGTGATTAAAAGACGTTGTAGACGTTGCCAAAGGATAGCACACATCTTGCTGCTTGCAGCAGTCTTGCATCATGTGATCATGTGCAAGCAACACCACCGCCATCGCCTGCCGCCCCTGCACAACCAATCAGCTGAACAGCATTGAATGTTCGTCAACACTGCATCTTACGAGCGACATGAATTCCCCCCTACCTACTGGGGCATCCGGCACATCACCGTTTAGCACCTCAGCCGTGCCATCTGTGCCCTCCTTAAAGTTCACCATTACACACACACACACACACACACACGCACACACAACATGGAGGCCCAAGTCGTTCGCCATTTCCCTTGAGCCATACACTCCCACATCCATTCACCTAGCCTTGTAAGCCTTCTCCAGCGAGCTTTCTGGACGGGCTTCGCTCTGTACGGCTGTACCGCACACGCACCACACCTCCGCTTCCACCACACTCCCGCCGTGCCCGATGATGAGATCCGTCGCGCACAGCTCTTCCCACTCAAACTCGGCTAATGCCAAAGCCTCCCGCTCAAGCGGACCAAACAGCGCACACTTCCGCACATGTCGCATTCACACACTCTGAGCGTACACATACATGAGCGCCGCGACACGTGCTGCACGGATACACACACTCGCTGACCACGCACATGGGTTGACAGCCCCCATCTCCTCCTCAACTCTCACCCTCATCACTGCTCACGTGCCCGGCGCCGCAGCTCCTCCAGCTCCTGCTCCAGTGGGTCGAACACGTCCCGCAGCGGCCGGCCCGCCAGGTGCGCGGCGGGCGGGGCGGTGGTCGTGGCCGTGGCGTCCTTAGGCAGGGCGGCGGCACTCCGGCGCGCCTGAAGCCGGCAAGGGCCAACCCGCCGGGGCAGGACAGACAGACAGATGTGGCCTGACGTCAAAAATTGCGCAGCCCGACGCCGCGCATTCATCGCTGCGTGCACGGCTTCCCGCTCGGCGTAACCCTCCTGCCTGACCTCCTGCAACGCGTGCCATACACGTACACCATACACGACACGCCCCGACAGCCCCGACCCCGCTCCCTTGTTCCCCCCTCTCCTCTCTCCTCTCTCCTCTCTTCTCTCTCCTCTCTCCTCTCCCCTCTTCCCCCACTTAGCCCTAGCCCACCCACCTGCTTGAGCGCCGCCAGCTGGGCGTCCACGCCGCTGTCGCCCTCCAGCGCCGCGAACTGGCGCTCCAGCGAGTCCGGCGCCGCCAGCGCGGCGGCGGACTGCGCCTGCGCCTCCAGCGCCGCCACCTGTGTGTGTGTGTGGGGGGGGTCCGGATGGATGGATGGGCGGGTGGGTGGGTGGGTGGGTGGGTAGCAGTGGGTGCTGGTGGGTGGGTGGGTGGGTAGGCGCGGAATCAGCCCAAAGCACGACGCCGGTGGCGACGTATGTAGCGGTGCTCAAAAGTAGTAACAGGCACAAGTAATAACAGGCACAAGTGTTAACAGGCGCAGGTAACAGGCACTGCCTGGCAGCCCCACATACGTACGGCCTCCCGGACGCCACACACCCGCCACGCCCCATACCTGCCACGCACGAGCCCCCCCTCCCCGGGTATGGTTTAATTGGGCTGGTATTTACACACACACACACACACATACACACACACACGCACACACACACACCGAAATCCTCTTACCTTTTCCTCCATCTTCTCGAACGCGGCCCAGCTGCTGCCTGCGCGATACCATGCCGGTCATGCGGTGTGGGTACGGCGGCCGGGGTGATGGAGACAGGGACGGGGGGGAGGTGGGGTGGGTATGCCGTGGGGTGGTGCGCACATGCTCGGCGCGAGGCTGCATGCATGCTGTGCATGGTGAGAGGCCGCGCGCGGAAACGCCCGCCTTCCCGCCCCTGGGCACCCCTTCCCGTCCGTGTGATTGAAATCACACATTCGCACGGCGGTGGCCAGCAGCATGGTCAGCCTACTTTGAGCCAGCACAAATCAGCGAATCGACGAGGGCCCGCACGCCCCCCCCCCAAAACCCCTCTCACCACTCATCACAAACGCCGTCACCACCCGCCCGTCACATCACACACCAGACACCACCAGACACCACCAGACACCACCAGACACCACCACCAGACACCACCACCGGACCCACCACGCACCAGACACACCAGACACACCACCACCAGACGACACGACACGCACCACTCACACTCACCGGTCCGGACCTGTAGCCCCCCGATCATCTCCTGCAGCGCCAGCGAGGTCTTGGCGCTGGCGGCTCGCGCCTTGAGCGTCTCCTTCTTGCTGCGCGCCTCGCCCAGCTTGCCCTCCAGCAGCCGGATGTTGGCCTTGCGGAGTCGGGGTAGTCGGGGTGGGGTGGGGGGCCGGGGCGCGGGGGTAAGTGTATTCCAGAAACCAAAACAACCATTGCATTTGGGGGGAGGGGATTGCGTTACCGTATTTGCGTAGTGCTGGCGTTGTAAGAGGGGTGAGAGGGTGGGATGGAGCAAGTGCGGTACGTAGTCCAATGCGATGCGTGGACAGCAAAATGAACCGTTGCGAGCTACATCACCCACGTGCACACGCAACCTCAACATCTACTTCCCACCTCCTCCCTTCCCCCCCCCCGCCCCAACCCCATTCTCCCTCCCCCCTAGCTACCTACCTGCAGCTGCTCCAGCGCCTGGCTCTGCGCCACCACCTGCTCGTTCATGCGGTCTGCACGACAGCGGCAGGTGCGTGCCGCACACACACACACACACACACACACACACACGTTTTTGCGTGGGAGCTCTGGGCCACCGCCATGTGGCGTTAGCATTCAGGGGGGTACTTGTGTTGCGTGCGTGTGTATACCGACGCGGCCACTGCGGCCGCGCGCATCCCTAGTCTCGGTGCTGCCGTGGAGCGGGGAGCGGGGGGCCAGCCCCCGCCAGCCCACGGCGTGCCTCACTCACACACAGCCGCGGTCAGCGGGGTCACTGCGGCTTATCGGGTTGGGCGACGCCACCCGGAATTACGGGGGTTTTGCGTGGGGTTTTGGCACGTTCCGCAGCTCTGCAACCGCGCCCGCCACTGCGCCCCATTCCGCCGAGTTGTCTTAAGCGCGCCGTCTGCCCTGCCTCGTCCTCTCCTCCACTAGGGAGGAGAGCCGTTTCCTGGGTTGGGATTGGGCGGGCTGCGTGTCTAGTTAGCTTGCTTGCTGCACGCCGTTAGCATTGCCGCCTCTTTTTCTTTGCCATGCCCGTGACACTTTCGCGCTGCCGCCCTTTGCCTATGCTTCCTCTGCCGCCTGTAGGTGAGACTACGGACAGCGGGCGGGAATCAGGGAATTAGGCGTGCTGGGTAAACTTTTTAGGCGCATGTCACAAGCATATGGGTGCATGTCGGGGTCGGTTTGCTTCGCGAACGCCCGACGGGTTCCAGGCTATTTCTGCGGGTAAGTATGACTACCGGGGCTACGCGGTACCGTCCAAGAAGTATTCGGTGCGTATCCGTCAGTAACTGCGAGCGATTGCGGGGATTCCTCTCCGTTTCCGTTTACCAACACACACACACACACACACAAATAAATAAATACCCGAACGATGAGGAGTGAGTGGGGGCCGACTGAGGAGTACCTTGATAGCTAGACACGGCCGTCCTATTTACTACTAAATTGCGTAGTAACGCATATGAGGCAGTAGGCAGCAGGTGGTGTGTCCCCACACACACCAGCACGACACTAGCTAGCATCACCACAACTAACAACGCCTGCTCTTGCAGCAGCCAGCAGGCACCAGCAGCTCTGGTGCCCATGGCCCACACGGCCCCAATGCCCTGGGCCCGATGGCGCCAGCACCGCCGCCCCCATCATGACCCAGCAGGCCCCCCACCCCAGCCAGCACCGGTCCGCCGTCCCGGCCGGCTCATCATTCCCCGCTCCCCTCTCCACCTCGTCCCCTTCTCCTCGCTCCCCCCTCCCGCTCCCCCCGCTCCCCGCCCCGCTCCCCGCCCCGCTCCCCGCCCCGCTCCCCCCGCTACCCGCCGCTGCTCACCCGCGTCCTCCTGCAGCACCTTGCGCCGCCGCAGCGCCTCCCGCGCCAGGTCGTCCTGCCCGCGGGCCACCGCCAGCTCAGCGCGCTGCAGCCACTGGTCGGCGCTGGCCTGCGGGCGGGTGGGCGTGGGTGGGTGGACGTGGGTGCGAGAGAGAGTGTGTGTGTGCACGAGAGGCGTGTGTGTGTGTGTGTGTATGTGTGTGTGTGTGTGGAGGTCATGGATGGTGTGTGTTAGTTGAAGTGTGCGGTTATGGCTGTGGAGTGGGTATGGCTGAGCTGTGGAGTGGGTTGCGTGGGATGGCGTGTGTAGGTGCGTGCCTGTGTGGGCGGGTAGCAGATGCGGAAACGGCTGCCAACGCGCGCCAGGTGGCCTGCGCCTCTTGATCTGCCGTCGGTGCGGTTGTGCTGGCATGGGCTTTGGCTGGCCCAATATGCGGTAGGCCACGGCAGGTGTGGAGTCCCGTGTAAATAATGCGAGCGAATCCAGAACGGCGGAACCCACGATAGATCCGGAGATGGATGGATGCATGGATATGAGACCACGGATGCATGCCTCGTCGCTCACTCACTAACCTGCATGCTCTTTTGCTTGGCGCTCAGTTGCTTCTGGCTCGCCATCACCTGTGCCGTGGCCTGTTACCGTCGGACGGGAATTCAGGGAGAGGCGGCGCGGCGCGAGAAAAAGAGGATGAGCGGGGTGCGTGGGGGGAGGCAGAAGAAAGAAAGGAAGAGCAACTCAGGAGCACGCCTGCTTGCTAGCTCATGTTGCCCATCCCCTACCATACCCACGCGGCCACGCCACGCTGCCACCCTGCCACCCCCCGTGCGTACCCTGTCAGCCGACCCCACACCCCGGACCCCCAGCGGCCCAGCCGGCCAGCCCCCACCTGGCGCATGCGCATCATGTCCTCCTGCATCTCCTCCGCCACACGGTCCAGCAGCTTCTGCAGAAATGGTGGTAAGTGTGTGCACATGGTAGGTGGCGGCGGCGTTCATGTACAGTAGTAGATTTTTGTTTCCAGGCACGGGAGGGATCCCTATGTCACAAGCGGCACGCTTACTAGATTAAGCACATCATGGCAAGAGATCCGCAGCATTACTAAGTAACAAAGTGTAATTAGGTTAACCTCTTAGGCACGCACCTCCGGGTCTTCAAAGCTGCCCACCAGGCCGTTAAAGAAGCTGGTCACGATGCGCGATACCCGGGCAAACAGGTTGGCCGACACAGCTACAGCCACGCCGCTGCGGCCGCGAGCAGCACCACTGCGGTGTGCTACAGCCGACGCTGGCCCCGCTCCGCGGAGCAGCAACAGGCGGCCGGAGGCCGAGGAGCGGGGGGCCCCCGAGATGGCGACATGTCGCACGGTGCGGGCATGCCGGTGCCGGGGGCCCAGCGTCGACGAGCTGGTCGCTGAGGCGCGAGCGCAGACCGCGACATTTGTTTCGCGTTGGAAGCGGCCGAACACGCTCGTCTGTGCGCGCGGCCAGGCCTGCGCGACTTTCGCTACGCTGCTAGCGGCAGTTGGCGTGCAATATGTGCGACTCCGGGTGACGCGCTGCTGAGCAGCACCAGCGAGTGCGCTGCGTGAGCCTGCGTTGAGAAGCAATGTTGTGGTGGCATCCGTCAGCGCAGCATTTCAGGTGCGACGAACAGCGTTTCTAGGCGGCATTTCCGCTCCAGAAGTCGCGGGATGTTGGCCGTCTCGCGTTTTCTCATGCCAAACCCAGTCCCTTAGTCACCTGACAGCTGCATTCTTGTACAAGGTGATATGAGAGAGCCTAAATGTGATTCGCAAGTCGGTCGTGCGGATTGCGCGGGGCCTAAGAAGTTTGTCCCACGGGTCCCAGCAGAAGGTGTTGATCGAGAAGCTGTGTTGCGCGGCGATAATTCGAGATCTCTGGAGCTGTATATATGTCTTACATGCGCAAGTGTTTATGATTGCAATTAAATGCCGGTCGAGAATGGGGCAGATGCAAGGGCCTCGGCCTCCCATCGCGACTACCGCCAAGTCCCGAGCCTTCGGCCTGAACCCCACGCAGAAGCCCCTTCTCGTTATCACAGCCATTTCCCCCACCAAATCTCCGCGCGACACTTTACCAGGCCCGAACCCTCCACTCGCGCGGCCTGCTCAGACCGAAGCAGCCATGACGACCACGAGAGCGCCCGCGCGCTGCTCGCAGTTGGCGACGCTTGCGCTCCTCGCGGCGCTCGCGCTTGCGGCCGCTGCTGGTGGCGCCGCTGCAGATGCTGGTGAGGTCATGGAGGGTGGTGTGGCTGTTGGGCTCGCGTTGTTGCCTGCCGGCAGGCCGGCTTGCTACTGCCGCCGCCGCGCACGCCAGCTGCGAAGCGGCCGCGGGGACAGAGGGCAGTTCCAGCTGACAGGGCGTGGGGGTGGGGGATTGGGGGAATGCGGTCATGCAGTTGCCAGATGCGAGTGCGCCGGGTGCATTACGCAGAAGAAGGCTGGGTGAACATTCCGGTCGTTCCGGAGCACGTTTTCCGACACCAGCCTTCCCCCTCGCTCCTTTCCTATAAATTGCTGATTCCTATTAGCGGATGGTAGGATGAGGGCGGTGCAGGTGGCGCACCCCTCAGGTCAGAGCAGAAGCTCGCGATCCACGTCAGTGGTCCCTGTTGTAACAATGCAACCCTATCCGGCGGTCCTGCGCCCCTCCTCTCCTCCTGCCCGTTCCTCCCTTTGCATGCTCCCTTCCTCCCGGCCTCCCAACACAAACCCCCACGCTCACCACTACCTGGCCAGCCGCCTCTGGCCCCGACTCTGCGCCCATTTTTGGGTAGCAATTGTCGCTTTGTTGTTTTGGAATGAAGTGCTCCCCTTGCAACCCCGTCACGCTGCCGCGGGCGGCGGCGCCCTCGGCCCTCCTCCCAGGCGGCGGTTCCCATCCTGGTGCACGCAGCGCGCGGCGGCAGCTGCAGCAGGCCAACGCGCGCGCTGAGTCGCTGGCGGTGGCTGGCCCCGGCACCTCAGCCACCTCCAACGTGAACGCAGGTGCGTCGGTGTGTGTGGGGGGATGGTAGTTCATTCCAGAAACCAAAGCGGTGGGGGCGTTGGGCGTTGGGCGGTGGGCGTGGAGAGGGGGCTACGCCGTCAGAAGAGGATAGGGCACGTCTGCATTGGGCGCCGCCGCGCCGGGGCGGGGCGCGGGAAGAGGTGTGGCGGCCATTGAAGGAGACCCAAGAGGCAGGGTGCGTGTCGGCCGGGCAGGGGCAGGGCCTCGGCGGGTCAGTTGGGTGGCAGCCTGCTGCGCAGGTAGGCACAGGCGCGCATGCAGAGATGCGGAAGAAACGCCTTTGCATTCCGCCGCCGCCGCAGGTGCCGTGTCCACGAACGGCCAGCCCGCCAGCGCCGTGGGGCAGGTGCGTCGCGTACGTCGTCGTCCTGCGCGCTCCCATGCGGTTTCGCCGCACCGATGAGCCTGTTTTACGTAGTCAAGCCGCTCCAGACCAAACACGATCACGTGTGTACCATTGCCAGCTCGCTCTCCTCCCAACCCTGGTAGATTTCGGTTTTGGATTGAAGTATGCCCCCATCCGCCAACTGATCCCTTCATCCGGTCATCCAGGGCGCGGCCATCGCCGGCGGCGGCCAGTCCGCGACCGTGAACTGCAACGTCTACGCCGTCAACAGGTGCGGTTGCGGTTGCGGTTGCGGTTGCGGTTGCGGGTGCGGGTGGGTAGTGATTGGGTTGAGGCGGGCTATGGAAACAAAGGTGCCGCTGCACGCTCGCCCTCTCTCTCACTGCTCGCCCGTCACCCGCACAATCCTCTGCTGCAGTGATGAGTACAAGCGGTGCATCAACAACACCGCGTCCGGCGGCGGCACCACCAGCGGCACCACCAGCACCCCCTCCACTGGAAGCTCGTCTGGCGGCACTGCGGGTGGGTTCGGCGGCAGCGGTGGCGGCAGCGGTGGCGGCGGCGGTGGCGGTGGCGGCGGCGGTAGCGGTAGCGGCGGCAGCGGTGGCGGTGGCGGCACGGGCGCATAGTACTAGCCCCGAGCCAGCTATCCACCTGGCCAGCTAGCCTGCCTACCTGCCGACGCCTGAAGCTAAAGGCTCGCCCGTTTGATAGCCAGCCAGCAGGCCTGCCTGTGCTTGTCTGCGGTGTGGTGGTCAGTAGGAGCCTATACCTTCATTGGCACACTGCACCGCATGCGTGGGGGCAAGAGCCGTGTGACCGTAGTCGCTGGGTAGCACGTGCTATGTGACACACGTCGTGTTGTTGTCATGCTCTCGGCACACTTGATTATGATGTTTTGGTGCCCAATGGCTTGACCAGGCCCGGAAACAATATGGGCCAAAGACTCGTCCCAGACACGGAACGAGCGGACCCGTTGGGTGCCAGGGTCCTCGCACGGCACGGTTGTGCCATGCCCTGGCGTGTAATATTGATGTTGGTTGCTTGTTAGTTGCTTGAGCTGATGGTGACGCCTCCCCTTGATGCACGCAATCACCAGCACCACTTGACCACAAAGCTCGGCAGGAGTAAAATAAAGCAGCACGCCCAATGACTCCCCCTGGGCTGGAATTTACATCCCTCCTCCCCGCCGTCCATGACCTACCTCCAGCCTCCCCCTGTGCTACCTGTGCACGCTCACGCAGCGTCAGTGGCCGACTACGCGTCCGCGCCCACCTGCTCGCCGCCGGTTGCCAACACGACCACCGACGCCAATGGGCGCCTGTGGGGCTTCCAGAATGGCACCAGCTGCGCGTACAGGTGTGGCGTCACGTGTGTGGGGCCGGGCGCACTGGGGACGCCTCGGGGACGCAATTTGGGGCGCATTGTGCATTACGGCATTAGGTGCTAGTAAGGTACCATGTATGTGACCTGCTAGTAAGTTTGCATTGGTGCAGGTGTTAGTAAGTTTGCAATGCTTACAGGAGAGACCTGCTGTCGAAGCAGGTCCCTCCTGTAGTAAGGTATAATGTATGTGACCCGCGGCCCCCTTTTGCTACCCCCGCTGCCCTACATGCCGCCGGTCACAATCTAATTGCCTGTGACGGCGCAGGTTTGCCAACGGGGAGCCCATCTACGCCTCCAACAGCACCGGCACTGCGGCTGCTGGTGCTGCTGCCGGCGCCGGCGCTACAGCCGGCGTGGCTGGCAACGCCTCCTCCAACGTACGTGAGAGCTCTCAAAAGCGCTCTGTGCGCACACACGGTCCCTTGCACACACACACACACACACACACACACACACACACACACACACACACACACACACACAACACGTTGATTTGTTTGTTATCTCCTTGTGATCTCTAACACACACCCGTTCGCTGTAAACCCCGCATCGCACGGGCATACATCGGCGCGCGGGCAAAGCACACGCATACAACCCACTGCCGCACCCAACCGTCGCTTTTTTGGTTTCAGGAATAAACTACCCCAACCCCACACTCACACCCACACACTCACACTCACACACTCACACCCACACACACGTGCAACAGGCCGGCGCCGGCGCCGCCGCCAACGCCACCAGCTCGGGCACTCCCGTGGTGACCTTCGAGGCGGCGCCCACCTGCCGCGGCGGCCCCACGGCCGCCAACGCCACCGCCGACACCACCGGCCGCCTGTGGGGCTTCCAGGCGAGTGTGGCCAGTGACGAGCTGCTTGCTAGAAACGACGTCAACTTCCAGTCGGTTTCGCATTTCGCATTTGCAATTTAGCGCATGTGCGTTGACGAGCTAGGCTAAAGCCGGCAGATGGTCATCGTGACAAGTGCGTCCACTCGCAACGATCGCAACAGAACCAGCCCACTGGCTCCCTGCGCTCCTGGCTTGGCCGCAGCTAATAACCGTAACCGTAACCGTAACCGTAACGCCCCGTGCCCACACTTCCACACATGGCATGGTGACATGACCCTACAACGGTAATCGGCAGGACGGCGCCAGCTGCGCCTACAGGAACGCCACGGGTGCGCCCATCGTCGCCAACATAGCCGAGACCACCAACACCACATCCCCCTCACCCTCGCCAAGTCCTAGCCCCAGCCCCAGCCCCGTCGCTAGCCCCAGCCCCAGCCCCAGCCCCAGCCCCGTCGCTAGCCCTAGCCCCAGCCCCAGCCCCAGCCCCGTCGCTAGCCCTAGCCCCAGCCCCAGCCCCAGCCCCGTCGCTAGCCCTAGCCCCAGCCCCAGCCCTGTCGCCAGCCCCAGCCCCAGTCCTAGCCCAGTCCCGAGCCCTGCCGTCCCCGCTGCCGGCAACGCTTCTGCCAACGCCGCCGCCGCCGCTGCCGCAAACGCCACCGCCGCCGGCGCCGGGGGCGGCAATGCAACTGCCGCCGCAGCTGGCCGCGCGGCTGCCCAGGCTGCGGGCAACGCCAGCAACGCCACCGCCGCCGCGGCGGGCAGGGCCGCAGCACGTGAGTAACAAACAGTCTGCAGGTCGCACCTTGCAACTTGGCTGCTGCCATAGGATGGGCAGCGTGTGTTTGGGCTGGGTGCCTCCGGACCGTGTGCCTCCTGCATGTTCCGTCTCCCTGTTGTTGGTTTGCCTGCCTGACGCGGAATACCGTGCCCATGGCCTCCACTTCCCCCCATGTCGCTGCCCGCTCCCCCCGGGGCTGCATGCAGAGGGAAGCAACTCCACCGCTGCCGCGGCCGCCGCCGCACGCGCCGCCGCCGCCGCGGGCCGCATCGGCCGCCGCCAGCTGCTGCGCCACCTGCACCGCGCCTTCGCTGGCCGCCGCTACCAGCGCCGCCACTGAGCCGGGCAGCTCGCTACCAATGTGCTACTGGAGTACAGGCAGGGGTGCTGTACCCCTGAGTACAGGAGAGCGCATGCGGGCTGATGTTGTGCGGGGCGGAGCCGTGCCTGGAGCGAACTGCTGGGTAAAAAGGGTACTGAATTACTGATGCCACATATCAAGGTGCCCGGGCGATCATTCCCAAGCATCCCGGCACGTGCACATGCAATCATGCATGGATGATGACGGAACCGCCCGCTCGGAAACGGAGCAGCGCGAAGCAACAACCAGCCACTGGTGGCATGATTGCGGGCAAAGTTGGGATACGCCGGGTTTCTTTAAGAGGCAGCTGTGTTGTGTATGAGTGTTGTTTGCAGACATTGGCTACCGGCCGACGACGACTTGGGAGTAAAGGACACTTTGTTGAGAACGGGAGCGTGCTTGCAGTGCATCATACATCGAAGCGCAGCACGAGAGATGGCAGGTCCGTTGACTCCTTCCATCGCACGCACCATTTGCAATAGATTGCATCACGTTGATGCATGCATGTCTGGTGATATCGCTGTTCAGCTGTCGACTGGGGGGCTGCGGAGGTATTCTGTGCGTCAACGCACACGGTTCGTGGCAGAGCGCTGGCGGGTACCTTCGGCACCTCTTGTCGACCTCCTTCCCGCTGACCCGTTGAAGGGCCAACAGAAGAATGTAACATTGGAAGTGCAGGTCTAGTGTGTTTCGTGGCGAGGGGTCGTGGAATACCGAAGAGGCGCATGAGGACCAAAGCACAAGCCGGTCGCCGAACTGTCGAGCAGACCGGCGCCTAGTAATTCCAAAACCATACAGAAAGTAGCATAGGATACCCTTGACTTGAGCAAGCAACAGTAGGGCCGCTGGGCGCAAAAATGGAAAGGCTCCTCGAAGGACGACTCACCGTGCGCTAGCCCCGCTGGACGAGCCCCTGTAAATCTGGGCTCGCAATAGGGTAGTATACATTTCGCGAAAGACCATAGGAAATGGCGCACGAAGCTGGCCATGAATTTGACGTCACGCCGCTGCAAAAGGCGTTCCTCGCGCTGGCCGCCAAGGTTTGTACACATAGATGAAAAGCATTAGTTTCGGGGTCAACGTGGGACTCGGTTGTGGAACTTGTCGTGTGCTCATTCCTGTGCATCAGCGAGCAATCCTAAACGGCTGTGCCCTTGGTGGTTGTCACCTGCAGGTGGATCAATGCGTGCGGGAGAATGCGCAGCTGAAGGCGGAGGTCGCGGAGCTTCGGGTGCGTTAAGGCGGGCCCCGGGGGTGGACGGCCTCCTCAGGAGTGGGTGGGGTGGGGTGGGACAACACTATTGGGTATGTGTTGCCCGGGCAAAGCTTTCTCCGCTTTTACCGGTCACTCGACGGGTAGGCGAGGTTTGGTCAGCCATGATGATTACCGGTAGTCGTGGCCAGGCTCGGCCCCAGCGTGGTTGCCTGGTAGGGCGCGCAGCGCTAAGGCAGGGCCGGCAGCGAGGCGCAGCCCTTGTGCTGGTGCTGGTGCTGGTGCTGCGGCTGTGGCTCGCAGCCCAACACCCACCACCTGGACCATGGTGGCTCGAGCACAGCACAGCACAGCACAGTGTGGCCACGTCACATTTAGCATGACAGCGAACCGTCATGTGTATGGACTGCACTACATCGCATGATCTTTGTTTAATTGCGCCCCCCCCTTGTGAACTAAAACACAACATCCCCACATCACACATCCCAACAACAACAACACACAGGTGGGCAAGCGCCTGGATGCATTGGAGCAGGGGCTGCAGGAGCTGGCGGACGTGGCGACCAGCGGCGGCGGCACGGGGGGGCGAGCCGGCAGCGTGATGATGGGCGGGGTGATGGTGATGGGCGGAGGAGGCGGCGGCGGCGGCGGCTTCTGGGGCGGCACACCGGCCACGGTGAGTTGGAGGGGCGCTGCCTGGGTCGACGATGGTAGGACGCGGAGCGGCAGGGAGAGGAAAGCTCATTCTACCGTAATTTCGGGGGACACGGGTGCGGCCGGGGCGCTGCCCCGTGCGGCTCTGGAAGGCTGGTAAGCGGCGCAGCGCGGGGGAGGGGGGAGGACCGCTGCTTGCCTGCTCGCTAACTCTGTGCTAGCTCCGCGCGCTGGCAGCTTGCTGTGGGCCGTTTCCGGGCCTCGTTGAAGATTTTTCTCCTATCGCATGATGACCAACTCAACGGCCTGGCCCCGAGCACGTCACAGGAAGACGTGGGTATGGCGGCGGCGGCGACCGGCGACGACTCAGGCGACGGCGCCGGTGACGCCAGCGACGGGTTGCACCGCACCGCCTCCGCCGCTGCAGCGGCGGCGGCGGCCTCGGGCGGCGACGGCGCAAGCCGCAGCACGTCAGGACGCACGGCTGCCATGCCGGATGGCCGGTCGCCGGCGCCGTCGGGCCGCCTGCCGGCGGCGGCGGCGCCCGGCGCGCCGTCAAGCAGCGCCCCTGGCACGCCGTCGATGGGGCGCACTGGCGCCGCCGCCGCCAATGGTGGCGGCGGAACCGGCAGCCCGCTTAGCCGGATGGCAGTGCAGCACCAGCAACACGCAATGCAGCAGCAGCACGGCAGCCGGCCAAGCTCGCACATGCAGCAGGGGGTGCCCATGATGTTGATGGGGGCAGGCGGCGGCGGCGCGAGCCACATGGGCGTGGTTGACCCGGCGTGGCTGGTGCAGGAGGTTGTGGCGCTGCGGTGAGTGGCGGGCCCTGGGCTAAGGGTATGCTTGTGAATGGGGTGTGTGGGAGCTTTGGTGGGTTTAGCGCAACAACCAAAACAGTACCAAAGCATCCTGTGCTGAATCCTCGCTGACTGGCTTCACACTTTAACCCAAGTGACTTGACTTTGTGGTTGTTGTCGCAGTGACCGGCTGGGCGCCATGGAACGCAAGGCGGAGGCGCTGTGGCACGTGCAGGTGGGTGGGTGGCTGGGTGGGCGGGTGGGCAGGGGTCAGCAAAGTGAGCATGACTCAAACACTCGACACGAGCCCGTCGTCCCAGCGACCACGAGGCTTCCCTCGGCGCCGCGCGGGCGGGGCGAGGGCCTGGGTGCGTGTTTGCGGCTGCCACGCCCACAAGGTCGGGGACGAGAATGATCGGTTGCTGCCTGTTTGCTTGTGCGGGTCCGCTTCTGCTGCCATGATAGCGCGGCCATCCCTCCACCCTTCCACCCCTCCACCCTTCCACTCCAACCCACTCCACTTCACGTCATACCCCACGCCGCTGCCCGCCCTGCGTGCGCAGGAGGACGACGAGGCGCTGCGGGGCGCTGTTGAGCGGCTGCGGGCGGATGTGGTGTCGCTGCAGGGCAGCGTGCAGGAGGCGCAGGTGTGTGTGTGTGTGGGGGGGGGGAGCGTGTTCATTCCAGAAACCAAAAGCGAAACGACCAAGAGAACCCAAACCAGCCAGCCCAACCCAGAGCGCGGAGGTGGTGTGGTCTTAACCTGTGGGTCTCGGGCGCCCATGCATGTTTAATTAATGACGAGGAGGGTAGTTTACTCCAGAACCCAAAGCGGGGGGGGGAAGGGGAATGCCGGTGGGTGGGTGGGTGGGAGCGGTGGTGAAGGGAGAGGATGAGGAGGTTGGCAGGACGCAATGGCGCGCGAGGAGGAGGAGGCACCGGTGGGGAGGAGCGCGCACGTCCAAAGGAGGTGGGGAGGAGTGCGGAGGGTCGGTGGCGGTGGAGCGGCCGGAGCAGCGGGTGGGAAGCGCGCAACGGCGCAACCGCATTCCTCCGCCTCCGACCATGGTCCTGCCGCTGCCGCAGCGCCCCGCCGCCTTGCTAACGCCACCCCTCCGCCCCGCCCCGCCCCTCCCCCCGCCCCGCCCCGCCTTGCCCCTCCCCCGCCTTGCCCCTGCCCCGCCAGGCCTCGGCCGCCGCCGCCGCCAACCACGCGGAGCGCCAGGCGGCAGACGCGGCGGAGGGCGTGTTGTACGTCAAGGAGCTGCAGGACCGGGTGCACACGCTGGAGCTGGGGGCCATCAAGAGTGAGATAGAGGCGGGGAGGAGGGGGCGGGCTTGGGAAGATGGGGAAAGAGGCGAGTTCCAGGGTTCGTGTCGAGGGTGGGCAGGACCGGGGGTGCATGGCGCTGCCGGGCGCCATGCACCTTCCATCCATCTCAACGCAACACCCTAATCAGTAAACCCTCTCCGAGTAAACCCCATCCGAAACCCGACGCGACGACACAACACAACATAACGCAACGCAACGCAACGCAACACCTTGACAGTTCGCCGCGAACCCATTTTCAACAAACAACTAAAAACAGCAAAACAACGACGACAACACCGCAGGCACCGACGAGCGGCGCGAGGTGGCGAGCAAGTACGAGAGCAACGTGAGCCAGATCTGGGACCAGCTGCGTCACGTGGAGGGCAGCCTGGCGCAGCGGCTGACCATGGCGGAGACCAGCCACGTGGCGGCGCTGCAGGTGGGGGGAGAGGTGGAGGGGGGGTGGGCGGGCTGGGGGGGGCTGGGGGGGGCAGGGTTGAGGGTGGCAGGATATGAGGCGGCGTGCTTGATGGCAGTGGCATGTACGGGCGAGCCGCTCAGCGCCGGGCAATGGTGGCAGGTGTACATGTGTGCCGTTACCTCCGCTGTGCCGTTGTACCTTCACCCACTGCCTCAACCCTCGACCACCCGCCCACCTCCTGCCGCCCTCCTCCCACCCCGCCCTCCTCGCGCCCCTCCTTCCCCCCTCGACCCCACAGGAGGTGGACGAGGCCAAGGAGGCGACCAGCGAGGTGATGCAGCGGGTGGACGACGTGAAGCGCCACACCAGCGCGCTGGAGGTCAAGCTGGACAGCTTCAATACGCAGGTGCGGTGCGGTGCGGTGTTGTGTGCTGTGGTGGGGTGGGGTGGGGGCGGGGGTTGGGGTCGGTGTGGTGGGGGCGGGGGCGGGGTGTTTGGGGGGCGGGGGCTGCAGGTGTGGTGGTGTCAGGTACGGTGGTGGGGCGGTGGCGCGGGTTGGTGGTCTCCTCAGTTCCAAGCTCGACCGGCGCCGGGCAGTGGGGGGCGGGCAGTGGGCAGTCCTGGTATGAGCAGTGTATTGGATAACAAAGAGCTTTGCAGGGCAGGGTGGGAGTTGCGCAGGACGGCTTCACGTCACTGCAACACGGCATCAACACGGCACCCGTCACCGCGCAACTCGTCCGCGTCCGCGTGCTGATCACCCCACTGCAGCTCACCTCCCACTCACCTCCTGCACATCTCACCGACCATCTTCCCGCACCACCACATCGCAACCTCCCCGATTGCATTTGTCGCCTTTCCTCGCGATTCTCTCGCTAGGTTGGTTCTTGGTTTAGAATGGGCTGGGTCGGTTGGTTCGGGTTCTCTTGGCCGATTTCTTTGGCTCCTGGGTTAATGAACTAACCCCCGCCCTCACCCGCTAGTTTGGTATTTGGTTTAGCATTGGCTGGTACTTACACACACACACACACACACACACACACACACACACACACACACACACACACACACACACACACACACACACACGCATAAACCGGCAGCCGCGGCCCGGCCAGCCCCTTGTCAGCCGTTCCGTCTCCCATGCCAGCCGTGTGCCCCATGCAGCCCATGCGCCCCTGGCCCATATCCCCCTGCCTTGCCCGTGCTTCCGCCTCTTCTCCATTGCAACTTCAATCGGCGGGCTTGGGTTGGGCTGGGCTGCGTGTCCCTGCTTGCTGCTTTGCTCGCCGCCATCGCCATCCATCCTCGCTAACGACGCTAACGTGTGCCCTGTTACGCCTGTGCTCCGCTGGCTCTCCCCTTGCTTGTAGGTGAGTTCCGCTACGGTCAGCGGGCGGGAATTCGGGACTAGGCGTGCCCGGGACCGTTGTAGGCCACTCGCATCGGGCTGCACCCTTGGGAGCGTGTGGACACTAATCCCTGCCCAAGGTTAGGTAGATGGGTGTAACAGGTTTATTCGGGTAAGTATGGTCGGGTCGGCAGGTCGGTCGGCGTTGGTAAAGTATGCAAGGTAACTCGCGACCGTCCGTTATCGCACCGCACGCATTGTCCTATGTCTGCTGTTCTCTCCCTTGTGATCTCTAACACACACACACACACCGGGCTTCTCCCTGTTTGTTTTGTTTTCATTAACACAAACACACCTGCCCCGCCCCTTTCCCTCCCCCCTGCTCCACTTCGCTACATATCCTTGCAACCCCCACCCCACCCCCACCATTAATTACACATGCATGGCACCCCACCCCCACCCACCAGGTGGCCGCCGCCATCAACCCGCTACACAACGCGCTGGCGGCAGCTGCGGAGAAGCTGGAGGCGCTGTCGGCGAGCAAGCAGGACACCGCGG
This sequence comes from Chlamydomonas schloesseri, assembly GCA_016834595.1. Lineage (NCBI taxonomy): Eukaryota > Viridiplantae > Chlorophyta > Chlorophyceae > Chlamydomonadales > Chlamydomonadaceae > Chlamydomonas > Chlamydomonas schloesseri. The sequence goes on along the minus strand of JAEHOD010000024.1, from coordinate 560,344 downwards.
CGGCAATCAAGCAGGTGACTGGGGGAGCGCACGGGCGGTCTAGGGGTGGGCACGGCGGGCGAGGATGTAGCAGTGCAGAATCGGCGCGTGACCTGGACACCGGAGGGAATGGACCGACAGGCACCGTGCGGGCGCGCACGCACGGACGGCCCTGTTGCGGCGGGCCTTACGCGCAGCATGATGGGGGCTTGAGAATGCTTAAACTGCCGCTAACAAACCCTGGCGCCCGTCCCTCCCTCCCTCACCACAGGCGGACGTGGAGCTAGGAGTGGCGAGGGCCATTGAGCACGCCGACCGCCGCGGTGACAACCTGCTCAAAGTGAGAACTGAGGCGCAGGCGCAGGCGCAGACGCAGACGCAGCTGGGGGTTGGGAGGAAGGGCGGAGCAAGGGTGGGGTGGACGGCGAGCATCGCGCATGGCGCCAGATGGGCACCCGGGGCGCCCACGTGGTGGGCAGTGGCACACGCGCATGTTGCAGCCAGGCGGGCCTCGTGTTGCGGACGCTGCGTGCACCGTGGCGTGGCGTGGCGTGGCCACCGCACCCCGCACCACCCTGCATCACCCCGCAACGCATCCTGCCAGGTTTACTTGGATATCTGAACTAGGTAACCACGGCACACACATGCACACACCGCACACTACACACGCACAGGCCATCGCGGGCGTGGAGGCCCGCCTGGAGAGCTTGGCCGACTCCACGCCGAACAAGGGCGAGGTGAGGGTGGGAGGGCGGGAGGGCGGGACGGTGGGCGGGCGGGCTCAGTGAGGGCAACACTGTGGGGCAATGATGGAGATGGTGGGCGGGTCCGGGGGCTTCCGGGGGAATGGTGCCTTCATGTAAACGCGTGCGCGGTTCTACGTCTCCTCCTCCACCGCCGCAGCCTCCTCCTCATCTTCCTGCTCTTTTCTGCTCCTCCTCCTTCTCCTCCCCCTTCCCGCTCCCTTTCCCGCCTACGCCCGCTAACTACGGTACCTGCTGCTCTTCGCTATCTATCCTTGCACTCTCTCCCTACCCAACCCTACCCAACCCTCATCCTACCCTGGTCTGCCCTGACCTCCCCCTACCCTGCCATATGCCATGCCACGCCATGCCATGACATGCCGCCTCCCCCCTCCTCCCTCCCGCCTCCTCCCGCCCCCCCGCGGGGATTAACTTAAATGCATGGCTACCCCGCCCCCCCCCAACTAACACACAGGTGGTCCTGACGTCCGACCTGGAGGCGCTGCTGACGGAGCACGCGCGCGAGCTGGACGCGCACCTGGACCGCCTCAAGGGCGACCTGCTGGGGGCGGTGGCGGCCAAGGTGCGGGCGTGTGTGTGTGTGGGGGGGGAGTTTATAGTCTCTGGGGGTAGTTCATTCCAGAAACCAAAGCCAATCTGGGGGGGGTTGTGGTTACCAGCCCAAATTCAACCAATCTAAAGGAAGCGGATTTAAGCCATCCATGGGTGGCGGAAGGGGGGGCGAGTGCGCCGGCGGCGGCGGGGCCGGGGGGGTTGCAAATACCAGCCCATTCTAAACCTACAAACCAAACTAGCGAGTGAGGCACAGGCAAAGGCGACAAATGTAAGGCATAGATACTGATGGATAGAGGCCGGACGTCGTGGAGGGTGGGGGCGAGCGGCGCCGTTCGACCAGCACCGCTGCGCGGGCTCGGGGACACGTCGGGGCGCGACGCAACAGCACGAGCAGCCACGCAGAGACAAGCGCATTGAAACCCACGACGTGCCTGGCGACCAGGAAAGCAGCCCCGACGCCAGGTAGCACGCGTCGGGCCAGAGGCGGGACATGTAGGAAAGGGCAAATTAAAACCAAAGTCCAAAATGCGCAGGGCACAATGAAAGAGCCGAGGCGAGTCGGCGACAAGCCAAGAGAGGTATAACAAACAACACACAACACGAGCCCAGGCGGTGGTAGAGGCCTAGAGGGCGGAGTGCAGGGTTAAGAGCAAGGGCCGGGCGGCATGGGGGCGGTTAGGGCAGGATTGCATGGGGCAAGCAGGGGGGAGGGGGGTGGGTGAGGGTGTGTGTGGGGGAGGGGGTAGTTCATTCCAGAAACCACAAGCGAAAGGGGGGATGGGAGTTGATGCGTCTGGACCAATCCCGCTGGTGGATAAGGGGAAATGGGGAGGGGTGGTGGTTCATTCTATTTCCCTATTCGACCATTGGGGGAGGGGTTGTAAGTACCAGCCCAACGAACCATATGTCCATATCCAATGCAAAGGAAGGAGGGGGAGAGCGTGGCTTTTATTGGGAGTGGCGGCCGGGGTCCATGTGCTGGCCGGGTGCTAGGAGTGGAAGGGTGTCACACCGCAACCACTACCCCAGTACACTGTACCCCAACCCCCTACGCCTCCTCCTCCAAACTCGAATGCGTGTAACACACACACACACCCGGCACCTCATTATTGATTAAACACCATCCATATGGATGGCTACCCCACCCCCACCCCCAGCAGTGCTCGCTACACCTCCCTCTACATCTCCCCCGTCATTAATAATTAACATGCATGGCACCCCCACCCCCACAGGCTGACCGCGAGGAGCTGGGCGGCGTGGACCTGCGGCTGGGCGGGCGGCTGGAGGGGCTGGAGGGCGCGCTGCTCAAGGGGCTGCGGGCCATCAGCGACAAGGTGTCGGCGGCGCTGGCGGAGAAGCTGGACCTCACCAAGTTCAGCGAGTTCAAGCTGCAGGTGTGTGTGCGCGTGCGCGTGTGCGCGTGTGTGTGTAACAACGGGTTTACAGGCGGCCTGACGAGTCTCGTGTGTGTGTGTGTGTGTGTGTGTGTGTGTGTGTGTGTTGGTAAACGGAAACGGAGAGAATTCCCCGCAATCGCTCGCAGTGACTGACGGATACATACCAAATACTTGTGTGTGTGTGTGTGTACGTGTGCGCGTGCGCGTGCGCGTGCGCGTGCGCGTGCGCGTGTGCGGTTGGAAACACAAGACTTCTTGTGTGTGCGCGTGTCTTTGCACTACCAATGATGATTGAACGCACTCACGCAGAAGCTGTTGTTTACTTATTTGACGGGCTGTGTGCTACTTGCGTTTTTGTGTCGGTCTTTGTCCTGCGGCGTGTGGTGTAAGCGCGCGCTTCGCAACCCCCTCACACGCCACCACACAGTAAGCCGCGCACGCGCCCCCCACTGGACATCGGCACCTCATTATTTATTAAACACCATCCATGGATGGCTACCCCCCCTCCTCCTTGATAACACCCAGGTTCGCGCTATTCTGGCGGATGTGGAGGACCGGCTGCGTGACTGGTCGCCTCTAGCGCTGGGCACCAAGGCGCAGCTGGGCACGGACGGCTTCAACACCGGCGGCGCGGGCGGCGGCGGCATGGGCGGCGGCGGCGCGGGCGCGCCCACCTGCCTGCTGTGCGACAGCCGCGTGCGCACGGTGGGTGTGGGTGTGGGTGCGGGCGGCGTGTGGATGTGGGCGTGTGGTGGTGTGCTCGGGGGCAGGATGCAGCAGCCGGTAGCAGCGGGCGCAGCGGAGTGTGGCCCCAGAAGCGTTGCTGGCTGGCGTCCCGTCCGCAGCCCTTGGCTTTGGCGCCCTCCCCACGCACCACCTTCCCACCATGCAGGCACGCACCCCCACCCCAACCCCAACCCCCAACCCCCGACACCCCCCGCTTCCTTTAGATTGGTTTAGTTTGGGCTGGTAACCACGACCCCCCCCCACACACACACACACAGGCCCGCGACCTCCGCGCCATGGGCTTCCAGGAGTCGGACCGCGTGTTCACGCCCGACCGCCTGCCGCTGACCGACCCGCTGCTGCCCAGCATCCAGGTGTGTGTGTGGGGGGGGGGTAGTTCATTCCAGAAACCAAAAGCGAAACGACCAAGAGAACCCAAACCAACCAGCCCAACCCAGAGCGCGGAGGTGGTATGGCCTTAACCTTTAGGTCTCGGGCGCCCTTGAGCCTTGAATCTTCAGTCTTGTCGTCGGTGTTGTCGGTAGTCATGGATGGCACCCAGGCTCGCGTACAGAACCATCCCGTTATCTAAATTTCGCGATACAATCGCGATACTCACCTGCTTGATACCAGAGCAATGCCGGCGCCGTGATGTGAGCGCCGGCCACGGAGGCGTACATGCGGGAGGGTTGCAGGGCAGTGTTGCGTAAGTAGCCATCCATAGGATGGTGTTTATCAAATGGTTGTGGGGGGGGCTGTGGTTACCAGCCCAAAGTTAACCAAGCTAACAAAGCAGGGTCACGCAAATGCAAATGGGGGCGGGGACTGGGCGGGGGCGAGGGCTGGGCGGGGGCTGGGCGGGGACGGGTGCGGGTGCGGGGGCGGCGCGCGGGGGGGAGGGAGCGTGTGGCTGGGTGGTGCTTTGGATTGTCCAATTCCTGGGGGCCGGGTGTGGTGGTGTGTGGGACTGTTGGCGGTTTGTGAGGCAAGAAGGCAGCAAGAGTAGCGAGTCGAGTGACGTGGAACAGCCAAGTCCCAGCGTGCCTGCGCGGCCACTCATGATCCGCAGCTACACAGTGAAGCCACACACTGTTGCCCAACGTGGCATTCGAGGAGGTAGCGAGCTAGGCCTCACCTCCTCTCTGAACTCTACTTGCCTGCCATACTTCTCTCAAATACCTTAGTTAACAACATTATGCATATCCTTAAATCAACAGGGCAACCGCGCCGCATCCATGGGCGCGCACCTCAACGCCCGGTTGGCGGGCGGCCGCAACGCCGCGGACGCGCGGCTGCGCACCACCTCCTCCCTCATGGAGTCCCTGCCCGCGGACGGCATTAGCGGCGTGGGCAGCCTGGGCGGGACGGGTCGCCTGGGTAGCCCCGTCAGCGGCGGCGGCGCCGGGCACTTGGCGGCAGCGGCGGCGGCCGGCGGCGGCGGAGCCGCCGCCGCCGCGGTGGCGGCCGCCGCCGCGGGCCTCGGCGCCGCCAGCGGCGCCGGGCACCTGGCGGCGGCGGTGGACGCGGGCAGCTTCGCCAGCCTGCCGCCGGCGCAGAGCCGGGAGGAGCGGCTGGCGGGGGTGGGCGCGGCGCGGCAGGCGTCGGCGCGCGGGCTGAAGGTCAAGGTGGAGACAGTGTCGGGCAACATCATGAAGGGCCAGATAACGCCCGTGGCGTCCGGCGGCGGGGCAGGAGCAGCGGGCGGCAGCGGGCATGCAGCTGGCTCGGGCTCGGCGGCGGCGCGCGCGCCGCGGAGCCCGGTGGCGGCCGCCGCCACTGCGACCGGGCTGCCGGCGGCGACGGCGCACCACCTCGTGGTGACGGGGGGCCTGTCGCCAGCCTTCGGCCTCTCAGCTGCGGCCGCGAACGGTGGTGGTGGCGGCGGAGAGGGCGAGAGCGGGGGCAGCGGGCTGCAGCTGCGGCCCATCAGTCCCTGGCGCGTGGAGCCGCCCAGCCCTACGTTCGATGCGGGGCCGGCGGCGCTGGCAGCGCACGACGGCGCGGCGGCGTGAACCTGTGGGGTGGGGTGGGGTGGGGTGGGGTGGGGTGGGGTGGGGTGGGGTGGGGTGGGGTGGGGTGGGGTGGGGGTGGGGTGGGGTGGGGTGGGGGGTGGGGTTACGGCGGGAACCCGGCTAGGGGAGGGGCAAAAGGAGGCGGTGGTGGTGATGCGATTGCTTAGGTTTGGTGACGCCAGAATTCATGCATGTGTATGTGTGAGGGGTAGCTTTGCACCGGCAAGACTTACGCTGGTGTGGACAGTTGGGTTTCCGCAACTTCGTTACCAGTGGCGGTTTCCGCGAAATGGATGAGCAATTGATGGCGAGCAGGCTACAGCTGTGAGCTGTGGTGTCACGGTTTGGGGCCTGGCCGGGCGTGATACGAAGACCAGCTGATCCGGCGCTGACTGCTGACGCGCGTGGATTCTGACTTGAGAGCGTGAGGGGACACGGTAGGCGGCGGCGGGTGGGCACAATGACACTATGGAGCGAACAGACTTGGGGGCAATTGCCGCATTCATGTCGCGTGCTGACCGAAGGTACCGTAACCAAATCGGTACATACCGTACCGCGAAGTCCGGACGGTAACGCTCTTCAACAACAGCCAACACTTTGCCATCGCCGACATCGTAGATTCATAGTCAGCAGCGGGCGCATGCCTCGAGCATGCTCGTGACGCCCCACGACCTTGTTTCTCATGGGTTGGCAGGTGGCCGGGTGGTGAACACATCGCCCGATGCAAGCAGACCATCAGATTCCTCTCCAGTCGAGCCACTTCCGGTATATCTTAACAAAAGCAGAAGGCACAATAAGGACGGACGCACCAGCGGTAAAAAGAATCCTCTTAGGTGCAATGCGCGTGCCATGCGCGTGCCAACTGCCCTTGTCCGCTTGCTTGTCCGCCTACACTGAGCTCACTGGCCCTCTGCCATCTCACACGACTGGCAATGTGGCACATACCGTACTATAGGGTGCCTCAGCTTCTGCAGCGCACACACGCCGGAAGCTGCTAGGCCTCACTTCCCTCACGATTGTCACGAAGCCGCCCGCCGTGGCCGTGACTCGTCAACGGGTTCTGACAACACAATCGAGGCTTAGCCATTCGTGAGCCATGTCCATTCAACAAGTTCGTCCACGGTGCCCCGCTTCTCACAGCCCCAGCAACCCAGATGCCGCCATCGCTGCCTTCAGCGTGGGGCACGCCTGCGAGTGCCCGCCGCCGCCGCCGCCACCGCCGCCCCAGTGCGCCAACTAGCACGCGCCGCAGCAGTAGCTCATCACCGCCTTGCAGCGCACACACGAAAGTCTTGGGCATCACCGCCAGCAGCCCCCTGCCACCCTCGAGGTTCTTGCAAGCTGGGTTGTTGCACACCTTGACCGTCGTCACTGTTGGCACGTCGTCGTCGTCGTCATCGATGTCCTCCTCCTGCTCCCCTTCCTCTCCCCCAGTCAACACCACCTCGTTTAATTCCTGCATTGCTTGCCATGGCCGCCTGATCATAGTTATTGTTGTACAGCTGCAGCGCCGCCATCAGCACCGCGGCTCCCCACCACACCATGCTGCGAGTGAGCCGCTCCGGCACAGGCGACATCGGCAGCCCGTCCGCATCAATCAGCAAATGTCATCTTCGTGATCTATATCGGCCGACAACACAACTTTCGGGCTGAGCTCCCGGGTAAAGTGTAGCTAGGGATGGGTCCCGACCTTGGAGTGTGCTCAGTCAGTCCAAGTGTCCAACCACTGCAGGACTGTGTAGGCCCAGCGCAGGCTGCTGAGGGGCCGGCCGGCCGGTGTCAGCGAACCGCAGTAGGGTGCCAGCGAACCGCAGTAGGGTGCCAGCGAACCGCAGTAGGGTGCCAGCGAACCGCAGTAGAGTGTCCTGACTGGCAGTAGGGTGTCCTGGCTGGCTCTGCGGTGGCCGTGCGACTGCTGAGCGCCTGGTTTGGCTATGTGCCTGTACAGACCGACCCCGGCTGTGTCCGGGTGATGAGGGAAGTTCGGTCTTAGAGAGTGGAGGGGCTCAGCCCCCTTCCCCGTGACAGGGGAACACTTGTCGGTACCTTGACCTTACTCCCTTTCGGGCTCTTGCGTCTATATCCCTCATTTCTGGAATCGTTGTGATAAGTATAGGCGTTTTCTCACAGAAGCCGCAACCATGACGTCATGTCAGGGGTGCTCCGAAACGTTTCGGAGCAGCGTACGCTGGCACGAACACAGTCTCTGCCCCGCTTTGCTTCCCTTCCCATTCACGCAATCTTCCCTGACCCCACTCCTTCACTCTCGTCCCCTCACAACGTACGCTCGTTGAAGTACATCTGGCGTCCCGCTTTCATGTCATAATCGACACGTCAGTAGCAGAAGTGATCGTTTACAGTGCCCAAAATTGAGTCGCCTGTGCTGACCTCGTCCCAACGCTCTTCTCCTCTCCCCCTTAACTGCTCCCCTGCATGAGCACAAATGTGCACCTGACAATCCAAAAACACCGCCTGTCACACTCTTATACGTGATTTGTCAAAAGAAATTATGCAGTTGTGCTCTTGCTCTCACACGCACGTCGACGTAGCATACCGGGATGCGTGGTAACCTGCCTACCGCAGTCTTGCGCTGTATGTCCGCTGCTACGGTATTTGCATCTGTAACCTGATCTGCCCCTGACTCGTGCCTCTGCTCAACAGCCTGCTACTCATCTTTTCCGCGTCCATTCCAACTGCCTGCTCGCTACACCCCCTAATCCCTGCAATTCATACCCCTACCCGCATCCACGACTGCGCGATTTTGACTGCAGCCCTGTTTCTAGCCTTGCACAGTAGTTTATGCCCTACAACACGACGCAAACCGACACGATCCACTCAGTCTTTTAGATACTGGCAGGGCGTCCATGTGTCATTTGCCCCGAAGAGCGTCAATCGCAAATCCTATGCCGCCAGCACGCTAAGGGCCACGCCCACGCCCGCAAGCACACAAGCTGCAGCAGCAGCAGCAGCCGGCATGCGGCACAGGCAGAAGCGAATACCGCCCAGTCCCACTTGTGCAGCGGCGGCAGTTTCCTTCCTTCCCAGGCGCTGTAGCTGCTCCTCGCCAGCCAACTCCGACAGACACCACAGTGCTAGCAGCCGCAGCACCGCGCTTGCCGTTTGCCGTCTGCAATACGCTGCAGCAAACTTGTCTTCCCTTTGTAGTTGCTGCGAGCGCCTCCCTGGTCCTGCTACAGCTGCGCTCTGCCACTCCGCTGCTTCTGCCGCCCACTGCCACTCCGCTGCTACTGCTGCCCGCTGCTGCTCCGCTGCTACTGCTGCTGGTGCAGCCTCAGCCTTTCCTCGTCCGCCGCCCGTCGCCTTGCCTCCACGGCCGCTCGCGCCTTCCGCACAGCCCACTGCCGCCAGTCCGCCGCCAGCCCGCGAGCATTACCGAGCCCGCCTCAGCTGGCAAGGAGCAGGTGGCGGTGCAGGTCCATGTGTCCGGCAAGGCGCAGGTGGCTCAGGTGGCGGTTTGGGCGGGCCACCGGACTAGGAGGGCGGCGGCTCGCGCTTGGGCGCCACGTCTGTTTGGTCGGGGTTGGTCGGGCACTGGGCCTCCAGCTCCAGCAGCGCCGCCCGCACGCGCGCCGTGATGGCCTTCCACGTCTCCTGCTGCACCGCCATGTCGGGCGAGTCGCAGTTGCAGGTGAGGTCGTCGACCTTGATGTGCTCGCCTGTGGGTGGTTGGTGCGGGTGATTGGTGCGGGTGATTGGTGTGTAGGGTTGGTGTTGGTAGGTGGAGGCGGCGGCACAAGGTTGCGAACAACAGGGTCGACGGCATGGTTGCTGACAGAAGTATGGTATGTGTAGAGCGAGGTCTCAGATGGTCGCAGACGACACTGCGCTGGCCGGCTGCTCCGTTTGCCCCCACCTACTCCGTCGGCCTCGCTCCCGCTCTTCAAGCTCCCGAAACACAGGCCACACTCTCCTCGCCCTTTTGTGATAGATTCGGTTGAGTTTGATTTGGCATTGTAAGCCCCCTTCCCCCGCACACAATCTGCCGCCGACTTGTCCCCAGGGGTGCCCAACCCAGGGCCCCTGCACCGCGCACGGCATCCCTCACGCACACGCCATCCCTTTCACGCGCCGTCACGCCACCACGCACTCACCTACTCGCACCTCACACGCCATCCCTTTCACGCGCCGTCACGCCACCACCACTCACCTACTCGCACCTCACACGCCATCCCTTTCACGCGCCGTCACGGCAGGACCAATAATAACAATAATAGGTGAGTTTTGCTCACCCCACCGTGGTCACGCCGTCACGCCACCACGCACTCACCTACTCGCACCTCCACGCTACGGCCCACATTGAGGCGGTCCATGGTGATGGGCAGCACCTCGCCCATGCCGCTGTGTTGAGGGTTGGTGGTTGGGTGATTGGTTGGTGGTTGGGAGGAGTGAAATGGCGTAGGATACGTCACAGGCGTCAGCGACTGCAACATCCTGGCAGGGTGCATGCGACTGCCTTGCGCCCCATGCGTGTGTGTGTGTGTGTGCGCACCGCCCGCACCTGTGGTAGAAGGGCAGCAGGGCCGGGTCGCGCCCGCCGTTGAGCTGCCGCGCCTCACAGATCAGCTTGCCCACGCCCCAGCGCAGCGGGCCCAGCCTTCGAGGGAGGCGGCGGCGCGCAGGAGGACAGAGCGGCGGGGAGGGGGTGGCGGCCGTGGCCGGAGAAGTGACGAGTCAGATCCGGTCAGATAGTCAGGCGGCGTACGCGGGTCACCACCGGAGCCGGTGCCCTTGCGAAAAGCGATTGCACCCGGACAGTGCCCCAGCAGGCTTGGCATCTCACCGAGCGATTACGCCTACAAGGATCCCATTACAGATGTCCTCACCAACCCGCTCCCCTGTTCGCCCTACCACCACCCACCCGCCAGCCAGCCAGCCACGCCATTTGGGGCCCTGCCTCCCGCCCTCTGCTGCTCCCCCTGAGGCCTCGCCTCCCGCCCTCTGCTGCCCCCCCCCCCGCCGCTGAGGCCCCACTCGCTCTGCGGCCCACTCACTTGCCGTCGTAGTTGATGCGGCCCTCCGGGAACAGGTGCACCCAGCCGCCCTTGGCCAGCGTGTGCGCGGCGATGGACACGACCGGCTGGTACACGCCTACTGCGGTGGGGGGCACGGCGCGGCGCGGGGCCGGGGGCGGGGGCCGGGCCGGGCCGGGGAAGAGGCAAGCGGCAAGAGGGGAGGGCGGCACAGCGTGGGGCGGAGACAGGGGGGAGCGGCAGGGGAAAGAGGAAGCCGTTGCCATGGCGGTTAGTATGACAGAAGCGCGCTGATGGGGACTTGGAAGGTGGCTGTTGCGGTGATGTCATAGCTGTCGCTGACAGTATGCGCTAATAGGCTGTATTTGGGCAGACCGAATCCCGCTAAGTCCACGGCCCCTTCGCAACAGTGGCATCATGCCAAGCCGCCCGGTCCGGGGGCGGGTGGAGTCCAGCACCGCCCTGGCCGTGATTCCGGGTATGGCTTCCACTCCCCCCTCATTCTTATCCTGGTTACGGCCGCCGTGGCGAGCAATGGATGATGGTGCGCCCGCTGGACCCCGAATCCCCGATTCAGGTGCGCTTTGGATCCTGATCCCGCCCCCCCCCCAGGTGCCCGTTCACCCGTTGCGTCACCGCCCGCATTCCTGCACGCACCTTTCCCCCGCTCCACTGGCAACGTTTTCCCGTTGAGAAAGAAGTGTCTGTTGCGGTTTTGACAATAAGGGTGCAGGAACGGCGCGAGCAGCCGGTTGGGATGAGGGTCGGTGCATTGCAGCAGCCAGCCAGCCCCATAAGCCCGGGTCAGACTTAAGCGGCCCCATAGTGTTCGGAGCAGCGTCCACATTGCGTCCGGAGGCACGTCAGCACGCGTGTATTTGTGTTGTACCGCAGCCGCAGTCACGCCGCACTCACCGGAGCAGCTCGTTCTTGAAGCAAACCTCCTTGGCACAGATGCTCCAGCGCACCTGTATTTTAGTGTGTGACAGCCGCGCCGGGTGTCATCGCAGCGCAGCACCCATCCGACCAGCCTAAATAGCTGCTGAGAAAGTGACTGAGCAAGACAGGCAAGCTTACAAGGTGCCACGCGCGGCTGCGTACCTTCTCCGTGAGCGGTTCACTCCACAGCCAGTGCCACGGCATGAGCAGGCTTAGCACGCCGGGGTCGTCGAACATGCTGCAGGAAACGAGTCGGGGGACGCCAGTAGTTGCTTGAAACAAGGCAAGGGTGTGATCGGGTAAGCCCCGCTGAGCGCGCCGAGTCGCCGCGCTCGGGACCGTGTCAGTGTGTTACCGGCCGGCACGCCGTCGATGGGAGCGCAGCCTTCCAGCGCCCCGCCCGGCCTTTTAGAGACGACGCGGGAATCTCGCCCAGCAAGGCAAGCCCCTTTTTTCTCAGCAGATTCAATAAGATGCCAGACGACGCGGCTGCTGCGCAGCCCAATCACAAGAAGAAGCAAGGCACAATCCCCACGAATCAATCAGGTTCGGCCGCATAAGGCGCCCCAGCTGCTCGATACAGCGCTGCAGCGCACCTAGTGTGATTGCACACCGTGATGAGCCCTCTCCCATTGGCCTTCTGCTCCTCTACCGCCTGAATCAAACGGTCTTGTCCGTGGATGGTAGTGGTGTTGATTACGTTCAGCATGATGCGCGCCCATGTTGAAACTAATCCAAGCGTAAAAGAGCGACCTATCCCACCCCAAGGAGGTGCCTGAACTTCGTCAACAAGTTTGCTCACGCGGCCCTGCAGCGTCCCGCCGTCCGCGGACGACATGTTCATAAAAGGCTGCAGCCTAATTTATTCGATATCGCATCGGGAGGACTGGCGCGACGGTCGCGCCCAGGTGCCGTCTCGACGAATGTTGCAGCCCATGCGCCCGCGACGGCACTGTTGGCCACTGCGGTCGCCAATAATACTACGTGACACTGGTCTTCATACTAATGTTCTCAAAGACACGGCAACTAGACGCGCGCCAATCAACAATTTCGGAACCGGTCGCATGCTTTTTGCTTGCACGTTCTGTTGGAACTGCTACTCTCGGCAGTCACACCAGCTCCCTGTACTCCAAACTTCAGTGTGCCTCACAACGCGAATCTAGGCGCGCCGATACGGGCGGGCGACGCCCGGCGCGTCCAGCAGCTCCGTCAACGTCGGTCTATCACAGCGCGCGAGTGTGTCAGGGCCACATCCCGCGAGGGTGGAGGAACTCAAAGCAGCGTCTTGGCAGCGTTGCTGGTCTTGAGAGCCGACGCAGTGGGCACGGCAGCGCCGCGCAGCCGTCCGACGCCGCACCCGACACCTCTACGACCAGCGCCAACATGGCGCCGACGCCCGAGCAAATCGCGGCTGCGGACGCGCAGGCCGCAGCCGCCATGCTTGCCGTCCAGCCGGTCTGGACCGACCTGCTGCCCGCGCGGGAGGCGCTGCCGGGGCTGCCGCCTCGCGCGCTGCTGCATGCAGGGCCGCCGCTGCCGCTGCCCTGCACGGGGCCGCCACCCATGGCCCGACCCGGCGCGCCGCTGCCGGCCATGCCCAGGGTGGGGCCGAGCATGACGGCCCCGATGATGAACAGCGCCGTGGTGGCGATCCTGTTCGAGGGCTGGGCCGACAGCGTGGACGCGGCGCGGCGGCTGGTGACGGGCGGCGAGGTGGAGATGCTGGTGGGTGATGGAACCAGTTGGGAAAATGGGAGAGAAGGGCTTCAGCGACGCTGGCCTGCGGGGCTCGTGTGGGATTTGGTGTGGGGCTTGTGTAGAGCTGTGGCGTTTGGTTACATGAAAGCTCAGATGGATTTCCGTGCGTTACATTACGGAACATTACACTTCACCAAGCTTGGCCTTGTAGCTGACGGATTTCCCAAGCTTGCCCTTGTAGCCGACGGATTTCCCGTCCTTAGCCTTTGTAGCCGACGGCCATTCAATTGCAGTTTGGCGGGACCTACCGTGCATGAGGCCTTCTTTGTAACCAAAATATCCAGCAGCAGCGGCAGCTTCTGGACTTCAACTGCTGCGCTGCTGGGAACGGGCCCTGGAAACAGCAGCAGCAGCAACAGTAGCGGCAGTCGCAGCAACAGCAGCTGGCTGTCCTGTCGCAGCCGCACCAGCCGGTGGTGGCGCTGTGCCTCTCACGTGCCTGCACCTCATGCCGCACATGCGCGCAGGCGGCTCAGGACTGGGGCGTGGTGACGCCGCTGGCGTGTGTGGTGTCGCCTTCCATGGTGCTGCAGGTGGGCAGGCGGGTTGGGTGGGTGGGTGGGTGGGGTCACCCCTGGGATGAGGCGCAGTGAGCTGCTTGCTAGGTGCGGCACGGGCTGCAACCGCCGGCAACCGCCGGAGCCAACTGTACCCGTCCAGGGAGCGGCCGCCCCCTTGCTTGGCAGCCCTGCAGCCCACAGACGCGTCAGCACACGGGCCTGACCTGGCTGACTGGCTGCACGGTTGCTGCGTCCCTTGCGGGCGCTGGCTGGCCTGCAGGTGGTGGAGGATGCGGCCGCCGCCGCTGCGCCGGCAGCAGCAGGGGCCGGCGGCGGCGGCGGCGGCGGGCCGCTGAGGGCCTTCAGCCCCATCCAGGGCGGCGCGCCGCCGGCGCCGCGCTTTGGCACGCTGCACGACCTGGAGGTGTGTAATGCGTGTGTTAGAGAAAACAAGGGAGAGTACTACTGTGTGTGTGTATGTGTATTAGAAAAGCACAAGGGTGTGCATGTGTGTGTGTGTGTATGTGTGTGTACGAATGGGCACTGTGCGTGCCTAAACTTACGGTGTTTTCACTACAGTAGACCCCGCCGGATGCGGACACGCATGCCCCGTCTGATGGCTCGGCTTGGCTTCCCAACAAGAACAACAAAAGCACAATGTCTCCCCAACCATGGAATACCGTGCGGGGCTCTGCCGCATCGGGCGCCCCAGTTGCTCGGTGCGCACGCTGTCGCGCGCCTGGCGTGCGTCTGCACACCGACGAGTGGCGGGGCGGTCCAGGACAGGCTTTGACAGCCGCAGCTGCATCCAGCCGACATGTTGTCACGCCAGACTCAGACGTGCGTCCGGACTGCCACCCACGCCGCATGCTCCTTCCTCCACACGTAGGCCCACGTCACCAAGCTGAAGCAACTGCACGGCCCCATCGCCGCCGCCCTGCGCCGCGCCCTGCACGCCGCCGCCGCCACCTCTGCCGGCGGCGCCGCCGCCAAGGGCATCCAGCTGCTGCCGCTGGCAGCAGCGTCCCTGGCGGCGGGCGAGGAATGCCACGCCGCCACCACGGCTGCTACGGCCGCGCTGCGCGGCCTGCTGCAGCCCCACCTGGAGCCGGCGGGCGGCGGCGTGCTGTCGGCGGCGGAGGCCGCAGCAGCCAAGGAGGCTGTAGCATTCCTGGCCTCCGCGCCCAGCCTGTTCCTCAACCTCTGGATGGCGGGGTGCAAGCGCGTCCTGATGGCGGCGGAGGGTACGGCGGACAGCTCGGTGGTTACGGCGGTTGGCGGCAACGGCCTGATGGTCGGCGTCAAGCTGGCGGGCGGCGGCGGTTGGGCCGGCGTGGGCGCGGCGGCGCCGGAGCCGCGCGCGATGACGGCGCCGGTTGGCGGCGCGCCGGCACCGCCAGCGCCGGGGGCCACTGGCGAGGGTGCTGCTGCGACTGCGGCTGCGGCTGCAGCTGCAGCGGGCGCAGTGTCCGGCGCGATGGGCGACAGCATGGTGGTGGACGCACTGGGCTTTGGGGCGCAGCTAGAGCCGGCACTGCCGCTGCCGGCGCCGGCTTTAGCATCACCGGCCGCCGCGCCCGGCGCCCTGGGCCTGGCGGCGCATCCCGCGCTGTCTCAGCCCGGCTTCGTTCCTGCTACAGCCGCTGGCGCCGGCGCCGCTGCCTCCGGCCCGGTCCGCATCGGCATCTCTGCCGCCGCTGTACTGGCCATTCCTATTGAGGCCACAAATCCGCCGGCGCTGGCACCAGCGCCGACGACGGGTGAGGCTGGCGGCGCCGCCGGGCCGCGTAGGCCTCAGCCGCGGCCGCCGCCGCCGGTGTCGGCGCTTGCGATAAACCTGTCTGTGCTGGATGGGAAGGGGCAGCTGGGCATTGTGGGGCGGGGGGTTTACAGGGTGCCGCGCGAGGTGCTGCAGCAGGCCGTGCAGCTCCTGGCCTTTATGCGGCCCAGTCCATGATTAGACCGCCTGCGCGCGCGATAGAGAGCGAGGTTGGGTGCGGTTTGCGGACAGTCACAAGTGCATGCATGTGCATTGTGCAGTAGTGAGGAACTACGTGCTGTACAGAATGTTTGGTGCTGATGCGCTGCGATGGTCGTGCATCGGTGCATGTGGTATGCATGATTAGTGATAAGCATAATTGCTTCGTGCATTAACGAAGTGAGCAGCAAGGGCAGGTCAGTTCGCGTGCACTCAACTCGTAACCCTTCGTGGTGCGCACGGTGGGTGCGTGCCTCCGCTTCATTGACCACGCATTGAGGGGCCCGTGAGGAAAGTTTGAACTTTGAAGCCATACAACAACTGCCTTTGCCTTGACTTTAAGAATTTATATGATGCGTCGTCGTAGCAGCTGGGCTGTCTTTTCACTTTTGACAAATAAGCTTGCAACTCGCAAATGTAACGATACGGCTATGCTCAATGACCTTCTCCAATGCATTTTATTTAGGACGTGCATGTAACTCGTGAAACAGCGTGGAAAGCGGGCTTGGCGCTCGCGGCCGAACCTGATGCGCCATAGGTAACAGCGTCACCTTCAGAAGCATGCCTCATCGTGGTGACAGGCCGAATTATGGCACGCTAGCACGGCGCTGCTGCCCGAGTCCTGCCGCTGTTGTCAGAGCCGTCCTGGTGGTGGTGCTGCTCCTGGCGGCCTCGCCGGGCCCCACCTTCCGCGGTGTTGCCACCGCGCACGACGCCGACTACGACCTCTTTGCTACTAGGCTTACGAGGCGATGACCATGCGAACAAAGGAGGCGGCGGCGTTCGGGGCCCCGGCGCTGGCGGCGGGCTGAGGGACGAGGACCTGGTACTGGCCATGTGCACAACCTCGGGCCGCCTTCACCTCGCCCACACCAGCGCCCATGCAGCCCGCAACATGCAGCTGTTCCATGGCAGTAGCAGCAGTAGCAGCAGTAGCAGTAGCAGTACCAGCGAGGGTAGCGGCGGCAGTGGCAAGGCCGGGCGGGGCAGTAGCAGGCGTGTGTGGCTGCACAAGCTGCTGGCGGGGGCGGTGGAGTCACACAGACTGTGGGTGAGAGCAGAGAGTGTGTGTTAGAAAAGCACAAGGAGAGGAAGGGTCGACACAGAGAGTGTTAGAGATTACAAGGAGATAACAAACAAATTAAAGACCAGAGAGAGAGAGAGAGAGTGTGTGTGTGTGTGTGTGTGTGTGTGTGTAACAACGGGTTTACAGGCGGCCTGACGAGTCTCGTGATCGAGTACTCGGGACAGCCAGCGACAGCGAGGCAGTTTTGCCGCACGCTGCCGCTATCACGCGTCTCCCCTGTGTGTGTGTGTGTGTGTGTGTGTGTGTGTGTGTGTGTGTGTGTGTGTGTGTGTGTGTGTGTGTGTGTGTGTGTGTAACAACGGGTTTACAGGCGGCCTGGCGAGTCTCGTGAGCGAGTACTCGGGACAGCCAGCGACAGCGAGGCATTTAGGCCACACGCTGCCGCTATCACGCGTCTCCCCTGCCCAGAGCGCAGCCAAGCTCTGGAGTCCACCGGGGGGACGCTCCAACCAACCTGGACCACGCCAGTAACCTCAGAAGGGTTACTGCTGGTACTACAACGCAGGGCCCAGCGGGCTCATAAAGCTCTAGGCTGGAGGGCCAGCACCGCAGCAACACGAGCACCGGACAGACGACACACCGCACGCAACAGCACAGCGACAGGTGGCTACGGGGCTGAGTCCAGCGACCCCGCAGCCTTTCACAGCCTCGACAACAACCTAACCAGCACTCGACGCCAGGGCAGACTATGCCAAAGGGCAGCCACAAACGCGTCAGACTACCAGGCCGGTCTTGGCCGAGAAACGCCCGGGGTGCTCCGGCACCCAACCCACCCTCAGCTCCGTTGACCCGAAACCCTGGCGCACACTCCCCTTGACCCTCCCAACCCTTCCCAACCCTGCTGGTCCCTAGATTCAGCCGCTATGTCCGCGGCTCATTGCTATGGCGATTCTTCTACTCGAGAAGGCTGATCCCGGTCACTCCTCCAGCTCCAGCTCCATAGCTTGCGGAAGCGCGCAGAGCAGCATCCCGTCCACCACCGCTAGGATCGGGTGGGTGGCGTCAACACCTTCCCAGCCCTTTCGGGGCACACCGAGTTGCGCGAACTGCAGCAGCCGCGACCAAAAGTCCGCGACTGCGCGAGCGCACGCAAGCTCGATGGGGTTGACGCCTGGCTGCGGCGGCGTCAGCTGTGTGGGCGGGACCTCATCTGGGTCGGCGTCCGCCCCCACTGCTGCCGCCGCCGCTGCCTCGGTGGGTGCTGCCGCCGCTGCCGCCGCTTGGTCTCCCTGGGCCGCTGCAGCGCGCGTCATCCCGCGCAGCCGCACCCGGCCGTGTTCTATGGCGGCAAGCGCCGCCATCGCCACCACATCCCACACGCACTGCTGGATGCCCGAGGGCGCCTGCACTAGCCACAGTTGGGCTTGGCTGACGGGCTGGGGCCCCGGGGTGTGTGCGTTGATCTGCGCCACCACCGCCTTTGCCACTGCACAGCCCCAGAAGTGGTGCTGCCGCGGCGCAGACGGGGTGGCGGCGGCTGGCCCCGTTGTGGCGCTGCCATGGCCGTACTGTCCACAGCCGCACGGCTCACGTCGAGCCGTGGGCATGTGAGTGTTGCCCGGCAGCGGCACGGCATCGATGGCCAGCCGCCACAAAGTCTCGAAATGGCGCCGCTCCCACCGGACGTGCTGCCACAGGCGCGCAAGGGTGCCCCGAAGAGCGCCGAGCGCCGCTGCCGCAGCTTCAGGCAGGTCCTCACGCCGTGCCTCCGAGCGGGGCGGCAGGCCAAGGGCCGCCCGCTCATAGTCCTCGTGGAGTCCCGCACGGCGTGCCGCTATGCTGTCCAGCTGCAGGGCTGTGGCCATGCGGACGGTCAGCTTCTCCAGGGGAATTTTGACGGACTCGGTGCCGGGCAACACCCATCCCATGCGCGGCATGATGATGGTGCTGATGACGGAGGAGGTGGAGGGGGCGGGGGGCGGGGCGGGGCCGGGGCCCGCAAGCTGTGCGGCGTGGGCCCGTGCGGCGTTTATCCATGCTGGTGGGATGTCATCAACCAGGCCCTGTGTGTGTGTGTGTGTGTGTGTTAAAGATCACAAGGGAGAGAACAGCAGACATGGGACAATGCGTGCGGTGCGGTGACCACGGTCGCGAGTTACCTTGCATACTTTACCAACGCCGACCAACCTGCCGAGCCGATACCAAACTTACCCGGAAATGCCTGTTACACCCACCTACCTAACCTTGGGTGGGGATTAGTGTCCACACGCTCCCAAGGGTGCAGCCCGATGCGAGTGGCCTACAACGGTCCCGCACGCCTGGTCCCGAATTCCCGCCCGCTGATCGTAATGGAACTCACCTACAAGCAAGGGGAGTGTGTGTGTGTGTGTGCGACCGAGGCCGCACGTGTTAGATGCACACGTGTCTTTGCAGCGCTTGGGATGGTGCGGCGCTTGCTGTTCCCATGCATGTTTCGCTGTTTGTGCAGAGCAGCTGGTACGTGAGCAGGACCATGTGCCGTGCCCTCAATACGGAGCTAGCGCCATCTAGCGCCTATCGGGCGCCTGTCCACTGCGCCCAGCCTCTGATGCCCCCCCCAAGGCCATACCACCTCCGCGCTCTGGGTTGGGCTGGTTGGTTTGGGTTCTCTTGGTCGTTTCGCTTTTGGTTTCTGGAATGAACTACCCCCCCCCCCCCCGCTCGCCTTGCACCGACTGCAGTCCTACACAGTGGTCCTACATCTTTGCCGCCTCCTGGCACGTGCGACACCACAACGCCTCGACGGCGGTCGCGCGGCAGATGGCGGCGCTGGCGCCGGGCGCGCGGTACCGGGCGCAGGCGCTGCTCCAGGTGCGGGGTGAGTAGGGGCGGGGCGTGCGGGACGCCTAGGTCGGGTGGGGCGGTGGGGGCGGGGGCGATGGAGAGGGCGAGGAGGAGGACAACGCAGGGCCGCACGGCGCGGGCGCATCCACAGTATGTCGTGTGCGGGGACAAATGACGCACCCGCATGCAGTGTTAGCATATGGCGAGGAGCTATCGGTGGTACCCAGGTGTTGGAGTTCGCAGTGTGGGCGAGGGGCCAAGGGCCCAGACTGGGAGCCCACAGCGGTCGCATGCCGCTCGTCTAGGCGTCACAGTAATCACCACAGCTTCCGGTATTCGCTACTTTGCAATGTGTCCTGGCGATCGACATCGCGCCTGCAAATGAAAGGACAGCGAGTCGGCGACCGTCCCGTCCGGCAGTTGCAACATGCACAATGTCGTTCCAGTGCTCGAGACCGCTGCGCCTGGTGCCGCGGTATTGCGGCGCCTAGCAATGATTGAGAGACAATGCGCCGGAAAGGTCTGCAAACGGTCACCAGAATCCTCAAATACCTTTGCCCCGTGCAGATGGCAATCTGCCCCCATCGCGCCCCGTTCGCTTAAGTCCCGTGTGCTCTGCTTGCAGGGTTTACGCTTCCCTGTAAACAGCTGCTCAACGCTTCGTTGGCAGCGTCCTAGGTCACCAACCCAAAATGCAGACCAAGGCTTTCACCTCTGCGCGCCCCCAGCGGGCCGCTGCGCTCAAGGTCCGTGGGAACGAGATAAGCTGGTCGTAGATCTAGCAATAATTGAGGCAGCCCAGCGCAATGGCGAGTCAGAATGTCGCGCTTGCGGCGGGGCAAGCAGCGAGCGCATCCTTTGCAACACACCGGCTGCCCGGCAGTTGTGCCGGAGCTGCTCCAACGCCATTCAATCAGCTCAGATGTCATGCCGCACCAGCGCAGCCCACGATCCTTGTTCGACGATGCGACCTAGAGTGGGACCGACTCGGGGGCGATGGCCCTTTTCCGCAGCTGGCTTTCGCCGCAGATGTTCGAATTTATGGACATTGTTACAGCTTACCAAATGCAATTCACACAGGAGATCTAGACATCGCGGTCTGTGCAGTCAGGGCCGAGAGGACATGCTCGCTGCAGCCCAACGCCGCGCCAGGACACAGCTGCGGGCAGCCCACAGCGCCTCTTTCCGACCCTTTTATCTTCATCGCCCTGTTTGTGGGCAAGAATCTTAACCTTTTCTTGACTCAAGCTCGGCTTCTCCTCCACTCCTCCGCAGGCGCAGCGCACCTCGGCGGTGACCGTGCGCGCCACCGCGGCCCCCGCCGCGGTGTCCGCCCCCGCCGCCTCGGGCTCGGCCTCCGACCCCCTGATGCTGCGCGCCATCCGCGGCGACAAGGTGGAGCGCCCGCCCGTGTGGATGATGCGCCAGGCCGGCCGCTACCAGAAGGTGCGTCAGTGCAGGGGTTCAGCTCGGCGGAGCGCTTGGGTCCCGGTTTTCCTTGCGGATATGAATAGATTATGTACGTACTTCGAGCAAAACGGCGCGCTTGGGACACAGCAGGGAGTGCGAAGCGTGGGAGCAGCCGGTGCGTGCGCACGAAGCGCCTCCGCCCCAAGGCCCGCACACTGCACGCCGCGCGCTGCGCCGCTCTTCATCATAACCTCACTCGTATCCGCCCCACTGCGCTCCGCTGCTCTGCATGCGCATACACACACACAGGTGTACCAGGACCTGTGCAAGAAGCACCCCACGTTCCGTGAGCGCTCGGAGCGCGTGGACCTGGCGGTGAGTGGGCGGGTGGGCGGGCGGCGAGGCGAGGCGAGGCGATGCAGGGGCTGGTGGTCGTGATGCGGTGATGGGCCGGTTGGGGCCTTGAAGCGTCAGGTGGCGGAGGGTGAGGAGGCGCGGACGAGGCGCGGAGGAGGGGATGTGCAGGTAGTGTGTCTTGTCGTGTCGGAAAGGTGAATGGGTGCCTGGAGCGTGCAAATCATGCCGCACCTATCTATCTATGTACCTGACACCCGATGTGTTCACCGACGCCGCCACCACCCCCACCCCCACCACCACCCCCACCGCCACCCCCGCCACCAGGTGGAGATCTCCCTGCAGCCCTGGCACGCGTTCAAGCCCGACGGCGTCATCCTGTTCTCGGACATCCTGACGCCCCTGCCCGGCATGAACATCCCCTTCGACATGGCGCCCGGCCCCATCATCATGGACCCCATCCGCACCATGGCGGTGAGTGGCCCATGCGGCTTCCCGCAAGCAGAGCAGATAACAAAGCACAACTCGAAAGTCGGCCTTGCACCTACTGTCCGGGCGCTTTGGGGCTGGGCGGGTTGGCTTGAGCGGTGTGCTGGAGCGGGGGTTGAAGCGCTGTTTGGCGGGAGGGGTTGGGGGCGTTGGGGGTCGATGGAATATCCTGTCTTGGGGCAACCGGGCTGGGGCTGTCGGCGGGCGGGGGTGATGGCGCAGGCGGCGTGAGGTGAGAGGGTCGAGGGAAGTGGGAAGTGGGGTGCGGGTGGCTGTGGCGCTAGCAGCAAGCGAGGGAAGCATCCGCCCGCTGAACGACAGGGTAGCGCGAGCCGCGCTCTCACATTCATGTTGCAAGCACGGCGCTCCTGACCACTTCTCGCTCACTGCTCCCCCCCGCTGCCTTTCTATATCCCTATTATCATCGCAGCAAGTGGAGAAGGTGACCAAGCTGGACGCCGAGGCCGCCTGCCCCTTCGTGGGCGAGTCCCTGCGCCAGCTGCGCACCTACATCGGCAACCAGGTGGGTGGGGGCTGCGTGTGGTTTTGTGGTTGTGGTCGTGGTGGCGGTAAAACACGGCGATGGGCGGGGTTGCCCGGCTCTCCGGGGCGTCAGCAGGGCGTTTCTGACCAGGTGCTGTAGTGCGGCTACAGTAGAGATGGAGGTGGAAGAGAGGCACAGCCGACAACGACGGCGACACACCCACTAACCGCCTTCACATACGCGGCCCGCCCGGCACACAGGCCGCCGTGCTGGGCTTCGTGGGCGCCCCCTTCACCCTGGCCACCTACATTGTTGAGGGCGGCTCGTCCAAGAACTTCGCGCACATCAAGAAGATGGCCTTCTCCACCCCCGAGGTGCGTGCCTGCGTGTCTGACTGCCTGCGTGGGTTTCGGCGAGGAGAGACACGAGGCACAGAAGGCAGGAGGCGCGAGACAGGCCTGCATGCTCCCGCTGCTGCAAACGCGCCACTGCTCACCTCCTGCTCGCCCTACTAAAACCCTCCCACTTCCACTCTAACCCCAAACACAGGTGCTGCACGCTCTGCTGGACAAGCTGGCCGACAACGTCGCCGACTACGTGCGCTACCAGGTGGGTGCGGACGCGTGTGGATGCGTGTGTTGGTTACAAAACACTGAATCCACCCCGCCCGCTCAACCCCACACACGCCTACACACGCCCTAACGAACACAAATCCACACACGCCCACCCGCGAGCCCACACTCAACACTCATATCCGCCCAAAACTCCCCGTCCCCCCCCTCGTCTGTCTACATCTCCTTCGTCATTAGTTTAACATGCATGGAACCCCCTACACACACGCGCGCGCTCACAGGCCGACGCCGGCGCCCAGGTGGTCCAGATCTTCGACTCTTGGGCCTCTGAGCTGCAGCCCCAGGACTTCGACGTCTTCTCGGGCCCCTACATCAAGAAGGTGGGTCGGTCCGTAGCGCATGTGGGTGCGGAGAGGGAGATGGAGCGTGGAAGAGGACTGGGCCGCGGGGTTGGCCGCGCTCACTACGCTCAGGGAAGAAGCGTGGGTCTGGAGGGGAGCTGCGGCAGAACATTCATGTCGGCACGTGTGGTGTCGTGTTGACCTGAGACCGCCGGAAGGTCCGCGACGCGCGCATCAGAGACTGCAGACTCAAACCGCTGCGCACCACCTTGGTGTGGCTGACTCCTGGTGTTGCTTGCACCGCGCCGCGCTCTCCCCCTCCTCCGGTGGTGCGCAGGTGATTGACAGCGTGCGCAAGACCCACCCCGACCTGCCCATCATCCTCTACATCAGCGGTGAGTCCCAACTGCGGTTGCGGCTTCATCCGGTCATCCGATCCCACCCTTTCATCCCACCATTTCACATGAGAGAATCTCAACACAATCTGACGACAATCATCACACCACGCCCTCCCCGCTGTACCACGGAGTCCACGACTACTGAACCCAACAATCCCCCCCCCCATCAAAAGGCTCGGGCGGCCTGCTGGAGCGCATGGCGGCCTGCTCGCCCGACATCATCTCGCTGGACCAGTCGGTGGACTTCACCGACGGCGTCAAGCGCTGCGGCACCAACTTCGCCTTCCAGGTGCGTGCGGGCGTGCGTGCGACTGTGTGCGACTGTGTGTGGAGGGCGGGCGTTGAGGAGGGCGGGCTTCACGTTCGAGTGTGATTATGGTGTGTGGCGCTCGGTCGATGTGCGGACCCAAGGACAAGAGACGGATTGCGGTAATACGGCCCTGAGACGGCGGCAGTGCCGGGAGGTCTGATATGGGCGCCCAGCCGCCCACGGGGGCGCGGCGCAGCGTTTGCCTGAATGCCGCCGGCCTCTGCTCCGCCACATACTTACGTGCACACGATATGGAACACATCAACGCGCCACGCCGCGCACACCTCAGCCCGCTCCCAGACAAACACCGACACACACCATACCCTCCCCCCCTTTTAACATGCATGGAACCCCCCCACCACCACACACACAGGGCAACATGGACCCCGGCGTCCTGTTCGGCTCCAAGGACTTCATCGAGAAGCGCGTCATGGACACCATTAAGGTACTCGGGTGATTTGAGGGGGAGGAAAAGAGGGCAAGAGAGATTACAGAGGGTACAAGTCAGGGAGGGAAAGTGGGATCAGAGGGGGCCAGGTCAGGGCGGGAAAAGAGGGATGTAGAGACAAGAGCCGGGAATGGGAATGAGACAACGCGCCGGCACGCCGGCACCGTGTGAATGGACGCGGCATGGGCGCAACGACGACGAGCGCACTCCGCCCTGCCTGCCCGACTCTCCGCTGCCACCAAAGCCCTGCGCTCAACGTCCCCTCCCTGCCGGGGGCCCTGTTTTCTTCCCAATCCTCTTCAGGCCGCCCGCGGCGCCGGCGTGCGGCACGTGATGAACCTGGGCCACGGTGTGCTGCCCGGCACCCCCGAGGACCACGTGGGCCACTACTTCCACGTCGCCCGCACCGCCCACGAGCGCATGTAAGCGGCGGCGCCGAGGGCACGACCGCCCCGCCCCGCGCGGTGCGTGCGGAGGCGGCAACGCTCGGAGAGGCGTGGGCCGTCAAAGAGGCAGGGTGGCGTGGATCACAGCGGCGGATGAGGAGGAGCTTTGGACCGAGAAGAGAATACGTGACAGCGGTTTGGGGAGCTTGACTGCAGCGGAACGGAACAAACCCGTGGTGCGCGGTATCGGCGGTGCCGGTCTTGGTGGGACGGGCTGTGTTGGAAGCGGGGCGCGTGCATTCGCATGTGACGATGATCTGTGTATAACGGAGCGAGGTGCGGGATCGTGTGGCCTGAATAAGGCGGAGCCTGCAGCAGGAACGATGGCCGCGGGTCGGCCGTAGGTGCAGGCTCAATGCGTGATGTCGCAAAACAGGGATCTGCTCGTGCAAATCGGCGCACGCGTGTACGATTGTGCATGCAGGCTAGCTTGCAGGGCCTAGCTGGGCGAGCGGTTGAATGAGATGCGTGTGAGGATGGCTGCTGGACACAGCTGATGCAATGTGTCGAAACCGTGTGCGAATGTTGACGCTTTCCCCGACATGTCTGTGTGTGTGAGAGACCCAAGTCATGACTCATGTGAGCGTTTGTGTGGTGACATTGTTTTCGGGTGCGTGTCGATTCTATGACTGACGCGAGAACTGACAATGGATTTGACGGGAATGCGGCGCACAGCGGGCACACAAATGTGGATTAGGTGCACAGCGCCTGCCTGGACTCTGTGTAAAAAATGTGAAATGCCTGAGTTCCTTTTTAGCTCAGTGCCATGAAGTTGACAACACGACAGTTTAAGATTTAACCGCAGCATCGCGCATGCTAGAGCGCTGAACATGCGCAAGCCTCCCAAAGCCTGGCCAGCGCTCAGCGCGTTGAACTGCGGACTCCCGCTCCGTGGCTCTATTCCTACTGGTAGCCATGGTCATTGACTGCACGCGTACACGTCTCCCCGGACCTGTCATGCGCTATCAACGCACTGGCCAAAGGGTGCCGCCGGGCGTATGAGTTTCTCCTCCTGTGGCCAGTGCGTTGATAGCGCATTACAACGCCTCCATTCTGCAGCACCCACGAGTGCCTCCCACCACCACAACACCGCAATCGCCATGTGGCTCCGGCAGCATTCCTCTGTCTGCGCACAACTGCAACACACAGGTGCACTGCAGAGGAATATACGAATCTCAACGGCTTTTCAACTGCATCCTCGCTCATCCCCAACCCGGTTCCCCTGCACCCAACGATTGTCGGGACCTTTTTGGTCTCGCTGTACGTGCACGCACATGTTTTTGTCCCTCCCTCGCTCACACACACTAGCTTTGCCCTCTAGCCTGCGCCCCTGCATCGCATCATAAAAATACACGATCATCGAAAGCCGATACCACCTGACAGCTGTAGATTGCCGTCACAGGCCCTACCTGGGTTTGAGCAGTGCTGGTTTCAGATATCTAGCGAATGCGACACTCCGTAGCATTTACCAAAAATGCACATCCCAAACGCCCTACGAAGAACGCATGGCACCTACAGAGCCAAAGGCTGCAAGCCTGTACAGCCCACCGGCCCATACTGCAACCTTGGCGCCTCTGTGTCCAATCATAACGCATTACGGTACTTGCAACAGATGATGCAGGATACTGCTCCATGCATGTGTATCCCTTTATGTAATGTCGCATTCATGTGTATGCATGGCACAGGTGCCCTCCGCACCACTAAACCAAATTCCGTGCGACGCCCCACACATCTGAAAGACCCATACAGATGCTGTACTAAAAATGAACAGTATATGTACGGTCGCCCCCTCGTGATTGGAAGCTGCCTCTTGCTGTCGAAGGTGTACGGGCAAGTAGCAGCGGCCACGTGCGTGGCCGCCCCCTGCCAGACCCTTGCATGTGCGCGCAAACGGCAGCTCCTGTGCAAAATGCTAGTGGATGCATGATTCTAGGGAAAGCATTGAAGACCTACCCCAGCGGTCTAAAGTAGAGGCCGATCCGTCATAGCAAAATGAAGGGCAATCAATCACATGTTATCGTACGCCACGCATCTACCCGCAACCTCAATCGCTTCCTTTCCTCCGATCCCTGCTTTTCAACCGTCCGCATCAAAAGCGCGGCGTGTGCGCCAACGCATGACCAATCAACTTTTAACGTACGATGGACAAGGGATGCGTGTGCTTGCATGCACGCACGCGATGCAACAGTACCGGATGACTTGCTCAGCTTCGTCCTCCCAACGCCGCAAACATCTCCATATAGACCTGTAAGGACGTTTTTGTACAAACAAGCCTCGCGGACCTGCTGCAGCATGCCACGAAGACCCCCCCCCCGCCACACCCCCACGTGCAAGCGGCTGATGACTCAAGCGACCGTCCCCCGGAGCAGCTGCCGCCGGCGGCGGCCGCCGGCAGTGCTCTTCCGCTTGGAGGGCGAGCCAGCCGAGGGCGGCGGCGGCCGCCGCTTCTTGTGAGGCGACAGCGGCGCCGATGGCGAAGGCGAGGGCGGAGAGGGCGACGGCTGCTTCGCCGCGTCATCGTCAATGGAGGAAAGGGGCGGCAGCGGCGGCGCACGCTTGGTTGCCGTGGCGGAGGAGCGGCGCGGCGACGGCGGCGGCAGCGACGGCGGCTCCGGTGAGGGAGGGTCC
Source organism: Chlamydomonas schloesseri (assembly GCA_016834595.1). Taxonomy (NCBI): domain Eukaryota; kingdom Viridiplantae; phylum Chlorophyta; class Chlorophyceae; order Chlamydomonadales; family Chlamydomonadaceae; genus Chlamydomonas; species Chlamydomonas schloesseri. Next base: position 533,015 of record JAEHOD010000024.1, on the reverse strand, counting down.
GGTGACGGCGGCGACAGCGCCAGAGGCGGCGCGGCGCGGGCGGCGGCGGCGCGAGGTGCCTGCAGAGAGCAGGCGCTCCAATCCACGAACATGACGGGAGCGACCAGCGTGTTCACGACCGCGCTCGCGCCGCTGGCTGTGCTGTTGGTGGTGGCGTTGCTGGTAGTGGCGGTGGTGGTGGTTCTGGTGCGCAGGGGCGCGCGGCACAAGGTGACGGTGGCGTCCGCCGTGGTCATGGCCGCAACCGACACCATCAGGCCTGTGGCACGCAGCAGGCACCGCAGGAGGGGGCAGGAACATCAGTAAGAGTGGAGCACCATGAAAAATATGATTGGGTTAGCCGGGTTGCAACAGCCTGCACACTACTACAGCACGGTCCGCTCTCCCCGCTACCCCGCTCTCATGCACCACCAGCCCCGCCCCGTGCCACTCACGGGAGTCCTCGTCCTGCCACACGCCGCCCGCGCGCTGCAGCCGCCGCAGCTGCATGGTGCCGATCTGCGGGATGAGCGGCGCCGCGCCGCCAGCGTACCGTACGTGCACGTGCACCCCATCGATGGCGCCGTACATTCGTTCGTACAAGGCGCCCGACCGGCGGTACGACAGGAAGTACTGCAGCCCCTTGCCCGCTGCACGGAGAGCAGAAAGAAAAAGAGAGAGCGGGACACAGACGCAGCGGCGGCGAGGGTGGGGGCGAGCATGGTGAGGAGAAGATTGGCCAGGGGCGTAGCGAGCACACGTGCCTCTGCCTGAGGGTACTGACATCGAACGCCCATGCATGCGGCAAGCATCCGGTCCTGCCACGTTGTCCTGCGGGGCATGCTGCAAGTGCGTTGCTCCTGCGGTGGCGGCTCACCGTCGTTGGTGGCGTCAATGAGCACCATACTGTCGTTGCCCGTGTGCTGCAGCGGCACGCGGAACGACTGCACGGCGCCCTCCGTCAGGCCCGCCAGGCTGAGGCGGCCGCCCGCCACAGGGCCCGCCCAGCCCAGTGCCCACATGTGGGCCGCGTTGGGGCAGCGCACGTTACAGCACCAGCCCAGAACGCAGCTCCAGTCGCAGTACTCGCAGGCGGCGCCGTTCACGTCGTAGCCGCCGGCGTGCCTGCGCCCGGGGCGGGCGGGTGACAGGCGCCGAGTTGGAAACGAGATGGAAACGAGATGGTTGGAATCATGGGAGAACAGGGACTACAGGCAGGCTTTGGTTCGGCACAGCCTAGCTTTGCTCATTCTCACCACAGGTTGAAGTTGTGAAGTAGCTCATGGAGATAAAGCGCGGCCTCATTGTAGCGCTCGTCTGAAAAACGTGTTTGTTTGTGTGTATGTTTGAGGGGCGGGGGTGGCAGAAAGCAGAATGGCACCAAGGGGGACGTCAGCATGCGGCAGGTCGGCATCAACGTACGGCGCACACATGGACGGGTGAAAGCCAATCCCTGCGAATTAGTGCAAGAGCATAGAACGCGACGGTGTTCAGGCCCTTGGGACGAAGGTAGGTTGGGAGAGGCCGCGAAAGGGCCTGGCCTGTGCCGTTGCGCCTGAGCCTTCTCACCTGAAACGGCTGTGAGCGCAAAGGCCGGCTGGCCGGCGGCGGTGCGGCGCCACACGCCCACCTCGGCGCCGCTCACAAAGTTTGCGCACTGCGGGTCAGCGGCGGCCTTCCAGCCGCGCGGCATGAGCATTACCACGTGTTTGTACCTGTGCGTGTGTGTGTGTGTGTGTGTGTGTGTGTGTGTGTGTGTGTGTGTGTGTGTGTGTGTTAGAGACCACAAGGGTGAGAACTATGAAAGACTTGTGTGTGTGTGTGTGTGTGTGTGTGTGTGTGCACGTTCACGAGGACGCGGTGCGGCGGCGGGGCGCGGGGCGGGGCGGGGGACAAGCAGTGTACGTGTACGTGTACGGCCTCAGCGCGGGCCTCAGCGCGGGGATTGCCCAGGCTGAGGGCCTTGGAAAGCGCGGTGCGGCAGGAACCCAGAAGCAGCCCCCAATGTGTGGAGCTGTTTAAAACGCAAGTCAAACGCCCACAAATCAGTGTCCCCAGCAAACTGTTGCTGCAGGCCCTGCCGCGACCTTCTCTCGCCACCTGTGGAAGCTAGCGGGGCTCCAGGAGCGCCAACGCAGGCATAGCCAGGCGTACCTGGTTTGGCGCCTAGTGCAGTAGGCAGCGCCTTGTTTTCATACACAGCCCGCGCATCCGCACCCGCGCATCCACACCCGCACCCACACCACCACTCCACACCTGTCGAACTCGGTGTCCCCCAGGCGGGCGCGCGCCAGTTCCGCCGCCGCCTCGCCCCAGCCGAACAAGTCGGGCCAGGAGCAGCCGCCGGTGCGCCAGGTGTAGCTGCCGTACAGCGAGGTGGCGGCGGTGGTGTTGCCCGTGCACGGCACGCGCACGTCCTCCAGGATCTGGGCGCACATGCACGCGCAACAGCAGCAGGATGTTGTTTTTTATAGGGGGGGCGGGCCAAGTTAGCGCGGCCCTGGTGCAATGCACATTGCGTAAGCAGGGGGGGGGGATAAGCTGGGAGTGTGTGTGTTTGCGGACCGGTAGATCGACACTTTGAATGATGCCACTGCTTGGTTATCACAACTATCAAAAGCAAGCCAGTCGTGCGAAGAAAAGGCTCACCCGCACATTTTCTCGCGACAGGACCGGTCGGCCGTTGCCGCAGTAGTTGAAGAGCGCCTGGAAACCGATGGAGGCGGCGGCCGACTCGGGCGCCCCCCCGCTGGTGGTAGCGCTCCCGTTGGCGAAGAGGATGGAATCAAATTCCTGCGGGCGGCCAGCAAAGCATGCCATGGCATAAGGAAGAGGCGCGCTTAGGAAGGAGGACGAACAAAGTGGGAAGGCGGGCCCGAAGGTGCACGCATGTTGGACCGCCGGGGAGTGAACTCGGGGATCTGAAGGAACTGTACGAGCAGCCCCCACACTCGCATGTCTCCCCCACCCGCGCATTCACGACAAGGATGGGCTGCGGAGCGCATAGACACCTAAAACATTGGTCCTAGCATGGGCTTGCTGTGCGAGGCCACGAAACTCGATCACACTCCTGTGCTGTTTCCCCCTGTTTCCGCCCTCCGTTTCTTTCGCTCGGCCAAAAACCCTTGTCAGCTGCTCTTCAACACCCGTTGCCCATCCCCTACGAGCCTTAACACGTCTCCCTGCAGCTTCCTCACCGTGGCAGTGGTGACGGGGCCGCTGTCCGTGCCGTCGCAAAATCGCATGATGAGGAAGAGGATGCGCATGGGCGCAGTGGGGACGGTTGTGGCGGGCCGGTCTGCTGATCCCAGGATCATTCCAGGCAAGCCGGGCTCATCGGTCAGGTCCGGGACCACAACAAAGGAGGAGTCTGATGAGGAAGGTGATGCAAGGCTTTGGGGCCCGTCAGTGGGAGAGACGCCCGCGGTGTCCGCTGCGTCGGCTGCAACCGCCGTGAACTCTTCGCCCACGACTTCGACATCGTAGCTCGCGGCGCCGGGCGAGCTCTCCGCAGCGCTGGCCCCAGCCGCAGCGTGACCGGTGACTGATTGCTGCGAGCTGAACTGTAGAGGCTGCATGGAGTCCACTGACAGCGCACGAGCGACGTTTGCTAAGCCGGCGACCGGTACATCAACCGCGACGTCAACCGCGGTACTCGTGGCACGCACCTCTAGCTGAGGCGGCACCGATATATTATCGACTACGCTATACACGCCCGACACACGCACAAGCGCACCGGCGCCTCCGCACGCAATCGCTTGTTTGACAGGCGAGCCCGCCGAGCCGTCCACTAGTTTGAGCAATGAGCCATCTACCGTTTTGAGCCATGCTTCAATTACGTCGCGGCGCTGCTGCGAAGAGCCACCTGGCACAGCGTCTGTCAATTGTTGCACCCCGGCCGCGTCCGTCGTAATGGCTGCTAGAACAAGGCGACCTGTACATGCGAGGTTAAACTGAGTTGACATACTTTGTGGAGGCTGGCCGACAAAGGTGCACAAAGTTAACCCTTCGCTAACCCGCACCTTGCACAGTTCCCGATTGCTCCGAAGCTGCGTCCAAGACTGCGAGCGTTGCATTTGTAACAATGCCACTCAATGCTGCGCACAGAAGCCAGACGACGAAAAATAAGCGACGCGCTCTCAACCCCATTTTTGGCAAATGGAGCAGGGCTGCAGTCTGCTACATTATTGCCGAGGGTACGACTTCCAAATGCCGGACTGGTTGGTCGTGCTGGGGGACTCCGCCAAACAGCCAAAACGCAGAGGCCTCATCCCGCCCCTGCACGAGCAGGACACCGCAGCCGCGAGCGCGCGCTCGTCGCTCACTGCAGCAAAATGTCGTGTGTCGTCATTCCATGTAATTATAGTCGGCCTGCTACGTTGAGGCTCCACGATAAAGTGGTCGCGGCTTTCCAATAGGCGATGGTCCAGCTGCCCTGCTCGCGAGGGCTGAATGCTCCCCAAAGATGTTCCAATGCGCCCTAGACAAGCTCTATAGCAGTTTCGTCCAAGGGTATAGGAGTGGCAGTGAAATCCAAAGGACGAGCCTGCACTTGCACGAGCTCCCCCAGCCTGTTCCGCGTCAGCGCCCCTCGGTTCCGCCCCTTGTTCACCGACCCTCCTACTCACAATCCAAGCAGCCCAGCCTCTTTAATGGCTGAGCTTCAGATGCACCTGCCTAGCGCGCCTTACCCCTATCCTTCCGCTTTGCCCGCCCCCTAGAAGCGCCATCCTACTGCGATGCTCATGGCTGACGCAAGCTTACGCACTGGAAGGGTCCATGCGCTCCCAGAAAGCAGTCGATGACCTACATATGATTGTTTTGCTGGCAAAGGATGCCACCCAAATGACCCAAATCACCCAATGGCCCAAGCCCCAAGGCCACGGGGCTTGTTGCCACATTCAGGATCCAGCGTTGGATCCAAGCCAGCCCGCCAGACCCCGTCAGGCGCAAGCACACGAGTAAGTTGAATGTGTGCTACATGTTTTCGGCTCGATGTCTTTTCTATAACGTAGACTTTATACGCCCGACGCAAGTGCTGCGCAAGCACAACGATGTTGCCCCTTCGGCGACTGTGCTGCATTGTGACACTTATTTCATTGACGTTGATTCTATTGCCTTGTTGCCCACAAGCGACTGTCGGCTTAGTAGAGAGCTGGGACGGTGCGTCGCGTGGTAGCCAGAGCGTCGGCAAACGACCCGCAAGGGCTGCAGCATTCGTAGAGCTAGCGGTGGTGTACATACGATACCACAATATACGTTTTCAATTTCAGCACTTGCAACGTAATGTACCGGCGTTGACCGCTGCTTGCACCCCCCGTCGTCGCGGCTGCGAAAGAAATGTCCCCGTCGACATCTGGTCATTACTGCTCACTCGCAAACCCTGCAGGCAGCCTAAATTTCATGATGATGACCTCAAAAGAGGATATGGCTGTCCGCGCTCCTTTGGCTGGGGCGGGCTTGGGGCCTCACGAAGTGGCCGTGCAGCTGCAGATGGCCGACGGCACGGAGCTGCCCCTGGAGGCTGGTGCCTTCGACCCTGTGCCCCGAGCCCTCCAGCTAGGGCCAGGGGCACGCGTGAGGGTGTTTGGCACGCTCCGCACCGAGCCGGGGCCAATCAGCACCAGCTCTGCCGGCTCAGCGGGGGCGGCGCCCGTGCCGGCGGCGCTGCTGGTTGACGGCCTGCTGTCTCTGGACTCCCTAGGTGCCTCCAGCTCCGGAGCAGCGGGCGCCGCGCCGCTTGGAGCCCTAGACCAGGCTTTGGACTCGGGCGGCGGGACCGTGGTGGTCACGAAGCCTGCAGCTGCACGGACGGCAGCCGTCGGCGTGCAGGCGCGGCAGGCATCCGCCGCCTCCACCGCAGCCGCAGCCGTGGCCCCAGTGGCTCTTGCGGGAGAGCAGGGGCAGGGGCAGGAGGAGGGGGACCAGCAGCCTTTGCCGCAGGCGCGGCTGCAGCAGCAGCCGGAACAGCTGCTGGCGACCACGGAGGAGGAGGAGGCGGCGGCTGCCGCCATTGCGGCTGTGCCTAGCGGCCTGGCTGCCCTGGTGCCCACCAGCGGCATCCGGGTGCTGTACCTCATCCTGCGCTTCTGCGGCGACCGCAGCGCGGCAGCCACACCCGAGGTAGGTGCTGGTGCTGCGCGGGGAGGGGCGAGGGATGGGGTGGGGTGGGGTGCACTCGCTCTTCCCGGGGGGAAGGGGGGGTTGTGGTTACCAGCCCAAACTAAACCAATCTAAAGGAAGCGGAGTTTAGTAATGCAATTAAGGTAATACAACGAAATACTCGTTAGGTTGAAGCAGTCGAAGAAGACGTGTGGAGTGCGCCGGCGACTAGAAATGCCACCCGAGCTCGGCGGCCAGACACAGAGACGTCACGCACAGGCAGCAGGGCAAACACCACGACTTACCTGGCGACCAGGAAAGCAGCCCCGACGCCAGGTAGCACGCGCCGGGCCAGAAGCGTGACATGTGAAAAAGGGAAGCAGCAGGGTTCGAAAGGGCAAGGCACAGTGAAGGGGCCGAGGCGCGGCGGTAGAAGGAAAAAGGAAGTAGACAGCACAGACTATGCACACACGAGCTCAGGTGGCAAAAGAGGGGCGGGCAAGGAGAGGGGCGGATTAAGTGCGAAGTACCAGGGATGGGGTAGGCAATGGTGCGGGCGATGAGGGAGGTTAGCAGCGTAGAAGTGCGGCAAGCAGTGTGCGGGCCGCGTGCGGCTCCCCACAAACACTGCCAGCCCGGACGTCCCCCCGCACCAGGGGGAGGGGGAGGGGGAGGGTAGGTCGTTCCAGAAACCAAAGCGAGGGGTGTCGGGAGGTATGCGGGTAGGCTGCGGCTGCGGGTGCGGTTGGCTAGTGACGCGGTAGGCAAGCAGGCGGATGGGCGCGGGGGGGGTAGCCATGCATAGGATGGTGTTTATCAAATGGTTTGTGAAATGCCGATGTCCATGGGGGGGGCGTTGGTACCGTGCCCAGCAAAAACAGGCTCAAGATGGCATAAGGCGGGGCGGGGCGGGGGGGGGGCGCAAAGCTCGGCGTGCGCCTGTCTAGTTTTACAAACGGGCCGCCGCTACCGCCGCCGCCGCTGCTTACCGGAAAAATATTCCCCACCACACACATATACACACACGGACACGCACTGCAGCAAGTGCGCGCCGTGCTGTTCGGCGACACCAACGCCACCACCACCAGTGTGGCGGGCCACATGTCCTACTGCGCCAACGGCCGCGGCGTGCTGCTGCCGGAGAACGTCAATGTGGGTGCGCGGGTGCGGCTTTGTGCTCAAATGTGTCTCTGTGGGCTAGGGCTATGAAGTTACAAAATTGGACGGGGCTATTGAGCGGGTGGCGAACTTGGCGGTGTGTGGAGGAAAGGTGGGGGGGGGCAAGCAGCGAAGCGTTGTGAAGGCGTCAACAGCCGCCACGCACCCGCCTTTCGTGTGGAAGTGCCTTGCGTTCTGCTCCTTGCTCTGGCTCCCCTCTCCCTCACGACCCTCGCCTTGCTTGTGCCCCATCCTCATGGCCTGTGGCCACGTGTGCCGTACTGTCAGATCCTGGACCAGGTGGCCATCCCCTGCAACGGCACGCGCAACAACCTGCCCTGGAGCACCACCAAGTGTAGCACTGTGAGTCGGCGGCTTGCCTCGGGCCCATTTCACTTGCACCCCACAGCACATACGTACGGCAACGTACGCCGTACTCGTTAGCTTGGGCCGCTGCCGCAAGCCATGCCCCTTCCCCAAATAGGTCCAGGCTGTGCCGCTGCGCCATGGCTTCCGAACACATACGCCCCCTCTAAGTAAAGCACATCCGACCCGCATCACCCGGTGCTGGCCTCTTCAACGCCGTGGCTGCGACCGCGACAGGCCGACATGCTGGGCTGGGGTGACGCGGCGTCGGCAGTGGCGCGCTCACGCCTGGGCGACGCGGAGTTTGCGAGCTACAGCCACGTCGTGCTGCTACTGCCGAGCGGCTGGAAGGCTGTAGCCGACTCCTCCTGCAGCGGCGTGGTGGCGAGCGCCGACCTCAGCGTGCCGCGCAGCCGGCCCGGCGGCGGCCCCGGCTACGGCTACGTGTGGATCACAGGTGCGCGTGTGCGCGGGGGGGGTTGTGGTTACCAGCCCAAACTAAACCACGCGGGGGGGGGTTAAGGGTATGGGGGATGGGTGCCGCTGTCGTACTGCCGTACTGGCACCAGAAACAGCACGACGGTACTGGCCACGTCGGTGTTCGTCTGTGCTGGAGCTGGAGCGGTGAAGGCGCGAGCCTGCTGACGTGGCTGACGTCGACGCGGTTGCCACCCGGTCTCGCTGCCCTGCCCTGCCCTGCCCTGCCCACGCAGACGACCGCTACGAGATGCGCAATGTGTACATGCACGGTGAGCGCCGTGGGGGGGTGGTGGCGGGCGTGGGGAGGAAGGGGTTAAAGGGGTTCTGAAGCAACGGTAGGAGAACACAGGGAATATCGTGATTGCGCTGGGAGCAGGGGCCGGGGTGGGGGGTGGGGGTTACTGGTAAACAGTCCCGGTGAGAACAAACTGCGAAGAACGTGACTGCGCTGCTGCTGGGATGGGGGGTGGGGGGCAGAGGCTGTGTTGTCTCTAGCGGCGGTGCTGGTGGCCAGGCGGCGGGCTGCGGTGGGGATTAGGAGACTTATCCCACGACCCACCGGCGCGCCTCGACCGCACCTGCACCTGCCTGTCGCGGAAGCGCCCTGCCGCCCAGCCATGTCGCACCCCCTTCTCAACCTTCCTTCCCCCAACACACGCCTTACACACACACACACGGGGCTGTGAAAGGCTGCGGGGTCGCTGGACTCAGCCCCGTAGCCACCTGTCGCTGTGCTGTCGCGTGCGGTGTGACGTCTGTCCGGTGCGCGTGTTGCTGCGGTGTTGGCCCTTCAGCCTAGTGGTTGGTGAGCCCGCTGGGCCCTGCGTTGTTGTACCAGCAGTAACCCTTCTGAGGTTGCTGGCGTGGTCCAGGTTGGTTGGAGCGTCCCCCCGGTGGACTCCAGAGCTTGGTTGCGCTCTGGGCAGGGGAGACGCGTGATAGCGGCAGCGTGTGGCCTAAATGCCTCGCTGTCGCTGGCTGTCCCGAGTACTCGCTCACGAGACTCGTCAGGCCGCCTGTAAACCCGTTGTTACACACACACACACACACACACACACACACACACACACACACACTAACACACACACACACGCGCGCGCGCATCCGCACCCACGCGCAGAGCTGTCTCACAACCTGCGGCTGTGGCACGCCGGTGCCCCCGGCGGCTGTGACTACTGCGACCCCACCTGCGCGCTGGGCTACTGCTGCGGCCAGCGCTGCCCCAACACCGCCCACCTCTGGCTGCTGGGCTGGGCCGGCCCGGTGGCGGGCGGCGGCGCCGTGCGGCTGGCTGACGTGGTGGCGGGCGCCGCCGCCGCACGCTCGTACCGCCTGCCGCCGGAGCACACCTCCAACAGCAGCCTTGTGTTGGTCGACGCCACGGACGCAGGTGGGGACCGCGCCCCGCGCTGGTGTGCGATGTGGGCCACCGCCGCCGCGCACGCGCTTTGATCTTCAGCCCCTGCCCGGCAGCTTATTACTATTACAGACACCTGCGTGCCCACGTGATAAGCTTCCATGCAGGGTCGTGCCGCTTGCTAAGCAACCCGTCCAGCTCTTTTACCCGCCGTTCTGTCGCCCGATGCCGCATGTGTGTGCGCGCGACCGCAGACGGCGCCGGCCGCCGCCTGTTCCTGGGCTTCCGCCGCCGCCTGCCGCCATACGACTACGTGGACGGCGTGGACGACAACGCCGTACACGTGTACGCGCACCTGTCGGGGCGGTACCGAATGGCAACCGCCGACACGCTGCGCGTGGGCACGATGCTGCTGCCGGGCGTCACGCACCCCGCCACCGTGGCTCTGAGCAACACGTACCGCGACAACAGCACGGGTGGGCAGGGCGAGGGCCTTGTCGTGTCGTGTCGTTGGTGTGGCGAGAGTATGCGACACAATGCAACAAAATGCGCCCTCACTTTGCGTCTGGCGTGGCATTGCCGCATCCGGCTTACACGGCTCTACCTGAGCAATGTACGTATGTGCGCGACCGCTCTCTACACGCATGCACAGGACTCGTGTTCAAGCTGCTCGCCGTCGACGCCGACGGCGCGTCCGTCACCGTGTGCCGCGCCACTCCGCTTGCCTCCGGGTCCTTCGACTGGAGCACCTGCGACCATCAGGGCAGCAGCAGCGACAGTGTGGCAGCTCTGGCTCAGGCAGCCGCCCCTTCACCGCCGCGGCCACCCCCACCCTCTCCCACGCCGCCTCCACCCACGCCCCCAGCTCCGCCGCCGCCGCCATCCCCAGCACCGCCGTCCACCCCACCTCTGCCAGCGCTGCCGTCGCCGCCGTTCTCTCCGCTCCCAACGACGGTCCAGGCCGCACGGCGGGCGCCGCCACTGCCGTCCCTGCCGCCCCCTTCTTCGCCTGCATCCAGCTCGGGAATCGAGTCCCGCGCCCTTACTTCGCCGGCGCCGACACCAACGCCCACCACGCCCTCGACTCGACACTCGGCACGCTCAAAGTCACCGCTTCGGCCTCCACGCCCGCCGCCGCGCCCACGCCCGCCGCCGCGGCCCCGGCCGCCGCCGCCGTCGGGCGCTCGGCGCAGCGCCTTCGGCGGTACGGAGGCGGCGATGGCGGTGGCGGCCACGGGGGTCCCAGAAGCAGAAGCGGCACAGCGGAGCGGCGGCGTGGATGGCGGGATGGTGGTGGTGGTGGTTGCACAGCAGCATGCGTCATCAGGCGCACTCGGCAGGAGGCACCTGCGCCGATGACAGCAATGATGGCGTGCATTCGCCTTCGGTTTCGCAATTTAGCACATGTCAGCAAGCAGCAGCCTGGCAGGTGTGTACGCAGCCGGCACAGCCGGCAGGCCGGGTGGCGCTGTGCGCTCATCATCTCTAGGCGCTGCACGGATGGGAGCGCAGGAGCTGCAGGCACAGACGGTGTGAACTATCCAGTAGTGAACCTAACACGCGGGCGGCTTTGGCTATGATTGATTTTGTGTACGGCAGTTAATTTTTAGGATGAACGCTGGGCGCTCAGCCCATTTGTTGTAGTAGAGGCTACTTTATTAGGGACCCATTGCTTTGCCGGCATACTCCTTGTGAACGTACAGTGCATACGGGCCCTTCCCAAAGGCCTAATAGGCCCTAGACGCGGCGCACCCGTCTCCATTGATTGACCTAGCCATGATTGAGCCACGCATGTTGATTGTATTGATACTAGCAGCCTAGACAGGTGATTGCCTTTATTGATGACCTTTTGTTAGACGACGTTGGTGGCCATTGTCACAGGGGTGATATGGAACCCTAGTTGCGCTGTTTCCGGCCCGGGGCGGGCCCAAAGGCGGTGCGGGACGGAGCACCATACCGGCACGTGGCGCAACGCTCACGTAGCAGCAGATACGGTAGACTGGCAGCTGATTTGCGCAGCAGTTGATGCCGTGCAGTACAGAGGCAGGGGTCGCTGACGTGGCGAGGTGTGGTGCCGCCAAAGCAGGCAGGAGGCGCGCTGAGCCGACCTGCTCGAGGCGGGAAAGGCCGAGGCGGCGTGCGCGTAGATGGGGATAGGATAGCATTGCTGGAGGAGGATGGAGGGGGCGCGTATCATTACTGGAGGAGGACGGAGGAGGCGCGTATTTATGCGTTGACGGTGTTGACCTCCCTGGTGGGGGCGCAACGGCCCGAACCTTATTGACCAGGCATGGGGCCTGCACGTAGCACGCTTCTTATTTTACTGGGGCTGAGCAGGAGTGGCGGGCGGCCAAGGCCACTTTCGACTGTTGGCGGCGGCGGCCGCTGCTGTCTCCCCCCCCCCCCCCAGGCACGTACGAGCGTACACACATGCCGGCGCTCAACAGTGGACGCCCTAGCGGCTTGCTGGGGCCGTGTGTATGTCAAAGCAAGACTCGAGCCATACCGCCATACGTATCATATATATCCCGGTATCCGGACGCGCAGTTTGTGCACCCATTCTCATATTCTGCTGCTCGGACAGGAGAAGGCAGTGCGGTGCTTCTGTCAGGGTCGTCTCCCATGCATGGTCTCTAGCTTCCACACATGCAGATAGAGCTACGCGTGGCCGCGCCCCGGCTTCGTTAGCTGTTTGAATTTACACGCACAGGCAGGACATCTGGACATGCCCTTGCTACAAGCACGCGGACGCGGCCACGCCAAGACCTGGCCAGCAGGCGCAAGTCCTGCCGCTGCCATGCATGGCAGCCGGCCAGCTTAGCTTGAGTTGTGAGGTTGATGTGCACTGCATGTAACGATTCTAGCTTCCGAATATGAATAGTTATTAACTTTCGCGCTTGCGCATTTTTTCAGACCCGCCGCGGATGCACCGCTACCCCCACTCGCGCCCACCTTCTCACCCTGTACACAAGGTGCCCGCCTGCTCCAGCACACACCGGGACCATCACCAGCGAGACCACATCCCACCCTGCCTTGCCCACGATCTTCCACCACCGTCCTTTCCCCCACCCCTGCTCGCCACCCACACCGCAACCCTCACCACCGCACCGCCAGCAGCACCTCCCAGCCCCGGCCCAGCTCCCCCTCCTCCCGCCCCTCTCCCGCCGCGTCGCTTCATAGCTGCACGCTCCAGGGGATCTCCTCGCCCGCCCACATGGGGATGACGGTGCTGTCGCCGAAGGCGTAGCTGTCGGGCACGCGCTGCGGGCTGCGCACCAGCGTCAGCTTGTCGGTGTTGCGGGGGAGGCCGTAGAAGTCGGGGCCGTGAAAGCTGCGTGCGCGTGGAGAGCGTTGGAGGGGGGGGGGAGTTGTAAAGACCAGCCCAATAAACCATTTGGGGGGGGGGGGTTCCATGCATTTAAATTAATGAGGGGGGGGGTGTTGGGTTCAGTAGTCGTGGGGGTGGGGTTCCCCAGCATGATTCGGTTTAGGGATGAAGGTGTCATCGAGGGCGGAGGGAGGATGAGGAGGTGCAGGAGCACGCAGGAATCTGTGCGGGGATGTCCGTGCATGCATGCCAGGAATACGGCCTGAGCAGGCGCCTAGGACGAGGGAACGGGCATGCCATTGGGTACAGGGGCACGCCCCTTCTATTCCCCCTCCTCCACCCCCTTCCTCCTACCTGGCAAAGCCCTCCAGCTTGTCCAGCGCGCCGGCCTTCTCGAAGGCGGTGGCGTAGATGGCCATGGCCACGGGGGCGGAGAACATGCCCGCGCAGCCGCACGAGCTCTCCTTGGCGTGCCTGTGTGCGTGCGTGTGTGTTAGAGTTCACAAGGGAGAGAACAAATAAAAGATTTGTATGTGTGCGTGCGTGTGTTGCAAGGGCGCATGCGGAGGGGGGGGGGCCAGGGCCACGGACAGGCACGGGACGGGACGGCGCGGGACTCGGACAGCCGGCCTCACGGGGCTGAGTGCGAGGCTCATCAAGGCAGTAGCGGCAAGAGGCGGCGCAGTGCCCTACGCCGCGCAGCCCCCAGCGCGACAAACGCCAGCGGCCCGGCCAGCGGGCTCACTTGGGGTGCGGTGCCGAGTCGGTGCCGAGGAAGAACTTGCGGCTGCCGCTCACGGCAGCACCCATGATGGCCTCGCCTGCGTCAGTGGGGGTGGGGTGGGGTGGGAGGCAGATACGTGTGTTAGCGACCACAAGGGAGATGTGTGTGCGCGCGGGTCAGTGAGGGGCCGGATGTGTGTGTGTGTGTGTGCGTGTGTTTGGTGTGCTGGATAAAACTCCATGAACGGTGGGAACGGGTGCAGTTAACAGTTGGAACACAAAGCGCGGAAGCCTGAAGCGGAGTGCGCGCAAGGAAACCATGACTATGGCATATGCCGGTCCCCCCCCCCTCCCGACATGCCAACAAGCGTGGACTGCCCACCTACCTGCCTCCACGCCCTGCCCGCAACCACCCTCCCACCCACAACCCAGCCCCCATCTGGTTCGGAATGAACTTACCCCCCCCCCCACACACACACATCTACCTCTGCCCACGACCCTGCCACCGCAACACCCTACCCCTACCCCGCCAAGAAGGAGCCCTTCCCAACCGCGCGCAACCCGCTGCCGACACCCCCGCCCTCCCCCCGAAATCCCAACCCCAGCTTCCCACCCCCAGCTCCCCACCCCCTGCTGCTGCTGCTGCTGCTGGTGCCAGCTGCTGCTGCCAGCTGCTGCCCTGCCACTCACGGTGTTTCTCGCGCTTGAGGATGGGCAGGCAGTAGTTGTGCGGCCGCAGCCCCTTGGCGAACAGCGCGTTGCGGTTCATGAGCATGTGCTGCGGCGTGATGGTGGCGGCCACGTTGGCGGGCGCGGCGGCCACAAAGTCCGCCTGCCGCGCGCAACCACCAGGTGGATGTGCACCGTTGTTAGCGGGTTGGGTTACACCACGTTGCCCAGGATGAATCACAGTGTGAGGTTTGGCCCCAAGTTGGAAGGGAAGCAGGTCGGCTCGGGTCGGGTCGGGTTTGGGTTGGGTTGGGTTGGGTGGGTGGGTGGATGGTGGCTCCCCCTCCCTCCCTCCCTCTCCCTCCCTCCCTCCCTCCCTCCCTCCCTGCCTGCCTGCCTCCCTCCCACTCCCTCCCTCTCCCTCCCTCCCCCTCTCCCTCCCTCCCTCCCTCCCTCCCTCTCTCCCTCCCTCCCTCCCCTCCCTCCCTCCCTCCCTCCCTCCCTCCCTCCCTCCCTCCCTCCCTCCCTCCCTCCCTCCCTCCCCCCCCCACACCCTCCCCCACACCCTCCCCCACACCCTCCCTCCCTCCCTCTCCCTCCCCCCCCTCCCTCTCCCTCCCCCTCACCGCGTCCTTGGTGGTGATGTGCTCCATGACCACCTTGAGGTTGGGCACCTTGTCTAGCAGCGGCAGCTGCATAGGAGTACATGTACAGGCGGGGGTACAGCGGGACGGCGAATTGGCTTGACTATACTTGATAGCAACCCCGAACCCCGAAGCAAGGGGGTGGGGATGGAGGCGTTCATGTTTTGCATGCTCACGGGGGCATATGCGTGAGTGGGGGGCGAACACGCGCAAGCAGGTGTGGGCCAGCCGGCAGCAGTGCACCACCAGACCACACGCCGCGCCCCGACCTCCCTCCCTCCTGTCCAACCACTGATGGGACCTCCGCCCAGCCCGCCCGCCGTCTCCCAGCTGTCCCTCCCCCTCTCCGCCCCCTCACCTGCCCCCTTCCTGCACATGCCCCATCCCTCCTTCTCCTCCTTCACAGCCCTCACCCCACATTCACCTCACCCCTACCATCCCTCATCCCTCACCCTCAGGTTGGTTTTGGTTTAGAATGGGCTGGTATTTACAACCCCACCCAACCCCGCCCCTCCACCTCCACCGCCCCACCCAACCCCGCCCCTCCACCTCCACCGCCCCGCCCAACCCCGCCCCACCAGCTTCTGCGTGATGAACACCGCCTCCCGGTCAAACATGTCCACCTCCGGGTCCGTCACCTCGCCGTGCACCAGCAGCAGCACGCCCGTGTCCGCCATGGCCTGGGTGGGTGGGGGGGTTTGTGGGGTGGGTTTGGTTGGTGCAGCGGTCTTGGTGATGACAGGAGTGGGGGGGGGGTAGTTCATTCCAGAAACCAGAAGCGAAACGACCAGGAGAAGAGGGGGTGTCCGGGGGTTACATGCATTTAGGTGTAGAAGAGTTGCGGGTGGGCGGGTGTTGAAGGGTGTGAGACCGTGTGTGTATTTCAGATTTAATACAGTGTGTAGGGTTGTGTTAGAGATCACAAGGAGAAAACAAGCAAATCAAAGACCGGGTAGGGTTGTGTGGGTATGGGGTTTGCGAGCGTACGTGTGCGGCGTCAATTTCATATGATGCATGGGCTATGTATGTCGCCGTCGTGACTGTAAGTATCTTTCATCTGTAGCTTTGCTACAGTGTTGCAACGTGGGTATGGAACGGTATGCATGCATCCAAGGGTCATCAGCATCTGCAGCACCGGCACCTCTCCACTGCACTGCAGCCCACGCCGCGCCACGCCGGCCCTCGCGCACTCCGGTGCCGTACCTTGAGCGCGGCGATGGGCTTGTTGAGGTCGGTGACCCCCGAGTCCGAGTTGGTTGTGGCGCCGGCGGGGTACAGCTTGAAGGCCACGCAGCCCGCGGCCTTGGCGGCGTACACCTGAGGGGTGGGGGGAGTGGGGGCGTGGGGGTTGGGGGTTGGGAGGGATGTGAGGCGGGCGGGGTGCGGGTGGTTGGGAGGGGGAGGGAGAGGCAGGGGCAGCATGTTGAGAAAACCAGGGAGCGGGGGAGGGGAAGGCGGAGGGGTCGGAGGGTGGGTGGATGTGGGGGTGAAGGTGTTTAAGCCCAGCGGGGCCCACAACACACGCTCCCCCGGGTTCCCCGAGCGACCCCGACTCCAACCCCAACTCCAGCCCCACAGATGCATGAAAGAAACACAGACACGAAACAAGCACGAACACGAGTACATACCATGTGTCACGGCATTGCGTGGCACGGCGTGTGCCACTGCACGGTACGGCACTGCGCTCATTTATCTCCACCCTTTCATGCCCCCGTCGTATCGCTCTGGTTTCTGGAATGAAATCCCCCCCCCGGCCCCGGCCCCTCCCCGCCCACCTCCTCGGGGCTGGTCTTGTCGGTGAGGTACAGGGTCATGAGGGGCGTGAACTGCACGCCCGGCGGTACGGCGGCAGAGATGCGCTTGCCGTACTCCACAGCCTGACATCGGGCGCAAGCGAGCAGGCGTGTCAAGGGCAGAGCTGGTTTTCCTTCCCCTGGTCTCCCCGCATCGTGCTCTCCTCCTCCTCTCGCCCTGCTCTCCTCCAGCCACCGTCCTCCTCTAACCCCTCGCCCTGCAACGTCACCCCTGTCCATGCCCCTCCCTCCCTCCCTGGGTTGGGCTGGCTGGTTCGGGTTCTCTTGGTCGTTTCGCTTCTGGTTTCTGGAATGAACTATCCCTCCCTCCCTCCCTCACCGCCTGGGTGGTGTTGACGGGCGGGACCAGGTTGGGCATGATGATGGCGCGCGCGAAGTGGCGGGCGGTGTGCGGCACCACGTCCTGTGTGGTGGGGGCCGCCGAGGGCGGGAGGGCGGGCGGGACACATGGGGGCCGCGCATGTGGCACGTGTGTGCGTGTGTGTGCATTCGACCAGTGTACGAGCGGTGGACGCGGCCGGGGCGCCGTGGTGAGGGCACGCCCGTGCCCGCCCCTTGCCCTCAAGAAATCCCTGGCATGGCGATGTCCCGCGCTCGGTTGCTTGTTTTTGCTACTGCCGGCGCTGCATGGGTCCTCAAGGCATCAGGAGCACGCACCCGCATGGGCTGCCCGTCGCGCACGTGCAGGTGCCAGTCGTCGGGGCGAGTGATGGTCAGCGTCTGCACCGCCTCCGCCACGGCGCCGGCAGTCACGGCGGCGCCTGGGCGGCGGCCGGCGGCGGCCGCGGCCGCGGCGGCGCCGAAGGGGCGGCCGCTGGTGGTGGCGGTGCCTGAGCGTGCGAGGGTGAGGGGCGGTGAATGGTGAGGGTGGCAGCAAGCAGCAGTAGTGGTAGTAGCGCCCGTAGGTGTGGCCGCAGCGCCACGCGTTCAATGGGTAGACAGCGGTGCGCAAGAAGCTGTGCCACGGCTGGGCTGTGGGTGCGCTATATGTGCCCCTTTCAAGGAGTATAGCACGGGCTGGCTTGCAGTGTCCACAAAACACCCAATATTTACACGGTCGTGCTGCTGCCACCTGTCCCTGGTAACAGACCCGCGAGACTGGCGGGTGCGGCGTAACCTGAACAAAGTAGTAGGTTCCCCATCTATCCAGGCTTAGCTCCCCTGATGCTGCAAGCGATTGACCTATTGACTTGCTTCACCAAACTCCCGGCATGTCCGTGCCATTTCTGTCCGTGACACGCCTAAGAAGCTCACCAGCACACCGTGCCGATTGAGTAACGGACGTACGCAGCATTCTAGAAGCAGCAATCAACATATGCAGGAGCAATTGCGTGAGGAAAAGCCGCCGGCGGCAGCGCTGCGTTCTGGAGCAAGGGTTGACCTTTAATCTATTCAAGCACTATCATTGAGTGGACTGGATGCTTTAAACCTGGTAAACACGCTGCGGCTGTCGATGCGCTCATGGTGCATGCCATGCAAGACAGAAGTCGTTGACTAAGCAGGAAGGCTATGTTGTTGTTATTTGCTGATGCGTAGAACAAACGTGCGGCTCAAGTAATTATACAGGTGGCAAGTCAACGGTTTGCGCAAGGATATAGGAAGCTATTGCCGCTCTTCTGCACCGTTGCTGCCAGAGTTATCACATAATACATTTTAGTTTAGGCATGAAATGACTTGCAGAAATAACTAGAGCTTTGAGCGCAACTCGCGTGCGGGAGTAGCAAAGCGAAGATGGCCCAGCCCCTGCGAGACGTCTGGGGCGAGCGCCGGGAGCTGGTGGAGTACTTGCTCAAGGTGAGACGCACTCTGTATGCACAAAATGGCGCTCAGTAAAAGCGCTCGGCAAATTCGCGGCACCTGCACCTGCGGGCTACCTGCCCGACCTTCAGCAGCGGCAGGGCTCTGCAGCCTTCGTGTCATCAGGCACATGTTTGCAGTCAGAGGGTCGACTTACACTAGTTGATGCATACACAGTTTACGTGTGAGAGGGGCGCCTGTGGCTCGCAGCCCTAATCGTGGGTGTTGCGTGTGCGCAACACCCACGCGAGGGCCTGCCGTCGGAAGCCTGCTATGGCCTGGGTTCTACAGCTTGACGGATGGCTCTGGGCCATTGAACGGCGGGGCGTGACGTCTTTTCAAGGACCTGCAACCCGCTCGGCGGGAACACACATCCCGTCTCTCTCCCACCGCCGCGTATGTCAGTGTTCCTTTTGCGTTGCACAGCCCTCAGCAACAGCTTTTGAAAACTGCGAACGCACAGGACCATGTGAAGCGCGGCGGCAAGCTGGTTACGGCGCCGCAGACGGCGCTGTATGACCCCAAGGTCATCGACAACCTCAACATCAACGTCCTCATCCGGCAGGTCATGGTTGGTGAGTGGGTAGTGGCTGGGCGGCAGGAGCTCGGAACTAGATATGGCGAGCGATGGCAGTGATACGCTTACGTGGTGGATATTGGGTGACGAGGCGGCAGATGTTGCATGAATAGATGCGATGAGGTGCGGAGGAGCAGCGTGACCAAGTACGTCTGGGCCGCCGCTGGCGGCGTGTCTGTGGCAGTGTTGCATATGGCTTTCACGTCATACCACCACTGCAACACCCGCACACAGGCGGTGTGGTGGACCTGCCGCGACTGGTGCTGCCGGTGACCATGCAAGTCAGTGGCGCCAACGCGCCCGTGCTGCCGCCCAAGTACCCCAATGCCGGCGGCGGCGCCGGCGCAGCGGCGGCCGGTGACAACCCGTTTGGCGGCCCGCCGGCCTCGTCTCAGCCCTCCTCTGCCACCGCGGGCACAGCGGCAGGCGGGGACAACCCCTTCGGCGCGCCCTCATCCGCTGCCGCTGCCGCCTCCGGCCGGCACTCGCACAAGCCATCCGCCGACAACCCGTTCGCAACCGGCGGCGCGCCGCCAGCCTCCACAGACAACCCTTTCGGCGCTGCGCCCAGCGGCCGCGTTTCTGTGGGCGGGCCGGGGGCGTCGGTCTCGGCTGCTGATGGCGCCTTGTTCGCGGCCCGGTCGGGCGCCTCCTCCCGTAAGGGCCTGGGCGGCGCGGGCGGGGGCGCGGGCGGGGCCGAGCCGCCCGTCACCGCCATTGCCTCCGGCGTGAAGCTCAGCTACTCGCTTGCTGGCAGGGCGGGGGCGGGGGCGGGGGCGGGGGCGGGGGCGGGCGCGGACGCGGCGGGGCGGAATGGCGGCGGGGCGGGCGGCGAGGCGGCGCCGCTTGGCGGCGTGCAGCCGCCGCGGCTGGACCTCCCCGAGCTGGAGACGGGTGCGTCAGTGAGCTGGTCGCCGCGATAGCGGGAGGCATGAGGGGAATTGCGGGAGGCATGGGGGCGAGGGTGTGGGGGCAGGGCGAGGAGGTGAGGGCCAGGGGGCAAGCCGTCTGCAGCCTATGGTCCTCCCTCACAACGAAACCAGCACTGAACCACGAGTGTTCCCCCTGGGCACGCTCACGCATGCGGCACAGGCCAGAGCGAGGAGCAGCTGCGTGACCTGGCCTTCCTGCTGTTCTGCGCCGTGGCGGCGGGCGGCGCCGCCGGCATCACGCCGCAGCAGGCGGCGGGGCTGACGCGCGTGCTGGCGCAGCAGCTGTGCGTGGAGGAGGCGCGCGTGGCGGACATACAGCGCCTGCTGCGGCACATCCAGCCGGGTGCGTTGGCGGGGGTTGGGGCTGGGCTGTGGTGGTGGCTGTGATAATGTTGGTGATGTTCAGGGTACGAAGCGGATGCCAAAGGGTGTTGGGCTGGACAGGCCCCATGCAGGGGTGCATGCAACGGGGTGCACGTATGAGGTGTGCTGCTCACAAACCATGCGGTATGCTTCCTTACGCGCTCCTGCCCGCCTCACGGCCTGCGTGGCCTGGCCTGGCCTGGTCTCAACTGCCCCTGCACCTGCCCCGTGCCCCTGCCGCTGCAGGCGGCGCGCCCACGCTGGTGGACGGCATGGGCGGCTCCTGGCCGCCTTCCCGCCGCGCCTCCCTGGAGCTGCTGGTGGCGCTGCTGGTGGCGGTGCGGCCGGGCGACTTCGCGGCGGCCTCGCCCGCAAAGGCATTCAAGAGCTTCCTGCGGTAAGGGCCTTGGGGCGGTAGGCGGGGCGGGGTGGGTGGGAGGCTGGGAGCGGGGAGGGGGGTAGTTCATTCCAGAAACCAAAAGCGAAACGACCAAGAGAACCCGAACCAGCCAGCCCAACCCAGAGGGGGGGGCAGGAGGCGGGGGCATTGTCAGGCTAGTTAGGATTAGGGGGGGGGGCAGAACGGCAAGAACCACAACCGCAAGCCGTGTCTGTCAGCTGCCCCGTCGTGCTCTGTCCTTCCTGCTTCCAGTCAACTTCGTCAATCGCGCGTTTGCTTGTCGACATTGCTTGGAACCCTTCTCCTCTGCTCTTCCTGCCCTCCTCTCCTAACGATATCAACGATATGTAACTCTCAAAACCGGCAGATGGAAGGACGTGTCGGTGGCGGTGCTGGAGCAGCAGCTGGCGGCGGCGGCCGGCGGCGACGGCTGGGTCAGTGGCGACAAGGCGCAGCTGAGGAAGCTGCTGGCCAGGTGGGGCACATGCGGGGGGGGGGCGTAGAGCAGGTCAGTGCAGGTACAGGGCCAGGTACGGGCCAGAGTCGGGGGAGGGTATGCTCCGGCAGAGGGGGCAGAGCAAGGCCGGGCACTGGCAGACAGGGCGATCGGGGTGAGCATCCGGGGACCTTCTATCAACAGGAGGCCAGCCAGCAGGCTGCGCCCCCCAGCGTGAAAGAATGTGGAGTGAGAAGGGCAGCGGGGATGGCGCGCACCACAAATTCTTTACCGGGCCGCGGTCCACTCACTCGCCGCAGGCTGCACGGCGCGGCGAGGCGGGCGGACGTGCGCGGGGAGTCCGACTACGAGGAGGAGGAGTACACCGAGGCGGTGCAGGTGTGGGGGGGTGCGTGGATGGGTGTGTGTGGCCGGGTAGGGACGGGGTTCCAGGCACGAAGACGGTACGGCAGGTGAGGTGCGTGGGCGGCGTAGACGGGGGGCCGGGAAAATCCAGTGGATGCTGGTGCCCCATCTATGGGTAGTGAGTGATCCTTGGTAGTGATCCCCACACGTGGCCCCGCCCGCGCACATGCACACCGCCGCCTCCCCTTCCGCAGGCGCTGGCGGGCGCGGTGCAGGCGATGGCGGCCGGCTGCGCCAGCGGTCTGCGGTTCCCGTGGGCGGTGCGCGTGCGGCTGGCGGAGATCCTCATCAGCGGTGAGTGATGTGCGCGTTCGACGTGCGCGGGCTATGCCCCCGCTATCTGTGGTGGGCATTGCCTCCTTCCCCCTTCCCGCTCCTGCTGCTGCATTTCGGGTGGCATCATCCTCGCAACCCCCTCCCTCCCACGCCTCATTGCCTCCTTCCCCACCCCGTTCTACGTCTACGTCGTCATTAACTTAACTGCATGGCACCCCCTGCCCTCCCCTGTTGCAACGTCTGTCCTACGTCTACCTCGTCATTAATTAAACATGCATGGCATCCCCTCCCCTGCTCCCCCCCTACACCTTCTGGTCATCGGTACGCCTTCTGTGTCGCATCGTCTGTCTACATCTCCTTCTTCATTAATCTAACATGCATGGAACCCCCCTGTAGCCCTGTTCGACACGGTGGAGGAGGGCACCTATATCGACGAG
This sequence comes from Chlamydomonas schloesseri, assembly GCA_016834595.1. Classification (NCBI taxonomy): domain Eukaryota; kingdom Viridiplantae; phylum Chlorophyta; class Chlorophyceae; order Chlamydomonadales; family Chlamydomonadaceae; genus Chlamydomonas; species Chlamydomonas schloesseri. Next base: position 510,751 of record JAEHOD010000024.1, on the reverse strand, counting down.
GCGGCGCTGGTACTGCAGTTCCTGGACGGAGCCATGTGGCCGGCGCTGGGGCTGTCGCCGCCCGCCGCGCTGGCGGTGAGCAAGGGTGGGGGCGCTTAATACCAGGATTACCAGCCCAATCAAACCCATACCATGCAAAAGAGCGAGGAGGAGAGCGGGGCCTATGCTGACAATGGAAAACACTCGACAATCGCCCCGTCCCGAGCGAAAAGCTCCCCGTCGCCCAAACCACCCGACAAAGGCCCGCGTCACCCAAACCGCCCGACCTAACCGAAGGGGTGGGGGGTTAGTTCGTTCCAGAACTCAAAAGCATACCAACCTTGGGTGGCCGCAAGTCATGCGGACGGGTTGGGTCAATGAAGGGGGGGCAGAGGGGGGCAGACGAGGGCCGCGGAGGAGGGCGAATAGGGAAGGCGGTGCACTCAAGGGGCGGGCGAGGTCGGTCGAGGGCGACTTTCCCTCCACCCTGACTAGACATGCATGGAAACCTCCTTTCGGCCCTCCATCCCCCCTCCACCCCCCAACGCCCTCCCCAACAGGTGTCTGCCTGGGTCCACTTCAGCATGTACGTGGGCACGGGCTGCCGCGAGCAGCGCCTGGTGAAGCAGCTCAAGGGCCAGATCTCCAAGCTGGCCTCGGAGGCGGAGGCGGGGCCGCCCAAGAAGCCGGCGTGAGTGCGGGGGCTGGTTGCGGGGATTGGGCTTACTGGTAAACAGTCCCGGTGAGGAACAAACTTCTCTCCAGCTCTGGAAAACGCAGCCGCCTGTGCGATCTGGGGGGTTGGTGGGTTGTGGTTACCAGCCCAAATTAAAGGGGGGAAGAAATTAGTGTCTTCAACCTGCCATGTCGCCACTCATTCACTTGCCTTTCCTCAGATGACCATGGGCAGTGCCGACGCCTCAGCTCTGTTGGCAGGCTTTAAACTCCCACATCGCGCCCGTTCCTTGCTAAGGACCGTACCAAGCATGCCTTACCTTCCTGAACCAAGGCTCCTCCCCGCGCTCCACCCCGCAGCGACCCGTTCGGGCTGGGCGAGGCGGCTCTGTCCCCGGCCGGCAGCCTGCTCAGCGCGCCGCCGCCCGCCGCGGAGCTGGCTCAGGACGCGGCGCTGAGCAGCCGCGTGGCGGGCCACATCGTGGACTGGGTGTTTGTGCGGCTGTGCGACTACCACGCAGCCTTCCCCAGGTGAGTGCGTGCGTGCGGTGCGGTGCGTGCGTGCGGTGCGGTGCGGTGTGCGGCAGGAAAGGATGATCAGGTGCTGGTTGAGAATGGCCTGTCCTGCCGTGTAGTGCGGAGGTGCTCCGGCGCACGATACGCCACGTCTCCCTCCTCCTCCGCTCCTCCCCAGCAGTTATACACGTGCGCACCGCCCTCCCGCCTTCTCCTGCTCCTCCTCCACCTGCTCCGCCTCCTCCACCACTTCCTCCTCCTCCTCCTCGACCGCCTCTGCATGTGTGTGCGTGCAGGGGCGAGAACCTAGGCCCGCTGCTGGACGTGTTCGTGTTCGCGGCTCGCAGCCGCGGCGACGGCCCCGACCGCCTGGCGGCGCTGTTGAGCGAGGCCATCTGCGACAGCGGCGCCGCGGCCTTCGGGCGGGCGGTCAAGGCGCGCGTGGACGCCGCTGCCAGCGGTGAGAGCCTCACGCTCGTGCATGAATGAATGCGTGGGCGCGCGGTGGTGGGGAGGAGTAGGGAAGGAGAGGGGGCTCGGCAGGGTCGCCGTGTGTGGTCAAGCAAGCCTGGAACGAAGCTCGGCACGTGACTGGCGTAGTTGGAGGCATACATTGGAGAGATCGCAAGGACAGCGTGCACTAGCGTTGGGGGGGACGTTTCAATTTCAGTGACGCGCGTACCGCACGCAGGCGAGGCGAGGCTGCTTGAGATGGCCACCATTGCGCACGAGCTGCATGACGCCGACAACGACATCTACATCGGCAGCGGCCTGGGCGGCGGCGGCGGCGGCGGCTTCGGTTCGCACCTGCCGGCGGCGGGCGCGGTGGCGGCGGTGCAGCTGCACGGGCTGTACGGCGCGCACCTACGGCCCTGGCTGGCGGCGGGTGAGGAGAGTGGGGGAGGTTGGGCGGCGGTGGTGCTGCTGGTGGCCGGGTGACGGTTGCTGTGACCGCATGCCGTTGCAGCACCCCGGGGCCATCACCGTGTGCACGGAGACAGGGGGTATGACGTGAGCGAGGCGCGGGGAGGTGCGCGCTCACGACTGTAGCAAGCACCGCACGTTACACTCTTACCAGCTACCCACACATTCTCGCTCTTGCTTTTCCTGCTTGTTGCTGTTGCTGCTGTTGCTGTCCCCGTCATTAAACAAACACCAAAATATAATCCCAAAAACAGTGTCGGGCGTCAACTCGGCGGTTCTTGACGTGTTCCGGACCGCCAACGCGCTGGAGCAGCGCCTGGACGTGCCGGTCACCAAGGCCCGCGCGGCAGCAGGGGCGGGGTCAGGGGCAGGGGCGGAGGGCGCGGCCGCAAACGGCAACGGCGCCGGTGGCCCGATGTCGCTGATGCCGCCGGCTGTGTCGGACGTGGTTGGCTCGTACACGCGCTGGGACCTGATGGGTCCACTCAAGACCGGGCTGCTGCAGGTAATTGGCCTTGTGGTGGCTGGGAAGTGTGGAGGAGTGTGGAGAGGTTCCACTGTTCGCTGTTCACTGAGCATACGCGTTGCGGGTGCAGGCTTATGTGCTCTCGCCCCCACCCGCGATGGCGTTTTATACGTACCGTACTCTCTTCCTGGTGTTGCCCGTTCTCACTGCCTCTGCTCCCTCCCTCTCCTTCCTTTCTTTTCCGCCCTGCTGCTCCCACTCGCTCCTGCTCAGTGGGTGGCCACGCAGTCCACCAACATGCAGACCTGGATCGCGCGGGCGCTGTCCACCGAGAAGTGGAAGCCGCTGGGTGCGTGCCCGCGTGCCTGCGTGGGGGCGATGGGGGTTGGGATGGCAGCCGTGGGTGGGACAAGTCGTGGTGAGGTGGGGTTGGTGTGAGGTGAGGGGGAGGGGCACGGGGTGGACCTGGGCCGGGAAGGATGCCGCTGGGAGCTTCTGCGCATCTATACGGTACGTAACCGGAAGGAGGGGACAGCCATCCATGCGGGACATGCGAGAACGTAGCCCATCCTAAAACGCTCTGAACCCACTCTGAACTCCCTGGAACCCGCAACCACCCCCGATCCGGCGATGCCGCACACCCATACCTAACACACAGGCTCGGGCCCGCACAGTGTCGACCCTTTCCCTTGTGCTTTTTGGGCTGAGCCCCCCCAGCGAAGCGTCCCGGAGGGGGGGGCGAAGCCCCCCCCCAAAAAACACCCCTGTCCATGCCTTCAAGGCTGTACAAAGCTGACACCCCTTGCCTAACACACAGGCTCCGGCCCGGAGGCGGCGCACTCGGGCAGCGCCGCCGAGGTGGGCCGCATGACGGCCGAGGCGCTGGACGCGCTGTACGGCATGGACGTGCCCATGCCGCCCGGCGTGCAGGAGGCGCTGCTGGAGGCGATTGACGGCGTGCTGCGCAAGTGAGCGGGCAGGGGAGGGAGCGGCAGGAGGGGCGGCAGGGCTGGGGGCCTCACAGCACACCAGCTCCCCCGCTCCCTTAATACGGTGCTAAGCTTTTTTCCTCTTTTGCGGGGAGTGGGACTGAGGGGGTGAGGGATGGGCGGCACCGTGTCAAGGGAGCGGGGGAGCTGGTGTGCTGTGAGGCCGCCTCAAGAGAGGCTGCATAGAGGGATGCGCGGTCGCCGGGCAGCCGGCCGGCGCTGCAGCAACAAGAACGCGAGCGCAGCAGGTGGCCTTTGAAACAGGGCGCATAGCTCTCGTCACGCTGCCTGAACTTGCAACCGCCGACCGCTGCGACAAGGCATGCATGTCATTGACGCGGTGCCGATGCCGCCGCAATTCACTGCATCCCACACTCGCAGGTACGTGACGCACGTGAACGACAAGCTGGGGCCGCTGCAGCGCCTCATCCCGCCCGTGCCGCAGTTGACGCGCTACAAAAAGGTCCGGCGGCTGCCCTAGTGGTGTGTTAGAGATCACACGGGAGAGAACAGCAAGTGATGTGTGGGTGCACTGCGGCGCGGTGGTGCATGGTGCATTACGGTGGGGATCCGCCCTGCTGCCCATGATGAGAGAGGGGGGGCTGCTGCTGGGAGGGGGAGCGAAAGCATGTGTAGTGTGTCCCTGCCGCTCATGCTCACTCACACAATTGGGGTTTAGGGTTTTCCCTCGCTCATTCCCCCACCATGCCCCTCCCCGTGTTGCTGCCACGCCACCACCCGTCCAGGATGTGGTGGTGAAGCAGGAGGCGGCGGAGGTGGACACGGGCAAGGCCGGCAGCAAGTCAACCAACAAGAAGCCCGTGTTCCTGTACAGGTGCGGGTGCGGGTGCGGGTGGTGGTGGTGATGATGGTGGTGGTGGTGGTGGTGGTGATGCTGGGTTATTATGGTGGTGCGGGTGCTGATACGGGTGGGTGCTGGTGGTGTCGTGCTTCTGCGGGCGGGGCTGGCCTAGCTGGCTGTGATGTGTGCCGTAGATTCGCCGTACCATGCTCCGTGCGCTGCTGCGTGTAGGGAGTGCCTCGTGTCGTGAACTCGTTGACCAACCGCTCTTTCCGCCTCGCAGCGTGCCGGGCGTGGAGGCCTCGCCCGACTTCACCAACGTGCACAACGGCCTCACGGTGCCGGTGGTGGCGGCGGCGGCCTGCAGCCTGCACTACCTGCACTCGCGGGCGGAGGTGCTGGCGCAGGTGTGGGCAGTGTTGGTTGGGTGGGTGGCTGGCTAACTGAAAGGGCGGCTGGTTGGGCCGGGTTTTCAGGGGATGGGTTGTCCGGCAAGGGAAGCGCATGACAAGACGGGAGCACCAACCCATTGCTTTTGTTCGACTACTGCGCCGTCCTGCAATCCGTGCCCCCTTCCCCTTACCCACCCCAGGCAGCTCGCGACAAGCACCTGCAGTGTGCGGCGCTGCACCCCACCTTCGACTCGGCAGGGGCTGCGCCTGCAACGGTAGGAGCCAGCCCAGCCAAGACCGCGCCGCCGGCCGGCAACGCCACCACCTCGCCAGTCAAGGTGTGCACGGTCAAGATGGCGTGCACGGGACTGGCTCTCTAGCACGCCCGTCCTGCGCGCATGCATTTTGCCACGCACCACACACCTTACGTGCCCTGCTGCCTCACCCTGGATCCCGTTTTGCCCCTCCCTCCCTCTTCGTAACTAATCCCTTCTGGAACTTCCCCCCAATGTGCCATGCCGCGTGCACGCAGTCGGACGCTGGCGAGCCGCCGCAGCAGCAGTCGCTGCTGGCGGGCGCACTGGCAGCGCTAAGCACCGGGACTGTGTACGCCTGCAAGTGGCTGGCCACACGGGTGAGCTGGGCTTAGGCTTGGTCCCAGGCTGGGATGGGATGGGATGGGATGGGATGGGATGGGATGGGATGGGATGGGATGGGTGTTAGATGAAAGCGCGGGGGTTGGGTGGATGGAGCGGCTTGGTGAGGGGTGGCTGGGCGGCTGGATGACCGCTTGCTGTTGGACAGGCGTTCTGACTGTTGAAGCACTTTTGGGGGGCTGCATGCCTGCCCTGCCCCCTTCGAGATTGCTACGCTGCACCACCCCGTCCATCCTGTCCATCCTGTCCACATAATTCTACAGCACATGGCGACATGGGTCTGGAGTCTCCCTCAACCGCCCCGTCCCCATTCCCAACCCCATCCCCGTGCCCATCCCCAACCCCATGCCCAACCGCCGCCGCCGCCACAGGTGGTGTTCTGGGACCAGCGCTTCGGCTGGCTGGAGCTGCTGTACCGCCACCACGTGTCCAACAACACCGCCGCGCGCATTGAGCCGCTGCTGGACGCGCTGCACAAGGTAGCCGGACGGGGCGGGGCGGGGTGGGTGGTTTGGGTTGGGCGGGTTGTGGTTACCAGCCCAAACTAAACCAATCTAAAAAGGAAGTGGGGTGGGGTGGGGTGGGTGATGAGGGACGAGTGCAGGGATCGGGCAGTAGTGGGTCGCTTCAGCTAGCTTCCAAGCCGAACCGGCGCTATGCAGCGATCGGAGCAGGGAACTTGTCGGCTCATAGGTGTGGGCGCGGGTGTCTGAGCTCTGCTTGCTTGCATGGGCACATTTGACACAAACACCGTGCCATGCCGCGCCACACGCCACACGCGCAGGTGCTGGGCGCGGTGTGCCCCGGGCTGCCCGACCACGTGCGCACCACCTTCGCCAAGTGCCTGTTCCAGGCGTCCGTGCAGGTGGGTGGGCGAGCACGGGAGGAAAGGAGGCGCCAGGGGGCAGGCACACAAGGGGGCGGCCCCATACAATGCTGTTTATGTTTTTGAGGGGGATCAAAAGGGCTCTCTCACAGATCATACTCTAGGTGGGCGCCTCCTCGCTCCGTACCGTGCTTCTTGGTGTGTTGAAGCCGCTACCGGCAGCCTCACACCATACGATGCTGGTTACCAATTGCCCCCGTGCCGCCCACCAACTTCCCCGTGCCCGTCTTCATCTTCCCGCGCCCCCACGACCCTCCATGACCTCCCCTGCCTGTATGTTCCACGTCTACTTCGTCATTAATTAAACATGCATGACCCCCCCTCCGCCCCCTAAAGAAAAACCCAACCCCCGCCCCCCCCCCGCCAGGCGCTGGAGCGGGTGTACCTGGACGGCGGGCCGTGCCGCTGGTTCATCGTGCAGGACGTGCCCGCGCTGGAGCAGGTGCGGGCGGCTGGGGGGGGGTGGGAGGGCGAGGGACGGCGGGCTGTGGATGTGTGGCGGGGGATTTGTAGGGGGCATTGGAAGTGTAGGCGTCGTCACGGACACGCCACCACGGGCGTTACCGGCCATGTGCGCTTCCTGCCGAACTTCCAGCATGCGCACTCATCACCTTGCCAATCACCACTTCCTCATCACCTCCACACCTCACTCCAGTCCAATCCATTCCTTTCCACACACACACACACATTGCGGGGAATCCTCTCCGTTTCCGTTTACTAAACACACACACACACACACACACACACAGGACCAGCTCAAGCTGCGGTCGCTGTTCTACGCGGAGGGCGAGGGCCTGCCGCGGGAGGCGCTGGACGGCGAGCTGGAGCGCGGCTGCGGGCGGCTGCTGCCGCTGATGCGCACCGAGGTGGGGCCGCTCATGGACCTGCTCAAGACGGTGAGTGGGGTTGGAGGGAGGGGGTTGTGATTGAGGGGTGGAGGCGGAGGCGGAGGTGCAGGTGGAGGTGGCGGAGGAGGGTCTCTTTTCCGGGGTTGGGTTCAGGGTCGGGGAGGGAGGGGACGGTTGGGGGGATGTGGGTGCGGGGGTGAGATGGATGGACACACACACACACACACACACACACACACACACACACACACACGTGCATCGCAGGCGCGCACGCACGGCACCGCCCAGCTGACGGCGCCGGGCGGCGCGCGGGGGGCGGCGTACGACGAGTCCACCATCCTGCGCGTCATCGCGCACCGGCCCGAGCACACCGGCAGCAAGCTTCTAAAGACGCTGTACAAGCTGCCCAAGCGCATCAAGTAAAAGTACGGCACTGTACGGTAGTAGTAGTAGTAGTAGTAGTAGTAGTAGTAGTAGTAGTACGGCAGCTGGGTCCGCCCATATGGATTCGGCATGCATGCAACAGACGTTAACTAACATGAGGCACATCGTGTGCACGCAACGCGCGCCAGGATGAAGTGCTGGAGAGGAGCGGGGGCTCGGCGAGGAGGCGCGTGTGCAGGCAGGCGTGCTCATGTGACTGCGAAACCGCATCTGGCCAAAGAGGAAGCTGTCGGTGTGAGCTAGCAGATGGCACGGTGCCCGAGAGGGGGTTGAGGGGGTTAGGTCATTTTAAACTCAAATCAACAAAGGGGGAGGTATACGCGGACGCCGTGCGCGCTCCAGGTCATTTTAAACTCAAATCAACAAAGGGGGAGGTATACGCGGACGCCGTGCGCGCTCCAACAGAGCGGTTGGGAACATACATACACCTGTGAACCTTTGGGGGCGGCTTTGTGCATACGGTATGCGATGCGTTGCAGCGAGGTGCTGAAGAGAAGATGAGCTGGGGGAGGGGGCTTTAACGCAAATGGGGAGATGGTATAGCTGGCACGAGGACTTGACAAACCATGGAAATTACCGTACATGCAAATAACGGTAAGATCTTTCAGACTGGATGTCCGGTATGCCGTGACCGCTGGAACGCTCGAAGTGATAGGAAGCGTGTGGCAAATGGCGGCATGCCACGCACGTCTACTGGGTTGTGTGTGCACACCGTGCATTATGACTCGGCGGTGTCGCAAGTGGCGGCTGGAGGTCCCGTGATGATACGTGTAAGAACGTCACAATGCCGTTCATTATTGCATGCGAGTGAGAGACGCTCTGCGTTTTGCAGAGGTTCGCTGTTTTGCAAAGAGTCTTGGAGCTTGAGCAAGGGAGTGGGGTGGTTCACGAGCGCCGCAAAGGCGAGTCACGGAAGCGCGAAGGGCACAACTCAACCGTCTCGAGGTTGTTCAACTCAGCTCTCGGTTACGTACGCAAAACACGCTCTCGCGCCTTCAGCGTCTCTCAGAGCCCCTGCCTCCTGAGCTCTTGACACTTGCACTCTGCTGGTGCACTCTATAAGGTTCATACGGTAGGCAACCTCTTGGGCTCTAATGTCTTGATCTCTTTAGCACCGCGCACCCTGAATGCATGTGTGCGCGGGGGTGCTCTCACGCCTTATTATTGCTCAACACGTTAAGTGCAACGCCCAGTGGCCAGTGCCCTCATAACCTTTCCCCCACAGGACCTTGTCGAGTTCCCGCAGCGTCGCCTGCAGCCGCCACTCTCAAGCTATGTCTCGAGGCACACAACAACCAGTGCGTGCGTGCGTGCATCCGCAGGCCTGGATGCATCAGCCCCCTCCCACACTGCCCACATGGCCTGGACCACATGAACCAACCCACCTGCCTACCGAGGCCAAGGCCGAGGCCCTCAATCACCGCCCATCACGTCCGCTTCCACCAATTCCCCATCACATGCATCCGGCTACTCCTTCTACGTAATACATCCCTACATCCAGCCAGTTTCAGCTCCTGCGCCCCTGCTCACGGTGTCGACTAAGGCTGCGCCGCGCCCGCCGCGCCCGCCGCGCCCGCCGCCTCCGCCGCCTCCGCCGCCTCCGCCAGTGCAAAGCGGTAGAAGGGCACGATGGGCGGATTGATGCCCATGCCCCAGCGCAGGTGCGGGTACAGCTCCGCCGCCACCTGGCGCGGCGTTGGCGCGTAGGTGAGCCGCCAGCCCAGTCCGGACAGGTACCTGGGGATGGATGGTGGTGGCGGCGGCGGATGGTGGTGGTGGTGGTGGTGGTGGCGGTGCGTCGCGGGGATGAGGCGACAGGAGCGTGAGGGTGCGTGGGGGTTTGCGCAGTGCGTGATCAGCACGGGAGGGGGCGCTCGAGGGCGTGTGGGATGAGGCGAGATAGAGGGGCAGGCCGTGGGATGTGGTGAGAACACACGACAGCCGTCCGTGCGTTGGCGCAACCCCCCTTGTCCTTGAACTCATTGTTAGTAAGGCCCCTCATGACTCACTGCTCGAGGGCAGCAGGGTCAAGTCCGCTGCGCTTGGGCTCGCCCTTATTCGCCACCGTCTGCAGCAGCGGCAGGCAGAGGAACCGTATGTATATTGAATCACGAGGTGCGTATACAGCAAGAAGTGCGCGTTTCATAAGGGCGGCTTTTAAACCCGTGCACGGTCCCATCGACAGTTCACAACTCGCAGGTCATCAGCGCAACTCCCAATGCTGTACTACACTGCATTGAAGATCAGCGCATGAGGAGCCGCACCACACCACACCACATTCACACATGCGCTGCTCACACACGTGCCGGCTGCCCCGCCCCATCCCAAAACCCAAGCAGGCGATCAGGGCGGTCGCTTGATGGGGGATTGGGGGGTTCATTCTCACCAGGCGCAGTGTCTCGTACCCGGCCGCGTACTTGCGCCCAGCGAACACGTCCTCCTCCAGGTAGTCAAACGCCACGCGGCTGCCTGTGTGTGGGGCGTCACGTTGTGCGGTGTGTTACCGTAATTGGACACATGATGGCGGGTTTGGGACAATGATCTTATAATTGGGGGGAAGGCGGCGGGGGTTGCAGCGTGGGCCTGCTGTGCGCAGTGCGTGTGGGGCGGCGAACGGCACCAACCTGACACCAAGTAGTAGGACGCCCGTTTTTACCAGCGGTTTACCGTCACGTGTGAGGTAAATGCCACTGGCCTCTGCTTGCTGCTCACCTCTTTCGCTGCTGCCTACCAGATGCGACATCCTCGTCCCGGCTGCCTCGCTCTCGCATTTCGCATTTGCATTCTAGCGCATGTCGGTAGTCGTTCCGCCACACTACCGGGCGTTTCCGTTCCCTCCCCGCCACCAGATCTGCCTGGTAAGGCTCCACTGCTGCTCGCAAGTCAGACCTATACCCCATCGTCACAACCCTACCAAGTCACAACCCCTCGCTCCCACACAACTCCTCACCCGGCGCCGCCACCTCCCGGATGCTGGCCAGCAGTCGGCTCACGGCGGCGGGCGGCAGATAGTACACCAGCCCCTCCACCGTGAACAGCGTGCGGAGGGCCGGGTCAAAGCCGCCGCCGCCTGCTGGGGCGGCGCCGCGCTGCTGCTGCTGCTGCTCCGTAGTGCCATTTGCCCCGACGGGCGGCGGGCTGAGGCCTCCGCCGTTTCGGCGCTTGCTGCTGGCGCTGCGGCCGCGCGGCGGCACAGGGCCGGCCTTCACGTGAATAAGGTTACCGTTACCGTTATTGCCGTTGGCCGCGCCGCCACCAGCACCGTCGGCTGCAGCAGCGCTTGACGCCACCTTTGTTGCCTGCTCCTTGACCAGGACCTCCTCCTTCCAGACCTGCTGGTGCTGCGGGCTGGCGCCGCTGCCGCCGCTGCTGCAGCTGGCGCCGCCGTCGCTACCGGCAGGCTGCCGCACCGCAGCGGCCGCCGTGGCCGCAGCCGCGGCCGCGGCCGCGGCGGCAGGTGAGGATGGCGACGGCGGCGGCGGCGATGCGCCGTTGCCGCTGCTGGCAGCGGCAGCGGCTGGCCCTGCGGCTGTAGCTGCAGCACTGCTGCAGGTGCGGGTGCGGGCGCGGGCGCGGGTGCTGCTATTGCCGAGGAGGGCCTCCGCCACCGACACCTGGCTCAGGTCGGCGGCTATGTAGGTGGGGCGCGGGTACTGCGGTGCAATGCAGTAGTGGGGCGGCAGCATATGGCAGCATGGCAACATGACTGATGGGCCTTTGGAGATTGGGCTTGAGCACGACCACACGCGCCAAGTGAGCTTGAAAGGATCATGTGTCGCCAGTGGACTTCGCCACACTACTCTGGGCGTAGCTTGGATGGATGGGGGCACTCAGGATTATTTTCCTCAGGCGGCAGTCGCCCCGCAAATGAAGCCAGCACCCGTGCTTGGCACCCGTGGCTCCGGGCCCTCATCATCCGGGCACGTGACTACAGCTTATGTACCCACCTTGTCTGCGGGCAGGGTGCGGTCCACCAGGGCCCGCTTGCTGGCGGAGGCGGAGGGCAGGTCGATCTCGAACCAGCGCACACCACCTCCTCCACCACCACCACCATTAACGCCGCCGGCTCCGGCTGCGCCCCGGAGGTCCTGCTGTTGCTGCTGCTGGGCGCCGCTCCTGCCACCGGCGGAGGAGGACGAGCCGAAGCGGTACGCGCGGGTGTCATACCCGGCTGCCACCACCACCACCTGTGCGCAGCGCGGTACGTACGTGGTAACACTGGTGCGGCGGCCGCCAGCAGCAGGCGCGTGGGATAACGCGTGGGTATATGTACGTGGGCGCCTCAGCCCCAGCAGCCCAGCCAACTCAAGACTCCCTACCCTCGCAGCGCACCCGCACCCGCCCACGCACTCGCCCACGCACCATATCAAATGTCGAGCTGGGAATTGCAATGAACTATCCACCCCTGCCGTACACACACACCCAACCGCCCACCCACGCACCCACCCACCCGCACACACACACACACCTGCTGGAAGCCCTCCGCCAGCGCCACCGCCACCACGCCGTCCAGCCAGCGTGTGCGCGCGTCCAGGTAGCGCATTATGCCGGGGCAGCCGAACACCGGGCCCGCAATGATCAGCTGCGTGCGGGCGTGCGGGTGGCGGAAGTTGCGGAGAGGGAGCGAAGCGGCGGGGGCAGAGGAGAGCAAATTATTGCAGCAATAACAACGCGGCGTGAGTGACACCCCGGGAGCACATACGGTACACACACCCGTCGCCCGCCCGCCCCCGCCCGCCCGCCCCCCTCGCGCCTACGTACCTTGTTGATGTGCAGCAGCGCGGGCACGTGCTTGTGCACCCAGCCCCTGCATGGTGGGCGCATGGGTGCACGTGCACATGGGCGCGTGTATGCGTGTGCGTGTGCGTGTGCGCGTGCGCGTGTCACGTTAGTTGTCCTGCCGCCGGTCTACCGCCCGCAACCCGACCGTGCCTAACTGCCCCAATGCTTCACAACCGTACCGCCCCTGTCACCCCCTCACCCGAACCCCACTTCCAACGCACTGCTGTACCTTTTGATAACCCCCCCCCCCCCCCCAAGGTTAAGGCCATACCACCTCCGCGCTCTGGGTTGGGCTGGTTGGTTTGGGTTCTCTTGGTCGTTTCGCTTTTGGTTTCTGGAATGAACTACCCCCCCCCACACACACACACATAGTTCTCTCCCTTGTGATCTCTAACGCACACACACAAACGGCATCGCCACACCACGCGCCCACAGCCCGCCCCAGCACAGCTACGCACACAGCCCCCATCACATACCACCACATACAGTCAAGCACCGCCCCTTTCCTATCGCCCCTATCCCCTCACATCCTCTCTACCCCCCGCTCCAGCTAGCAGTCCTGGCAGCCCAGCCCAGCGGTCCAGCCCAGTCCTGCCCAGTCCTAGCAGACCTCCATCAGCCGCCCTCCATCCGTGGCCCAGCCCGCCCGCCCCGCCCGCCCACCTGAAGGGCATGAGGTCGTCCCGGAACGCCGCCGCCAGGTGGTCACTGTTGGCGCCGCGCGAGCCCAGGTCCTGGAACAGCGTGCGGTAGCACAGCTGCGGGCGCGCGTGTGTGTGTATGGGGGGGGGAGAGGCGGGGGGCAGGAGGGGGGGGGGCAGAGGAGAGGTGGGCTTGGATACGTGGGTGAGTGGATGGCGGGAACATGGCAGCGTTTGTGGGGGCTCCGTGCAAGGTGACCAGTCGGTCACCAGTCGGGGCTCGTCAGGAGACCGAGGCGACCGGCCCCGCCCTCCTACCTACCTAACTACCTACCTCGCCGCACGCACCGATTGGGGCGCAGGCCGCTCGATCTCCCTGCCTCCCGCCTGACCTCCCTCCCTGCCGCCCGCCCTCCCTCCCTGCCGCCCGCCCGCCCCTCCCTCCCTGCCTGCCGCCCTCCCTCCCTGCCTCCCGCCCGCCCTCCCTCCCCGCCGCACCATGACCTGGTTGGTGGGCTTGTAGTGGGTGAAGGGGTAGATCCACAGCTGCTGCACCGTCGACAGCCGCCTGCAGCGGAGGCAGTAGTGTTTGGTGGCGGTAGCTAGGTGTGCGAGGGGGCGAAGCAGTCAGCAGTGTCAACCGTGGCAGCAGGGTGCGTGTGGTTATTAAGCACGTCGTCGTTGTCCGTGGTAGGTCCCCTCGCAATACGCGCGCCGGCGCGCGGGCCCCTACACGGGCGGCTCTAATCGGCGGTTGCGCTGGACAGCAGGGCAGGTAAGGCTCGGGCAAGCTCACCGGCGCAGCCGCTGTAGCGCTGGCGGAGGCGGGCCCTCCACCCCATCCCCCGCGCCGCTGGTGGAAGTGGTAGTTGTTGTGGAGGTGGTGGTGGTGGTGCCGCCGCGGCGCCCGCGCCCAGCGCAGCCGCAGCGCGCCGCGCCGTCTCCTCCCTCTCCCACGTCCGCTGGCGCGGCGCCCACCCGCGCCCCTGTCGCCGCAACTGCCGCGGCCATATGGGCTTGAACGCCGCTGATGCTAGGCTGTGCAGCTCGCTTGTGTAGCGCTCGTTCGCGCACTTGTGCTTGCGCTTGTGCTGCTGCAAAATTCGTACAGATTTCTGCCACTGCGTGACTGCGCCGCTCTATGAACGCTGAGCTGCTGCCCGGTGCCTGCGGCAAACTCGACTTTTTAGCCGGCTGCAGCAAAACGTTCAGCTCAGTCGAACCTTGGGCGCAACTAGGTTAGGTGGGTGTAGGCGGGTCGCCGACCCACGCGCCCCCGCTTCGATCGCTTCCCGCCGCTTCGCCGCGACAACCTCGCGGCAACGCTCGCTACTAGAGGAAGGAGCCTCCCACAGGACCTTGCAGAAGGCTGAGATGCAAGGCCGGGAGCGAAAATTGATGCTCTTCCAGAAGCAAAGCAGCCCGCCAGTTGCGGGGTGGGAAAAGGTTGGACCGCGTCTGCCGCGCGCCCGTCGCAAAGGTTTGAGCCGACCCGTCACGGCCGGGCTTTCAGCTGCACACAGTAAGTGCGTGTAACTCTCTTATTCGTGAACTGATGGCTGTGCGTCACCCCTGACTTCCCGCGCGAATCTTTGACCGCCCGACTTCGAACCAAGAACCTGCTGCGGAGCTTGCGATCAATGTCCGTGCGTGACATGGAGCAACCTCGCCAGCCCCGCCACCACCTGCGGCGGCGGCCCCGAACCCAAAGGCAAGTCCTGGTCATGAATGACGCCGGCACTGCATACTTCCACAATCGTGGCCGCCGCGCTTGTCTTACCTCCGGTCCCTGCGAGTGTCTGCGCTCGGACGGTCAGCTCTGATCTCAGTGTCATTCCCCGGAGCTGACTGGACCCCCCTGACCGGCATCGCTCGTAAGTTCAGGTGGACCTAGGAGCTAACCACGCACTGCGTTGCGGAACGATGGGCGTGACCAGGAGCAAGCTCGGGGGAGCAAGGTTGGGGGCCGCGACGGGGGCGGTGGGTTGGAAGCGAGGGTGTGTCGGGTTTCGTGGTCTCCGACCTGTATGTCCTCCAGTGGCGTGCGTCATGAGTGGTATCCTGCCGTGTCTATCCTTAAAGTTAGCGCAGCTCCTTGCGAGCGGGGCGACGGTCGCGCTGGATCCGGGCAGCTTGCATCCCGGTTTGTGTCCGTTTGCTAAAGGGTAAAGCCAAAGTGAAACATCAGTACTAGATTCTTTCGTCTGTGAGATCTATAGGAGCAAAGGAGCATCGGCAGAAATAGCTGTAACTTGCACGTATCTCCCGCAGACCTCGCTATTTTTCCAGTATGCCTGCCGTTATGCTCACTCACATGCCCAAGGGCTTAGCTCGGCAGCCAGCTGCGGCCTGCCAGCGCCCGGCGGGAAAGCTTCTTCGGTCGCGGGTGGCCCCGGTGGTGCGCGCTAGTGCCCAGGTATGCGCAAAATTTGCGCATGGAGTCCGTATGTTCTGTTATGGCAGTTTGCGGGCCCGGCGTGCTTGTTCGGTCGCGGGGAAGGTTACTCAGGTCCGCTGGCCGAAGCTCACAAGCGCTCGCTGCTTGAATGCAGGATGGCCAGCAGCGTGCCGTGGCGTCGCAGCAGGCTGCGCAGTGGATCGCCCCGTCCTGGCTGAAGGTGCGCCCTGGCGCGGTGCAGGATTGGGTGTTGCAGCGCCACCGCGTCGCCGACAGCGCAAACAGCCGGTCGAAGCAGCTACTCGGCGCACAGCTTAAAGCTTGCGCCAGCTGAGCGCGGCGCGGGTTCGTGCTACGGCTCGGGGGCAAGCACTTTCATGGTGTGCACACCCGGAGTGGGCGCCCGCATAACCCCTCGTAACTCGCCCACGCCACCGGGTTCTTCACCTCCAGATTCGTGAGGTTCTCGCACACATTCCTTTTCCAGCTAACGTTGCAAATGAACACCGGGCTCGCCGATCTCTCTTGCTGCTGCTGCTGCTGCTGCTGCTGCTGCTGCTGCTTGCGCAGACGGGCCTCATGGCCGGCGCCTGCCTGCTGGTGGGGTTGGGCGGCAGCGGCCCGGCGTACGCAGCTAAGAAGGAGAAGGAGGCCAAGGTGAGGAGGCAGGAGGCAGGGCGACGACACAGCCGGGAGGGGTCGGAGGACGCGGGATGAGGCGTGGGGGGGGGGGGATTGCATAAGGATTGGCACGAGGGCAGCGGGCTGTGCGCAGTGGGAAGGCGGCGGCACTGAGAGGGTAGAACGGCTGCAAGTCAACAGGGGAGCCCGAGCGGCTAGCACCCACGAGCGCCCACGCCGAAGTGTCCTGCGGGCAGTGGTCACGTGACATACCCAGGGGTCATACCGTGGGGTCATACCGGCTCGGGCACGTACACAGTGCGCGGCAGTGCGGACCCCCCGGGTGGGGGGGTGGGTGGGTGGCGCTGTTAGGGTGGACCAGGACCATGGCCGAGCGGGCCTGGCTTGCCGCGCACCACGTGTTTCCTCCACCGCCTCGGGCCCCCTTCCACGCTGCCACCGCGCCCCGGCTGCATACCTCCCTCCCCTCCCCTCCCCCTGTCCCTGTCCCCTGCAGGCCGCGGCCACCACGGCGGTT
Organism: Chlamydomonas schloesseri; assembly: GCA_016834595.1. Lineage (NCBI taxonomy): Eukaryota > Viridiplantae > Chlorophyta > Chlorophyceae > Chlamydomonadales > Chlamydomonadaceae > Chlamydomonas > Chlamydomonas schloesseri. Next base: position 494,194 of record JAEHOD010000024.1, on the reverse strand, counting down.
GTGGAGACCAAGGAGGCCGCCCCCGCCTCCTCCAGCAGCACCGGCGCGGTGGTGGCGATGGACTTCAACCAGATCGTTAAGGACGTGCAGGCCTCGCCGGTGAGCGGGGGGGGGGGGCGGGGGATTTCAGGGGGTAACTGGTGGGGAGGCGTTAACGAGGAGGAGGAAAAGGAGGAGGAGAGCTGAAGGGGAAGAGGAGGGTAAAATGCGGAGGAGCCGGGCGGGTGGGATTCGTGGGAGAACAATTAGCGGGCGGAGCTTCTGTCGAGGAAAGGCAAGGAGCCGCAGGGCGAGGGAAGGGGGGGCCAGGTCGCGCATGCGCATTCTCAATGGGAGTACCGGCGTGTGAAGGGTTTGAACCGTGTCAGGGTGAAGCCAGAACGCAGCTGCGGCAGGGCCAAGACCAGTCCTGGCGCCCCCGCAACCCCCAACCCGCAGTACACCGTGCCCGTCGCCACCGTGGTGGTGCTGCTGTTCGGCATCAGCATCCTCACCGGCGGCAAGAAGCAGGAGGAGCCCGCCAAGCCGGCAGCGGCGGAGCCGCCCGCCGCCGCCGCGCCGCCGCCGCCGCCGCCGCCGCCCATGGAGAAGGTGGTGGTCCAGGACCGCCCCATGACCATCGGCCTGTCGCCCAAGATGGAGCTGCCCAAGGCCGCCACCGACGCCACCGTCGCCCGCGCCGCCGCTGCCACCACTTCGGCACCAGTGGCCGAGGCGCCTGCGGCGCCCGCGCCTGCAAAGGCGGCGGCGGCTCCGCCGCCGCCCCCACCGGCGCCTGCGGCGCCGGCGCCGCCCAAGCCTGCGGCGGCAGCTGCCCCCGCGCCGCCCAAGGTTGAGGCGCCCAAGCCTGCGGCCGCCGCCGCGCCCGCACCCGCGCCCGCCCAGGCGCCGGCTAAGCCGGCTGCTGCCGCTCCCGCTCCCGCTGCTGCCGCTCCCGCCGCGCCCGTGAAGGACGACCGGCCCAGCGCCAAGGAGTGGATCAGCAGCTGGCGCCTGGGCCAGAAGCAGGCAGAGCCCGCGAAGCCGCCGGCTCCCGCCGCTCCGGCGCCTGCCGCCGCTGCGCCCGCTGCTGCGCCCGCCGCCAAGCCGGCTGCGCCTGCGCCCGCAGCTGCGCCCGCCGCTGCGCCCGCAGCTGCGCCCGCCGCTGCGCCCGCAGCGCCCGCGCCCGCTCCGGCCAAGCCTCTGCCCTCCGCGGCTGAGCTGCTCAAGATGAGCGGCAACAAGCCGTCCGCGCTGGGCGCGGCCGCCATTATCAAGGTGGCGCCAGCCGTGGCCAAGGAGGGGTACGTGGTATACAAGTTTGCGGGCGAGAACGGCGTCATGAGCGCGCAGCCCATCGCCAGCCTGGGCGGCGTTGCTGCGAAGTCCAACGGTCGTGGCCCCTATGACAGCTCCGAGAGCGACGACGACATGCCGCTGGCGGCAGCCGGCGCCAAGCCCGCCGCCAGCGCCGGCAAGGCGCCCGCCGGCGCCGCCGCGGCCGCTGCCGCCGCCAAGCCGGCGGCATCGGCCGGGCCCGTATCGCCGCCCAGCAAGGCCAGCGGCAGCGCGCCCGCGTCCGCCGGATCCTCCGGCGCCTCCGCCGCGCCCTCCAAGCCCGCCGCCGTCAAGGCCTCCGGCGGCGTGTCCGCCTCCGCCTCCGCCTCCGGCGGCCGCAGCGGCGGCTCGCCGTCGCGCGCCGCCGCCGCCGACCCCATCGTGATGACGGCGGCGGTGGTGGTTGGCGCCGCCAAGCAGATGAAGGGCTTCGGCACCTTTGTGAGCGACGGGCTGGTGCCGGCCATGGGCGCACTGATGAAGACCTCCAACGGGGCCTCCTCCTCTTCCTCCGGGTCCAAGGGAGGCAAGGGCGCGGGCAGCCAGTAAGCGGCCGTACGATTTGCACGTACGACAAGCGCGCGCGTTGGGGCTGTGTTAGGGCTGGCAGGTGGCGGCGCCCGGCTCTTTGCCCAACTTGAAAGCAACAGGGCCCGGGGCTTGTAAGCATGGGGGGCTGCAGCATGGGCGCTTGCTGAGCGGGGAGTGGGGGGGGGCAGGGAGCCGGGATGGAAAGCGGCATGGCCAGTGGGCGGGCGACAAGATGCGGTTGGCTGTCAGACAGCAGCGGCGTGAAGCGGTTGGAGCAGCTTGCGGCAACGCTTGGGGAGCATGTTACGGAGTACACGAGTTGTTGGGCGTTATGTACATGGGAAGCCACCAGCCACCGCACTGCGCCATCTTGTGATTCGAAAGGACGTAGGACAAACTAATCCTCTGCTGTTTCTGTGTTGTGGTTGGCGTGGCCTCGTCGTGCAGTCGGTTGGTGTGTTTGGTATGTGCGTGTATCATACATACGGTAGCTTAATATGAACGGCGCTGAAAGGGCCAAGTATGAGGGCGCAGTGAGGAGGTCGTGAACAGCGGCCCAGCCAACGGAAGAGAGGCAGTGATGGCGCAGTGTGGGACACCATTCGGGATGTGTTCAGACTCCCACGTAAGAGAGAGGCCTGAGTTCTTTTTTGGCGGACAAACAGTGAAGGCTCACCTTCGCAACATCACAACACGATTTTGATCTGGGGATACATTTTGCGGTGTGCGTATGATAGCGACATGGACGCTTGGTCTGGTTGTGGTTGGGGTGCAGCATATTGACACACGGTATGCCCGGCGACCAACACGCACCTCACAAGATTGGTGCTGCTCGGACATTCGCTGCAGGGGTATGCAGTTGCCGCACCGCGCGCTTGGGTCAGGCGATTTTTGGGTGCGTGCATGGATTTATTTTGCCAGTGGAGACTGGAATGTGTGGGGCCGGCAAGGCCAAACATAGAAACGGTCGCAGGTCGCGTGGCCGTGTTGGTGGCTGCTTGGAAGAGCTGTGGTAGCCGTCCGCTCGAGGTATCAGGTTATCAGGGCAGTTCAATGTAAACTCCATAAGTTCAACACCAGCGTTGCGGGTTTCTCCAGGCGTGTTTTTGGGGGGAACGGGGGCTCGAATTGAGAGGTCCGGGGAGCTCGGGCAACCCCATTGTGTTTTAGCGGGCACGCAGCCGTTGCCGACGTGGCGAACAGGTGTTGGGTCTTCAAGCTCACCCCAATTTACAAACTTGTTTTATGTTTAAAATTATCCACGACTTGAGCTTGCACATAATCGCCAGCTTTCGACAACGAGCAAGCTTTGCAACTTCGGCAACGTTTCAGCGAAACTTGTTGCTGGCACCTCCCATTCCTTAAACCACTGAGCAACTCTTAAGATGGATGATGCTACCAGGCGTCTGCGGGTGGTGTCGGGCCACTTCAACGTGGAGAAGCCTGCTGCGCAGCAAATGCGCGCGCCGTTTGACGTCAAGGAGCTCCAGCGCATCATAGACCACGACAACTATGAGCACCGTCAGGCCATGAAGGATTTCATGAAGGACGACGTCTACGTGCCGTAAGTCTCGGCAGCGCATGTCGAGTCAGCATCCCGCCATGCGCGCAACTGCCTTCCCGGCTGGTTTCGCCGTCCCGCCGCCAACGCATGCCCCCCAGCCCGTGGCAGCCCAGCAGGACTTCCATAGCCGATTGTGCTTACGGATTTGTATGCACATACTGTGCTTCTCCATCTAAGTGTCTGCCCAAAACCTGTCCCTCCTTTCCCTGCCTAGCTCCCTCCCCTTCCCTCCCTCCCATGCCACGTCACGTCCGCGCCGCAGCCCTTACCCTTGTACGGTTGTACCTGTGCCTTGATCAACCTCGCACCCCTAATATAACAGGCAATACGACGTCAGCCTGGCGGAGGAGCGCGAGCTGGCGCTGCAGCGGCTGCGGCGCATCTGCCGCGCCGGGTTCATTTCGGTAAGTACTACTGTGACCTTGGTGCTTTCGTCGTTCCACGCGTAATAGCGCCCCCGTTGCAATGTCCCCTCCACCGCCACGTGCTCACCAGCATTGCCTGCCGCTTGATGCCGGCATACGCACAAGCGCCCGGTGGCGCGGCGTTTGACGTGTCCCTGCCCAGGCCTGCCCTGCCCTGCCCTGCCCTGCTGGCTTGGGGCGGGGCTTGCACCCCGCGCGCACACGCGCACGCTCAAGCTCTCACACGCGCGCATTATCCCTACTGACTTCTCCCTGTCCGCCACAGGTGACGGACTTCCGTGAGAACCCCTACCGCATCTTTGCGGCCCACGAGGTGGCGGCCATGTGCGACCCCTCCATGGCCACCAAGATGACGGTGCAGTTCAACCTGGTGGGTTGGTCGGTTGACTGGTTGGTCGGTTGGTTGGTCGGATGGATGGATGGTGGAGTGGGGCGTGGAGTGGGGTGGTGTCAAGAGAAGTAAGGGTGGATGGAAGGGAGGGAGGATGGGATGGGATGGGATGCCAGTGAGAGCACACGGCACGCACCCCTCAGCCCCGCCGGGTGCGCTGGGTGCGCTATGCATGCGCCGACCGGCGCAACCCCACCACTGACTCAGTGCCCACCTCCTTGGTCGTTTGATCCTGCTGCCGCCCCCCCTCGGTATGCCAACGTGTGTTGCAACGTCTGTTCTGCGTCCACCTCGTCATTAATTTAAATGCATGGAACCCCGCCCCCCCTGCCGCTGCTGCTCCGCCGTGCCGCGCAGTTTGGCGGCACGGTGCTCAAGCTGGGCAGCGAGCGGCACCACGGCCCCTTCCTGCGCCAGATCGACATGTTTGACAGCGTGGGCTGCTTTGCGCTCACGGAGCTGGGCTTTGGTGGGTGGCGGGGCGGGGCGGCGGTTTAAAGGGGGGGCAGTGTCCGGCGGCGGGGGGGGGGGGCGTGTGTGTGGGGGGGGGGGGGTGGAAGGTCTCATAGTGGTGGTGGTGGTGGAGGCGACGGAGGGTGCAGCAGGGCCGTGGGCACTGCAAAGAATGAAAGCCGCTGGCTGCAGGAGCTCTGCGGTACGGCCTGACTGAGGCTTGAGTGGGCGTTAGCATGGATGGCTGAAACCCCCGCCCCGCCCCGCCCCGCCTCCCCCCCAGGCAACAACGCCGTGGAGATGCAGACCACGGCGGTGTACGAGCCCGCCAGCCGCACCTTCGTCATCAACACGCCCGGCAGCCTGGCGCAGAAGTACTGGTGAGGGGCGGGGGCGGGGGCACTTGTATGGGGGGCGCCTTGGAGGTGTGGCTACTAATAGCTTGTGATCTGAGCTCCTCCCTTGTGTAACCCCTTGCCCACCTGCTTCTCCCACGTATTTGGGTTGCAATGGTCGCTTTGGTTCCTGGAATACACTCTTCCCCTGGACATTGACACTTCTTTCCTTTACTAAACACAATCAATGTATGGCTACCCCCCGCGCCCCCGCGCCCCCCCGCCCCGGCGCACCTGGCGCCCCCAGGATCACCAACAGCGCCGTGCACGCGCAGTGGTCGGTGGTGTTTGCGCAGCTGTTCGTGGGCGGGCGCAACGAGGGCATCCACGGCTTCCTGGTGCGCATCCGGTGAGTGGAGGGTGTGGCTGTGTGCGTGTTGGTAAACGGAAACGGAGAGGAAGCCCCGCAATCGCTCGGAGTTACTGTGTGTATGTGTGTGTTGGTAAACGGAAACGGAGAGGAATCCCCGCAATCGCTCGCAGTTACTGACGGATACGCACCGAATACTTCTTGGACGGTACCGCGTAGCCCCGGTAGTCATACTTACCCGCAGAAATAGCCTGGAACCCGTCGGGCGTTCGCGAAGCAAACCGACCCCGACATGCACCCATATGCTTGTGACATGCGCCTAAAAACGTTTACCCAGCACGCCTAATTCCCTGATTCCCGCCCGCTGTCCGTAGTCTCACCTACAGGCGGCAGAGGAGGCATAGGCAAAGGGCGGCAGCGCGAAAGTGTCACGGGCATGGCAAAGAAAAAGAGGCGGCAATGCTAACGGCGTGCAGCAAGCAAGCTAACTAGACACGCAGCCCGCCCAATCCCAACCCAGGAAACGGCTCTCCTCCCTAGTGGAGGAGAGGACGAGGCAGGGCAGGCGGCGCGCTTAAGACAACTCAGCGGAATGGGGCGCAGTGGCGGGCGCGGTTGCAGAGCTGCGGAACGTGCCAAAACCCCACGCAAAACCCCCGTAATCCCGGGTGGCGTCGCCCAACCCGATAAGCCGCAGTGACCCCGCTGACCGCGGCTGTGTGTGAGTGAGGCACGCCGTGGGCTGGCGGGGGCTGGCCCCCCGCTCCCCGCTCCACGGCAGCACCGAGACTAGGGATGCGCGCGGCCGCAGTGGCCGCGTCGGTATGCACACGCACGCAACACAAGTACCCTCCTGAATGCTAACGCCACATGGCGGTGGCCCAGAGCTCCACAGGCGGTGGTCCGCGCCAGCGTTCAGGGGCGCATGACGGCACTCGGGCGCCGTGTATGTTTGTGTGTGTGTGTGTGTGTGTGTGTGTGTGTGTGTGTGTGTGTGTGTGTGTGTGTGTGTGTGTGTGTGTGTGTGTGTGTGTGTGTGTGTGTGTGTTTGCCCCTGTGGCTGGGTGGGCGGAGCAACGGGCAAGGGACATTGGTGTCTGACGGACGGTGCGCCGGTGCGTGTTAAGGCTGTGTTATCCGCCGCCTTGCTATAGCGATGGTGGTGGCGGTGGTGGCGGACACAGGGGCCATGGACACGGTGATGTGGAGCGCATTGCTTGCTGGCCGCACGCTGCTTGCCGCCCCCCACTCCTCGCTCCTCCCTCTCTGACCTCCCGCTCCCCGCGGCCCCTCGGGCTTCCCGCGGCCTCCCCCCCCGTGCGTGCGTGCGGCGACAGCAATGACGACATGACCGTGTGCGCCAACGTGCGGGTGGAGGACATGGGGCACAAGATGGGGTGCAACGGCGTGGACAACGGCAAGGTGAGGGTCGGGGTGGGGGTGGGGGGTAGCCATCCATGGATGGTGTTTAATCAATAATGAAGTGGGGGGGGGGCGGGCGTGGGGGCGCTGGGTGGGAGCAAAGGGCACGCGGGATGGGCTGCGGCATAGGGCCGCCTGGGTTGATTTCCGTGATGAGGAATGGGCGACGCTTGTGCCGAAACCACCAAAGTCCGTGTTCCCCTGTAACCCCCCCCCCCTTTAGATTGGTTTAGTTTGGGCTGGTAACCACAACCCCCCCCCTCCCCCTCCTCCCCTTCCTCCCCCTCCTCCCCTTCCTCCCCCTCCTCCTCCTCCACAGCTGTGGTTCGACAACGTGCGCGTGCCGCGTGAGGCGCTGCTGGACGCCTTCAGCTCCGTCAGCCCCGACGGCGCCTTCAGCTCCTCCATCGCCAAGCCGCGCGACCGCTTCCTGCGCGTGGCGGACCAGCTGCTGAGCGGGCGGCTGTGCATCGCCAGCATGATGCAGAGCGGCTCCAAGCTGGCGCTCACGGTGGCGTTCAGGTGGGGGCGGGTGCGGGTGCGCGGGTGGGCGGTGGGTGGGTTGGTGGGTGGAGAGGGAGGGGTTACTGGTTGTTCAGTCCCGGTGAGAAAGACTGGTCAGGCAGTCCCGGTGAGAAACGTTTGGTTATAACTCAGAAACGAATGGTGGATGGTGGATGGTGGGGTGGCGTGGGAAGTGGGTGGGTGATGGGGTGGGGAGGCTGGGCGGGGCGGGGCTGAGGGGGGCGGGATCACAGGAGGCCCGTCGGGAAAGCACCTGCGTTTTCACATGATGCCCTCCACCTCACACTACTCACTCACGGACTCCTGCCTCTCTCTCCCCTCTCCCTCCCCCTCCCTCTCTCCCCTCCAAACACCGAAACCACCACAACCACCATAACCACAATCACAACCACCACAACCACAACGACAGGTACGCCGCTTCGCGGCTGTGCGTGGGCCCCACCGGCCGCTCCGACACGCCCATCCTGGACTACCAGCTGCAGCAGCGCGCGCTGGTGCCGCTGCTGGCGCGCACCGTGGCGCTGGCGGTGAGGGGCTGTCTGCGACACTGGGAGGGAGGGAGGGAGGGAGGGAGGGAGGGAGGGAGGGAGGGAGGGAGGGAGGGAGGGAGGGAGGGAGGGAGGGAGGGAGGGAGGGAGGGAGGGAGGGAGGGAGGGAGGGAGGGAGGGAGGGAAGGGGGGGAGGGAAGGGGGGGAGGGAGGTGGTGGAGGAGGAGGGAGAGGGGGAGGAGGAGGAGGGAGAGGTGGAGGAGGAGGGGAGAGGGGAGAGAGGTGGAGGGGGCTTGACGGTCTGGAGGGCAGGCGGGGAGAAAACGCGTAGACAGGGGTTTTGAAACGTGCTGGGCTGGGCGGGGGATTCGTGCGCGGGGCGGCCCGTCAGCTACTGTGATTGCAGTACTGAAGTTGTGGATGCTGCCGCTGCGCGGACTACTGACGCGCCCTGCTGCTGCCCTCCTCTCCTGCTGGTGCTGCTGCTGCTGCCCCCCTGGACATCGGCACTTCATAATTTGATTTTGCACCATCCATGGATGGCTGCCCCCCCTTGTGTGCGGCCCCCTGTGTCCGCACCCCCCACCCCAACCCCCAAACCCCATCATTAACTGAACATGCATGGCGCCCCCCACCCCCCCATTGGGTTTGGTTTAGTTTGGGCTGGTAACCACAACCCCCCACCCCCCACCCCCGCCCCCACCCCCACCCCCACCCCCGCCCCCGCCCCCGCCCCCGCCCGCTGTGTGCAGGTGGGCCTCAACTACGTCAAGGAGCGCTGGGCCGCCGCCTCGGGCTTCGTGCCGGGGCAGGACGTGGACCCGGTGGTGAGCGGAGGTAGAGGCCGGTACAGGCCGGACGTCGTGGAGGGTGGGGGGCGAGCGCCGCCGTTCGACCAGCACCGCTGCCCGGGATCGGGGACACGTCGGGGACACGTGCGACGCAACAGCACGAACAGCCACGCAGAGACAAGCGCATTGAAACCCACGGGGCGGGGGAGTGGCTGCGACGAGGTGCATTGAATGGGGAAACGGGAGGGGGCTGCTGGGGGGTGCTGCGGGGGTGGCCGCGGTGTATCAAAGAGAGGCGGGCTTGCGGGCTTGCGGGCTTGCAGGTGAGGCTTTGCAGGCGATACAAAACACAGTACGGCGACCTGCAGCCCACCACGTCTGACCCTTTCCTCCCCGCGCCTTCCTCCCGGCCCCCTCCTCACGCCCCCTCCCCCTCCCCAACCACCACCACCACCAGACCGCCACGGAGGTGGTGGTGCTGTGCTGCGCCATCAAGCCGCTGTGCGCCTGGAACATCGAGCGCTGCGGCACCGTGTGTCGCGAGCGCTGCGGCGGGCAGGGCTACCTGTCCTGCAACAGGTAAGGGGGGGAGGCCGGGAGGGGGAGGGGTTGTGGTTACCAGCCCAAACTAAACCAATCTAAAGGAAGCGGAGTTGAGTCATGCAATTAAGGTAATACAACGAAATAATCGTTAGGTTGAAGCAGTCGAAGAAGACGTGTGGAGTGCGCCGGCGACTAGAAATGCCACCCGAGCTCGGCGGCCAGACACAGAGACGTCACGCACTGGCAGCAGGGCAAACACCACGACTTACCTGGCGACCAGGAAAGCAGCCCCGACGCCAGGTAGCACGCGCCGGGCCAGAAGCGTGACATGTGAAAAAGGGAAGCAGCAGGGTTCGAAAGGGCAAGGCACAGTGAAGGGGCCGAGGCGCGGCGGTAAAAGGAAAAAGAAAGTAGACAGCACAGACTATGCACACACGAGCTCAGGTGGCAAAAGAGGGGCGGGCAAGGAGAGGGGCGGATTAAGTGCGAAGTACCAGGGATGGGGTAGGCAATGGTGCGGGCGATGAGGGAGGTTAGCAGCGTAGAAGTGCGGCAAGCAGTGTGCGGGCCGCGTGCGGCTCCCCACAAACACTGTCAGCCCGGACGTCCCCCCGCACCAGGGGGAGGGGGAGGGGGAGGGTAGGTCGTTCCAGAAACCAAAGCGAGGGGTGTCGGGAGGTATGCGGGTAGGCTGCGGCTGCGGGTGCGGTTGGCTAGTGACGCGGTAGGCAAGCAGGCGGATGGGCGCGGGGCAAGTGGGTGAGGGAGGATACAAGAGCTCATGAGAGGTATTGCAATGCATTGCAATGCAATGGTTTATTGTGCACAGCAGCGCCTGCAGGGTACTTGCACGCTCGCACACTCCTTCTCACACGACCCAGCGCCACAAGTCAAACCCAACAAACGCGCTTTCACCCATGGCCAGGTTCGGCCACATCATCGGGTTTGCGCACGCCGGCATGACCGCGGAGGGCGACAACCGGTGGGTGAACGACTGGGCGGCGGGGGGGGTGCTGCGTGGGTGCCCATTCAATTTGGAGGCCTCAGGCGACACCACCACCACCATCACCACCACCACCTGGTAGCTCCAGGTGGACTCCATCCCCTGCAGCGACACCAGCCGGCAACCTGATCAGCGGCCTGCCATCGGGCCTTGTGACCACTTCGCCACGCATGCCACTCCTGGCAACCCGGCGCCCGCCCTTTCAACTACCCCGCCCCCCTTCGCTACGTATCCTTGCACCCCCCCCCTTCTGGTCATCTGCATGCCTTCTGTGTCGTAACGTCTGTCTACATCTCCCTCGTCATGAATCAAACATGCATGGCACCCCCCGGCTTTTGGTTTCTGGAATGAACTACCCCCGCCCCTCCGCCCCCCTTCGTTACGCAGCGTGCTGATGCAGAAGGTGGCCAAGGAGCTGCTGGGCCTGGCCGCCAAGCTGCCCTCGCTGAGGGGGCGGCTGGCGGCGGCGGCGCAGCCCGCGCTGGGGCCGGCGGCGGTGGCGGCGCTGGCGGCGGGGCCCACGGTGAGTGAGAACCTGCTCCCAGCAGGCGGGGGGCTGTGGGCAAGGCGGAGGTGAGGTGGAGGTGGAGGTGGAGGAGGAGGTGGAGGTGGAGGTGGAGGTGGAGGTGGAGGTGGAGGTGGAGGGGATTGAGAGAGGCGCGCGGGGGGAGAGCTGTTTGGGATGGGTCACGGCGAGGCACGGCACAGCCGGGGTGGGGGCAAGCAATTGGGTAGGTGGGGTCACAGGGACAGGGGCGACAGCCTCTCGAGTGCCGCCGGCCCCAGCGGTGCAGCTCTCCCTTGTGGCCAACCGCTTTCTGCCCCCACCCTCTCACACCTCCCCGGCCCCCAATACGCGCACCCGCACTCACACACACACGCGCGCGCACACACTGATTTGTTTGTTATCTCCTTGTGAACTCTAACACACGCACATACACACTCACACACACCCACAGGGCAAGGCGGCCCTGGCGGCGCTGTCCGACCTGCCCAGCCTGCAGCGGCTGCTGGCGGTGCGCGAGGGGCGGCTGCTGCGGCGGCTGGGGGCGGCCATGGCCGCGGCCAACGCGGCGGCGGGTGGCGCCATCAGGTGCGGGCGGGGGGGCGTGTGCGGGGGGGGGGGTTGTGGTTACCAGCCCAAACTAAACCAATGGGGGGCGGGCGGGCGGGTGCTTCGAGGCTTGGCAGTTGTTGTGTCAATGAAGGGCGGGCGTTATGTTTGTGCGGATGGGTGCTATGGTGCTAGTGGCTCCAGTGGGCGGGCGCAAAAGTGGCGTGGCCCTGGATCGGCTAGAGCGTTTCTCGCGGTTTCAGAGCCGTGCTGTGCGACTGCCTGCTGACTGGCACGGCTGCCGCTGCTGTTGCCGCTGTTGCTGACTGCCGCTGACTGCCGCTCCATGTCTCCCACCCTCGTTCACCGCAGTGCCCAGGAGGCGACCTTTGAGGCGTGGATGAAGCACGAGAGCGACCTGGTGCAGGTGGGAGGGGTGGGGGGGTGGGTAGTTTATTCCGGTAACCAAAACGACCATTGCGGGCGGGTGGGTGGGGGAAGGCCTAGGCTTCACGAGCAGGTAGGCCGTGTAGCGCAGTGGTTGGTGCCGTGCCGCAGAGTCACGATCGAATACCATCTCTTCTCATCCCCCGCAACCGCCTCCCCCTCCCCCCCCCCAACACCATCCTATGGATGGCTACCCCCCCAAACGTCCTGCCCTGCCCCGCACAGGGCACCGCCAACGCCTTTGCGGAGCGCGAGGTGATGGACGCGCTGGTGCGGCTGTTGGCGGCGGCGGCGGGCGGCGCCAACGGCGGCGCGCCCAGCGCGGGCGTGGCGGCGGTGCTGGGGGCGGTGGCGCGGCTGTTTGCGCTATGCGCCATTGAGACCGACCTGCCCTGGTTCATCGCGGAGGGGGAGCTGCCCGCAAAGGTGAGGTAGCGTGGGGAGGAGGGAGGGGAGGCAGGCGCAGGCGCGGAGTCGGGCAGGAGGCAGGCAGGCAAGGAGGATGATGCAGAGGAGGAGGGGGGCAGAGGAGCGTGGGGCCGATTGCATGCCGGTGTGAAGGCCGGTTGATTGCATCCTGGTGTGAAGGCCGGACGCGGCGTGCTTCGTTCACACGCGCATGGCCTGGCGTCTTCCTGCCATTGCCTTTGCCGGCGATGGGCCACCGCAACGTATAAAAACGGCAACAACGGCAACGCCACACACATACACACACACACCCTTTTGATCTCTAACACACACACACACACACACACACACACACACACACACACACGCTCCACACAGGCGGGCCGCTCGGTGCCGGAGGCGGTGCGCGAGGCGGTGGCGGAGCTGTCGCCCGCGGCCTGCTCGGGCCTGGTGGACTCGTTCGGCATCCCGGACCACCTGGTGGCGGCGCCCATCGCCGGAGACTGGTAAGGGGCGCGGGGCGCGTCTGGTCTTGATCTGGGTCTGATCTCCATATGGTGTTGGTGGTGTTGATGGTGGTGGTGGTTGGCAGGGGTGTGGACGTTGACGGCAGCGATTGCTGTGACGTACCGTGTTTAGTCTCGGGAGCATCTGCCCGCACACACAAAACCTTCCGCGGCACCCCAACCGTAGCTCACAACACCGAGCCGTGGATCGCCACCGGTGCATTGCAGGCTTTCGACATTTGACAATTTGACCCTTGCTGCTACTGCTGCGGCTGCTGCATCACAGCTAAACCGGAGGCCCCCCCCCCAAACAAGACTGCTAAAACTGCCCCCACCTGCTGCACACGCCCCGACGTCATTACAGGGCGCGCTACAACCAGGTCGACAACAAGGGCGAGCTGTTCGGCGTCAACGTGTAGCGCTGCCAGCACGTCGCGTCCGTGTTGGAAAGGGGCCCCGAGCGGGGGCGCAGGACGACGGGGGACGGCAGATGGTGACTGAGCAGGTGGAGGAGCGCCGGAAGAGCAGGAAGAGGAGGAGCAAAGGCCGGGAGCCCACGTGTGGGGCCGCAAACCACAAACCCACAAACCCACAAACCAGCGTGGCTTGCTTGGGCGGCGGGAGCGAGCTGCCCAGCAGTGCGCGTGGCGGCCTCTGCCGGCAGCTGGTGGGGCTGGCGACGGGTCGTGCTTTGGATTGTGCTGGTGGCGGGCAGGTCCTATCAGGAGGAGGCAGGAGGTTAGGCAGCCAAAGGCCGCGGGGGACAAAGCCCTCCGGTGGAGTTCCAGCCTGGTTTTCATTGATGCCTGTCATTGCTTTCACGTTTGTGGCGACTTGGATGAGGGCATGGCTGTGGGTTTCTGAGGCACGGGAATGTGCTCGGGCGCGCGGTTAGGATTGTACATGTGTTTGACGGAGGCGTGGGAGAGGGGTTGATTTGTAGTACGGAATTGTCGGACCATGTAGGCGGCGGATGAATTAGCATTGTGTGGTCGCGTGGCTGCTGCCGTATTCTTCGTGTTCGAAAGCTGGTGGATGGTGTGCTCCCCAATCAGCGTTGATGACGAGCTCAGGAATAAAGGACTTGGCCACACCACATCACGCGGGGCAACCATCACACGCACAGATAGATTCTTTACGTACAGGTGACGATGTGACGTGTGAAGGGGTGACTCGCTGGCTGCAGTCAGTAGAGGCGGCTCTGCAGTGTTTCGCGGGTCTGCGGCTTAATATGGGCAATCGCCAAATGATGAAAGCCGCACGGGGGTCTACCATGAAGGCAGGGTGGGGGTAGGAACATCGGTGAGATTTGTGACTCTGTCCTTTCAATCTTTCTACTTGATGCATGGGGTCTGTTTCGGAAGATTCTACCTCCCCCCCCTGTGCCGGCAATCTTTAACCCTGGGCAATAACCAGCTAGCACGCTCCAGTAATGCTCAAATGCGCACGTGCCTCTGTTACCTCCGTCACCCGCGACCGGCGGCGCGTCCGTCCCGTCCACCTGCCTGGTTATTACCCTGGGCAATAGTAAAAAGCCAAGCAACCAGCTGCTAGCGCTTACTACTTCTACGCCGCAGTCACGCAGTGCACGCGCGCATACCAGCCCCCGTCACCCGGGCGACCCAGGCGGGCACGTAACCCACACCCCCAAAATTCACTCCATAGCCTTGTGGCCTGTGGCGTGAGGAGCCGAGGAGGCCCTCGACCTAGTAATAGTCACTGCTGTCACTGGTGCTGTAGCCCGAGTAACCGCCGCCGCCGCCGCCATAATACCCACCGCCACCGCTGTACCCATTATCGCCGTACCCACTACCATAGCCGTCGTCATAACCGCCGCCGCCGCCGCCGCCCCCCGGGTGCTGCTGGCGGCGCTGCCGCCAGCGCCGCCGCCGCTCCCGCCGCCCGCACACCGCGCAGCTGTAGGCGTTGCCGGCGCGCTCGGCGCAGTCGTCGCACACGGGCGCGCGCGTCATGTCTCCGCAGGCCTGGCACTCCGGCGGCTGTGTGTGTGCGGCGGACGCGGAAGCAGGAGTCGCGGCGAGGGAGAGAAAAAACACAGCAAGGAGCCTACAGGGCCTTATGACCCGGCTTGGATTGGCTGCGCAGCCAGCAATTGTCGATGCGGGACCCTACCGTATTCGCACCCAATCTGCGCGGCATCCTTCCGCCGCCGCCTGCCCGCCGCCGGCTCCCTCAATACGTACCCCCATGTGCACGCACGCGCCCCTGGACAGACAGCACGCCGCGACAGCACCCCCCACCGCATTATCACCGCAGTGCGCACTGCTACCTACTGCCACTCACGCAGTAGGGCCGGTCGCGGCAGTGCGCGCAGGTGCGGTCCAGGAGCCAGGGCGCGTGCTCGCCGTCGCGCTCCCAAAAGTAGCGCTCGTGAATCTCGTTGATGAAGGCAACGCGCGCCTGTTTGTGCACATGTGTCACACACACACACACACACACACACACACACACACACACACACACACACACACACACACGGCGGCACGATTGAGCGGTCCGTCTACGGCACCAGCGGCTTATCGGGTTCCCGGTGTGTTCGACAGACCACTCTAGGCTTCGAGGCCCATGCGGACAAGGCGCAGCACGCCTACCTAGCAGCAGCACGCGCTGCGTGCTTGAGTGCTTGGGGGCAACTCTGACAACAACGGCTGCGTCACCCGGGGCCACGCAACCAACTAACATCACCCATCCCCACCACAGCAGCAGCAGGGACGTGTGTGAACCCAAGCAAGCAAGCAAGCACCCACCCACCCACCCGGTTGCGCTCCCAGTTGTCCCGCCCACTGTAGTAGTCAGCCATCACGCGGTCCAAGCACTGCTGCCGGCTGGCGGCGCACCAGATGTAGCTGTGAAGATGAGGAGGGGCAGTGAGGGGGTGAGAGGGTGACGGGGTGGGGGGTAGCGCGCCGCAATACGCGACGCGGTTATCCAGCACAGGAAACGGGGGAGGGGGGGAGTTGCCAACGCGCGAGGATCGCTGGCGTGCGCGCCCCGAGCGAACTTAAGGACACGTGACCAAGTCTTGCAGGATGCTGTCTGCGGCTTGAGGATTTGGAACATAGGATCGGGGCTCCCGGCCCGTGTGTGTTTCGTGCCGCGCAGTGACGTGCCACGTTCCACCTGCAGCCCCGCCCAGCGCCCCCTCCCACCCTTGTGAAGCAAACCCACCATGTACTTAGGCCATATGTGTTTGCCAGCGCCTCGATGCCTCGTTGCTGAAGCTTGCCCGGCGCGAAGAAAGCCTCCGCGACGATGCTCTCGCCGGGCCAATCGTGTAAATGTCCCTCTATTTCGTCCAGCCATAGCACGCGCGCTCGTTCCCTGCTTATGTCTCCATTGTAAGCATTGTAAATGTTTGCGATGTCAAAGAAAGGGAGTCGTGCAAGCGCAGGATTTTGCTCGCGAAGGAAAGTTTTTCCAGAGCCGCTCACGCCGCCGATGCAGTATATCGTGGGCATCGTCAGTTGATATTATTTTATTATCTATGCGAATTGTGGGTCGACAACTTGAGTCACTCTAGCGGGCGGCTGCATGGGCCGGTGCCCCTGTGGCCCGCCCCGTAGTTCCACCGTGCTCGCCTGAGAACCCCGTCGGCGATGCAAGCAAGGGCCTGAGAACCCCGGGGGCCACGTGAGGTCATGCACGGTCAGATAAAAACAGTGGGTAGCCCCGGCATTGTGTCCCGTTGTGTTCAATGTTGATTCCCGGACCCGCGAGACGGTGAGATAGCAGTGGGCAACAGCAGATACGCCGCAGACGCGCTATAAGCCTCTGCGCCACAGCGACGTGGGGTCCCAGCCTGTCGGTGATGCAAGCAAGGGAACAGGTGTGCGGCGTCCCGGGAGTGTCTGAAGATCCCACCCTTCCGGCCTTCCCAATAAGCAGCCGGGACAGAGGCAGCCGGGACAGAGGCGGGTCCCAGCCTGACCATGGAGTGCAAATGCATCCAAGTCCCGAAGGGAGAAAGAATCCACCCCGCCCCCCCAAAAGCAAACAGGGAGTAGCAAATTGGTAGCTAGTGTCGACGACGCTGCAGGTCTCAGCCTGTGTCGTGTCTGGGTCGGGGCTATCCAGTGTCCATCCCCTGGGACTCCAGTCCGCATTTGCAAAGTCCGTGTTGTGTCCGCCTCCGCTAGTGTCCCCCAGCCAGCATCCATCAGCGCTGGCATTCCACAGTCCGTGCGATTCCTTGCGTCTATCAGCATTGGGCCTTCAGGCCTTGCCTTGTACTGCCCGGGCTGTAGGCCTGTAGCTGTGGACGCGCCGTCAACCGCCATCAACCAACCGACCATTGACCAACCCACCAACAAAACCCCCTCTCGTAATAAGGTACTGTTGGCCAGCTGCCAACTGCTGTCCACACCGCGGCGGCATCATGTCGAGCGACATGTTCCCCTATACCGGTAGTTCTGGGCGAGCTTAGCAGCCCGGACAAATTACAAACTAACCGATATCCCCTTCGCCACCCGGCCCATGCCATTACATGGCCTGAGCCCGGCCCAAACAAACGGCGTGCCATCACGTCTGCTTCTAGCTCGTCCGCGTCCAAGAAACTGCATCACCGCACGGTGTATCGCATGACATCTAATGCGACTTGTCCACAGCACGCAGCCCAATCATCGACAGCACCGCTTCCCCAGTGGAGCCGCCGCCGCCGTGGCCCTTGCCGCCGCCGCCCTCGCCGCTGCTGCCGCCGCCTCCTATCAAGACTTCCTGCGTGGGTTGCATTGCAGAGCCAGGCGGGGCAGGGGCACGGGGCAGGGGGCACGCCTTGGCAAGGTCACGTCTGGCAGGACGTTGGGATCACATGGCGGCTGTTGGCGCCCCACGCGGACGCGACTCCCTTGCGTTCCAACAAGGCGGCGCTCCACACTTGAGCCTTGTTAGCGGGAGCCCTCAGGCAAAACCGTTCCAGGCACGCCGCTCGCCCATTCACCCACATGACCCCTCCCACCCTTGGTTTAGTTTGGGCTGGTAACCACAACCCCCCCGCCCCCCCAGCGCGCCTTAGCTGCCTCGGCCTCACCGGCTCCATCCGCTCTACCACCTGCCCCGCACAAGCCCCGCACCTTCAGACCGCTGCCGCCTGTGCCGCCGCCGCTGCGGCCGCCGCCGCCTCCTCCTCCGCCGCCGCCGCCGTTGCGCGCCTGCTGCCGCTGCAGCCGCGGGCGGATGACGTTGCGGCTGAGCGCCTTCATCAACTCGTCCAGCAGCACCACGGGGGCGGACAGCCAGCTGTATTGCGGGGTTCCATGCATGTTTGACGAGGGAGATGTAGACAGACGTTGCGACACAGAAGGCATACCGATGACCAGGGGGGGAGGGGAGCGTTAGGTCAAGCCAGGACAGAACTGTGCAGCAGGGTGGGGTGGGGTCAGGGGGAGCCAGAAGCAATGAATGACAAGGGCAGAAGCGCGCAGGACCCTTGAAACCGGTGAACATGGCGGCAGGCAACGCAGAGGCTTAACCCAGAACCACACGACTACGTCCAGCGCCCAACACAGCCCGGCAAAAACACCTATCAGCGAAGCCCACGTCCCTTCGGCAGCAAAGCCATCCCCAACGCAACCTCCCAGCAAATCCCCCAGCAACCTCCCAGCACTCACACGACCGCGGCCCACTCCGCGGCCGACAGCCCGGTGACGCCGAACAGCGCGGCGGCGGGCGGCACGTAGAGGATGAGGCCGTGCAGGCTCATGCTGGTGGCGATGGCGCCCAGCAGCCAGCGGTTGTCCCAGGGCGGGATGGTCTGCGTTGGTTGGCGGTTGTGGTGGTTGTGGTGGTTGGGGGTGGTGGTTGTGGTGGCGGCTGGGGTAACGGTTGGGGTGGTGGATGGGGGCAGTGGGGGTGGTTGGGGGTGGTTCACTGTCTGTCTTCCTCCACACTGCAGCACTGCAGGCCACTGATGAACGGTCATGTCTTCACTGCAACCCCCCAGCTTCAATCTTGCTTCAAGTTGCTGCCAAGACTGCACCCCAAATGGCTGCCCATCCTCTCCCCCTTCAGGTCTTTTTGCTTGGGCTTCGAAACAACTACCCCCCCCCCCCTCCCCCCGCCCCCGCCCGCCCCCCCGCCTCCTCTGCCTTCCCTCACCAGCAGGCTGGCGTCCTCGCTCAGGTTGTTTAGGGCGTTGAACATCTCCACCACCACCAGCACGGACATGGCGATGGTGCGCGGGTGCAGGTTCTCAAACACCGCGCAGCTGTAGCCGGCGGCCTTGGCGCTGGCCTCCGTGCACCTTGGCGTGGGTGGGTGGGTGGACATCGGTGTGCAGTGGGATGTGGCGAGGCAGGGCGGGGGGCCCCCCTACCCCCAACTGGGCGGCTGCTGCCGCTGCGCGCGTGGCCCCTGTACCGCAGCATCAGCCCCTCCGTCTCTACCCCGCGCTGCGCATCCCATCCCACACCTCGCTCGTGCGCCCCCCCCCAGTCCCTCCTCACTCCCCAGGCCTCGCCTGCACACACGCCGCGCCCTGCCCCACCACGCCCTCTCCCCCCATGTCTTTCTTGGCTGGGAGCGGGAATGATTCAATACATCCATCCCCCCTTCCAACTGGTCGAACTGGAAAATCAAATGACCTACCCCCCACCCCGTGCCCCCACCCCTCGCTCTCCCTCCTCACTCACTTTTGGAAGCTGGTGAGCTGGCCCCAGCTCAGGTTGCCGCCGGCGCCGTGTGCCAGGAACCACCACAGGAAGCCCGCCACGGTGGCCAGCCCCACGTACAGCCCCACCACCAGGTAGCGCACAAACAGCCAACCGTTGACGATGGGCTCGTCCAGCCTTGGGGCGGCGGGGTGGTTGGTAAGGGTGGTTGGGAGCGGTTGATTAGGGTGGTTGGTGGTTGGGGCAGGCTGGGGGTTGGTGGAAACCTAGGCCGCCCACCCTTTTGCGGCGGCGGCGCAAACACCCTTCCGTGAAAAGGGAAAGAGCTGTGTGCTGAAAATGTCGGCGTCAGCAGACCTCTCGCTCCTAGCAGCTGCCGTGTGTGTGTGTTGTGTACATCAGTGCCGCCCCCGCCCCCTCCGCCCCCCTACCTGCGCGGGCGCACGTTCATGATGTCCTTGTCGGGGCGGTTGAAGCCCAGGGCGGTGGCGGGCAGTCCGTCCGTCACCAGGTTCACCCACAGCAGCTGTGGCCGGCATGAGGGGGTGGGAGGTGGGGCGGGGGGGTTTAGGGGTAGGGGTGGAGCAGGAGTGGAGAGGTGGAGTATAGGGGGCGGGGCAGGGCGGAGGGAGAAGGGCGAAGGTGAGGGACGCATGGGTGGTAACGGGGGTGGGAGGGGTTGGCAGCTCGGCGCGCAGGCGGAGAAGAGGCCCTGGAGGCAACAGCTGGTGTGGCTGATGGGGAGGTGCGCTCACACCGCCCTCCTCAAGCCTTTCCCCCCGCCACTCCCGCCCACCTCCACCCCCCCCCCCCCGTCCAGTGCAACCTGCTCCGCCCCTCACCTCCCCCATCCCCCCCGCCCCCCGCCCCGCCCCCACACGCCACGCTGCTGTGGTGATGCCGGAGTCGGGTCGGCCCTGGGCCCTGGGGCCCACCCACTTACCCATCCCCTGGCCTCCGCCTGCCCACCCGCCCACCCGTCCACCCGTACCCCGCCCACCCGTCCACCCGTACCCCGCCCACCCGTCCACCCGTACCCCGCCCACCCGTACCCCGCCCACCCGTCCACCCGTACCCCGCCCACCCGTCCACCCGCCCACCCGTCCACCCGCCCACCCGCCCACCCGTCCACCCCTACCCCGCCCACCCGCCCACCCGTACCCCGCCCACCCGTCCACCCGTACCCCGCCCACCCGTCCACCCGCCCACCCGTGCCCCGCCCACCCGTCCACCCGTCCACCCCTACCCCGCCCACCCGCCCACCCGTACCCCGCCCACCCGCCCGTACCCGTACGCCGCCCACCCGTACCCGTACCCCGCCCACCCGCCCGTACCCGTACGCCGCCCACCCGTACCCGTACCCCACCCGCCCACCCACCCGTACCCCACCCGTACCCGTACCCGTACCTGCACGGGCGTGAGCACCTCGGGCACGCCCAGCAGCGCCGCCACGAAGATCGCCACCACCTCACCGATGTTGGAGCTGATCATGTAGCTGCGTGGGGGGGGGGGCCGTGTGTGTGCGTGTGCGAGTGAAGAGGAGGCAGAGGGTGTGGGTGGGTGGTTGCGCTGGACTGTTGCTGTGAAGCACATGCGGCCGGCGTGTGCTGTTGTGCGTTTCGTGAATCCATGGCGCACGGATGGGAAGTGCAGCTGGCTGGTAGGCGCAATGGCAAGCCATGCGGGCAAAACCATGTGGGCACAATGTCGACACTCCCTCTCCCGCCGCCCCCTCCCCTCCCTCTCATTCCCGCTTCCACTCCCGCTCCCACTCCCGCTCCCACCAGCCACCGCCATGCGGGCAAAACAATGTCGGCTCTGCCTCCCACTCCGTGCTCCCACTCCGCCCCCTCCCCCTTCCTCCCACTCCCGCTCCCACCGAATGAACTGCTTGGTGTTGTTGTAGATGGCCCGGCCCTCCGCCACCGCCGCCACGATGGTGGCGAAGTTGTCGTCTGGGGTAGGTGCGGTGGGCGGGGGGGCGGGGGAGGCGGGGGAGGGACGGGGGAAGGAAGGGGGCCGGGGGGGATGTTGCATCGCTTTTGTACTTGGCGTGATGGTTGATGCGGCGCGATGCAATGAATGTCGCCAATACGTTTGAACACATGCACGCGCACAATATTTTGAGGCACAGCTGAACAGCGGCCATCCCAATCGCCAATGGTTGATTTGGCCATTGGAATGAACCCCCCCCACCCTTCCCTCCCACCCTTCCCCCCCCAGCCGCCCCTCCGCCCCGCCACCCACCCGCCAGCACCATGTCCGACGCGCCCTTGGCCACCGCCGTGCCGCTGCCCATGGCCACGCCGATGTCGGCTCGGCTGAGTGCGGGCGCGTCGTTCACGCCGTCGCCCGTCATGGCCACCACGTGGCCCTGGGGAGGGGGTTCCATGCATTTAAGTTAATGACGAGGTAGACGTCAGGGGGAGCAGGAGGAGGGGGAGGAGGAGGGGGAGGAGGGGGAGGAGGGGCATGGTTCCAGGCATGAATGATCAAGAGACGGTAGGGGCAGGTTGGGAGGAGGCGGCGGATGGAGGGCGGATGGCGGGGCGAGCAGGGGTGGCATGGGGATGGTGGGGAGCTGGGGTGTTGAGGGAGGAGTTAGGGGCGAAAGGCGGGAGGCCGGCCCTGACATAAGCTCCCCTTTCCCCACAAGCCCGAGTCCCCCCAACCTCTCACCCGCGCCCTCAGCTGCTCCACCAGCCGCAGCTTGTGCATGGGCTCCACGCGGCTCAGCACCACCACGTTGTCAACCGCCGCCGCCTGCTCGTCCGAGCTAAAACCGCCGCCGCCCGCCAGCGCGTCGAACTCCTGGCCGGTGTACGACAGCCCGTGCAGCGCCGCCTCGTCGGCGTCCGCGTCGGCGTCGTCGTAGGGGCTTTGGTTTTGGTGGCCGTAGGAGGAGGAGGGGCCGCCGCCGCCGCGGGACAAGGGCGGCAGCATGCCAACCTGTCGCGTGCACACACAGATGCAGGCGCGAGCAGTGTGATTGCAAAGCGTAAGGCAGGCTGGATTCCAATGCTGTCAACACAATAGCAGGTGTATGAGGACAGCACCGCGGTAAAACCTCTCCCTGTCTCCCTGTTGCCCGTACCTCCCAAAACCCCTGTCCCCATCCTCCTCTCGGCCCTGCGCCCTCATTACCCCTTTCCCCCCTTCGCAACCCCCGCAACCCCTCCTCGGCTCCTTCTCCGCCCCCCCCCCCGCTGGTGGTTGCTTTGGTCCCGTGAATAAACTACCCCCCGCCCCCCTCACCTCCTCGCTCTTATGCATTGGGTTTGGTTTAGTTTGGGCTGGTAACCACAACCCCCGCCCCCCGGCCCCCGGCCCCCGCCGCACCTGGCGCGCCACGGCCTCCGCGGTGGACTTGTTGTCGCCGGTGACCATGACCACCCGGATGCCGGCCTGGTGGGTTGGGGCGCAGGTAGGCGGGGGGGGGGGTGAGGTGGTGGTGATGGTGGTGTTGCAGTTGGCGGGCGGGGAGGGATTCCATGCATTTAGAATAGGCAGAGTAGGGGGTTGCGGTTTTAGAGCACGCAAGGAATTGCCGAGAGGCACCAGTGGGCACGTGACGTTGATTGGACCTATTGTCAGCCCCCACCCAATCACGAACTCCTCCGCGCCGCCGCCCCCCTCTCCCCACACTCCCTACCCACTGTTTACCAGTAACCCACACTCCCTACCCACCCACACCTCCTCCCCACACACCCGTCCTCGCACACGCTCCTCCCAGACCCTCCCTCCCTCCCTCCCTTCCTCCCCCAGTTACTCCCCCCCACACACACACCAACACACACGCGACGCTGCTTTGTCTTGATCGCATTGCATACACGGTCTTTGCTTTGCTTGTTTTCCCCTTGTGATCTCTAACACCAACACACACACCAACACACACACCTGGCGGCACAGCTCCAGCGCGCGCGCGGCCTCGGGTCGCGGCGGGTCGTGCATGGCCACCAGGCCCAGGAAGGTCAGCCCCGCCTCGTCCGCGGGCGTGACCTGTGCGAGTTCACATGAGGGGGAGAGCAAATGTGGAAGACGTGTGCGTCCGGAGCGACAGCGATATGCACGTGTGTGTGCCTGCATGCGTGGCCGTGTAGCGTGTGCGTGTGGTGTGTGCGTGTGGTGTGGCCGTGTGGCGTGTGCGTGTGGCGTGGCCGTGTGCGTGTGGCGTGGCCGTGTGGCGTGTGCGTGTAGATGGGTGCATTGGCTGTGGGACTCGGGGGCCCCCTATCGGATCGGAGCTGCGGCCTGGAGACCTGCTGGAGACAAAACTTACAGCAAAACCTTACCCCAATCGCCAATCGCTGACAGCTGACAGACCCGCCATTTTAGCACCATCCATGGATGGCTACCCCCGCACCGTGCCCCCGCACCCACCCACCCACCCAGCCCACCCACCGCCTTGGTGCCGCCCGGCAGCGGCTTGTAGGCGATGGCCAGGGTGCGCAGCGCGCGGCGGCCGAAGCGGCGCGTGGCGCCCACCAGGGAGGCGCGCGCGGCGTCCGTCAGCGGCACCACGCCCTCGCCGTTGTTGGCCAGCACGGAGGAGCAGCGGGCCAGGATGGACTCAGGCGCACCCTGCGTGGCGGTGGTGGTGGTGGTGGTATGTGGGGCGGCAGCAGCAGCAG
Organism: Chlamydomonas schloesseri; assembly: GCA_016834595.1. NCBI lineage: Eukaryota > Viridiplantae > Chlorophyta > Chlorophyceae > Chlamydomonadales > Chlamydomonadaceae > Chlamydomonas > Chlamydomonas schloesseri. The sequence goes on along the minus strand of JAEHOD010000024.1, from coordinate 470,364 downwards.
TAGCAGCAGTAGCAGTAGCAGGGCAGGAAAGGACAGGAAAGGACAGGAAAGGGCAGGACAAGCGGTAGGAAAGAGGGAGGTCGGGGAGGTGGGAGGTTCAGGAATTGGGAGGCGCAGGGGCGTGTGGGTGGGTGATGGTTAGAGGGACACCACAGCCTGCCACGACCAAGTGGAATAGGGCACCGTGGGTGGATGCGTGCGTGCCTGTTGTGAACGCCACAACAGATGATCGCCGCACCTGGACCAGCGCGCACACACCGTAGGCAGTCGTACACACACACCGTCGCCCAACCTCAGGGGTTCCCCTGCCTCTCACCTTGCTCCACATAATGCTGCGGCCGTCGCCCACCACCATGACGCTCATCATCTTGCGGTCGCTGTGCGGTTTAGGTTTGGGTTTGGGTTGAGAGGTGGAACGAGGAGCGAGGAAAGCAGGTGGGGAGGCAGGCAGGCGCGTTGCGCGCGGGTTCACAAACATGTAACTCATTATTGGCGGGTAAGGGGAAGGCAGTTTCAAGGCGCAGCGAGGCGGCACGGCACGGCACTGCTGGCCCCGACCTCACCCACCCACCCACCCACCCACCCACCCACCCACCCACCCACCCACCCACCCACCCACCCACCCACCCACCGCGTGAACTCGAGCGTGGCGTTGCGGTTGAAGCGCTCCGCCCAGTGCGCGTTGCAGGTCAGGCCGCCGCGGCCGCCCACCGCGCCACTGCCGCCGGCGCCCCGGCCGCCGCCGCCGCCGCCGCCGGCCGCAGACAGCGGCCCGCCGCCCAGGCCGGCGGCGGCGGCGGAGCCGGCGGGCACGTAGACGTGCGGGTGGTCGGCGACGGAGGCGGGCAGCCCCACCTGATGATGCGCCACCACGTTAGGAAGGGGCAAGGGAGGCATGGCGGTGCGTGCGTCGAGAGAGCACATGGTGGGTGCTTGAGGGGGTAGTTGGTTCCAAGCCCAAGCGAAAAGACCCGAAGACCCAGAACCCGGGGGATTCTTGGCCGGTGTCATGCTCGCCAGCTTGGGTGACACACGCGGCGGCGCTTGCCAAGCTGTCGGACGGCCCAGGCCGCGAGTTGTAAGTGCGGGGCAGGCGGGGCAGGACGCACCTGCCCGATGCCCCACGCCCTCACAACAAAGGCAACACAAAAATGGTGCAGTATCGGTGAGAAACGTGTGGCGCTGGGCGATTCCCCCCTGGCAGCTCGTTTCGTCGTCAACACACACAAAAAGCCGAACTCCATCGGACACGCACACGGTGCACGCACCTTCTCGGCAAACACGCGCAGCGCCAGCTCGGTGGCCTCGCCAATGCGCTGGTAGGTGCCTGTGTGCGTGAGGGCGTGGGTGGAGTGTGTGTGCGCAAGAGAGTACAGCCCAGAGCGGTGTTGTTAGTTGCTGTCCACGGAGCAGCCAGCACCAGCCTCTGCCTGACTACTGCCCGGCCAAAGTGAACAAAGCACGCCGCGCCTGCGTGTTAAGCCAACGACAACACCAACTGCCTCCCCTCCCCTCCCCCCCCCCCTCCCCCCCCCCCCCGCCCGATGTTCAGTAGCTCGCACAGGCGGCTGCGTTTCCCAGTTGCAGCGCAGTCAAGTCCTTGGCAGATTTATTTCTCACCGATGCTCTTACCTCCCCTCCCCCCCACCCCCCGCCCTCCCTCACCCTTGTCGGGCCTGAACACCAGCGCCGAGTCGTTGCACAGCGCGGCGCCCATGGCCAGGTGCAGCAGGCAGGGGCTGTCGGCGGGGCGCTGCAGCACGGCGCCGCTGGGGCCCAGAATCATGCCGTCGGGCGAGTAGGTGGTGCCTGGCGGGGGTGAGGGTAGTGGGGAGCAGTGGGGGGTAGTGGAGGGGTGGTTCCATGCAATCAATGACGAGGTGGGTGGGTGGTGGGTGGTGGGGGTTGCAAGGATACGTAGCGAAGTGGAGCAGGTAGGCAGCAGGGGTTGCAAGAGGGGCGGTCTAGGGGGGGCCGGCGGTGGTGGTGAGATGGAGGAAGGGAGCTGCGGGTGGTGAGCAGATACAAATGGGCTGTGGAGTTTGGGGGTGTGATCAGGGGCGGAGCGGCAGGTGGGATGCGCCGATGTGGCACCCCATACACAGCGAGTTGCGGAGTAGGGCAGGCAGGGTGACGAAGCAGCTGGCATGTACCGTATACGCCGCCACAGTCCAGCCCCGCCCCTCCCCCCCCCACACACACACGGAGCACGCACAGTGTCGACCCTTCCTTTCCTTGTGCTTTTCTAACACACGGAGCATCACCCACCCGTGATGCTGAACTCCATCAGGCTGCTGCCGCCCGCCGCGCACGACTGCACCACCGCGCAGCCCACCGCGCTCATCTGTGGGGCGGGGTTAGCGGCACGTGCGTGGGACATGGGTGGAGTTGGCGCGGGCATGAGGAGGGGCGGGGGGAGCGGCGGACGGAGAGGCGAATCGAGCAGGGGCGAAGGGGCAGGGCAGTGCGCCCATGCGGGTATGCACACGCAGGCACGCTTGCCTCTCAGCACACGGCCCGCACCGCTCCACACACACACACACACACACACGCGCCGCACCTGGTTGGTGGTGAGTGTGCCGGTCTTGTCGGAGCAGATGACGGTGGTGCAGCCCAGGGTCTCCACACTTGGCAGTGACCTACAGGGCCGTAGCACGGCATGGGGCACACGTGTATGTGAGCATGTGGCCGCCAGCCGCGTGTGGTGGGGCCGCGCGAAATCACGTGATCACGTGGGGCGCAGAGGCGCACAGCGTGTGTGTACATGTGCCTTGCCACGGGCAAATCCCCCCTGATCATGCCTGCTCGCTTGCCCGCTCGCCCCACCCCTCAACTGCCCCCTCGCTGCCCCGCGCACCGCACGATGGCGTTCTGCTTGGCCATCTTGCGTGTGCCCAGCGCCAGGCAGGTGGTCACCACGGCCGGCAGGCCCTCGGGGATGGCCGCCACCGCCAGCGCCACGGCGATCTGGCGTTTGGGGGTTCGGCGTGTGTGTGTGTGTGTGTTAGAGATCACAAGGGAGAGAACTGCAGACACAGGACAATGCGTGTGTGTGTGTGTGTGTGTGTGTGTGTGTGTGTGTGTGGCAGGCGCAACCATGACAATCAGTCATTGCTAGTGCACGCCGTGACCCACACAAACCCTAACTCACCAGCTCCACCAGCTCCACCACCACCCTAACCCCAATGCGCCCCAAGCCCCCCTTGCTTTTGCTTCCCCTCTCCTACATGTCACGCCTCTGGCCCGACGCGTGCTGCCTGGTGTCGGGGCTGCTTTCCTGGTCGCCAGGTAAGTCGTGGGGTTTCACTGTCACTTGTCCTGCGTGACTGTGTGTGCTGTTGCACGTGCCCCGGCCCCCCCGAGGTCAGCTCGCTGGCGCTAACGGTATGACCAGTGCTGCGTGTACCCGCTGTACCTCTGGACATCGGCACTTCATTACTGATTAAACACCATCCATGGATGGCTACCCCCCCCCCCTCCTCCTCCGGCGCGCACCTTGAGGTAGTACAGCGCGCCGCTGAGCCAGCCCCCCAGCGCCGGGTCCTTGAAGCGGTTGATGTTCATGAGCCACACGATGACGCAGATGGCTGGCGGGCGCGGAGTGGTGGTGGGACATAGCGGGGGCGGTGTGGGGTGAGGTGGAGGGTTGTGAGGGGTGAGGTGGAGTGTGGTGAGGGGAGGGGACGGAAGAAAGGAGGGTGCGGGAGCATACAGCGCAGGAGGAACTGGCGGATCGGGAGGAGGCCGGGATCCGCGCTGGCCCCATCCACCGTGCCGTACCCCCACCTATGCTGCCACCCGCCCATTACACGCGTCACACCCAGAACTGGACCGCAACACGCTGCAACCCCCCCCCCCCCACACACACACACCACCACCACCACCACCACTTCCCCATCCCCTCCACCTGCCTCCTGCCTCCCGCCGCCTGCCTCCCGCCTCCTCACCCGCGATGACCTTGCTGAGCAGCTCGCCGAACTCGTCCAGCTTCTGCTTGAGCGGCGTCTTCTCGTCCGCCGCGTCCGCCGCCGACAGCGCGTCGCGGATGCGGCCGATGGCGGTGGAGGCGCCCGTGCCCACCACGATGCCGCGGCCGCGACCCGACGTCACCAGCGTGCCCTGTGGGGCGTGGGGCGGCGCGCGTGAGGGTGTGTGTACATGTACAGTGTGCGTGTGATCGCTTACGTGTGTGCTCCCACCAACCCCCACCCAAGATCTCATGCCCCTGCTCCCGCCTCCCGCCCAGCCCTCCTCGCCAACCCCATCCCCACACCCACACCCACCACCCACCGAGAACAGCATGTTGGTCTTGTCCTGGTACACCGGGTTGTCTTTAAGCACGGGGCGGACCTGGGAGGTGGTGGTGATGGTGGAGGGGGTGCCATGCATGTTAAACTAATGACGGGGGAGATGTAGACAGACGTTGCGACACAACAGGCGGAAGAGCGGGTGGAGGAAAGGCAGGGAGGGAGGCAGCGGCAGCGCGCCTGAGTCGCACTATGGGAGAGAAGCCGGGAGAGGCCAAAGCAGCGTCCCTAACAGCAAATCAACATCCGCATCCGCGTCTCGCGCGGTCTCAACCCACACGCACACACGCGCGCACCTGCTTGTCCACGCTGTGGCTCTCGCCCGTCAGGATGGACTGCACATGCGGCAGGCAGTGCAGAGAAACAGGCGGCGGCAGAGACAGAGGACCTCAGCAAGGCAGGCGCGACGGGTGGCTGGGCCGGCTAACCGACTCCCCTACCCTGCCACCGCCCCCCCTTTCCCACGCCATCCAGCCACGTGCCGTGCCAAACACACACACGCCCCCTTTTCCCCCTTCCTTCACCCCTCCTTCCCCCTCCTCCTCTCCCCCGCCCCCCCCACCTGGTCCACGCGCAGCACGTTGCCCAGCAGCCCCGCCAGCCGCGTGTCGGCCGGCACCTTGGCGCCCACCGCCACCTCCACCACGTCGCCCGGCACAAGGTCGCCCGCCGGCACCAGCTGCAGCACGCCGTTGCGCAGCACCGTGGCGTTCTCCGCCTGCATGGGTGCATGGGCGTGTGCATGGGCGTGTGCATGGGCTTGTGCATGGGCATGTGCATGGGTGTGTGCATGGGCGTGTGCATGGGTGTTCATGGGCGTGCATGGGCGTGCACGTGCTCTCCGCGTGCACGTGCACGTGCTCTGGAGTGCAGGGCCACGCATGAAGTTGCAACATTTTGCATGCGTTGCAGGGATCATAGCAAATGTGTATGACTTCACAGGAAGGTACGGGCAGGCGCATGGCATCCACCCCCCCCCCCCATACACACACGCACACACACAGAGCCCAGTCCTCACTCAACCCTTGGCCCCGCACCGCACGTACGGCCACCGCCTTCACCAGCGCGCCGCCCCCATCACAGGCCGAGGAGGCGACCACACGCCGTCTGCCCTGCCCGACTGCTCCCGTCCGCACCTCGTACGCTTTGAGCTCCTCGATGGCCTGCTCCGCATTGCGCTCCGTCACCACACCAACCGTCGCTGCGTGGATCGAGGTAAAAGGAGGGCTTTGATCGCCGCGAATCAGATACAGCGAAGCTTGTGGGTTGCACGCATTCAGATTAGAGAAGACGTAGACCGTAGCCAATCTTGGAGGAACGGGGAAGTGGGTGGGGGCTGGAGGTCTGCCGGGAGGCAAGAGCTGGGCACAGCCGCTCGCGCCGCATGCCGTGTCCCCCGACCGTTTCTCACGCCGCATGCCGTGTCCCCCGACCGTTTCCCGCGCCGCATGCCGTGTCCCCCGACCGTTTCCCGCGCCGCATGCCGTGTCCCCCGACCGTTTCTCACGCCGCATGCCGTGTCCCCCGACCGTTTCTCACGCCGCATGCCGTGTCCCCCGACCGTTTCTCACGCCGCATGCCGTGTCCCCCGACCGTTTCTCACGCCGCATGCCGTGTCCCCCGACCGTTTCCCGCGCCGCATGCCGTGTCCCCCGACCGTTTCCCGCGCCGCATGCCGTGTCCCCCGACCGTTTCTCGCGCCGCATGCCGTGTCCCCCGACCGTTTCTCGCGCCGCATGCCGTGTCCCCCGACCGTTTCTCACGCCGCATGCCGTGTCCCCCGACCGTTTCTCACGCCGCATGCCGTGTCCCCCGACCGTTTCCCGCGCCGCATGCCGTGTCCCCCGACCGTTTCTCGCGCCGCATCTGTCCTGCAACTACGGCGCTTTCTCGGCCGGGCGCCTTCGCCCACCCCAACCCACCCCAGCGCCCTGTCTTGCTCCCCTCCCATGCCTCTTGCGGCAACAGCCCAGCCCAACGCCGCCCTGTCCCCCTGTCCCCCTTTCCTCCTGACCGGCTCGCCCGCTCACCGTTGGCGATGAGGATGAGGATGATGACAAACGGCTCCACCAGAGCCCTGTGCGGAGTGAGGGAATCAGCGTGTGGCTCAGGAAGAGTAGGGCAGACAGAGAGAGAGAGAGACAGAGAGAGAGAGGGGGGGAGGGAGGGAGGCACGTAGCCTGCGCCACACCATCCACCCAAGCACCTGGGGGCCACCCCTCCTGCACCCAGCCCGCCCGGAATCCGCGCCAATGCTGCCCTCCGTGGCGCCTCTTGCCCGCCGGCCGCGCCCCCAGGCCCACCCCCAGGCCCACCCAATCACAACCCCCGCATATGGAGCAACGCGTATCCTGGGCTGGGGATTACATTCCGTTCGGCACTTCGATGCATTGCACTCCGTGGCCACCACATGAAGCAACCAGCATCCCCACGCCAATTCGCCGCATCATGTTAACCGTCAGCCGCCACACGCCACATGCCACGCACCCCAGGACGCCCTCGCCGTCGCTCATGGCGATGACGAAGTCCGCCACCGCCGCGGCCAGCAGAATCTGTTGTTGTTGAGGCGGTTGCGAATGTCGGTTACTAAGCGGTTTGGTTGGTGGACGGGTGGATGTTGGGTGGATGGTGAGCGAGCCCTGTGGTCACACTACTGGGTGTGCGCGTTCATTGCAAGCCGTGGAAGAGCGGGGGCGCATGAGGGCGCCGCGCCTGGAGGCAAGGTGGCCGGCACACCCAAGTTGCTGGGCACACAACTGCTGGTAAAGGAACATGCGCACGCGCTTCATTGCATCCATGGGCGCGGCCACGGCGCACTCCTAGCTTGTGATTGTATGTATGTTAGCTTGTGATTGTATGTATGTATGTAAAACCCAAGTACCGCCGCCCACGCCGCGCTGCCAGGAGGTGCCGCAGCGTCCCACTGCTTCCCACTGCCGCCGACTGCCCAACTGTCTCCCCCACTGCCCCATCCCACTGCTGCCCCCCCCCCCCCCGCGAACCCACCTTGACCAGCAAGTCATCGAACTGCTTCAGGATCAGCTTCCAAAGGGGCGTGGCTGCAGGGCAGAAAGAAGATTCCAACGCGTTTGGATGAGGTTGCCACAGTAAGGTCTTGCAGCCGTCAACCAGGTGTGCGTCGGCCCGTCCGGCAGGCAGGCCCCGTCGGCAGGCCCCCAGGTCCCCCCATTCTCCCACCCTTCCGAAGCTGGAACGGTCCCTTTGGAGCGACAATGGCCCCTTTCCGCGCAAGTCGACCGTCAAAGCGTCCCCCAAAGAGCTCTGGCGCCCTCACCCTCCTCCGGCGCCAGCTCGTTGCGGCCGTAGCGCGTGCGGGCCTTGAACACGTCCGTGTCCGAGAGGCCCTTGTCAAGGTCCACATTGAAATACGCCGCGACCTGTGCCGTGATTTTTGTGAACATGCTCAAGAGCTTGCATTATGTAGACTCTGCGGCCAATAGCCCCGAGCAAGTCCCCCCCCGCTCGCAAGTGCATCCCCCATCAACGCCAGCGTGCCAGCGAACCGCAGCTCTCTTGCTCGCCACGAAAGCTGAATTCATGCATAGCTGATCAACGCGCCACCTTGCCTGCGAGACCTCGACCTCGTGTGCGTTGTTCATTTTTGCGTCTGTCTCGCCGCTGTGGCTGCTCCCAGTATGGACAACGATAAAGGCTTGGTTTTCAACAGTATTGAAGAGGTTTAAGGATGCATTCTATCTCGACTGTCGCGCTTGGCGCGCAACTCGCGTTCGGACCAGTTTGCGTAATATTATGGAGACGCAGGAAAACAAGAGACAAGTAAACTAGCACTAGAAAAGCGGGATAGTCGCGGGGGCGTTTCATCGGCCAGGAGGGAGCTTCTTGCATTGGGAGAGCCAGTGTGTTTGGCACGCGCAGGACCCTTAGTGTCAAGTCTAGTCCGCGTCCACCGCTACTTTTCGTCCGCGGCCTGTCCCGAAGATACTCGAGCCTTACGAAGAGTGAATGTGTTCACTGCTTGTCGGTTTAGGGAGAAGTGAACGTCCCAAAGCGCACGGCACACTGATGCAGGACCACTTACCCTGTACCTCGAGGTCCCCAACCCCTGCTGCCTAACCCTGCATCAAGGCAACGTCGTGCTTGGCGTTTACTGGACGAATATCATCTTAATAAGGCAGAGCTGCGGACCTGAGCAGTTCCTTAGCTTGTTCGCCAAGGCTGGCGGGCCACTGAACGTCAGTGCCCCTCCTCTTCACTCTTCAGGGGCAGCCTGAAGTCACAGCAAGCACAGCAGCATAAAGTTATCAAAATGGGATAGGAATATATCTGGCGGGCGTGGGACTGGGACTTGCATGTTGCATCCTTACATACCTGGTGCATCAGGATCCAGTCAGGGTACGACGGCGCGTGACGACTACTCAAGGAGGGGCCATACTCCCAATTGACGCCCATATCAATCATAATGCCCACAATTTATTGCATTGGCGGAGTTAGCGGCTCAGGAAAGACAGCCCTTCGACAACAAAACTCTGCACTCGACGGGCTGCCGACATTTGATATCGCTGACACTTACAACACATATGGGCCTAGGCTCAGCCGAGAGCAAGCTAGGAGACTTTGGATGGAGGAGATAGAGGAGCAAATTAGCGAATGGCAAGACAGTATCGTCTGCGAGGCGTTCTTCGCGCCTGGGAAGCTGCAGCGGCGTGGAATTGAGTCGCTTGCGAACGAGTATGGCTTTGATGTCTGGTGAGGCGCAAGAAATATGCGCGATACAGCTTGACGGTCGGTCAGTTCCAGCCCTTCCGAGGCCCAGAACACACCTGGCTTGGGCTTGCGGACAACCCAAGCCGATCTCCCGAGCTAAAGGGGGGTTGTGGTTACCAGCCCAAACTAAAGGGGGGTTAGCCATCCACAGGATGGTGTGCATCAAATGTTTGTGTGGGGTCACAAGATTCAGGTAGCGGGAGAGTACCTCAGACTCCGGGACTTACGGGGAAACAGGGCACACGCCAACACGCGCCCGCCCGCATGGCCCCGTGCCTCGACCCCCGCGCACGAGGATCCCAGCAACGCGCGCGCGCCGTCTCGCGCTCTCGAATACATCTCCGCTTGGGCTGGTGCCTATACTTTATCTCCATCTCTATTTATCTTGTTTGCCCTGCTACGTGCAGCTACATCTGGTGCGCGGCCAGCCGGGAGGAGTGCCTGCGCCGCGTGCGCGCCGATTACGGCATCGGGCGCGACAGCTGGGAGCGCTACCAGGTATGGGGGCGGGGCGCTTGAACGTGCGGATGTGCACGAGTTTTCTTATGGTCATGTGTGTTGCCGTGTGGGTAATGCTAATGTGAACACCATGGCCCGTAGTGTGCGTGTTTGGGCAGGCGCGTGTGTGCACGGACATGCTTGCATGCGGCTTGCATAAGCGCAACCTCGTTTGCTTGGGGGTCCCGCCCACGGCTGCGTGGTGAGCCCATGAGTTTGGATTACGACCGCCCAACTCTGTTTGTGCTCCTTCTACCCACGCGCAAACAGGCGCGCGTTGCCTTCATCAACGACATGCCCGACAAATACTTTTGGGGGCGGGACGGCGAGGAGGAGCCGTTCCTACTGGACCGCACCTGCGCACGCTGCCGCGACCGGCCGTACGAGGTGGGGATGAGTGCGAGGCGCGTGGTGAGGGGGGCGGGGCGTGGACATGGGCGTGATGAGAGGGGCGGTTGTGAAGGTGGGAGGGGGGCAGAGGGGTACAGGACAACGGCGTTGCCGCCGACCTGACGGCTGACGCAGACTGGCACGGACTGACAGTTGCCTACCACTGCTCCACGGGTGCCGCCTGCAGCCGCCGTACTGCCAGTACTGCGACAGCATCACAAACGCGCCGATGTGCCACAGCTGCGCCAGCCGCTACGGCGAACACTTCAAGTGCCCGCACTGCCGCCGCCGCCGCCGGTAGGCAGGCAGGCAGGCAGACCGGCAGGCAGGCAGCAGGCAGGCAGGCAGCAGGCAGTCAGGCAGGCAGGCAGGCAGGCAGGCTGCATGTGTTAGTTGGTTGCCCGCAGTGTGGCCCCACTTGCCCGCAGTGTGGCCCCACTTGCCCGCTGTGGGGCCCCGGGCCCTTATGAATGATTGGCTGGGCGGCAGGCAGTGAGGTCTGGGGCATTGGTTTTGATTTGGTTTTCGGATAGACGCAGGTGTTTTGAGGCATGAGCCGTGCGGCTCACCAGCGCCGTTAGGCAGGTACTCACTCGTAGGGGGATACTGAAGCAACTGAGGGAAGGAATCGCAGGATGGCTCCATAAATTCATCGGCTCGCAATTCAGCTGCACTGCCTACTTAACTTGCATCGCATACGATTCTGACGAGTTGGTGTGGAGAATAGTGGGGCAGGCTGCAAACGCCCAGGGACCAGGGAAGGAGAGGTCTGCCCCCTAGCCTAGGGGATTTCGGGACTCCTTGTGCGTGTCTAAGGAGAACAGAGCTTTCAAGGATATGAGATTGTAAAGACGCAGTGAGGATAAGGCATACTCGTGAGGGATGTAGATTGAAGGAGGAGCGGTCAAAGGCAAGGTCCGCTGGGAGCGTGCCGAAAGGCCAGGGGCAAAACACAGCCCATACGGTCGGTCATTGCGCATACGGAAAGCTCTTCATATGAGGACTCGTGGACGCCTTAATCTTATTACAGCATTTTCTTGCCATCAAAGATACCACCATGCCGATTGTATTCTGCATAGGAGGCGTCTCGGGCGCGGGCAAGTCCCGACTCCGGACAAACCACCCCGTTCTCAGCAGCCTGCCGTTCCTGGACTTTTTCGATGACGTTGATTCTATGTTTCTAGCGCACACACATGCGGCGATGCGCCAGGCGTTCCTAGACCGCATTGAGCAGCAAATGCAGCGAGCGCCTGAGGTGTCGCTGGTCACCGAGGCCTTCTTCGCTCCAGGGCGAGCTCAGCGCTCGCTGGTGGAGTCGCTGGCGGACCGCCGAGGCTTCGGAGTTCGGTGAGTGATTCGGTTGCGCCCCCTTCCTCCTGGCTGAGCACCCATCTCAGTGGGGAAGTTGACTTTTCAACAGATTGAGGGAAGCTTAGGTCGCTAAGCCGTGCCGATGACCAATTAGGCATTCACGGCAAAAAGCGAGCGTCCCCGCCAACTGACGTTGCGCCTTGATAAGCCTGCTCGCGAAGTCGCAAACGCGTCGCCGGGGGCGTCGACAAGCATTTGCAGCTTGCACACGGTATATTGCGAGGCGTCTAGCGCATCATCAAAACGGCGCCAAGCCGGGCATTGTTTCGGCAGCTCCGGATGGCAGCTCATGCGTGTGGGTCAGGCCGTGCTCAATTCCCCAGCAGTGACCCTCGTGGAGTTATTGTTACGCAATCAGGGCCACGAATTCATCTTGCGCCCGCATGACTTTATCGCCCGTGCCGACACCAGTAGATGACGGCCCCCCTCCCGCACGCCGCCCACCTTCCTGGCCCCCTCCGACGCAACCAGCATTAGTACGGTACCACGCACCACTGGCCACCAGTCCACTCATAAATAGAAACCATCGGGATGACCCCAAAGGCGCCGGCTCAACAGACCCAATTCCACTTGCGAGTCATTCCATCCCCTGATATAGGGAGAATGGGGCAGAGGTCGGTCTACAACATCCACCACCACCCGCTTTACCGCGTATCCCCCTCCTGCTTCCCTCCCCTTCCCCCTGTTACCCTCCCCCGCCCCCCCCCCGCCTATCCGCCTACCCGCCCCCCCCCAACGCCCCCGCCTATCCGCCTATCCCCCTCCGGCCCTCCCCCCTCTTCCCCTCCCCCGCCCCCCCCCCCGCCGCCTATCCGCCTACCCGCCCCCAGGTACATCTGGTGCTCGGCGCCGCGCTCCGAGTGCCTGCGGCGTGTGGCGCAGGACACCAACGAGGCAGCGCTCAGCTCCAGCCGCTGCCAGGTGCGTGGGTGCGTGCCTGCGGGGGTGGGGGGCGTGGGGGCGGAGGGGGACGTGTGGGGGCCGTGTGGGGGCCGTGTGCGTGCGTGCGCGGGGGGTGCATGGGGGTGCATGTGTGGTGGCGTACCGGTATGCATGGCGGGGGTAAATTACTAATATGGGCGGTACGGTATCTGTGACTACGCACCCGTCCACCGCCTCCACCTACCGCACCTGCCTGAGGTGCATGCGGCGCGCACACCGGGGTTTGACTCTCAAGCCCTCCACCCCCACACCCATCACTACTACCACCTCTTACACACTCGCACACAACCACAACCCTCCCCCAAATGCCCTTCACTACCCAACGCAGGTGCGGCTGACCTACATCCGCGCCGCGGATGAGGCCTACTTCCGCGCCCGCGACCTGGAGGGAGAGTACCCGCCGCACCTGGTGGCGGCCCGGGCCTGTGCCGGCTGCGGCCAGCAGCCCTACGAGGTGAGGTGAGGGGCGCATGCGGTGGAGGGGAGGGGGCTAGTCGAGGGGGGGCGGGCTGGAGGGGGGCTAGAGGGGGTCGGGTTATCGCTAGGTTGGTTGGTTGGAGGGTAAGGGGTTGACTGACTGGATGGAGGGGAGGAGACGAGGAAGGAGGGGGCTGGGCGGGGCCAGAGGGGGCGGGCTAGAGGGGGTAGTGGGCGTTGCTTGCTTGAATGGATGGAGGAGAGGAGAGAGAGGAAAGGGAGGAAGGACGGGAGGCAGGGAGGGAGGAAGGGAAGGGGAGGAAGGGAAGGGGATGGAGGGAAGGCGAAGACAGAGGAGAAGGCGAGAGGAAGAATGGGCATGCATAGGGAACGTAAGGGGAGCGGGAGGAACACCTAGTACGAGAGGCACACTCCATATGCCTGCCCATCACACGGAGTCTTCCCGGCCTCCTCACTTGCCGCGCTGGCCCATGCAGCCCGCCAGCTGCAGCTGCTGCGGCACCCGGGAGACGGACGCGCCCGTGTGCGTCTGCTGCGCGCACGCCGGCCGCGGCGGCGCCGCCGCCCGCGCCGCCGCCGCCGCCTGCCGCTGCGCGGGCTGTGAGGAGGACCTGGCGGCGGTGGCGGCCGCGGCGGCGGCGGGCGCGGGACAGGAGCCGCCGGCCACGGCGGCGGCGGCGCTGGCGGCGGCGGGGGCCGCCGTAGCGGCGGCAGGGGCGGCACAGAAGGTGGCGGTAGGCAGCGGCAACTGAGAATGAGCTCACACATCCGTCACAAGGAAGTTTACATACTACGGGGATGATAGGGCGTGCATATGGAGCACCGATGTGTTCACCCGATGGCGGAATTGGTGTGCGTGTTCCTGGGCTCCTGGCTGATTGGCTCCCCAATGCAGATTTGCAAGCACTCCAGCAGCCAATTAGGGCGGTGGCGGTACGCGGGGCTGCTGGCACCCGATTTCATACCCCGCGCTTCAAATTACGGATGGTAAGGGATAGCCGAGGCCATGAACAGCCACGAGCGGGGGCGGCGGCGGGAGCGGCGGCAGGGGTGACGCAGGAGGTGGCGGAGGGGACGCGCTGGAAGAGCGGAGGGGTGAGAGACCGATAGGCTGCTGGTTGGCGTAAGACAAGTTGCGTTGCTTGGCAGTGAGCGACAGCAATGTAGGGCTGCTGGGCTGCACGCTTGTGAATCACAAACGTTTGGTCGTTTGCAATGGTGCAACCGCCACCCAGGTGCGGTGCGGTACAGTGGCTCTGGTCCCGTCAGCATTTGAAGGAAGCAAATGGCAAATGGTATGGACTGTTGGGTAAGAACAACCTAAGAAGCACGAAAGAGGCAGTTGCTGCTTGTGCGCCGAGCGGATCGCGGGGAGCAATTCGACTGTAACAAATTACTTTCGGCTAGCGCGCGTCCGCATAAAAGCCCTCTTGCGTTCGGCGTCGTGTTTTGCCCCATGCCATCATGTTCCATCCGCTCAAGACTACAGCTAGGCGTGCTGCCAGCCGGTCTCGCATCCACCTCGCTCCGTCCGCCTCCGCGGTTGCAGCTGACAGGTCCCTGTGGCGTCGTCCGGCGGAGGCCTGGGGTGCGGAAGGCAATCATAGCGATGGGAAAGCAGCAAGGATGGGCAAGCAGGAGTGGCATAAGCAGATGTCGTGTGCCAGTCTCAGCCCCGCCCAAGAGCATCAAGGCCAGGGACGAGAAGCTGGAGCAGACTCTGCCGAAGGAGCGCTAAGGTGGGCTAGTCACCCAGGCTCGCACTAAATTGGACCATGACAGTGCGCGGCGCAGTGACTAGCCCACCTTAGCGCTCCTTCGTGAGTGACGGCGCCCTGCTGCTGCGTGTGAGCATTGAGATGCCGCCTGCCACCGCTACTGCTACAGCCGCTACTGCCACCCCCAACGCCGGCGGCTACCCGGCGGTGCTTCAGGCCGCAACGCCACAGCTTGCTGACTTCCTGGCGCTTCTGGAGAGGCCTGGCCCAACCTCCGACCTCACCATCATCGCCGCAGCGACCAGCGGTGGCGGCGGCGGCGGCAATAGCCGCAACTTCAACGTGCACCGCGCCATCCTGGCCGCGCGCTGGCCCTACTTTGCCACACTCTTCGCCAGCGGCCTGGGCGACAGCGGCGCCCGCGAGCTGCCCCTGCCCGACATCGACCCGGACGACCTGCAAGTGCTGCTGCGGTTCGTGTACGGCGGCGAGCTGGTCGTGGCCTCCCGCAAGCAAACACACAGCTGCGCCGCGCTGGCGGACCGGCTGCTGCTGCCACAGGCGGTGGGCCTGCTGCAGGAACACCTCCTGTCCACCCTGTCGGTGGATACCATCATTGCGGACCTGATGTGGGCTGCCGGGCTGCCGGACCCCTTGCAGTGGGAGCTGTTTGTCAGCATGCTGGACTTCTGCGGCGCTGACGTGGAGGAGGAGCTGCCCCTGGGTGAGCTGCAGCAGCTGGCGGCAGCGCGGCCGGAGCTCATGGCACAGCTGTACACGGCGCGGCGCCGGGCGGCCGGGCGGCTGCGGTCATAGATTGATAGGCAATGGATGAATGGATGAATGGATGGCGGCGGAAACAGGCCAGACAGGCAGGCGGATGGCCCCTACTGCGGCGTAATATACTGCATGAGTACCAGTGCTGGAGATAGTGCGGGGGGCTGCTTTGGCCTTGGGCTGCAACCTGTTTTACTGCACGCCGCGCGGTGGCGCAGGCTATAGGGGCCGCCGCAGACCGCACGCAGTACCATTTGGCTGCTTACTTGGCTGCGCTGAGAGCAGACGGCTTGCTAGTGGGGAGCGTGAGGGCTTGGGGGGCGGCCGGTGGGGGTGCAAAGCTGGGTCGCAGTACCAGAAGTGGCGCGGACAGGGACTAATGGGGGAGTAGGAGGTGGTAGGACCGTGTTGCGGTTCGACTGTCGAGTGTGTGCCGATCGCCCCCACGCACTGGGCCTGATGCCCCCACTCACGTCAGGAAGCAAGCGCGGTGGCATGAAGGCGTGTCCCGCCTTATTACTTTTGGCGGCGGGAATATGCACATCAGGCATGCAGAAATTTGGCGAATGCCTTCTTGCGCACGGACCGACGGCAGACGGGGAACGGAGGAGGGCAAGACGGCAATTTCGTCCGCTTACTTCTGGCTGGAGGCAGCGATTACAGGTGTTCATCCGATGCTCAGTAAGCTTGAAATGGCCAGCCCGCCAAGGGGGCCAGAAAACCTGCCAGGCACGCTGCCAGGCTGGAAGTAACACAACCCCTACTAACGACTCAACCGCCGCGACCTTGACGATTGGGACAGAACCCATACGGCACAGATAGCCTACTCTGCTCTCTCGGCCTCGCTCAGCCAACCTCAGCCCTAGCTCAATCAACATTAGCACTTGGCGCCATGAGGTGCGCGGTTGATGACGCACAACTCAATTTCACGCAAAACATGTGAAGCCCCGCAAGACCCAGCGCCGCCCACCACCACTGCCAGCTGGGTAAGCTATCTATCTACTTAGCGCCATCGCTCGCGCCGGTCCGCGTTCGACCTGCATCATGGCGCGTTAGGTACGCAGGGAAGGCGCGCGAGTGTCAGAGGTGTGCTACGCAAAGCGAGCAAGGGCACAGCAAAATACCCTTTCCCAGACAACAGCAGGCAACAGCACACAACTGCCGCGGCTGGTTGGTAAGGAGCATTCCAGGCACTCACGGCTGCGGGGGTGTGGCTGGCGCCAGCGGCTGCTTTGCCGTGTGTTGCTGCCCCACGAGCATCAGGAGCGCGAGTTGCTCCACCGCCGCCGTCAGCGCATCCACCTTGGCCTCCAGCGCCTCCATGCGGCTACTGCTGCTACTGCCGTTGCCGTTGCCATTGCCGCTGCTGGGCGTAGCAGTGCTGCTACTGCCACTCTTGCTGTCGGGGAGGGAGACCAGGGAGAAGGAAGACATGACCGAGCCGGCGGCGCTGCTGCGGCTAGTGGTGCTGCGGCTGCTGCCGGCAGTGCTACTGCCACTGCCGCCCACCATGAGGGCGGGCGAGGGGCGCGGCAGTGCGCCCGCGTCGGGGGGAGCGGAGGCACTGGCGGCGGCTGCTGATGTGGCACCACTGCGGTCGCTACTGATGCTGGCGCTGGTGCTGGCGCTGCTATTAATGCTGATGCCAGGGCTGCGGATGTTGCGGATGGCGTTCAGGACGTTCTCAATGCTAGCCCCGCCACCGCCTGCCAGGCCCATCACCCCCGCCGGCGTTGCTTGCTCCTGCGGATGCTGCGAGGAGCGAACCACCTGCGGGCGGGCTCCGCCGGATGTGCGGTTCGGGGGCAGAGGGCGAGGGGAGAGGCCCTCAGGTTATGATGCAATGGATGTGCGTGTGCTAAGCGACTCTAGAGAGCGTGCGCTGTGCAGGGGGCCCATTGTTCTACCTACCAGGCTGTTCCCACAGGTCCTTGAACGCTCCTTTTACCGCCGTTGCCACCCTCCACACGTTCATGTCTCACTCATGAGCTGCTAGCATGCAAGGCCTGCCCGCAACCCCGAGCACCCACCTGCCCCATCAGCGCGTGCAGCTCCCACGCCACCTCCTCCAGCCCCGGGCCCAGCTCCGCCAGGGGCACGGTGTGGTCGCCGCCCGGCAGCTTGAGCTTGGCGATGCCTCCTGGCGATGAGGCCTTGCCGCTGACGACCACCCACATGCGCTGAGAGCGGCTGCAAGGGGGAGCGGAGGGCGAGCAATAGGGATTTTGGCACGCGGCATCGCAAGCAGGCTTCTACTCGCTCATGTTTCACAGAGTTTTATATCACTATCGCTATCCGCTATGGCGACACCGGAACGCAAGGGTCACATCAAGTCCGTAACTCAACCCGCGCGGGCCTTCACCGAGGCCAATATGAAATCACTGCGAGAACTCTACTTGCCTTGCTCATTATAACGAGACTTAGCCCGATGCTAGCCAAACGCCAAAGGCCAAGAAAAATGGCGCCATGTGCCGCATCCGCGCACAGGCAGTTGGGCTCGTTCACAGAGGTGTGCTATGCAGCCACATATATAAGGCATATAGCTAGGGTGAGGTGGACGCAGGGGCCGCAATGTTCTGGAAGGCTGCTAACCCTGGCCACGCCCAGCGCAGCCCAGCCCCACCCACCACTTCACCCCTTCCTGTCACCTGCACTCGTCGTAGGGCCCCAGGTGCCACCACAGCACATTGGTGCTGTGCACCATCATGCTCAGGGCGTACGTGGCACCGCCTGCCGTGCCGGCCGATGCGCCGCCCAGCAGCCGGTCGGGGGCGTAGGCGGCGAGCAGCAGGGCCGCGGCTTCAGCAGCCCGGGCGGCCAAGCCGGGGTGGGAGTCTTGCAGCGCAGCGGGTCGCACGGTGAGGAAACCCTTGTCGTTTACGACATAAGACGGAAATACGGTTGCTCGGCCGCTGCTGCTGCTGCTGCTGCCAGAGTCGCGGGAGGGCATGCTTTGCGCAAAACTTGGAGCGGTTCGTCCCAAGTCGGCAGTAGCAGCAGTAGCGCCAGGGGTACGCGGCTAGCAGACAACGACTTAGACTACGCGGCAGATTTCGGGGGGTGGGTGCGCAAACAGTGCGCAAACGCTCTCGTAGCTAAGAAGGGCTACCCCATCGGCCGCTCCTCTGAATCTCCTTCCGTCTCCTCCCTCTCTGGCCGCCTTGCCGCCTCCTGCCGCCGCGTGCTTCAGCGACCAAGCTGCGACCACCGAGAGCCGAGAACCGCAGGGCCGCTAAGGTCGCGTCGACACGCGAAGGGGCGAAGGCCCTGGAGGCGAGCAGCCCGCCCCCAAGGTTGGACTGCGGGCCCCATCAAGGTCCGTTAGTTCTTAATAAGCCCTGCACTTACGCAGTCTGCGTGCAGCAAATCGTTCCGTCAGCGCACTTATTCTCTTCTCTAGACGTCGTGGTTGTCGTTGTCGTTGTTGTGCCTCAGGTGAGCGGGGGGGGGACTGCTGCAGCTGCACCGAGCGGCCTGCTGCTGTCTCCCCAGTCGACACAAGTAACGCTCGCTAGTAACGGCCCCGGCCTGCCCTGCCCTGCCCTGCCCCGCCCGCACAGCTCTCCTGCCTGTGTCCAGGTGTGGCCTGGGAATGTTCGTGACCTGTTGATGCATACGGGCACGCCGACTCCCTTGCTGGCCCAGGGCGTCGATCTCGTCTCTGCGCGCCGGAACCGCAGCCTACGCCTCGGTGTGGGTGTGGGTGTGGTAATGTGGTTGTGCCCACCGAATGCACGCAGGGGCCCTACCTCTGGCCTTTCTTTCGGAGACAATCTACCAGGTAAGCGGCACGGCGCGGTGCCGGTAGCGGTAGCGGTAGCGGTAGCGGTAGCGGGCGAATTGCGCCTCGTTATGTTCTGAGGGGCAGGGCCGAAGGGTCCTGTGGCGTGGTGCTGCACACCAAGTGCCGCCAAGCACCGCGCCGCCGTGGACCACCGCACGCTTGATGCATTGGCGGCGGCGCATTGTGGCACATTTACGTTTCGTGCGTGCCGCTTCGGTGCGTACGGGTTGCGTGCTTCTGACGCCGTGTGCAGCCGGGCGGGAGACGGTCCCTGCGCCACGCGCTCCCATAACCCCCTCGCCTTGTACCTACCTGCGTGCCCGCCGCCACCCTATGGCCCTATCGCTCCACGACTACGCACGCCGCCCTGCAGGAAGCCAACGCCGAAGCCCTTACCACCATGGTCATCCCTGCGTCCCAGCAGAACGGCAACTTCACCAACGTCAGCTTCTGCGCCATCAAGGCCGCCAAGCCCCGCCTCACCGACCGGGCCCTGGCTGCCGGCACGCGCCTGCTGGCCGAGCACGGCGCGGTGGGCTGCGGCGTCTTCTGGCTGGGCATCGGTCAGTCCGGCGACCGCGTCTGGTGGCACCTGGATAAGTGAGTACCGTACGTACTGTGTGCTTTCACGTCAGGCACGCCCTTGGATGGGTGGCCGTCGCTCGGCATGCGCCGCGCGGCGCCCACCCCGCACCCCCTGTATGTCCGCTGTCCCCTAGCTGCGGTGTTGTGCAGCTGTGGCGTACCGTAGTCTGCAAGGCTACCCCCTAACTTGCCCTTGATCACGAGCCTCGCCGCATGCTTTCGATTGCCGCCCTGCATGCCTGCAGCGACAAGCACGTGGTCATCGATGCCAACGGCAGCCTGACGCTCAAGCTGGGTAAGGGCGGCCGGGTGGTGCCGCTGCCGCGCGGCCATGAGGTCGGCCCCGTGGCGCGCGAGCTGCTGCGCATCATGCGCCAGGTGCGGCTGCGTGCATTGCGTTGGGCGTGTGTGCGTGCGTGTGCAGGCTTCGGTGGCTTGGGTGGGCGTGCGTGCGTGTGCAGGCTTCGGCTGAGTCCTTCATTCCACTTCGGCGCATGGGCCGGGTCCACAAACCCTTATCGACTCGGTTCCCCCTGCGCCCCTGCTCCGCACGCCCCACGTGCTGTAGGTGGTGGGCCTGTTGCCCGTAGACGACAACGACGACGACCAGGAGCAGCCCATCCCCGTCATCGCTCCCGCCGCCCCCGCCCCCCTCCCCATTTTCGCGCCCGCCACTCCCCACCGCATGCTCACTGTCACCACCATCCCCGTTGCAGCCACCAACGCCCCCACCAGCAGCACTACCACCACCGAGCCGGCGGCGCCGGCCGCCGCGCGCGCCAGCGGTGCTGCCAACGGCGCCGCCGCCGCCGCGGAGTCGGTGCCGGTGGCGCAGGGCGCCGGCGGCGCCGCCTCCACCAGCGCCGCCGCCGCCGCCGCCGCCACCGCCAACATGGACGACGTGCTGCTGCTGGTGGCGGCGCTGGCCGAGCGCCTGGACCTGATGGAGGCGCGGGTGCAGCAGCAGGCCGACCAGATCAAGCAGCTGAACTCCACGGTCGCCAAGCTCTCCGCCGCCACCGCCGCCGCCGCTGCCATCGCCGCGTCTGCCTAAGGTACGCGACGCGGGTCATGGTTTTGACTGGGAATGCGCGTATGCGGTTACTGCATGTGTCAATCGCGCTGCATGCGCTCCTCATGGTGGTCCATGGCGTGGTGGCAGGACTGCGCTGCTGCCTCTACGCTCACATGTAGATCGGGACCGCCCATCAACTCGATCGCCTGTCTCCCATTGTCCTATCTAGCGCTTGTACCGCTGATGCCCCAACCTGCTTTCCCCACTTCACCCCACCCCAACCCCGTTGCAGGGCCGATCGCCATGGGCTTCTGGCATCTTGGATCCCGCGCATGGTTAGCTTGAGCGACGTGGCACACGCGTCACTTGTCAGCGCTGCGTCCGCTGACACGTGCACGTGAATCAACGCGCACACAGATGCCCTCTGAGCAGCGGAGCGGAGACGAGAAGGTCCTGATTACACCGACGTAGGGTCACACGTAATCGGGTAGGAAGGTGCATCACATGTTGTCTGTAGGCCGTTCTGTGGGCTAGAATGGACAGGGCATTTGGCTGTGTACGGTAGTCACTACTCACTAGTTAGGCTCTACTTCTAACGGACACGTAACCTTACGGCATCCAACTTCCCATGGGGATTGCTATTTCTTAGGCGATGGTACTGTTTTGTTGCTGCTAACTCATCTTGTAACCATGTTGAATTGAATTCTGTATCCTCGTCCTCTTGCTTCCAGCTGAGGGCTCAAAAGGTGACATTTTAGTATCAGCATGCCTGCCATCAGCTGCGCGACACACACCGTCGCTCCATTGGGTGGGGATGCGCCGGCGAGGTCGTGGGTGGGAATGTGTGGAATCACTGGAATATGGGCAACTCGGCCCAGACGTGAACAAGCTCCCTGACCTGCGCATGGTACCAGATCAATAGATAGCACTTAGCGTTGTGCAGAAAGGGCGAGGTAGCAGGGCCGCGGAGTGGAAGCCGACGGCCGTGTGCGTGTGCGCGTGGCACTGAATCCAGCTCATCGGATCGAGGAAGGCCTGTTGCGTGCCGGGGCTACCTGGCCGCATCCTTGCACCTTCATAGCATCACTTGGTTACACTCAGACGCTACGGAGAGCAACAGACAAAGTTTTGCCCGTTCATGCTCAGGTTCACAGGTTCATGCTCCAAGATGCCCACGACTAGGCTTCCGAACGATCGCATTTAATAAACTAGTCAGTACTTAGCTGCATGGAGTGCGGCTACTTCCAGCAGCACGGCCTCTGGGCGGCCGAGCATCGCGAGCATGGCGTCTTCATCGCTCCGCGCGTGGGCGCCAACTGGGTGCTGTGCCCCGCGCTTGCCACCGAACTGCTGCGACTGCGCGACGGCGGCACCGGGGCTGGCCTCTACAAACGCGAGGCGCACCGGCGGTCGCTGCTCGCCGAGGCGCTGACCGGGGTCAGCGGCGACACATGGTCCCGGCAGCGCCCGGCGGTGGTCGCGGCCGCGGGCGGGGGTCCCAGCCAGCAGTCAGCGCGGCACAAGGCGGCGGTACGGGCAGGCGTGGACCTGGGTCTGGGACTGGTGGAGGCGCTGCTGGGGGCCGGCGGCGGCGGCGGGGGAGAGAGGAAGGAGGAGGGGCCGCGGCGTGGCGTGCCGCTGCCGCCCGTGCTGCCCCCGCCCGTGCTGTCCGGGCCGCCCACCGCCAACGGCGCTGCCGGCGCCGGCACCGGCAACGGCCCCCTCAACGGCGGCACTGGCGCTCCTTCTTCTGGTAGTGCAGCTGCAGCCGCAACCGCAGCAGCAGCAGCAGCAGCAGCAACAGCAACAACAGCAGCAACAGCGGCTGCAGCGGCTGCAGCGGCTGCAGTGGCCGGCAGCGGCGTGGCCTTCCACGCGCCCAGCCCGGCCCCGGGGGTGGTGTGTGCGCTGGACCTGGCGTCGGCCATGGCCGCCCGCGCCATCGTGGGTGCGGTGCTGGGGTACGCGGAGGATGAGGGGACGGAGACGGAGGACGAGGCGACGTCGCGCAACAGTGCCTCGGCGGCCACCCGGGGGCGCGTGGAGTTCTTCCTTTCGGAGTTCACACGAAGGTGGGGTTCGGAGAAACAAAGGAACCTCCATGGAATGAACGTGCCTCCAACCCTAGGGCCTGCACCTTCAAGGCGGGTCTTCGTGCCTCGCTTGGCGCCGACTGCACCAGGGCCCGCACCACTCGTAATTGCTTCCCTTGTGGTTTCTAACACATGATCGCTGCCCTTGTGGTTTCTAACACATGATCGCTTGCCTTGTGGTTTCTAACACATGATTGCTGTCCTTGTGGTTTCTAACACATGATTGCTGCCCAAGCCCTGAAATCGCGGGCGCTCGTGCCTTGCCTGAAGCCTGAAGCGCCTGCCGCCATCGTGTGTTGCTTGGGATGGTGGCGCCGCAGGTCTCGCACCCCCCGCCACATCCGCGACTTCGCCGCCTGCGAGCGGCTACAGCGGGGCCTAGGCGAGGCGGTGGAGGCGGAGGCGGACCGCCTGCTGGCCGCCTGGGCGGCAGCGGCAGCGGCAGCGGCAGCGGCAGCGGCAGCGGCAGCGGCAGCGGCAGCGGCAGCGGCAGCGGCAGCGGCAGCGGGGTCAGCAAGAGCTGCCGCAGCGGCGGCGGCGGCGGCAGAGACGGCAGGGGAGGAGGACGGGGGAGCAGAGAGCGACGCTGACTCCACCGCCAGCTTCGTCACGGCCGCCTCCGGGCCAGTATCCGCGCCGACCGCAGCGTTGGACAACGCAGCAGCTGCTGCTTCGCCAA
Source organism: Chlamydomonas schloesseri (assembly GCA_016834595.1). Taxonomy (NCBI): domain Eukaryota; kingdom Viridiplantae; phylum Chlorophyta; class Chlorophyceae; order Chlamydomonadales; family Chlamydomonadaceae; genus Chlamydomonas; species Chlamydomonas schloesseri. Next base: position 447,021 of record JAEHOD010000024.1, on the reverse strand, counting down.
CACCAAAGCCAACGCCGACGCCGACGCCGGCACCGGGAGCAGGCGCAGCAGGAGCCAGTCACGTGCCGCCCCCACCTCAGCAGCCACAGAAGCCACAGCCCCCGAAGCCCCAGCAACAGCCCCAGCAGCAGCCCCAGCAGCCGCCCCAGCAGCAGCACACCGCGCTGCTGCCGCGGCTTCTGGCCCGGCCCGAGCTGTCCCGGGGCGAGGCGGTGGCCAACGCGCACAGCTGCCTTCTGGCGGGGTATGAGACCACCTACCACACCCTGGCGGCGGCGCTGCTGTGCATGGGGCAGCGCCCGCAGGTGAGCGGGGGCGGTGCGGGGTGGGGAGGGAGTGGAGGAAAGTGGGGAGGGGGATGGTGGGGGGAAGGAGCGGCTGTGAGCGCGGGCTGCGGCTGGTTGGGAGGTTGGCTTCATAAGCTGTTGCACTGTGTGGCGGCGCCGAGCGGACTGGACGTACTGCGCCGCACCGGCTCCCTGCCCGACCCCCGCACTGCTGCAGGTGCAAGAGGCGGTGCGGCGCGGGCTCCCAACAGGCGGTGCCGGTGCCGGCGCCGGCACCGGTGGGGGCGGTGCCGGTGGGGGCGGTGGCGGCACGGCCCTGATCGGTGCCATCATCAAGGAGACTCTGCGCGTGTGCCCGCCCGTGATCGGGCTGCCCCGGATCGTGTCGGCGCCGGGCGGCATCACGGTGCGCCTTCCGGTGGTCACAGCCGGCAGTGGCGGCAGTGGCGGCGGGCATGGCGGCGGTGGTGGTGGGCCTGGCGGCGGCGGTGGTGGGCCTGCCGAAGGCGGCGGTGGCGGCGGCGGTGCGGCGGGCGGCAAGGGCCAGTCAACGGCGGGGCCCAGCACAGCTGGAGGGGCAGCTGCGGCAGCTGGGGCGGCGGCGGGAGAGGCGGGGCCGGGGCAGCAGGCGCTGCAGCAGGGGCATCAGGGGCATCAGGGGCATCAAGGGCAGGCCTCAGGAGGCGGGGCAGATGGGGCCTCCTCCTCCTCCTCCTCCTGGCGGGCGCTGCACCTGCCCGAGGGACTGCCCTTCACGGTGGACCTGTGCTCGGCGGCGCACGGCTGGCGGCGGCCGCGGCCGCGGCACCAGGGCGCAGGCTCCACGTGTCCGATGGCGGCGGCGGCGGCGGCGCAGCAGCAAGGCCAGGGGCAGCAGGGGCAACAGGGGCAGCAGGGGCAGGGGCAGGGGCAGGAGGGGCAACAGGCGCAGGAGGGCCAGACCTGGGCGGATGTGTTCTACAGCCCGGAGGCGGCGGCGGCAGGCGCGACAGCGATCGCGGCGCAGGCGGCTAGGATGCGGGAGCACATGGCCGCAGCCGCCACGGGTGCCGCTGGTGCCGCTGCCGCCAATGTTGGTCATGTTGGTGGCGTGGCGGCGGCGACAACACCCGTGTCAGGGGTTGCTGTCTCAAGTCCCGCAGTCGCGGACGCGTCCGCAGCCGTGGAGCTGGCGGGGGCAGTGGGGGCACGGGTCGGCAGCGCAGGCGGCGGCGGCGGCCGCCCCGGCGGCGGCGCCAAGGGGCCTAAGGGGCCCGAAGGCTCGGGGCTCGGAAAAGCGCTGTCATCTCACCGTGTTGGTGGCGGCGACGTCGGGAGTAACGGCAGCGGCAGGGGCAGCCGCGGTGCTGGCGGTGGCGGTGGCGGTGGCGGTGGTGGGGTCTTCGCCTCCCTGCTGCGGAGCTGCTGGTCGGGGTCCGGTGGTGGCAGCGGCGGCGGCGGCGGCGGCGGCGGCGGCGGCAGGAAGAGCGGGCGGCGGACCCACAGCGCCGCGGTGCCGCACCCGCCCTGGGAAGCCGGACCACCTCAGCCCCATCCTCATCCCCATCCCCATCCCCAGCCTCATCCCTATCCCCAATCCCAGCCACGGATACCGCAGCCCGGCGAGTGGGACGCAACCTCCTGGGAGTGGGACCCCACGCGCGCACCGCCGACCGCCGACGGCGCGCCAGACCCCTTCGCCGACGCGCGGCCCTTCGGCATCGGGCCGCGCGCCTGCCCCGCCGGCTCGCTGTCGGTTGTGATTGTGCGGGAGGCGCTGGCGGCGCTGGCAACGAACTACCGTTGGCGGTTGTACGACGAGCGGGATGCGGACTGGATGAGCACGGCGGTGTCCACGCCGACCATGACGCTGCGGCCACCGCTGCGCCTGCTTTTTTCGCGGGTGCCCGGCGGCGGCCGAGGCGGGGCAGAGCGATAGCGGCGCGTGTGTTCGTGTTTGTTAGATGAAATAGTGATGGTGGGTATTGTTGGAGGTCTGGATCTGCGTGGCGCAGGCAACAGCAAAAGGGAGCAGCACTTTTGGGAGGCGGACGGGGGGGGGCGTGTTGGATTAGTCTGGGGGAATGCAGGCGTGTGCGGGTTCGTGCCCGGGGCCCCAAGAAGGCCCGCGCCGGGCCCAAGGCAGGGATGTTGTAACATCATATTTATAGTTGCGAGCAATCAAACTGACACACAGCAGTTATTTTATGCAGTCGTTACCGTCGCTGCGGCGTGCTGCGCTTCGGTCGGGCTTGCGCTTGAGAAACAGCGACCTGCCGATTTTTAATTGCCACAACAAGCACAAGCAACGACAAGTAGCTCGTAAGACAGCACGCGCCGGTGCGCGTTTGCCGGCGGGCGTGCAGTCGCGGGGGCAAGCCTTAAGCAACTCGGACACCGTGCCCAAAATGGCATGCCTGGCGAAATGCTTTCAAGGTGATGCGCTTGCGTCAAGTGGCGAGCTGCCGAAGGATGCCCGCGTGGGCCTGGTCTTCGAGGACTCCATGCTGAAGCATGCGGGGTCGCCCAGTGAGTCCTCCGCGCTCTGCCGGTCCTCGCGATGGCCTCTTTGCGCAATTGTGCTGGCCACGAAAGCCTTGTGTGCAGCGAAACCTCGCAAGGCGGCCCTGCGCAGCGGTTGGGGGTTTGGGCCCTTCACCGCCCTTCAGTCCTGGCCGGCCCCGGTTGAGCCCCGGCACCGGGCTGCCTGGGCCCTGCTGCTCGATGCGCCCCGCACAGCAGCCCTGGAGCGACCACAGTACAAAATGAATGACTTGGGCCTCTTGTCTGTATGCGACCCGACCTCGCACCTACGGCACCTACCTACCCGGGCCCACACCGTCTCCTGTCTGCAGCGCACCCCGAGTGCCCGGAGCGGGCGGTGGAGCTGATGGCGGCTCTGGCCCGGCATGGGCTGGGCGGGCGCTGTGTGCCGCTGCAGCCGCGGCAGGTGTGTGCGTGTGTGTGTGTGTGTGTGTGTGTGTGTGTGTGGCTGTGTGTGGCTGTGTGTGCTGGGGAGGGGGGGCGGGAGTGTGCTGGGGAGAGCGGGGAGGGGGGGAGGGGGTGTGCGCGTGTGCGCGTGTGCGCATGCGTGTGCTGGAGAGAGTGTTGGGGAAGGGGAGGTGGGGAGGGGATTGACCGCAGCGGAGTGGCGGGCAGGCACCGCTTTGAGGTGTGAGGTGGCGTTGGGGCGTGCAGCCCAGCAGTTGCACCCCATGGATGAAGTGTTATAGAGCTTTCGACGGGGCAATACACACCTATAATAACATATTTGCACCTCTGATTGGACCCGCTAGGCCACCGATGAGGAGCTGCTGCGCTGCCACGAGCCGGAGCACCTTAAAAAGGTGCGTGCGGGGGGGGGGCGGCGCTTGTGTGGGCCATACGGTATCGGCTGTATATGTTATTATACGGTATATGTGGTTTGAGAGGTATTATGTCGGGCGGCAAGCCTGCAGCATTTCCTCACCTTTCAGCTGCGGCGCTCTTGTGTCGTGTGTGCCCACCTCTCGTGCCATCTCCTCCGTCACAACAGGTGGCGGCTGTGTCGGAGGAGCTGGCGGCGGCGGTGGCGGCGGGTGCGGGGCGGTCGTACACGACCGAGAACTTCGACTCGGTGTACTTCAGTGTGGGCACCGCGCGGGCGGCGCGGTTCGCGGCGGGCTGCGTCACGCAGGCGGGTGTGGGGGGCTGTGGGTGTGGAGGCGTGGGCGGCTGTGAAGACGTGCGGGTTTGTGGGGTCGTGGTATCTAACGTGGAGGTGGGCGTGGCAGCGGACTGCAAGAGCGGCCGGCGCAGAGCCGTAGACCCTCCCTATCCCGCCCCCCCCCTGCAACCAACCAACCAACCAACCAACTCAGCAGGCGCCTCATCCCCTCAGCAAACCCGGACATTTGAACCCCCTTCCCCACCGTTGCACCGTACTCCCGCACACTCCCGCACACTCCCGCGCCACTCCTGTAGGCGGTCCGCAGTGTTGTGTCCGGGGCCGTGGACCGCGCGCTGGCTGTGGTGCGGCCGCCCGGGCACCATGCGGTGTGCGAGCGCGCCATGGGCTTCTGCGTCTACAACAACGTGGCGGTGGCGGTGCGCGACGCGCTGGCGGCGGGTGAGAGTGCGTGGGCTGAGGCTGAGGCTTGGTGGGGCTGCGTGGGCTTGCAGCGGGGGTGGGCGGGGCGGGGCGGGGCGGGGTGAAGTGGGGAGGGGTGGGGGGGGGTGGGGTGGGGGGGGGTGGGGGGTGGGGGGGGGGCGGGGGTGGGGGGGGTTGTGGTTACCAGCCCAAACTAAACCAAACCCAGGGGGGTGGGGTGGGGTGGGATGGGGGGTGGGGGTGGGGGGTGGGATGGGGGGTGGGGGGGGGGGTGGGGTGGGGGGTAGTTCATTCCAGAAACCAAAAGCGAAACGACCAAGAGAACCCGAACCAGCCAGCGGGGGGCGGGGGTGGGGGGCGTGGGGGTGGGGTGGGGGGGGTGGGGTGGGGTGGGGTGGGGGGGCGGGGCGGGGCGGGGCGGGGCGGGGTGGGGGGTGGGGGGGGGGTGGGGGGGGTGGGGGGGGGGGGTGGGGGGGGGGGGGGGGGGCGGGGGGGGTGGGGAGGTGGGGCGGGGCTGCCCTAGGCCCGTTGAGGCGGAAATGGAGAGGGAGGAGTAAGGCCCTGTGGACACGCAAGGCCTTGGAGGCTTACATACACACGCTGTGGCGCCACACCTGCCGGTGCTGAGGCCGCCAAAACGTTCAGCGCGAGGTAATGGTGATGTTGATGCTCTGACATGCTTTTCATCCGTGCAGGCGTGAAGAAGGTGGCGATTGTGGACTGGGACGTACACCACGGCAACGGCATCCAGGTGGGTGGGGTCGGCGTGTGGGGTAGGTCCGGGGAGGCACGGGCAGGCAGCTTGGCAACCCTGGGCAGCAACTGGGTAGCTAGGTGACCTGCGTGGTTCCAGCCGCGCAGTGACATTCTAATGACACGAGCGCCACGACCTGAACCGGCCGCTCGTACCGTACGTATTTTGTCGATACATAATTGTATCCGCTTCTTCCCATCCTTCTCCCTCCTCCTGCCTTCCATCCTCTTGACGTTCATGCATCCTCCTCCTCCCACCCTCCTTTCATCCCCCTCCTCCCCCTAACACCCCCCCCCCCCACCTCCCCCAGGACCTGCTGTACGACGAGCCGCGCGCGCTGTTCATCAGCCTGCACCGCTACGGCCGGGGCTTCTACCCGGGCACGGGGGGGCTGCGGGAGCTGGGCAGGGGGCCCGGCACGGGCTTCAACGTAAACGTGCCCTGGACCAGCGACAGCAAGACGGACGCCGACTACCAGGTGGGGATGGTGTGTGTGGATGGTGTGTGTGTGTATGTGATAGAGATCACAAGGGAGAGATGTGTGTGTGTGTGTGTGTGTGTGGGTGGGTGGGTGGGTGGGTGGGTGGGTGTGGGTGTGGGTGTAGGGTGTGGTTGGGCACGGGATGCAGGCGGGTGGCAGATGGGGGGTTCCACACCTGTCCTTCACGCACACCTTCCATTTGCCAACTTTCCCTCCCCGTCCTTGTCAGCTTGCTCTAGGTGCTGCAATGGACTTCCCCCCACCCTTCCCCCCACCACCCACCACCCACCCACACCCCACCCGCCACAGGCCGCCTTCCACATGGTGGTGGAGCCGCTGCTGCGCGACTTCGGGCCCGAGCTGCTGGTGGTGGCGGCGGGCTTTGACGCCTCCGCCGACGACCTCATCGGCGACTGCGACGTGAGCCGGATGATACGGGAGCGGGCGGGAGCGGCGTGTGCGTGTGTTTGTATAGCTTGTGTTGTTATAGCCGCTTGTGGTGCGGCTCGACAAGCTTGCGACGGACAAGGGTCGGTCAGTAGGTCTGCTGTAGTCCTAGTAGTTTGCATTGGTTACAGGAGGGACCTGCCGACGCAGTTCACGAGCCAGCACAGCACTTTGTGGGTGTGCGCCCTGCTCTAAACCTCAGGGGCGTAACACCTGCAACGGGCTCCACCTACTAGTAGTATCAGTCGCTGTCGATCATGTTTGAGGTTGAAAGCAAGGAGTTTGTTCCTCGTGGGTCGCTTCGTCCTGCTGTCATGACGTACATATAACGCACACTTACCGGATTATTATGTTTCGTTCCTATCTGTTGCACACACGTGGCAGCTGCTGCCCGAGGGCTACGCCTGGATGACGGAGCGGCTGCTGCAGTTCGCGGGCGGCAAGGTGGTGCTGGCGCTGGAGGGCGGCTACAACACCAGGTGGGGAGCAGGAGGTGGAGGTGGAGGTGGAGGAGCAGGGAGGGGAGGGGAGGGTGATGTCGCCGCCCGCTCCGCACACCCCGCGCGCGGCACACACACACCCCTCTCCACAAACACTAACCCCCCATATTCTCCCATATTAGGCCACGCTCACCTCCTCGGTCTTATGCATTGGGTTTGGTTTAGTTTGGGCTGGTAACCACACACACACACACACACACCCCGAGCGACTCACCCCGCCCCCGCCCCACTGGCCTACCTCCCATATACCGCCCGCAATCGGCCCCACACACAGCATGACCGCCGAGTGCGCCTCCGCCTGCGTGCGCACGCTGCTGGACGGCCGGGCGGCTGCGGTGCCGCCGCTCAGCCTGCAGCCCAGCGAGGAGACGGCGGAGGACCTCAGGAGGGTGAGCCGGCGGTGGCGGCAGCGGCAGCAGGGAAAGAGGGGGGCATACAGCAGGGCGGCCATGCAGGGGGGGGTTGTGGTTACCAGCCCAAACTAAACCAATCTAAAGGACGCGGAGTTTAGCAATGCAGTCAAGGGGGGGGGCAATAGTAGGGCTCGTGATAGGAGTGACTGAGACGCAGTGGCAGCCTGCTGAGGCCACATACGGCAGCCCGCAAAATAGAAAAGCGTGCGTATTGCTTCATTGCTTGTGTGGGCGGTCCTGCCTCCCTTCACAAAAAAACACAACCCCACAAACCACAAACCACAAACCACAAACCACAAACCACAAACCACAGGTCTACATGTTCCAGCGTCGCTTCTGGAGACTGCGCTGCCCGGCCGGCACCGACTGGCGGCAGGACGTGCTGCAGAGCGAGAAGGAATGGGGCGAGGCGCTGGCAGCGGAGTGGGAGGCGGAGTGGCGCGCCTTCATGGCGGCGCGGCGGGCGGCGGAGCGCAAGGTGCGTGCGGGGCCGCGCCTGCATCGCCGAACGCTCACAGGAACACAAGACATATGGATGTCTGTTTTGAGAAGGGAGGACATGCAGTGACAGGCGTCATAGTATGAATTCCGTATGCAAGCAAGCGTCGAACCCCACAAGCCCTGCTAAAGCAGTTGTGCGGTGTGCGTTCGCGCATGCAGGCCAACGGCGGGAGCAAGGTCGAGGAGGAGCAGCCAGCACCGCCCGCTGCTACTGCTGCTGGGCCCAAGGGGCCGCAGCTGCAGGAAGGCGACTCGCCCGCCGCCGCGCTGGAGCGTGTGGCGGCCGCCGCCGCCAGCCGCGCCGCCACGTCAGCGGCGGCAGCGGCCTCGGCTGCTACCGGCCCCTCGTCCGTCAAAGCCAGTTCTGGTGGTGTTGCTGCTGCTAATAACGACTTGGCGGCGGAGGCTGTCGATGTGCTGATTTCCAAGTTCGGGGACCTGTCCACGAATGCGGCGGCCGCGGAGGCTGTAGCAGGAGGGGCTGCAGCGGGGGCTGTAGCAGGAGGGGCGGCTGCGGGGGCTGTAGCAGGAGGGGCGGCAGCGGGGGCTGTAGCAGGGGAGGCCGAGGCGGCTGACTTGTTGGCGCTGGCGGACGAGCTGCAGCTGCAACAGGAGGGGGGCGCGAAGTGAATTTTATTTGAGTTGACGGCTTGAATTACCTAACGCAAACACAGGCCCTCAAGTGCTTTTCTCTTGCTTGCGTGATGAACTGATGACCAGCACCGCATGCGCACATGGCCACACGGACTGCATATTGCTTTAGTGTTCAGTTGGCCTGAATGCTTGATGCACGTGGTTTTGGGAGGTAATCTTGCACGTCTGCTTCACTGCGTGTGGGGGCTCAAGCTGGTGGTGTCCGGCCCGTGGCGCGTTACGCAACACCCAGGAAGCCTGCCTGTTTTTCGTGTCCGACCTCGCCAATGCCCTTTGTCAGCCTCTCCAATGCTGCTGCTTCTGCCAGTGCGTGAGCCGACGGCCGGGAGGGCAAGCAGCAGCAAATTAGCCTGTGAGAACCTATTCACACCAGGCACCTTTTGAGTGGCTTGCCCGATAGAGAGACGAACAGTGCGAGAGCCGAGAGGTGGGCCCGCCCTTGTGCCGCTGTGTCATTGTGTATCAGGCTAGCCGGCCACCGCAGACCACCTCAGAGCGGCGTCCCCCCCCCCCCCGGCCCCCCGACTCTGCTACGGCGCAAACAGCAACATGTCAGCACCGTGGAAAGTGCTAGCTCGTTCTAGCTTCAGCTGCGGCCTGTCGCAGCACGGACGTTGCCGCGCGCTTGCAAGTTGCTGCAGAGGGTGGCAAGTCCTGTTGCACGCCTGCAGCCCGAGGGACCAGAGGGAGCCGCTATGTGGGCACGTGTCTTGGTGCGCACGCACTCGCCTCACACATACACACGCACCGCCGCACACAACGCCATACCTGCACCAGAGGGCGATACCGCCCAGCCGAGGGCCCATAAGGCCATAACACATTCACACCTGCACTCCCTCTCCTCTCTCCTCTCCTCTTACACAGCCCATCACAAATCTTACTTTCCCTTGCCTCGTGCTGCCCTCGACGCAATCACCGTCGCAACTCACTCCACTCCCCCCAGCTCATCTCCTCGCTCCTCACATCGCTCCTCACATCCGCTCCCGCACGCTGCTCCTGCTGCCCCTGCTTCCGCTGCCCCCGCCTCCTGCTGCCCCCGCCTGCTGCCGCCGCCTCCTGCTGCCCCCTCCTCCTAGCACTGCTCCCTCACAGCTTGACCCGCAGCAGCAGCTCGTTGAGCCGCGGACCCAGCTGGTACACTGCAATGGAGGGTGGCGGGTGAGGGGGTGGGGTGGAGGGTGAGGCGGGAGGGGCGCAGCTCATTCTCAAATCCCAAGGGGTGTGTGTGGGGCGCGAGACGTGGGGCGGGGCGGGGCGGGGGTTCGGGTGGGGCGGGATGACCCGGTGCGGGCGGGGCACTGGGGCCACGCACGGGGCCCAGCACAGCAGCAGGAGGGCTTGAGTGGGCGCGTGTGTGTGTGTGTGTGTGTGTGTATGTGTAACAACGGGTTTACAGGCGGCCTGACGAGTCTCGTGAGCGAGTACTCGGGACAGCCAGCGACAGCGAGGCATTTAGGCCACACGCTGCCGCTATCACGCGTCTCCCCTGCCCAGAGCGCAGCCAAGCTCTGGAGTCCACCGGGGGGACGCTCCAACCAACCTGGACCACGCCAGTAACCTCAGAAGGGTTACTGCTGGTACTACAACGCAGGGCCCAGCGGGCTCACAAAGCTCTAGGCTGGAGGGCCAGCACCGCAGCAACACGAGCACCGGACAGACGACACACCGCACGCACCGGACAGACGACACACCGCACGTGTATGTGTGTGTGCCTCCCTGCTGCCTTATGACTTATGACAGGTGTGCCGACACGCCCCGGCCTGACCTACACACCAGCCCCATGCGCTGCGCCCCAAGCCCAAACGCCTGGTGGCTGATCCCCGGCTCCAACGCCTCCTCCTCCGCCTCCCCACCTGCGCCGTATTGCGAGCAGCGGAAGCGGCCGCCCTCGCCGTCGGTATCCGCCGTCTTCAGGCCGTCTGCGGGCGGGCAGGCGCAGCCCAATGCGTCATGCAAGATAGAGAGGGTTGCTGCGGTATGAGGACAACCAAGGGCGCGCTCCCGATAGCTCCAGATCAGCGCAAGAACCCAACCAAATCCACTGCCTACTCAGGCCTCCTCCTGTCAACCACAACCATACACCCGCAATGTGCCCGCCGCGCCCGCTCCCTCCCCCCCACACGCCCCTTTCCCCCTCCTCCATCCACACAGGCCCTCCCGCCGCCATCACCGCCGCCGCAGCCGCCGCCACGACCCACCGCGCGCCAGGCACGCCGCCAGCCGCTTGCGCACCGCCTCCGCAGAGGTGGGCGTGATGAAGCCGTCGAACTGCGCCACCGCCACCAGCTCGCCGCCGCTCACGTTGAGCCGCACGCCCGCATCGCTGGGCGCGGGCAGCGACGACACGGGCGGCGGCTTGGCGCCCGCGGCGGCGGCCGCCTCCTGGCCCCGCGGCGCGCCCACGTACATCTGCATCACCTTGCGGCCCTGTGTGTGTATGTGTGTGTTGCCCCCGTGTGTGTTGGTAAACGGAAACGGAGAGAAATCCCCGTGTGTGTGTGTGTGTGTGTGATGTGTGGTGGCGTGGCAGTCGGAAACGCTGATGCCAGTGCTGGCGGGCTGTGAGAAAAGGCTGTGCCGTTGCAAAGCAGGTTGCGCACGCTAAACAGGAGCGGGGACGCAGCGCACGGTCCCCCATCCCCTCTCGCTCAAGGTTGCAAACCCTCCGTCCCAGACCCCAGACCCGGTGCCCCATCCGCCAACGCACTCACTCCCTCACTCCCTCACAGACACTCTCACACTACCCCCGGCTTTGGGAGCTGTCATGGACTAGCCCTCTCATCACAGCGGCTGATGCCCCCACACTGCCCCTCACCCTCCGGTCCCCCGGCCTCCAAACCGCCCGCTCTGGTTCACGCGGTCGCTTGCTGTGGTTTCTCTGCAGCCCTCAACCCGCTCGCCAGCCTCCATTCCCGACCCCAGCGCGCCATCCTCCCAAGCACCTCCCCCCACACACACACACAATGCCCCCCCTCATCCCCCGCCCGCACTCCTCCACCCCCCCCCCCGGTTTCTTGGGTTGCAATAATCGCCTTGGTTTCAGGACAATAATTACCCCTCCGTCACATGGATGCCTACCCACACACTCCTCCCGCCCGCCCCCCCGCTGCCCGCTCCCACCACTCACGCCAGGGTGGTACTCCATGACCACGGGCTGGCTGTAGGCAAAGCGCTGGCCGCCCGCATTGGCGCCGTCAAAGTACGACCCCAGCGCCGCGTAGCCCTCTTCGCGCCGGGCGTAGTCCATCTCAACCACCGGGTACACCTCGTACAGCCTGTGATGGGTTGGTTGCAGGCGGTTGGTGGTTGGGTAGTGGTGGTTGGGAGCAGTTGGTGGTTGTGTGGTGGCGGGCGGTGACACAAACGTGTGGTGTGGCTTGGTGTGGTGCGGTGACGGGGTGCGGGAGCGGAGATGTGTAAGTTAAGCTGGAGCTTGCAGAGGAAGCAGAGGCGCTGCACGCATGCACACCTGCATGGGGAGCGATGCGTATGGGGCCGCCGGGATGAGCAGCCCCCCCCCCACACACACACATGCAGCCGGCGGCCCCTCCTTCGTGGCCGTCCCCGCCCGCCCCTATCATCGTCATTAACTTAAATGCATGGCACCCCCACGCACTGCCCACCTGAGCGCATAGTCGGCGTTCTGGTTTCCACAACAACACCAGGAAGATAGGGCGGCGGCGGCGCATGTAGGCCACAGCATTAAGAGTTGCTTGTGATTTAGGTTAGAGCCAAGTGAAACAGGTCAGGAAGCGAGGGGACAACGGGAGAGACAGGCATGGTCAGGCACGACCGCACAACCCTCAACCACCCGCGCCACGCCGTAACGCGGCCGCGCGCAGCTCGCCCCCCACCTCCTCCCTCCTGGACCCCACTCCCCCTGTGATTTCCCCTTACCTCCCCCACCCCCGCCCTCGGGCCGCTCCTGTTCCCCATCCAAACCTTGGAGACCACCGTGTAGGGCGGGAAAATCGGGTCCGCCTCATTCGAGTTGGGCAACATCATTTTGTCCGCCGTTGACCGCTCTGACTCGCGAGCGACTGCCGGCGACGGGGCAGCTGCTGCTGGGCTTTCCTCCTTCTGCTTTCCCCCAAACAGCGAATTGAACAGGTTTGCTTGCGGCCGGACCGACCACGCTCGCCCGCGACGGGTGCGAGGAGCGGATTGTGACACAGGCGGTAGTCGCGCATCGCCGCCCTTGCCCAGATTTGCACTGGAATGCTTACAAAGCATGTCGACCTACGCCTTACAGAAGGGACTAAGGCAAAGCGATGTGTGGCTGCAATACGTTCTCAGTGTGGCTTCAAGCGGCTGATATGGTTGGCTTCCAACGCTGTAGACTAAATTGCATATCAAAGGTAATGTAGCAATGGGTTGCATAATCTTGCATATGGACACGTCGTGCCACTGGCACGGCGTGTGACGCCCTTTCACCAGCGCTGCCACCAGCGTCGCCCCGCGACTCTCAAAAAGTCACGCTACGCCCGCTTGCATGTGTATCAGCCCTGCGGGTATTGTACATTCTCTGAAACACTACAGAACGCTTCCATGCGTCCTCGTGGACGATCCGCTTGCCTATTGCGTGTCGCCAACGTGAAAGATGCCACAATTCGCTCCGTAGTAGCTGACATATCCTGTGTGTCCGACTAGCTATCCTCCACACAAGCCCTGCACGCGTGCACTGCCAACGTGTTACTGTCATGAGCTTGCAACACGTCCTGACGCCCTGCATGAATACCGGAGTCCCACGACTCCAGAGCTTCCAGTACCTGCGCGTTATATGATTGGTGGCGCTGGCGCTTTCAGGTTGGTCGCACACCGGCCTTGTGACGCCTAAAGCTAGGCCTCATGTAATTTTGGTCACCCATGATTATGCCCGTGCGTGCCTCTGACCATACCTCAGGCCATGGGAGGGCGCGCCGAGGTTGGTTGTCGCCAAGGCAACGGATTTTGGCGGAGGGGAAGTAGGGGAAAGGGGTCAATGATCTTGCCATCTGAGTGTGCTGGTTCTCGGCTTCGCCAGGCCCATGAGTGGGATGAGGGCTGCTCACGGGGATTGCCGGGGCGAGGGCCCGCGAGGGCCTGCGAGCGTGAGCCGAGCTGCCGAGCATGCATGTGCACGTGCAGGACGCCGCAGCCTGCCCACCCGTTGCCATGCCACACATAGCACGATCATAATGGCAGGCATTCATGTACATTTGGAGCGCTCAAAATTTTGAAGCGATGGCGCGATGAAGAACGCGTAGGATCTAGGATAGGAGGGACTCCGCAGAGCACGCCAAAAAAGCAACGTGGTATAATTTCTCAAGCATATTTTATGTCGGCCGATCATTTCTTATGTTCACCGCTTTTCGGCAGGGAAATGGTCTTGCTAGATTTCGGAGGTCTTGTGGCACCCTCTCGAAAATTGCTACAATACAGAACATTCACTAATTTGGCTTGGCAGCAGTTTTTGAGAGGTTACGGCGTTCAGGAACCGCTGTGTCGCTCTGTCTTCTTGACGACATTTCGTGAACGTCCCGTCTCGCGCAGGAAAAAAATTTCGATGAACGACCCGGGGTCGTTTTCTACAACGAGATCATCCATAAACCTTGGCCTCGAGCCTGGCGAGGAGGCGCAGCGCCGGAATGCTGCACGCCGGGTTGCCGTGTTAGTGGATGCAACGTGTCGGTAGCGAGTTGTATGTCTTGGTGGGTTGTTCGGGGCGCTGCCCTGTGTTGGGCCTGTAGGCCGGGACCAGACTGTGCCGTTGGCACGATTGATGTGAGGGCGCTGCCCCGTGTTGGGCCTTAGGGCCAGGACCAGACTGTGCCGCAGGCACGCAAAGACGCCCAGTCACGTCCGCGCGGCGGGGGCGACCCTGCTTCGTGGCGTGCGAAATGAGTGGTGTTTCTGTTTGATGCGGATGACGGCGGACCACTGGCCTGTCCGCGCCGTGTTGTGCGGGGGCACCACCACCAAAAGACCTAAAACTGAAGCATTGCTTCTTTGGACTTGGCAATGAGGAAGCTGTGCGGTGTGGCTGTGACGGGTCATGCATCCGGGTGTCTGGCTTGGTTTCGACACACTGTGCGTGGAGTTGCCGGACTGAGGACTTGAAAGTGGGCAGCAAAACCTGGCGGTGGTTTCCGGTCGCAGGGTGGATCCCTCTGGCTTATGTCAGCCCAGGGCCCGAGTATGCCCCTTGCTCGCTTGCGAGCTCGGCGTGTCCTTTCCTGTAAACACGCAATCTTGGGCTTCAGGGATTTCAAGGACTTGGACCGTGAGTATCGCGCCTGGCTGTGCGCCGCCTTGGCTGCGCGCCCCACGGATCCCGCTGCTCTGCTAGAGTGGTGGCCCGCCCTCAAGCGCGCCGCCGCTGTGTCTGCCAACCGCCTCAGCCGGGTGGCTGTGGCTCGTCGGGTGGAGGCGAGCCAGCAAGAGGCCGCGGCGCTTGCCGCGGCGGAGGCTGCTGCCGCAGCGGTTGTGGATGACGAAGGTGTGCACACGACGGCCCCTGCGGCGGTGCGCGCCCGCTGCGCCGCGGCGGCGGCCGCCGTGGCTGCTGCTGCGGGTGTGGCGCGCCGCACCCGTCACACGTGGCTGCGCGGGGGTGAGCGCCCGTGCCCGGTGCTTACCCGCATGCTGCGGCCGCCTGGCGGGCCGCGTGTCATCGCCCGGCTGAAACGCCCAGATGGCTCACCAACTTCAGACCCCACGATCATGGGCACGGTGATGGCGCAGTACTGGCAGAATGTCTGCGCCGCGCCGCCGCCCGCCCCTGACGCCGCTGCCTGCGTACTGGATGCGCTGCAGCGCCATGGGCGTCGGTGCACTGCCGACGAGGCCGAGCAGCTTGGCCAGCCTGCCGTCACCCCGGGTGAGGTGCGTGCGGCGCTTCGAGCGGCCCCTCCAGGGCGGGCGGCGGGCCCTGACGGCATCCCGGTGGAGCTGTATCAGCATTATGAAAGTGATTTTGCCCCCGTGCTGGCGGAGGTGTTCACTGCGGTAGGGGAGGGGCATGGTGTGTCTGCCGGGTTTCTGGATGGCGTGTGGACGTTTTTCTATAAGGGGGTGACGCGTCTGAGCCCTCCAACTATCGCCCCATCACGTTGACGGATACTGATTACCGCACTCTAGCGCGTGTGCTTTGCCGCCGGTTACAGCCGGTGTTTGGCCGCATCATTGACCCTGAACAAACCGCATTCCTGTCTGACCGCCGCATTGCCGACAATGTGCTGCTGCTGCAACTTACTCCTGGGTTGCTCAAAGCTGCGGGGCAGTCGCCGGGTGTGGCGGCTTTCTTGGATTTTTACAAAGCGTATGACACCGTTGACCGGTCATTTCTGCTGGCATGCCTTGAGCGCATGGGCGTGGGGGCCGGCTTCTTGACGTGGGTATCCCGCCTCTTGACTGACACGCGTGGGGCGGCACTGGTTAATGGCCGGGTGTCGGGCTGGGTGCCTCTGGAGGCGGGTGTGCGGCAGGGGTGCCCCCTGGCCCCGCTGCTGTACCTGGCCGTAGCGCAAGCCCTCCTGTCGTGGCTGCGCAGTAGGGGGCACGGGGTCCTAGCGGATTTGGCCTCAGCCTTGGCCTCGCAGTACGCGGATGACTGTACGCCGCTGCTGGCTGGGTTTCAAGCGGTGCCGGCCTTTCTGGCGGATATGGAGACGTTTCGTCGTGCCTCCGGGCAACGCCTGAATATGACTAAAGTGGAACTGCTACTGATGGGTGCGCCGCGCGGCGCTGGGTCCCTGCCGGCGGGGGTGGCTGGGCCGCACCTGCCCCCTGGCTGGCGGGTGGTGCCGACGGCTAAATCACTGGGGATTCATTTCGGTGATTGGGCTGTCCCTTCCCCGGCTGTCGCGTTTGAGGGAGTGTTGAGTGTTCTAAACAAAATTGTTCGTATGCCAGTATCCATGTTTGGTCGGGCGGCTGCAGCCTCTGCGTATGCGCTCGGCAAGGTGTTGTACCATTTGGAATTTGTGGGCCTCCCCCGGCGGGGCGCGGATTTGGCGGGGTTGCTGGCACGGGTGGCCGCTGTGGTGGACCGCCGTCTCTCGCCGGCTGCATATGATGAGAACGCTCGTGCCCGCCCGCCCGGTGTGTCGCTTGAAATTATGCAATTGCCCCCGGCGGTGGGCGGCGTCGGCCTGCTTCCGCTGGTCGAGCATGTGAAGGCGCGGCAGGCTGGGTTGGCGGTGCGGTGTGTCCTTGGGGCGTGTGGCCTCTTACCGTATGTGCCTCCATGGACTCAGGTGGCTGTCGCCTGGTTGCGCCAAGTGCACAATGACGTGACGCCGCTGCGGCTACTGGTGCATGGGGCCGGTGCGAAGGTGCTGGGCAAACAGCTCTCCCCTATGTGCCCCCCGTTTGTGCGGTTGCTGGAAGCTATGAGTGAATTGCCGGCTGTGACCCTAGTTGCTCCGCCCGAGCCTGGGCCGTGGGTGGTCCATGTGCCATTGTGGGCCAACCCGGCACTGTGCGTTGGCGGTCAAACCTGGGACGTTGCATTTGCGGATCTGCGTGCTCTCCCACGTCTGTTGTATGTGGGTCAACTGGTTGATGCGCATGATGGGCTTGACGAATACCGGGACGCGTGTGAAACTCCTCATGTGTGGGGCGAGGGGTTTGCTGCCGCCTGCGACGAAATGTATTTGAATAATGTGTGGCGGGCTGTGCTGCGGTGGCGTCCCCGGAAGCTGCCGTCACCGCTCCGGGGCCCTGCCTCGGTCCAAGATGCCGCCGACCGATTTGCCACGGCAGTGGCCCTCCTGCCCCCTGGCTGGGCCGCTGCCGTGCGTGAGGACCGGTGGTACCGCCGTGTGTACGGGGTGGCGCCGCTGCGGAAGGAGGAAGTGGCGCGTGCGGCGGCCGCGGCTGTGCAACAGGTTGTGCGCGGCCTCGGCTGGGCGCAGGACGGGGGCCCTCCCCTACTAGTCACGGCGTACACAGTGAAGGCGGGCACTACCTTGCAACAGTCCCAAGCGTTGGTCGCTCTGAGGGCTAAACATCGTGCGTTCGTGCTTGATGCTGGTGTGCCGGAGTCTGAGGTACCCATAGCGTGCGGTGCCTTTGCGGGTGCGTTGACTCGTCTGTGGGCGCTCAAGTGGGAAAACCAACACAAGGAAGCGTTGTGGCGTGTGGCCGCCAATGCGTGCTGGGCGTTCCCACAAAATGCTGCTAAACGTTTGCGTGGTCAGCGTGTGGACCCGTGTCGTGCGTGTGATGTTGATATGCAGGATGGTGACCGGCGCCATTGGTTCTGGGATTGTCGGGTGGCACTGGCCTTGCGTGAGAGTATGGGCCTCGCTATGGGCGCAGAGCCTGAGAACGCGCTGCGCGCCTTCTCTCGTGCCGAATTGTGGCTGGCCCGGCCGCCTGCGGGTCTAGTTCAGCCTGTGTGGGATGTCGTGTGCCTTGCTGCGATGTCTGCTTTGGACTTGGGTCGCCAACGTGTGATCATGGCTGGCCTTGCTGCCAAGCGCACTTTGCCGTCTGCGCACGTGCTCCGCGTCGGCCTTGATGTTGTGACGGATTTCTGGGGTCGGCTGCAGACTTTTGTTAGTTTGGGTATTCCCCCCAAGGATTGGGACACGGTGTCGTCTTCTCACCCATTCATTGCTCCTGGCGGTGGTGGTCGGATGGAGTTGAGGCTGCCGTACGATTTCGAATCACCGCCTCCGTCGCCGTGAGTTCCTACGTCTTGAAGACATGCGCGTTCGTATTGCAGTGCCTCTGCTTCGTGCGGCCGCCTGGTACCTGGACGCTTGCGCCCTGGTTAGGTTAGGTTGTGCTGGTAGGGTGTACTGTTCGCCTTTGACCTGTGCGGTAATCCCGCTTTTGGACTTGTGGCAGCGATGCAATCGGCGGGGCTCTGGCGGGTTACGGCTTGGCTAGGATTCGCTGTGCGCGGAGTCACACGGACCATGGTGGCGGGAGGGTTTGCAGCAGCTTCCGACGGCCCTTGTGTCCTTGCACACTCGGGTTGTCCCCTCTGTAATTCCGCAACCATAATGTCGTGTAGTCCCGGGTATGGTTTGTGTTTGCACGGGCGCGGTTGCCCCGGGCGCCCAGGCTGCTGGTGAGCATGTCGCCTCCGGACGCAATCGGGGCCTGTTTGGAGGATTGAGTTCGTTCGTTGGTAGGGCGTGTGGCGGGCGACGTGTCCGTGGTGGGGCTTTGTGGTGTGTTGGTGGTTTGGCTTGTTCCCCGCTCGGCTTGGATTTGAGTTGGTACAGACTTTCCTGGACGATGGCCTCCTGGCCAAGACTTTGCAGACGAGAAAATGAGTGGTGCTTGCGTTTACTGGGGATGCCGGCAGGCCTCTGGCTTGTCGCGCCTTGTTTTGCGTGGGTACTGCCGCCAAAATGGTGCATTCATGAGCCGCGAGTACTGTGATGCTGTGTCTGGTGTGGCTCTGGCGGGCGTCTCGCTTAGCTTCGACACGCCTACGCAGCTGTGAGTCGGGTGGGCAGCCCAGCAGGGTGGCGGTTGGCCACATGTGCCCGAGACAGTGTTCACACTGTCCCCTTCTTGTAAACCCGCATTCATAAAGAAGGAAAGAGGCAAGGGATGGGCGAATCAATCGATGTGGCTCACAACACGTACGCTGCAGCAGCCGGATGCCCCAAGCAATGGGAGAATCACGAGGCCAAGAGCTCCCCGTTCGCATCCGAATTGGACTGTCGACTGCCCCCCAACAGGCCCACGTCGCGGCCTTCTACGCCGTGCTGGCCGTGCTGATCGGCGTGATGTTTGGAAGCAACGCGGATGGCCGGCCGCATCGCCGCTGACGCCACCACCGCCCTGACGCCCGACAACCTGCGCGCGTGGATGCTGCCCAAGAAGACCGAGAACAACCTGAGCAAGGGCGCCAAGGCGTTCGGCCTGTCGCCCACCCTGAAGACAAGCGAGATCCCCGCCGTGGGCATGGCGTCCACCTACGCCCTGGCGGAAGTGTTCTTCAGCGCGCCGGAGGAGGCCAAGGCCATCCTGAAGACCATGGCGATCGACAGCTTCCGCCGCTATCTGCCGGTGAAAAGGGGGGCGGGGAAACACCCCACCGGTTCCCTCGTCATGCAGTTAAAAAGCATATGGCCTCTCACACCACGAGCGATTGCATTAGAGCAGAGAGCATGCGAAGATGCGTTGGGGGGCGACCGGAGCATGGCTTTGCCGGTTGTGTGCTGACACGGGTGGTTGGGGGCCGGAGCATGGGCCAGAGTACCATGCATGCTCCGCGCTCCCCCGGGCCCCAAACGCACCCGACCAAAGCACACACAGACTCAGCATACCCATATTATCGGTGAATCCAAGCAGCCACAGCTTCTAGGGCCGTGGCGCGACCAGAGCATGGGCTCAGCCTCCATGCCGTACAAAAACGTAAAATGCATGCTCTGTGCTGCTCGCGGCTCCAATTGCGCCCATTTAAATGCGTATGGCCTCTCACATCACGAGCGATTGCATTAGAGCAGAGAGCATGCGAAAATGCGTTGGGGAGCGACCGGAGCATGGCTTTGTAGGTTTTGTACGGCAGTGCCGTACAACACCTGCGGTTGCATGCTCCGGCGTGCTCGCTTCGCAATTTCGCCTGCAGCTTGGGGATTATATAGCGGACGTTGCGCTTATTGATATAGTATATTTTTCATGCGCAAAACTCGCCGGCGCCAGGGGACAGATTCTGCATGCCACCACACCTGATGGGGCGAGACAAGCATCACCGCAGAGCATGTTTCGCGGGTTTCAAAGTGGAAATGGCATGTGCTCAATGAGCTTAATATAATGTAAAAGGTTGGCGCCAGTTGGTGCAGGGAGCATGGAGAGCACGGTCACCGGTAATAACTCGGAGCATGCTCCTACGGTGCACCGGTAGACTTCCTAGCTCCGGCGGAAACCTCTCCCTTGATGCTTCTCCAATGGGTTCCCGGTGTAGCAGCATTGACAACATCGTTGTTGAGCCTCCTGGTGTCGGGTTTCCTTGTTCCGGCTTGATCCCGCCCCGCTCACCTGGTCGATGCCCTCCACGCCTCGCACTCGAGGCCGCGCTTGGACACAAATCAGGTCCATTGTATTGCAAAGTGACTGTTTGGGGAGCAAGGAGTATGTAGTAAAGACAGGCATGACCTTCCGGAGCGCCATATGCGCTCGGCGGAATGGGACCCCCATCGTACAGACTGTACAGACGATCGTTTACCCCGCCCTTTTTTGGTCGCGTCCGGTGGACTTCACAGGCCAGGATGGCGCCGCCGTCATTCAAGGAACCGCCCAGGGGCGTCGCGGTGAAGTGCAAACCCCCGCCAGTGAAGCCCCAGTAGCCTAGTAGTAGGTGGCCAATGTCACAGCCAGTGAGCTGTGGCTTATGTGGGAAATTGCGGCGCGCACGCGCGGCGCGCGCGGTAGCATGGTAGTACACAAGCGTGGATGTTGTAGATGTTGGCTCGAAGACGCCGGGCCGCGCGTAGTCGATTAGCGCCTGCACGGCCGCAAGCCAAGGCAGGAGCGCCAGAAGCGCTGCTGCGGCCGTGATCAGGACCAGCAGGGGACGGCGAGCCCGCCGCATGTTGGGACGCCAATAATAGCTAGGCAAACAAGACCTGGAGGTGTCTTCGCTGTGCCCGGCCAATGCAGCCGGCAGCCTGCCCTCGGCTTGGGCATAGGTGTGGTCAGGCATTGGGCAACCCCAAAAACAGCCACAAGCCGTCGCAGTGCAGCCTAGATGGCCAAAACCTCGAGTACGTAGTAGGCTGCTGCAAGGTTCACCCAGCTCACCCAGCTTGGTCACGGGCCGCGGCCACAGGTCAAAGTCAGTTGCGCTCTTATTAAAAACGGTGTGCTCTACAGAACCGTAACCGCTGTGAAGAAGTGCATGTTACAGTGTTGTTAGTTGGGATAACACGGGTGGCCGCGATGTTGTTGATGAGCCATGCACATGCCACGCCCCAATAATAATGGTGCTAGCTCCCATAGCAACGGCCACGCGAGCGGTGGCCACCTAGCTAGCTACCGAGGAGTGTCGTCCTTGCCAGCAGCAGCTGGGCGGCTCTATCTTGGCCCGCACGGCTGCTGGCACGGCCAGCAGTGACACGCAGCTCCACCTAGATCCGCACGCACGCACGGGCGCGGGCAGGGCAGGTCAGCCGTGGGCTTGGGTTTCTAGCGCTGCATTTGTGAGCGCTCTCGCCAGTCCAGAGACTGGTAGGCTGCAGAGGCCGTGTGTCGGGCCCGGGTCGGAGGCAGGCCCACAGCTGTAACACAGAACGCACGCACCTGCTGTCACTGTCAGTGTCAGGTAACATACATCGCATGTTGTCACGCACTGTTGAATCGCGCCTCGGTTCGCGCCTCCCGTCATCCCCAAGCCCCCACGCACCCGCCGCCCCCACCCGCGCGCACTGCTGCCATGGCTAGAAGCCTCGCCCGCCCTGGGGCACGGGTGTAGTAGGACATCGGCAAAAGACACATCTAGATGCCCCAGGGCGCCGTCCGCAGGGATTGTGTATTTCTGTGGCGTAGAATGTCTCCTACCGCCCACAACGGGGCATGCAGGGGCATGCGTGGTGGTTCCATTATGTGCTAACCAGCAGTAGTTAACACACACTGCTTCCTGCACATGGGACATGCCTGCGTGCATGCCTCGTCGTCAGCCCCACGCTCTCCTCGCTCCGCCTCTTCCTTTGCCGCCGCTGCCAAGGGCATTTCTCACAATCCCACTCTTTCCCATGCCACGTTCGTCATGTCGCACGTTGTCAACCAGCCGACAGCATACAGTATCACGCGCACGGGCCCCACTAGCCCCACTCTTGGCTGTTTAGTTACGGTGCGCCACACGCCATACGCCGCACGCGGTAATAAGCCCGTTCAAGAGCCTTTTATCTCCTCCGGGCCCTGGCGTACCCACACACGCCTCACGCGCTCAAACAAAACATAACAAGGGAGGTGGTCCCCGTGAAGCACGGGAAAAGCGGGCTGATCCCGCACCACATCCACCGTCTGAGGCCGAAGGTTTCGAAACTACCTCATCTCCCGGACATAGCCGGGGTCGGTTTGACCAGGCACCGCCCACCAAATTACGTCCAGCAGTAACGTCCCGCTAGTCCACCTAAACCGCACACGCCATGCTCGCATAGACGTTACTAATTAGACTCTGGCAGGCCTCAACCTGTGCGCCGGCGCCGCTTTCTAGGCGACGTTGCGCCCTCCTCCTCAAAACATAAAAATCGCCGTATGTGGTGTGCGTATTGATGCTGTCATAGCTCCAGTACCACCGGTGAAAGAAGCTGTCCCAACGGCGGCGGGCGGCATTACCCACGCCGCCGCCATGAGCGCTGTTGTTCACCTGTTTCACACGCCCCAGATCCACCTGACAGCCCAGGATCACATGGCCCTCGGCCAGCAGGCCTTCCAGCGGCGTGGTGGAGAGGTAGATGCCGGTGCCAGCAAAGCCCGCGCCGGGCGAAATCTCTCCGCGCCCCAGGGGCTTGTCGCAGGCAGGGCCAACGATGGGGCGCAGGAGTCGTCGAGCCTGCTCGGAGCTCATGTGGTAGAACAGGGTTGCATTCCATGTCGTAGTGTGGGTGGCGCCGGGCTCCGCGTACGGGGCCAGAGCCTGCGTGTCCAACGGCGCCCGGAGCAGGAGCGCCAGCAACGACACGATGACGGCTGCTGCTGTGACGATGGCCTCTGGCCGGCGGTCGCGGCCGCCGGCGGTGGCCAGGGCTTGCCACGCTTGCCAGGCCAGCTGCTGCCACATCGGAGCCTGCACCCTGCTGTATACCTGCGGGCAAAGTCACGTTGACGCATTAGATAGTGATTAGAACCCTTAAAGCACATATAAATCTCGTGTCGCGCAAGGGAACGGCGTGACCACCGGCTACAACAGCAGCTTCAGCCTGAGCTGCAGCTCCCTCCCTACACATGGACGACTCGCTAGAAAAAATAATGCACACGAGGGCCTCCCACGCGCTGCTGTGCCAAGTTGCCAACGCATTATCACCTGGCGGGACGTCCGCGGTCACGGGTCACGGTGCTGACGAGTGTTTGCAGGCTGCTGATGGTGATGTTGTTACGTATTGTTAAAGCGCTCTGCTCAAAGCTCTGATCACTGAGCGTTCTTCGGTCTCGAGGCCTTTGTCGACCGCATTAGTTTACATTGCATGATCGTGCCATGCGCGGCTCCCCACCCCACCCCCACGGATTGGTGCGTATCGCGCAACTCCCCAACAGCGCGGCCTCACGGCCACACAACACAAGCAATGGTGACGGTGTTCACAGCGTCCCTTGTTGTCGCTGTATTTCCACATCAACGAACGGCACATCAGCAGTCATCAACAATCAGCAGTCATCAACAGGGGCGTACGTGCGTGGAGGAATTGTCCATTCGTACGGAGAGTATTCGTTCCTCCCACCATTCCTGTTTCCTACTTATAAGTATCCATATGTGACACGTGCCGTGCAAACTCGGCTCCAGTGTCGCGGTCGCCTCAAGCATAATCGTAGCTTCAGCGCCGCATTATCAACGCATACCGAACGCCCGCTGCATGCGTCAACACGTGTGCCACCCGCCACCACACACGGGCCCACAACACGGGTCCACAACCTGGGCTCATTTGGAGCCTGCCACGCCCACCGGCCCCACCGGCGGCCCCACTCCCACCCCCGCCTTGGCCGCCACCCCGCTCCTGCACTCCTTCTGGTGGCCCCCGTGCAGCCAGTGCGCCAGCTGGCACGCCCCGATGCAGTAGCGCACCTGCCGGCACCTGCTGCAGGTCTTGCCGCCGCCCGGCGCCACGGCCGCGCTGGGCCCCTCCAGGCTGCTGCAGTCCGGGTTGCCGCACAGCACCAGCGTCGTGGCGGCGGCGGCGGCAGCGGCGGCGGCGGCGGCGGCAGCGCTGCTACTAGCGCTCGTGCTGGTGCCGGCACTGGTGCTGGTGCTGGTGCTGCTGCCGGCGCCGGCGCTGGTGCTGCTGCTGACGGCGGCGGCGCCACTGGTGCTGGCTGTGGTGGCAGTAGCAGCAGTAGCAGCAGCAGCAGTAGCAGCAGCAGGCACGGGCAGCGCCGCCACTGCGGCCTGCACCTCCTCCGCCGGGAGCAGCCAGGGGTACAGCCGGCGGGTCAGGCGCCCGCTGGTCGCCAGCCGCTGCCGCAGAGCCTCCTCCGCCGCCCGCACTGCCCCGACTAACGACGACGCCTGCTGCTGCTCATGCTCCCTGCCGCCCTCCTGCTGCTGCTGCTGCGCCGCATTCCCCTCCCTGCTGCTGTCCTGCTCCTTACCCACCTGCTGCTGCTGCTTGCCTATCTTCAGGATGCTGTTTTCGGCGTCCACCACAGCCGCCGCTGTCGCCGCTGTCACCGCATCCATCAGCGCCACCAGCGCCACCCGGCCCTGCTCCGACGCCAGCCGCCGCAGCGGCAGCTCCTCGCCCCCATCCATGTGCCCCTCAGCCTTCATGAGGGTCGGCGCCGGGCGCCTGTCAAACTTCTTCCTCGCTTGCCCCACGAGCCAGGAGGTAGCAAGCGAACCGGCTTCGGCCGGGTAGCAGGCCCAGTACCACTCCACCCAGTCCAAGACGGCCGCGCTGCGCGACGGGCTCCAATGCCTGCCGTGGCAGCAGTAGCAGCAGTGGGTGAGCAGCAGGGACCCGCGCTGCTGCATGTGCTCCATGACCCAGCTGGGCGGCTGGCTTGGGCCCGCGCCCGGGGTGCTGCTGCTGCCGCTGCTGCTGCTGCTGCTGCTGCTGCGGCTGCTGCTGCTACTGCCGCCGTCGGTGCTGCTGCTGCTGCGGCTGCTGCTGCTGCCGGCGGCTTGCAGCGTCACCTCCCTCAGGAGCTGCGACACCAGGATGGTGAGCTCGAGGGAGGCGAAACCGTATATCTCGCCGGTAACCGCATACCCCGCGGCCGCCACCTGCGAGAGCGCCGGCAGCCAGCGGTGCACCGCGAAGCTGGCCAGCAGCCGCTGCTGCGCGTCCGCGGGCGATCCAGCCGCCGGCAGCCCCCCCGCCGCGACCATCCAGGGCCGCTGTAGCCGCGGCACGCCCAAGACCCTTTCTTGCAGGTAGTTCAACTGGAAAGGGCCCTCGTCTGGCGCCCCTGCCACCTCCCTGCCCATCTGCCGCCGCCGCAGCCGCTGCTCCTGCTGCTGCTGTTCGCTGATCCTGGCCGCTCTGCCGCTCCCGTCGCTCCCAGGAGGCTGCTGTTGCCCCTGTTGTGTGCACATGTGCGATGCCACCTGATTGGCACCGCCGTCCCTCTCCTCTTCCGCACCCTCTTGCGCCGTGTCCTCCCCTTGCCGTGACTGCTGCTGCTGCTGCAACTGCTGCTCCGTAACCTGCTGCTCCTTCCGCTGATTCTGGTGCTCCGCCGCCGCCGGCACCGCCTGCTGCTGCTCCCCCGCCGCCGCCTCTGCAGCCCGCAGGTCCGCCACCTGCTCCAGCAGGGCGGCCAGGTAAACCCCCAGGAAAGCCTCTGCGGTGTAGCTCGTGCCCAGGTATGCGCCGGGCCGGCCGGCCATAAACACACGCCCGCTCTTCACCCACGTCCGCAGGGTGCCGCTGCTGTGCATCACCCGTGTGAGTGTGAAGCGCAGCGCCGCACTCAGCGTGGCGATCAGGCTTGCCACCTGAGCCGGCGGGCCGCGCGCCAGCAGCGCCGGCCACACGCCCGAGTAGCGCAGCAGCGCGTTCACAACGTGTAGCAGCGGTGTTGCGTCGTTGGCGTGGAGGTCGGGGTCTGCTTGCCACTGCCGCGGCTGGCGGAGCCAGCGTTCCAGCGCCGGCAGCAGCCCCGCCGCCAGCGCGCAGCGAAGGCTGTAGCTCGGGGTCGCGGCTGCAGCCAGCGGCGGCAGCGCCGCCTGCGCCTGCGCCGGCGCCGTTGCACATCCTGCCTCGCCCACCGCCTCGCCCGCTGTGGCCGCCGCCGCGGCTGCAGGCGTCACCAGCAGCCGCAGCAGCTCCGCCGCCGCGTCCACCATGTGGGCGTCGCTCAAAGGACCAAAACACGCTGCCAGCGCCCGCCACAGGCCCGGCAGCCGCGCCGCCGTCTGCCGCGGCAGCAGCTCCCTGCACAGCCGCGCCCGCACCATCACACACAGCTGCAAGCACGCCCCGCGGTCCAGCTGCCGGCAGGCCTCGTACGCCGGCCACGCCGCCGCCAGCAGGTCATACACGTGCAGCGCGTCGAAGGGCGCCGGCGCCGGCGCCGATACCGACGCCGATACCGACGCCACGCCACCCGTCGCCTCCGCCACCGGCGGGGCCGGGCGTTCGTCGCCTACGGGCGGCTGCGCGATGGGATGGCGGCAGGGCCCGCTGGCCGTGCATTGCAGCACCACGGCGAAGGACTGAAGCAGCTGCGCAGCGCAGGTGAGCTCCGTGCTCGATGGGTCCGACAGCGGCCGCACCAGCGCCTGCCATGGCCCGTGCCGCGGAAGCGGCACCACCGCGCGCTCCCGGCCCGCCTCCGCCTCCGCCTTTCCCTCCGCCGCCGCCTCCGCCACCGGCGCCGCCGCCGCCGCCGCCGGCGCCACGGATGCCTGCGCGCACAGCAGGCCCCAGGCCAGGAACAGCTGCACCGCGGGCCCGGGCAGCAGCGCCGCTCGCGCCAGCTCCACCTCCGCCAGGTGGGCGGGGGAGCACACGGCGTCCGCCACGCGCGGCCGCGGGTAGGTGGCGTACACGGTGGCCGCTGTGTCTCCGCGCACCAGCACCTGCAGGCTGGAGGCGAGCATCTGCGCCGCCGCCGAAAGCGACCGCGAGAGGGGCCTGGTGCAGGCAGCGCTACCGGCAGCCGGCGCAGCCGCCGCCGCGGTGCGCAGAATGGCCGCCGCCAAGTGCTCCAGCACCCCACTCGTGACCAGCGCGGACTGCAGCTCTGACGTGAGGCCGGCGTCGTCGTCTTCCACTGTTCGCGCCGTGCCGACCAGCAGGCGCAGCGCAAACGCCACCCCACGGCACAGCGCCTCCGGCGACTCCGGGTCGCCCCAGCCGCCTGCTGCGGGGGACGCCTGGCGCGGGCGCGGCGCGCGGCTGAGGGCCCCCGAGGCTGCTGGCTCCCGGCTGCCGCCGCCGCTGGCGCTGCCGCTGCCGGCCGAGGCGCGGTGCCCGACCGGCAACTGCGCGCAAATGCGGGCGTACACCTGAAGCGTCTCGGCCCGGACTAGGGCCCGCGCCACGCGCGGTGCAAGTATTTCATCATCCTCAACGACTTGCGTGAGCGTAGTTTCAAACATGTGAAAGACCGACGCCGCGGCTGCATTCCTCGGGTTTTGCGCGACGGCCCGGCCAGCCCAGCCATGCACCGCGATCAGCTCCTGGACCACTGTCAGCTCCCTCATCCCAGAGGAGCCGGCCTGACCAAGCAAGTCGTCAAGTACATCAAAGCGTATTTCTTCAGGGCTGGCATCTGTACCGAGGCCTGCGAAAAAGCGCAGCGAGTTCAGCAGCTTTGCGTTGCCGGCCTGTTTTTTCCGTAAGCGACTCATTTTGGTGCCAAAGAATTAAGTAATAGTTGGGAATGACCCAGGTCAAGCAAGGAGAATTTTCCCATAGGAAATCGCCCGTTTGACCAGCGTGTAGCATTTCCGACACACAAGTGCATTCCACAGTTCGCGCCCATTTCACGCCCCGTTTCACGCCCGCATAAATATTTCAGTTACCGATTGAACCCCACCTAAAGGTTAAACACCGACCTGGACCGGCCGTGCCGACCGTGCCCCAACCCCTCGCAACCTCCCAAACCTCCCTTCAGTCCTGTTTTCCCGACCAGGAGTGATTGCACAGGTGCTGACCCGCCAGATGGATTGGAGCCACCCCCCGCATAAACGTTCTGTATGCGCGTTGGCCGGGATAAGACTTGTTTGCGCCCATGGTGTGGGCTCGATGATCAGAACCTGACGGCAGTTCCTTTCAAGTTACAAGCCAGCTGGGGTTGTGAGTGTTGTGTTACGGCTGTGGGGAGGCTTCTGACCCGGGCCCGAAACACGGCCGCTGCAGCCTACCAGCCTCTTTGGACTGGCGGGAGCGCCGACAACCTGAACGGCGCACACTAACCAAGACTATGGCGCTCGAACTATCGAAGCGCACTCCACGCTTGACCTGCGAATTCGTGCAGCCGCTTCCCAAACCCTCTGACAGCCTCTCCCTTCGCCACCTCTAGCGGGCTGGGAGCGCCCTTTTCGACCGCGGTATTGGTGTCGCCTTGCTCCTGCGCCGCTCTATTCCCTGCCCTCAACCGTTTTCTGGCATGCTCTATAGCAGAAAGGGCGGCCAGCACCACCACATCCCACACCACTTGCTGCAACCCCGCCGGCGGTTCTGCTATGCCGGCACCGCGCCGCCAATCTGCTCTCTCACCGCTTGGGCCACGGCGCACTCCCAGAAATGGTGAGCTCGCGGCGAGCAGGATGCTCCGTGCGCTCCTCCAAAGGCGCCGCATCCGCAAGCCTCCACGGGTGTTGAGGAGAGGTGACTGTTGCCCGCCAGTGGCACGCCGTCCATTGGCAGGCGCCACATCATCTCCAGCTGCCCCCGCTCCCACCGTACTGTGCGCCATATCCTTTGCTGCATTGCGCGCACTGAGTTTGGGTCGATGGGAGCTGAGGGCGGCAGCAGCGTCGCCTGGCCTCCCTGCTGCGCCTCTCGCGCGAAGATTGCATTGGTTACAGGAGGGACCTGCTGACGCAGTTCGTGTCCGCGTGTAGTGCCGTTCACGGCATCTCTATCGGCCGCATGAGCATGGCTGTGACCTGGCTGACTGTCAATGAATGCAGCCGTATGGGCGGGATGGCTGGGCCTCTGCTCCACGCACCCCAGCCTACCCACGATGTGCGCCCGCACCGCCTCTATGGTTTCAGTCGGCCCCGCGGCCCCGCTGCGTATGCGCTCCTCCACCGCGCCCGCTGCTGTCCGCCACTCCATGCTGATGTCCTGCAGCAGCGGCCCGATGCACTGCAGTGTCGTGCTCCGCCTGAAGGTGGTGGGGTTCTGGGTCCGCGGTTACAACCTGGGTCCGCGCTACTACCTTGCACATCCTTGGCTTCTTGCGCACTGTCCACGATCGCTTGCTCGTGCCGTGCACTGAATGCGTTCATCTCCGCATTGATTCTGCTCAGCGTGGGCTTGCAAGTGCGGTCCGCGGCGGCGTGGCGCACCCGCTCACCAAGTACACGACCGCGCCCACAACCACATGCAACTCGAGGAAGGCCAAGGGGCCACAGGCATGCCACAGGTACAAATACGTCAAGCATAGAAGAACATATCCCCCAGCGATGTTGGCAAACTTATCCGATTTTTCCCTCTCCGCTTCCATCTTCTGCAGCTCCTCCCACCCCTCGTGCAGCCACACGCGCCTCACGCGGTCGGGATCAAGCACGACATAGAAATTTCCGGAGCGGTTGCTGGTGGCAATGCTGTCGTAGCCGTACCACCACCGGATCCAGTCGCCGCCCCAGGGCCAGGAGCTGTTCATGACCTTCACGCGACCCAGGTCCAGCTCACAGGCGAGGATGACGTCGTCCCCGCTCCGCTCGCCATCCATGGGCGTGGCTGCAAAGTAGATGCCGGCGCCGGCGAAGCCGCTGGCTGCAAGCTCGTTTGCCACAAGTTCTCTGTACTTTCTGGCTGCAAGGCTGCCCGTGTCCGCTGCTCCTTTGCCGCCGGAAAGGATGCGGTCAAAAGCGCGCTTCCCGCTGACGTGAAGGTAGGCCACCGTGTAGGGCCTGGAGGTAGGGACGTCGCCCTCGGGGCAGGCGTAGGGGACGAGGCCGTAGGGCGGCAGCGGCGGGTGCGCGTCCGCTGCAGCCGCCGGCCAGGGCAGCGGGAGGGGCACCGCCACCAGCAACAGCAGGAGGAGGAGGAGGAGTGCCGCGTGAAGGCCTGGACGTAGAGCCGGGCGGCCCATGGTCTCCATGGGGCCTGCTGCGGCAGACCTGCGGGCAGCGGCAAAATGACACGCTCAGCAATCTTTATGCACCAATAGCAGCAACAGCAGGGATATTAGCAGTCAAATGCTAATCCCGTGCCGCATTTGCGCAAAGGCGCGCCGCGCGCGGGAACGCAGGCCTTGCAACACCACATTGCGGAGCATCTTGCACGTGTTGTTGCATGTTTACCCAACTCCTTGATTCGCCCATGCGCTACACCTGCTCACCTTGAGGGGCGGCTCTGGCGGGTCCGGTCACGGGTCAAGTCGCCACTCCCCTAGCGGTGTGCTTTGGGCTGCTTTGTGGGCTGCTGGCGATACCTTACGAGAGAACCTGTATGTTTGCTAAAGTGTTACAACGGACTCGGAAGTTTGGCTCCCATGCCTCCCATTCCCAATGCATCTGGGTTGCATCCGATGCGGGCATGTCCTAAGGCCCCCACACCCCCTGCAATGGTCGCTTTGGTTTCTGGAATCAAGTACCCCCATGCACATCCGGCCGTGCGCTTCGCCCGCCCCCCCCGGATGTCCACCACGGCAGTCCAAAACCCAATCAAAGAATCACTACAAAACAGAAAACTACACTGTTGCCGCCCGGCCGTGGGCTGCCTTCAGCACCGGGCACGCCTCCTTGTGCCCCGCGCCCCAGTGCGCCGCCTGGCAGCCGCGGCCGCAGTACCGCACCGCCCTGCAGCTGCCGCACACCTGCAGCGACAGCTCCGCCTCGCTCGGCCCCGTCAGGGTCCGGCAGCCCGCGTGCGCGCAGCAGCGCTGCAGCAGCGGCAGCGGTGGAGCCGCCGCCGGTGCCGCCGCCGGTGCCGCCGCCGGCGCAATGGCCGCGGCCAGCGCGGCCCCTGCAGCGCCACTGTTCTTGGCGCCGCCGCTGCTTTTGGCGCCCGCGGCGGCACCCAGCACTGACGCCGCCTCGGCTTCCAACTGTGAAGGCGCCAGCACCGGGAAATGCCCCTCCTGCTCCTCCTCATCCTCGGACCTCCCGTTCCCTGCGTGCCGCGTGCCGAAAAGCACCTTCACCCGGGCCGCCGGCCCGCCAAAGGCGGTCGCCCGGATCTGAGCCTCGCCCAGCCCCAACGCCTCCGCCGCCGCCACCAGCGACTGCAGCCGCTGCAGCAAGCACTCGGATGCCGGTGCTCGCCTGCGCCCGCCGCCGCTACTGCCGCTACTGCCACCGCCGCCAGCGCCTCCACTTGCGGGACTGCTGCCCGCGGCGCGGTCGCCGCGCAGGGCCCCCAGCTCCTCCTCCTCCTCCTCCTCCTCCGGGACCTCTATGTCGGGCAGGTGGGTGTCCAGCGCCGCCGCCAGCAGCTTGGGCCGCCAGCCCGGCCGCCCCGTCAGCGCCGGCACCAGCGCCTCCGGTACGGCGGCGACGAGGTACAGCAGTAGCGCGTGCAGCTGGCGGGCCAGGCCAACTGCCGCCGCCGCCGAGCCTGCTGCAAGGGCGGCGGTGGGTGTGAGGTGGGAGCGGAGAAGCAAATCAATCGAACAGATAGCAATCGCGATGGCAGGGACGTGTGTGTGAGAATGCGTGAGGGCTGGCCTATGAGGTGCCATGCGTGATGGGGTTGTTCCGCACATCTTTGTCAACGCTGCTCGCAGGCATGTGCAACAGGCGGCAATTCCGGGCAGCGAGCCGCCCCTCCCGCCCTCCCACGCCGTCACCATGGCGCGCTGTCATGTTTGTCATGCACCCTCTCCTCCTCCTGCTCATGCACTGGTTATGGTTTGTTGGGCTGGAAGCAATTACCGGTACCCACCCCACACCCACGCACCTGCCGGTGTCGCCGCCAGCAGCTGCACGGCCACCTCGCACACCTCCAGCACCCCGACCTCCCGCAGCAGCCACTGCCGCCAGCTGGCTGCAGCAGCAGCCGCCGCCGCCGCCGCCGCAGCAGCAGCCGTGGCAGAGGCTGTAGCAGCCGCAGCAGCAGCCGCGGCCGTGGCCGCGGCCGCGCCGCAGCCTAGCGGCTTGCTGTCCGCCGGCGGCTCCGAAGCTGCATCTGCGACTGCGGCGGCGGCTTGGTTGGTGAGCGCCGCCACAGGTTCCATCACCCAGCGAGTGAAGCAATCACACAGCACCAACAGTTGGCTCAGCTCGTCATTGCTGCCACCGCCGCCGCCGCCGCTGCCACCTGCACTCCCGGCAGTGCTACCGCTACGCGGCCGGTTGAGCGAAGCCAGCAGCCGCAGGCTCCTGGCCACTGCGGGCAGCCACCGGTGCAACGCGTGGCACAGCAGCAGCCACACGCGCCGCCGCTGCGCGCGCTCGCCGGCGGCGGCGAAGGCGGCCGTCGGCAGCACCGCCGCCACTAGCTCCGTGGCGCGAAGCGCCAGCTGAGCCGCGGCGGCGGCGCCGCCACCGCCACCACCGCTGCCACCAGTACCCTTGCCGTTGCTGTCACTGTTGGAGCTTGGGCTAGGGCGGGCCGCCTGTTTGGTCAGCGCCTGCGCCGCCGCCGCCGCCGCCGCCTCCGCCTGGTCGGCTGCCTGGTGGAGGCGCTTGCCGATGCTGGTGATCAGCGCCGCCATGGCGCCCGGCGGCGCGAACGCCAGCAGCTGCTGGAAGTGTGGCCAGGCGGCGGCGGTGGCGGCGGCGGCCGCGGTGGCGGCGGTGGCGGCGGCGCCGCTGGCCCCGGCCCACGGGCTATATGTGCTCATCAGGCCGCTGGATTGTGTCACCTGCAATAGCAGAAGATTATCAACAGCTCAAAAAAATCAGCTCGACACTGCACAGAACAGCTCACAAAACAGAGAAGTCAATCCTAGCCGCTGCCGTGGCCTCGCCTCGCCTCGCCTAGGCCGGCCTGCCCACCACCACCACACACACACACACACACACACACACACACACACACACACACACACACACACACACGCGCACAAGTCTTTTGTTTGTTCTCTCCCTTGCAAACTCTTAACACACACGCACACACACGCACAAGTCTTCCATTTGTTCTCTCCCTTGCGAACTCTAAACACACACGCACACAGACCAAAGCCACACGGGCCCGGTGGCACGGACCTGCAGGAAGGCGCCCGCAATGCCCAGCGCCTCCTCCAGGCCCGCCGCGCGCCGCACCGCCGCCTCCACCGCCGACACAATGCCCACCTCCAGCGCCACCGCCAGCCCGCGCGGCGGCCGGCGCGGCAGCGTGTCGCCTGCGGCGGCAGCGGCGGCAAGAAACAGAGGCAAGGAGTGCAGGACCATCAACAGCAGCAGCAGCAGCAAACGTGCAACGGGAATTCGTTGTTGCGCACGCGGATATAATTCCGTTATTCTGTAAGGCCTGGTTGCAGCCGCTGCGCAACCTGGCGCCCATGCATGGCCAGGTGCACACACCAGCACACGAAACCAACCCAACCCAAATACCCAGTCCATCCCCCCACCCCCCGGCACGCACCTGGCGGCATTCGCTCTACGCGCAGCATCTCCTCCGCCCACTCCGCCACACACACCGGGTCCTGCGCGCAGCTGCCGCAGTCGCACCCAGCCGGGTGAGGGCCCGCAGCAGCTTCAGCAGCAGCAGCAGCAGCAGCAGCAACAGCAGCAGCAACAGCAGGAGCTGCTGCTGTGGTGGCGGGCGGCGGCGCCGGCCGCGTGCAGTGCCGCAGCACGGCCGCCGCCGCCCGCCACCACGCCAACGGAAGGTGCGGGAAGCTGTCGCCGCTGCAGGCGCTGGAGCTGCCACTGGAGCTGGCATTGGCGCCACCGCTGGGGCTGCAGCTACTGCCGCCGCCGACGCTGATTCCTCCGCCGGTGCTGCTGCGGCTGCCGCTACTGCTGCTGCCGCTGCCGCCGCTGCTGCTGCTGGAGCTGGGGCCGCCATTGCGCCAGCTGCTGTCCCGGCTGCCGCCCCCAGTCACGCTTCCGCAGTCGCTGCTACTACTGCCACCGCCGCCACCTGCAGAACCAGCTGCCCCTGCTGCAGCTGCGGCTGCGGCAGCTGGGGGCGGCAGTAGCACCAGCGCTAGCCGCTCCCGCTCCGTCAGCCGCGCAACCTTCCACAACTCCCCCAACAGCAGCCGCCGAGCCTGCGCCACACCCTCAAACGCCATGAGCCGGGCGTAGCCGGGCGCAATGCGCAGCCGCAGCTGAAGTAGTGCCCCTGCCGGTCCGGGCGCCGCTACTGACGGCGTCGGCAGGCACACGGGTGTGGCGCCGGTCTGAGGCGGCACCGAGGCAACGGCAAACTCCGCGACCCGGACCAGCACCTGCGCCGCCGCGCGCTGGCTGAGCGGGAAGGACCAGGCGCCGTGCCTGCTGCCGCCGCCGCCGCCCTTGACTTCCGCCTCCGCCGCAGCGCTGCTGCCGCTGCCGCCAGTCGCGGGCACAGAGCCGGCCTCTCGCCCGCTCGCGCCGCCAGCAGCAGCGCTGCCTGCACCGCTGCCGCCAGCAGTGCCACCGCCCTTCCCCCGCCCGCTCGCGCCGCCGCGGCCCGCCTTTGACTGTCCGCGAGCCGGTGGCCGCGGAGGAGCAGCATCCCCCGCAGCAGCGGCAGTAGCACCAGCATTTGCAGCAGCAGCAGCGGCAGTGGCAGCTGTGCCAGAAAGGGCTGTAGCAGCCGGGTCGGCAGTAGCCAGCAGTAGCCGGCACCTCAGGCCCACGGACAGGGCCTGCATGAACAGGCGGAAGGGCTCGGGCGACAGGTCTACGACTACGCCGCCGCCGCCGGACAGCGCCGCCACCGTCCTCGCATCCATGCCCGCCAGTGCCGCCACCGCCGCCAGCTCCGCCCCCGCCGCCACCGCCGCGGCCCGCTGCGGAAGCTCCGCGGGGCCCAGCGGGTTGCCGGAGGGATGCTCCAGCAGCGGCAGCGCCGCCGCCAGCCGCGCCGGCAGGCCCCACACGCCGCGCTCGCCGCCGCCGTAGCCCGCCGCCGCCAGCGTCACCACCACCTGGCTTACCACGTACGTCTCAAGGCACGCGCCCCAAGGCAACGGCGGCAGTAGCAGCTGAGGCAGCAGCCGCGACG
The DNA here is from genome assembly GCA_016834595.1 of Chlamydomonas schloesseri. Taxonomy (NCBI): domain Eukaryota; kingdom Viridiplantae; phylum Chlorophyta; class Chlorophyceae; order Chlamydomonadales; family Chlamydomonadaceae; genus Chlamydomonas; species Chlamydomonas schloesseri. The sequence continues at coordinate 412,030 of JAEHOD010000024.1, read as the reverse complement.
GCTGTGGCGCCGCAGCCGCAGCGCTGCGGCTGGTGCTTGCCGCGCCCCCGCTGCCACCGCCGCTGCTGCTACTGCTGCTACTGCTGCTGCTGCTTGCTTCGGCTCCCGCGCCGCCCCTCAAGCTGTGCTCCATCCACTCCCTGCCCACGTTGTGGGCACACAGGCACACCGCCGCCCACAGCGGCCCGCAGAAGCTGCTCACATCGCTCAGGCCCGCACAGCCGCCGTCTGCAGCGGCAGTAGCAGCTGCAGCTAGCCCCCAGCCCGGCTCGCGGCGCGCATCCGGGTCGGAGGGCGCGGTGCCGGCCGCGGCCATCAGCAGCAGCAGCCGGGCGCTGTGCTCCAAAAGGCCGCTGGCCGCAACCTCGTCCAGCAGCAGCTGCCCAAACGGCTGGGGGAGCGGCGGCGGCGCGGCAGCAGCGGGGCTATTGGTGGAGCTGCTGCTGGTGGTGCTGCCATTGGTGCTGGTGCTGGTGCCACTGCCGTTGCCGCTGCCGTTGCGGTTGCCGCTGCCGCTGCGCTCGGCCCCTGCCGCGCGGCTCCTGCGGACGGCACCGCCGCCCCCGCCCTGCGCCCCCGGCGGTTGTGCCTGCGCCACCGGCTGCTGCGGCTGCGGGCCGGCGACCGCCAGCGGCGGCTGTAGCGGCTGTAGCGGCTGTAGCGGCTGTAGCGTGCCATGCACCTCCTGCAGCCGCTGCAGCTGTTCATTGAAGAGGACGGCTTCGGCGCAGGCGGTGCACGCCAGCGCAATCGACTCCAACGCTGTGCCGGTGATGCTGGCAGCAATCTTGGCGTGTTCGTCACGTTCGTCATCCGGGATGGCATTGCTACTGCCGCTACTGCTTCTGCCGCTGCCACTGGCACTGCGCCTGCCGGCACTGGCATTGCTGTTGCGCTCCCGCTTGGTTGCGGCGGAGGAGGCGGCCGCAACCGCGTCCGCCGCCTGCGCTGCAACACACGCGTAGGCACGAAGGCCGTGCGAGCTGAGGAGGGCGCGCAGCGCGCGAGGTGTGGCATCCAGCAGCGGCGACAGCGGAGAAAGGGAAGGAGGGGGCGCAGCAATCGCGTTGCCCTTGGCCGCCAAGACAGCTTCTCGCGCAATTTGGCTGGCGGGTTGCACTGCGGCGAATACCAGCATAAGCGCAGCGTACTGCGGGCGTACAATCCCAAACAGCGTCGCGGGTGGCTCGGTCGCTGCTCTGTCGCCGCCGCCTGCGCGAAACAGGTCGCTGACAATTCGCTGCGTGAAGCTGGAGGTCGTGAGGGCCCGCGCGCCCTTGGCGAGCCACTGCAGGAGCAGCGGCAACGCGTCGGAGCCGAGCAGCAGGGCGGCCCCCCGCGGGTGCAAGTCCGTCGCGTGGTTCAAGCACAATCCCGACAGGGTGCCAACCGCGACCCTGATCTTGCTATCCAGCCCGCGCAGGCTTTCATGATCGCTGCGCCGCTGCACCAGCTTCAGCTGCAGAGTTAGCTTGTCGATGTGTGCTTTCAGCTCCCGCAACTCCGCCTGCGTGTCACGTGGATCCCAACAGCGGTCCTACATCAAATATTGTTTGGTATTAGCTTGGATATCTGCACAAGCGCGCACCTCGTTGTTCGCGGGCCGTTCCCGCGCGTGCGACTCAGGCTGTGCCATTCCCAAGCTAGTTGCAGTGCAATGGTAAGTGCAGCGTCAACACAAGAATGGCTGCTTCAACCTCGGCTTGAAGCACTGGCATTAGCCCGTCGTCAAATTTGAAGGAGCGAGCTCAGGAGATAAGCTTATGGTGTACGCAAAGAAAGCTTTAGTTGTTGCTTTGTCGGTGCAGAGCTTAAAGCGTGGGCCATGATGTAAACGGCTGCGGGCCAGTTCCAATACCGTTGCATGTAACCGCTGCTGACCAGGGTTTTGGACCAGCACGTTTTCGCCCCTAGGATATCTTTCAGCTTCATCAGCATAGGATTATCTACAATCTCAGTACCCGTGCCGCCAGTTTAAAGCTTATAGTTGCCGATGCATACCATCCGGCCTCATCGCGGGCATCGAGCCAAGAATAAATGCGGCGGGCACACCCAACTTCCTTTGCTGTTCTATACGCAGCCACCACCTACAAACTTTACGACCCAGCTCCTCTGGTGGATACCAAACGTTTGTTTGCCCAGTCGCACGCCAATTCGCAAGGCGCTTCAGTCGCTAAGCTGAAGTCGCGCTTTCGTCTGTTAGAAACAATTGCCTGACGGCCTTTCTGTGAGAAAGTAAGCAAAAATGCCGAGCGCTGCGACCAAGAAGAAGGAGCTCGAGAAGAAGAAGAGCGGCAAGCTCTCCAAGTCTCAGGTGCGACCAGAATGAGCGTGTTTGAGCGCTTGGGGACTGCCCTGGAAGGGCGCTATGTCAGGGCGGCCGCCCAGGTCCAAACGGCGCTGGGCCGGCAGAGCTCTTCGAACACCTGGCGTTCAAGCTCGATGTACCTACGGTAGCTATTGACTTAATTCGTGCGTCAATATGTGAGCCCGACGGTCTCTGTCGCGGACGATGTCTTGGCGGGGTTTGATGGAGAGCGCCCCCTCAACAACTTGCCGGCCCAAGCGCCTGCAGCGCTGCGCTATCGATGCAACCAGCATGCTTGTATTATCGTCGCGGGGCCGCCAGCCGCGCTGAGGAGATAGCGCGCTTTTCGGCCGCTGGTGGCAGCGCTAAGGCGCTTTTGAAGGCAGCCAGTCCGCGTCGGCTGGCTGCGGGGTCTTGCGCTGAAACTATCAGCCTAAGTCTTCGGAATTGCTGTAAAACTTCAACCCGTCAGACGGCCGACACTGCACAAGACTCTCCTCTTCCGGCCGTTGCACGCACGTCTCCGGTTCCCCGCGCGGCCCGTTCAACCCAGCCCGGTCACGCCTCTCTTGTGCCGTTCCCATCTGTCGTGCGCGTGACGCCTGTTGCTGATTCCCCCTCCTCGCCTCCGCTCTCTCTCTCTCTCTCCATCATGATCTCATCCCACCGTGTGTGCGACCCCACCCACCCACCCCACCCCAGAGCGCGGCCTCCATGCCGCATGCCGACTCCACTGCCTCCCTGGCGTCCAAGGGCGGCGCCGCCGACGACGACGCCTACAGGTGAGAGCAGGAGAGGAAAGACCACGTCGTCGTTAGCGAGCGTGCGGCCGTGCCCTCCGAGCTGCCGTGCCCGAAACCGGATAGTAATGACAACAACAAGCCTCCCTCGACACTTCCTTTACCCACGTGCGTCGTCCCGCCACACCCCACCCCAACCCGCGAACTACACCCCACCTCATGACCACACGCCAACGCCACACCCCACCTCATGACCACACGCCAAACGCCACACCCCACCTCATGACCACACGCCACTGCCACACCTCGCCCCTCGCCACCTCGCTTCGCAGCTCCCGCACTGTGACCGGCGTGCTGAGCTCGCGCCCCACCGCCCGCGACATCAAGATCGACGGCTTCTCCATGGGCCTCAACGGCTGCGAGCTGATCCAGGTGCGTGGGTGCAGTGGGTGCAGTGCATGCAGTGCAGTGGGTGCAGTGCATGCAGTGCAGTGGGTGCAGTGCGGGCGTGCATGCGCACAGTGCAGTGGGTGCGTGCGTGGGTGCAGTGCGGGTTTACGGGTTTCAGGGGCTCAGGGCCAGGGGCTCAGGGTTTCAGGGGCTCAGGGTTTCAGGCGCCCAGGGATGCAGGGGTTCACGAGACGGGGTGAGGAGTTGGGCGTCCGCGTTTACCCAGGTCATGTGTCTCGTCGCGAGTGGGGCACTTGACTCCCAAACAAGAGCGCCACACAAGGCCACTGCTACATGCTCGGTTGCTGTGCCCGCTCATTAAGGCTGCGCCGGTGCCGTCCACCTACTTACCGACCTACCCAACCACCTGCTCCCAACAACACCTAGCACAACAACCACCACAACCGCCACCACAACCGCCACCACCACCACCACCACCACCACAGGACTGCTCCATTGAGCTGACCATCGGCCGCCGCTACGGTCTGATCGGCCAGAACGGCTCCGGCAAGTCGAACTTCCTCAAGTGCATCGCCAAGCGCGAGGTGAGGCGCAGCGGCAGCGGCAGCGGCCCGGCGCTGGTGCCTGCCAGCCGTTCCTCTCCTCTCTTCTCCCCTCCTCTCTCTCCTCCCCTCCTTGTCTGGTGGCCGAAGTCGGGCCTCCTCCCTCCTCCCTGCCCGATGGACCCTATTGCCCTTCATCCCCCCCGCCGCCTCACCCTCTGCCCGACACCCTCTCACCCCCTGCCAACCCCCGCCCCCCCCCGTCGTTTCGCTTTTGGTTCCTGGAATGAACTACCCCCCCAACCCCATCCCCCTCCCCTCCCCTCCCCAGGTGCCCATCCCCGACCACCTGGACATCTACCACCTGGACCAGGAGGCGGAGCCCAGCGACCGCACCGCGCTGCAGGCCGTGATCGACCACATCCAGGTGAGAGGGCTGGGCTTGGCGGGGGGGGGGGCTGGCGGGCGGTGGGGGGGGGCGGGCGGGGGGGCATGTGTCGGCGTGTGTGGGCGTGTGGAGGGAGGGGGCGTATGTGCTCGTATGCGTGTGCGGGGTAGCTGAGAGGGTCCGCCAGGGAGCCGACTGGGTGTTGCGGCGGCGTGGCTGCTTGCGTGCGGCCCTGCGCCGCCCGAGCCTTTTGAGAGCAACGCGGCTGTGGTTTCAAACGGGCAAGGAAGCCGCTTGAACTGCGCCTTAGACGTCTGCACAGACCCGCAGCACATGAAACACCACCACACGTCCTGAAACGTGCGTACGCGCACTTCCCACACGCACGGCCTTACACACCATGACGCATCACTGCCGCGCTATGTGTGTATGTGTTAGAGATCGCGAGGGAGAGAACTATGAAAGACTCGTGTGTATGTGTGTGTGTGTGTGTGTGTGTCTGCCGCCCTCAGGCCGAGCTGGAGCGCCTGCACGCGTTGGAGGAGGAGATCATGTCCACCACCGGCCCCGAGGACGAGCGCCTGGAGGTGAGGGGCCGGGGGGCGGGGGGGGGGCTGCAAGGAGGAGGAGAGGGGCGGCAGGGGGGGCAAGCACGGGAGCAGGGGGGGCGGGGGAGGGCGAGACTTGGCGGAGAGATGTAGGGGGGAGCAGGGGTTGGGGCACGCGGCCGGGGCAGGAAACTGCAGGCGGCCGCAGTGCTGTATTGGATCCATGCATATATGCACGCACGCACGCACGCAGCAAGATGATGGACAACCGTGCCGGTTGATGACCAAATCCATTAGATGACGAATCGGAGCGGGATAGCCGTTGAAAGCGCCGCACAATTTGACGACAAAACGAGGCATTTGTCTGACGGCACGTTTGGGAGTCCATCACTCGGATCATTTGCATTGTCATGGTACAGCCTCGACACACAGCACATGGGTGGTGGTAGTGATGGTTGTGGGAAGGTATCCTGTTAGGGCCCTGGGCTTAAGGGTTTAAGGGCGCGCTGAATCGCAACGCACTCTTTTGGGCCGCAACGCACGCACGCAAGACACTCTGCCGATTGATGACCAAATCCATTAGATGACGAATCGGAGCGGGATAGCCGTTGAAAGCGCCGCACAATCTGACGACAAAACGAGGCATTTGTCTGACGGCAGATCACTGGGTCATTGCACACTGGGCCATTGCGCACGGGCCACACGCGGCCGTGCCATGGCCGCCGCACGCGCAAGCGCCAGCCCCCACCCCAATCACGGGCCCAACCGCCCCAACCGTCCCAACCATTCCACACCACCTCACTGCTTCTCACCACCACTCATCCTCACCTCCGGGCCCTGCTTCAACGCCACCGCCACCACCACTCCGCTCACACTCGCATTCTCACCATGCATGTCCTGAACAGGCCATCTACGACCGCATCGACGAACTGGACCCCGCCACCTTTGAGAGCCGCGCCGCCGAGCTGCTGCACGGCCTGGGCTTCAGCCCCGCCTTCCAGCAGCGCCTGACCAAGGACCTGTCGGGTGAGGGATGGAGCAGGGATGCAGGAGGGGTGGAGGAGGAGGGGTGGAGGAGGAGTGGGCCCAAGAAAGGAGGGGGTGGAGGAGGAGTGGGCCCAAGAAAGGAGGGGGAGGAGGAGGAGGAGGAGGAGCAGGAGGGGGAAATCAAGGAGGAAGAGGAGGAGGAAGAGGAGGAAGGGGAATGTTTTGGGGAGAGCAGGGAGGAACAGGGACTAGTAGGGGGGCCTGGATTTTACGGACGTGGAAGGGGCAGAGGGACGAGCGGGGAAGCACGCGTTATCGGTGAATGAAAGCCCTGACTAAAGACGTCCTCCACCGCCACCATTCCACCAACATCTGACCCAATCACCCAACGCGCCGCACGCGGTGGCCCCAACTCACTCACTCGCACCAACAGGCGGCTGGCGCATGCGTGTGGCGCTGGCGCGCGCGCTGTTTGCGGCGCCCACGCTGCTGCTGCTGGACGAGCCCACCAACCACCTGGACCTGGAGGCGTGCGTGTGGCTGGAGGAGTACCTGAAGAACTACAACAAGTGCCTGGTGGTCATCTCGCACTCGCAGGTGTGTGTGCACGTGTGTGTGGGGGGGGGGGGGCGGGGGCGGGGAGACACTGGGAAGGGGGGCATCGGGCGTGGGCGGGTGCATGCGTGCGTGCGGGGAGACGGTGGTGGGTGGGGAGGGCCAGAAGAACGGGGGGGCGGAGCGGCGGAGAGGAGGCCGCAGGGAGGAGGATACGAGGCATGATTTTGAGGTCCTAACGTCATGGCAAGGGCACTCGACATCCGGCTTCGCCTCAACCTACCTATCCCGTCCAACCTATCCCGCCTATATCCCTCCCTCCTCCTTTCCTCCACACAAACACACACACACACACGCAGGACTTCCTGAACGGCGTGTGCACCCACATCATCTGGCTCACCCACAACAAGCTGACCTACTACACCGGTGAGCGAGCGGGCGGGCGAGCGGCAGTGTGGCTGTAGCAGCAGCAGCAGTGGCAGTAGCGAGTGGTCGGGCCGGCGGCTAGCCCCTTCGTCCGTGTGATGCGCTGGCAGTGTCCTGACCCGGCCCCCCTGCACGCTCCGTGTCCGCTCCGCCCCCTTCAATCAACCAGGTAACTACGACACCTTTGTCAAGACGGTGGCTGAGAACGAGGTGGTGCAGATGAAGAAGTACCAGAAGGAGCAGGAGGACATCAAGCACATCAAGGAGTTCATTGCCAGCTGCGGTGAGCACGTGGCAGCAGGGCAGCGAGCGAGCTGCGGAAGCGCTTTCTTGAACGGGGAGCGGGTGCTGGGGAGTGGGGGGCCCGGAGGGGGGTTTGGAAGGGGGAGACATGGCTGCAGACATGGCTGACGTGGCTGACGTGGCTGATGGAGCCCTCCTGAACACACCGCCCCGCCCACTGCAACCGCTGCAACCGCTTCAACCACTTCAACCCCTCCAACCACTTCCAACCACTTCCAACCACTCCAACAGGTACCTACGCCAACCTGGTGAAGCAGGCCAAGTCCAAGCAGAAGATCCTGGACAAGATGGAGGAGGCGGGCCTGACCAAGCCCGTGCAGCGCGAGCGCACATTCCAGGTGGGGGGTGGGTAGCTGGGGCCAGCTATTAGGCAGCTAGATAGCTAGGCAGCTAGGCAGCTAGGCAGCTAGATCGCTGTGAGCGGACCGGGGCCGGGGCCGGGGCCGGGGCCGGGAGAAGTGAGGAGGAGAATGCGATTTGGTGATGTCTGTGGGGGGTGGTATGCGGTGGGAAGCGCGCAGCCTTGGCAGAGTGCCTGTGCAAGTTGAGGCGATATGAATGGGTGGTCGTGTGGGATGCCTCGGCCTCTGCTCGGTCCGCTCCCTGAGCCCCCGAGTCCGCTCCTCCTCTCCTTGTCTAACCCTTCTCTCATTTCCACCCCGCCCCCCCCCCCGCTCCCGCTCCCGCCTGCCTGCCTGCCTGGCAGTTCTCCTTCCCCGAGTGCGCCAAGCTGCCTCCCCCCGTGCTCCCCTTCATCAACGTGTCGTTCGCCTACAGCGGCAAGCCCGAGGAGTACCTGTACAAGGTAGGTAGGGGGGCTTGGGTGGGGTTGGGGGGCTTGGGTGGGGGGCGGGCTTGGGTGGGGGGCGGGCTTGGGTGGGGCGGGCTTGGGTGGGGGGCTTGGGTGGGGTTGGGGGGCTTGGGTGGGGCGGGCTTGGGTGGGGCGGGCTTGGGTGGGGGGCTTGAGTGGGGTTGGGGGGCTTGGGTGGGGCGGGCTTGGGTGGGGCGGGGGAGGGGGTGGATGGGTGGGGGGCTTGGGTGGGTGGGGGACGAGGAGGGAGGGGTGAGTGTGGGGGAAAGAAGAGGGAGGGGAAAGAGGAGGGGGCTGGGGGTGCAAGGAGGCGGAGAGGAGGGGGGGCAAGAAGTGGGACTGGGGGAAGGAAGGTTGGGCGGAGCTGCGGTGGTGGGATGGAGATCCCGAAATCTAAACCCACACCCGCACCCGGCATCACGCCTAACACCCACACCCACACACACACACACACACCACACACACACCTTATCACAGGACCTGGAGTTCGGCATTGACTGCGACTCGCGTGTGGCGCTGGTGGGACCCAACGGCGCGGGTGAGTGGAGCCGTGCCGTGCGTGTGTGGGGGGGGGGGCAGCGGGCGAGGCGGGGAGGGAGGAAACACGGAGGAGGGCGAGGGCGAGGGCGTGGGGGCTCCTGGCGCGGGATCCTCTTGAGCTACGGGGCAAGTATCGCGAGGAGAGAACGCGGCGTGAGGTGTGGTGAGGTGGGTGGTAGTTTATTCCATTCTCGGTGGCCGCGAGGAGCCCAGCGCCTGCTACCCTGTGTCTTACCTCCTCGCACGCCTCCCCCCGCACACACACACCCGTTCTGGGTTATTGGGTTGAAATGGTCGCTTTGGTTCCCCTTGAATAAACTACTCCCCCCGCACCTCCTCTGCCCCCCCCCACCACGTTCGTCGCAGTCTGTTTCTCACCGGGACTGTTTACCAGTAACCCCCCACCACCACCACCACACACACAGGCAAGTCCACGCTGCTCAAGCTCATGACCGGCGACCTGACGCCCAGCGTGGGCACCGTGACGCGCCACCCGCACCTGTCCATCGGCCGCTACCACCAGCACTCCGTGGACCAGCTGGACGAGGACAAGACCGTGCTGGAGTTCTTCAAGTCCAGCTACCCCAACGGACGTGAGTCGAGGGTTGCGGCTGCCGGTCGGGGCGCTGCTGGCGGGCTGGTTTGGGTTTGGGATTGGGGGCTGTTCTGATGGTTGGTTGGTTGGGTCAATGCAGCCCACCAGCGGCATTCCCGTGCTGTGCCGAGGGCCGGCGTGTTTCACACGCGCCACGCATGCCATCACCCGGCAGCCGCGTCACCTCACGCCGCCTCACCTCCACGCCTCAACCCCGCCCCCCACGCCGCCCCCCACGCCGCCCCCCGCAGCCACCTTCAAGCGCGAGGAGGACGAGTGGCGCGCCTACGTGGGCCGCTTCGGCATCAGCGGCCGCCTGCAGACCACCAAGATCGGCATGCTGAGCGAGGGCCAGAAGTCGCGTCTGGTGTTCGCCATGATGTGCATGAAGGTGGGGAGGAGGGAGGGGGGGGGAGGAGGGGTGGCTGGGTTGGGGGAGGAGGGGGCCGGATGTGTGTGTGTGGTGTGGTGGGGTGGTGGGGGGGGGAGGTGGCGGGCGGCTGCGGTCTGGGAGGGGTGGGGGAGGAGGTGCGTGGGGGAGGAGGTTGTGTTGGGCAAGTGCGGGTGGGCGCGTGGTGCGCGTGGGTGGTTTGAGAGCAGATTTATGAGGATAGGGAATGACCAGGCTGATTCGCCAACGACTCCGCCAATCAAATGCCCAATGCACAGCAACCACCGCTTGCCGCCACAGCCAACCCCACACACAACCACCACGCCAACCGCCAACCACCCCACCCACCCCAACCAACCAACCAACAGAACAACAATCTGCTGCTGCTGGACGAGCCCACCAACCATCTGGACATTGAGGCCATCGACTCGCTTGCGGACGCCATCAAGCGCTACGAGGGCGGCATGGTGCTGGTGAGCCACGACTTCCGCCTGATCGACCAGGTGGCGAAGGAGATCTGGGTGTGCGAGGACAAGAAGGTGAGCAGGGGCCGGGGGCGGGAGGGGGAGGGGGCGGGAGGGGCCGGGGGCGGGAGGGGCCGGGGGCGGGAGGGGCCGGGGGCGGGAGCGGCCGGGGCCGGGAGGGGCCGGGGGCGGGAGGGGCCGGGGGCGGGGGCGGGAGGGGCCGGGGGGCAACGCAGGGCAGAGGGCGCCGAGATTGTGGCGAGGTGGGCTGGGTGGGGCGCAAGGGGGGGATGGTAACGTCAGGCGTGGACGAGTGTGTGTAGGTCAGGGTGTGCGTGTGGGGCGGGGCGCGGGGGCGGGGCGGGGGCGGGGCGGCTGGTGCTGGATGCGCGGCTCCGCTGATACCTAGGCCACAGATGGGGCTGCGGTCCGTGGACGGTGCCTTCTCCACCCCATGTACAACAACCGTGTACCCATTCTCCTCGCTCCCTTGTACCACCGCCACCACCCCTGCCCCTGCCCCTTGCAGGTGACCGTGTGGAAGGGCGACATCCGCGACTACAAGGCACTGCTGGCCAAGAAGATGGGCCTCAGCGGCGTGCCCGGCAAGAAGTAAGAAGTAAAAACGGCAAGAAGTAAACCATTAGCAATTTAGCATCGACCACAGGCCGTGATGTGCTGTGAGAGCTAGCTAGTTTGCTTTGGACTGCAGTTGTGGACTTTGGACGGTTGCAGGGCATGCGCTTGATTGACCGATTCGAGCGGCAGCGAGAGCGCTCAAGGAAAGCGACGAGTAGAGGCGTGAGAGCGGAGAACGCGCAATTCACATCAAGCCTGCAGGATAGAGGAGACATTGCCCAGCCTGCTTGACAGAGCGTGGCCTGGAGAGCCAGCGGAGCAGCGTTAGAGGGTGTGAGTTCACGTTTGCGTGTGTTTCGGTTGAGCATGAATGAATGGCACGGGCATGAGTGGTGGGCAGGCCGTGCTTTGGAACGGCGCTGCACGCGCGCTGCGGAGGCGCGCGCTGGACGTGTCTGTTGTTTGTGTCTGTTTGTGCAGTTGTGCTGGGGTCGACCTGGTTCGAGGCAGAGAATATAAGAGATGTGTTGCTTCTTCTGTTCTGAGGTGTGGTGTGGTGTGGTGTGGTGTTTGGAGAAAACGTTAGGAGATGTACTCTCAGACGCGCGGCTGTGCCCCGTCGTGCCGCGGGGCCCCCCGTGCGCGCCCCTCATCGCCGTATGTTGTGTCGGGGGAGGGAGCGCGTGCGCACAGGACCTCGTGTGCTAGTAGGGATACACGCGTGCGCTGGGTTGTGGTTTAACGGGTCATGCGCTGAGTGGTGCGACTGAGCTGACTGTGGGCTTGATGACACTTGTGTGCGTGGTCATGCCTTCGCAAATGGTATCTTCGCGCTTACTGGTCGAGGGTTGACGGTGAGAAGAGGAAGCGGAACTTGTGGGACAGAGAGGTTGTGAAAGCTTTCGGGGTAATTCGGTGTAGCTTGCGGACGCAGACAGATCAGGGGTGGAGGACGGAGAGCGGGTGAGCAGTTGTGGTTGGTGGTCACGCATGGCACGTGTATGTATGTGTGTGTGTGAGCCACCTGCGCTAGTGGCGCTGCCCATGGCGTGCTGTGGGCCTGTAACGGATCAGGCTAGCTGCTTCCACGCCCACAGACCACAGACCCGACCGCCACCAGTCCTACTCCACCCGTACAGCCGTACTCCACCAGTGCGGCCGACAGCCAGCCTCAAGGCCACGACCGCTACCGCGTGCGTCCCCAGGGGAACCCCGGTCCGTCCCGGTCCACTTCGGCCGACCGGGCCATGTGCGTCCGTCCGTCCGTCAAAGGCCAGGGCCCCCCTCCGCGCTCTCCTCCTGCGCAGGCCCCTCCCTTCAAAACGCATTCTAATCACAGTTAGTTGTTATTAAAATAGGAAGTTCGTCAAAGGCCAGGGACCCGCGCGGCCACCATGCACCATCGCCAGTCGTCACCGCGCGCTGTCTGTCCCTCTCGCCAACGTCATGCGTGGCTAGCTTCAGCAGCAGCGCACTGTGTGCTCCTCCCGCTTCACCCGGCACCCACATCATTCAACTTTTGACGCGGGTGTACAGGCCGCTGCGGGTGTACTTGAACTGGCTGCTGGTGACACGGCCCAGCGTCACCTCCACGCCCACGCCCAGCTGCACCTGCGTGGCGGCGAGCGAGGGCACGGCAGTGGAGACGGCGTCCTCAGCAGGCGCCGAGCCCCGTGCCTGACCACCTGGTCACTAGAAGGCTGACGTCCCCGCTCGCCGCTTCATTGTGGAAGTGACGGCGCCCATGGCGCCAACACCGCGGGAGCAAGGCCGCCACGCCAAGGCCACGCCCCCATTGAAGCCAAAGGCTCAAACGCACCAAAGGCCAACGGCCCGGCCGACCCCGGGGGCAAACTGCCCCTCGCTCGGTACGCCTGAGGGCGCCCCCGGACCCACGCACGGCCTGTAGCCCTGCCCGTACAGACACGTGCCACACACTAACACACACGTGCCGGCTCTGGCCAGGGCTTCCCCCAAGGCCCCCAAATCCGACACCATCATCCCGCCCACTTCGCATTCGCATTTTAGCGCATGCCCGTAAATGAACCCGCGAACATCGCTTCCCGCGCCGTCCCGCCGCCTCCCCCACCTGCAGCAGCAGCAGCAGGGAGCCGCTGGCTGCGGGGCCCAGGCCGGCCAGGCACACGTCGCCCTTGGCGCTGGTGCGCAGGTAGGTGCCGCCGAACACGAAGCTACTCTTGTCGCTGCGCTCAAACGATGTTTAAAAAGGGCAAGTATATGTATATATGTTAGGGCAGGCAAGCAGCAGCAGCCAGGACAGGGAAGGAGGCAGGTGCAGGGCAGGTGCTTTCGGTCAGGTGCGGTCAGGTGCGGTTGGTGCGGCGAGCGTGGTTGACAGTGTGGTGCGGAGAGGTCGCTCATGGGGCTTAGGCTCCCGGCAGTCGTGGGGGTGGGACAGGCCGGGGCGCTGTGGTAGGACATCGGCAAAAGACACATCTAGATGTCCCGGGGCGTAGTCCGCAGGGATTGTGTACTTCTGTGGCGTAGAATGTCTCCTACCGAAGTACACAATCCCTGCGGACTACGTCCTGGGACATCTAGATGTGTCTTTTGCCGCCCACAGGCGCTGTGTCAGAATCTCCAGACCTGCACCCAGCTTTCTCCACGCTTCAGGCAGGCCCGCACGTTCCTGCCAGTGGCACGCACGCACTTGTAGGACAGGGGCGTGTCGGGACAGTCGCTGTGGATGGCCAGGCCGAGGGTGGCGAGCAGCGGCGGGCAGGGGCCGTCACTGGGGATGAAGTCGCCGCCGCCGCCGTCGTCGTCGGGGGAGGGGCAGGTGACGCCGTCGGGGTACTCCAGCACCACGGGGATGGACCCCACCGCGTCGATGTGCTTGGCGTTGTCGCGGACGTTGAACAGCTGTTGGTGTGTGTGTGTGTGGGGGGGTGTTTCAGGGGGCGTGGGGGTGGGGGGATAATCAGAACGGCGACCGGACACTCGGAGGAGGATGCCTGTGGGAGTGTGACCTTGCATAGCTGTTAATTGTAAGGCTGGCAGTAAAAGTGTGCGCGGATGGAGCATGAAGCGGCGGGCAAGCTGCGGCGGAGTGGGTCCTGCTACTACCGCAATGTCCCCCACCCACACACCCCGCCCCCCATCTGCCCAGTTGCTCCCCCCTACCTGAAGGCCCTGCAGCGGCAGGCCGGACATAAAGTTTCCACCTGTGGCGGAACACATGTGTGCACGAAATGACGAAATGTGGTGTAGTGGTGTGATGTGTGGCGAGCCGTGGTGCCACGTGGCGGTGCCGCATCTGCGCCGCAACATGAGCCCTGCGGCGGCCGCAGCCAGCAACGAGAACGACGCATGCGGCAGCCCGCAGCACACCCCGCACGCACGCACGCACCTAGCAGGGTGTTGCTGGTGCCGGCGCAGGAGTCGGTGAGGGTGACGGCCAGCCCAAGAAGCAGCAGCGGCGGCTGCGGCGGCCCCTGGGGTGTGCCCACGTCGTGGGCGGCCGTCTCATCCAGTGTCAGCTCCCTGCCGCATACCGGCATATGCAGGGTGAGGGGGGCGGGGTCAGCGCGAGTTGTTTTGTTGGCTAAGCACGCATACGCTGATATTCGACAACTCTTGTTACAAATGGAACGCGTCTAACCTAACGCCTCCGCAACCGTGCGCGCACCAGCTCGCAGATGTGCAGTCGTCGATGGCGACGCTCGCGCCCGCGGCAGACAGACCGCCGCCACGAATTGAGTACTGCTGCACATCTACGGCGGCCTGTGCATGAAGCTGCGATGAGCTGGCAAGCAGCGAGGTGAGAGCCAGCAGCGCGAGCACGCGACTGAGAAATGGAAACCTGGCCGACATTCGGAGAGAGCGAATTCCCGGGTGGATGCCCGTCAATGTATTGGAAGGCGAGTCAAGAAACATAGAACGCGCTTTTGTTCGAGTGTGTCGGTCAGCGGCCATCGAGTGCGCGGTGGTTGGCGGTTGACACGCGCGTGCCAAGCCCGACGACAAAAGTTCAGCGGTGCCCCCGCTTTAGGCTGGCGCCAACAATTCTGTGGCATATCCGCTATATCCGCTATGGCCTCGCACACCACAGCCCGTGGTTCGGCCGCCCCGTACTGGCATCTTGCCCGACTTGCCGTTCGCCCCGTTCCACCTCCACTCGCAGCCCCGCAGCCGCCTACCTGTGCTACTGATGCTGTCCGCCTGCTCTGCTGGGTGCAGCTCGGCGCCCGATGGTAGATTGGTACGGCGGCGCATGGCGGCTGTACGCGTACGCCTGGGAGTGAGGAAGGAGTGGTGCGCGGCGCGTCGGTGATCTTTCCATATTGTGATAATGTACCGGCTTAACGGCATGACGGCAGTACTGCAGCGCGTGGCTTAAACAAGGCAAGCCTCAGGCAAGCCGTTTGCACTGCATTAGTGCTTAGTGCTGCGTCGGTGATGCAAGGGAACAGGTGTGCGACGTCCCTGAAGTGCTTAGTGCTGATAATGATGGCCAAGGGAACGCGAGACTCCAGTTGGCGTGGAAATTACGGTAGATTACACGCGGACGACCTCCTGCCTGTGGACGTCTCACACCTCGTTCAACGGCCAGGCAAGACCACGTGCCCATGACCGCGTGTCTCTGATGCAGTTAGTGATGCGGTAATGCAGCGCGCCGGCGGCTTCGCCCAGTGGCTTCGCCCAGTGGGTTCGCAGACACTTTGGCATTCCCGTGTGTGCACCCAAGCGTCAGCAGCACTCATTGTCGCTTTATTTTCATGTCACCCCGGAGTGCTTCCATCACCACAGGCCTCTACTCCCCACCCATCCACAGGCTCCTACAGCTTTCCTAGCCACACATGAACAATACACACACACACGCACACACACACACACACACACACAGCGCGACCGCTCAAGCATTTGCATACACCACGGTCTGCATTTGTCCCCTTCCTCGTGTATCCTAACACACACAGAGCTGCCGACTTTGGCGCCGCCGCCAGGCCCTCCACACACACGCCGCGGGCACCAGCACCAAAACGCCATCACGCCATCACGCCGCCGCCGGCATCACCCCCGCGGCTGCATCAGCCCCTCCCCAACCAGGTCGCCGTCGTGGGGGCAGGCGCCGGGCGCAAGCGGCTGGGCGGGGATGCCGCGGGCGAGCTGCATGCGAGGCAGGAGAGGGGAGGGGAGGGGGAGCCGTGGTGTGGGGTCAATAAGAAGTTTGCGGGGCCGGAGGCGTGGCCCTCAGGTCAGCCAGGAAAGGCGTTGGCCGCGTGCATGGACACAAACCACATGCGGCCCCTACACGTTCTTCGCAGTTTGTTTTTCACACGGACTGTTTACCAGTAACCCCTACAATCCTGCAACCCTGCAACCCTGCAACCCTGCTGCTACTGCTGCTGCTGCTGCCGCTGCTGCTGCTCCCCAGACACGCAGCCGACCAGACTCACCAGTCGGCAGCGGTGCACCGCGATGCGCGCCGCCGCGTCCTCCTCCAGCGCCGCCGCCGACCGCCCGCCCGCACCACCACCGCGGCCGCTGCCGCTGTTGCTGCCGCCTGCCTTGTCCACCGCCTCCTCCGTCGCCTGCTCCACCCCTGCCGCCCGCTGCTGCCCCTCCAACGGCGCACTCCACAGCCGCTCCGCCACGGCGCTGGCCCGCGGCCAGGTCCTGATGGGGGGTGAGCGGGGGGGGGCTGTGGTTACCAGGCCAAACTAAACCAAACCCAATGCATAAGAGGAGGTGAGCGTGGCCTAATGGGGGGGGGGTGTGGTTACCAGCCCAAACGAAACCAATTCCCAAGCGGGGGTTGGGTGGGTGTTGCATGCATTAGAGTTAGAAGGAGAAGGCGTAGCCAGGTGGGGGGCGAGTAAGCAGGCTGTTTACTTGCTGTGTTGTCAAGGAGAGAGCACGGATTCACACTTGTAACCTTGTTTGGGTAGCTGACACATGCAGTATGCATGGGACATTTGCCGCATGGCCCCAGCCGCCATCAGCCATCAGCCATCAGCCGCCAGCCCTGCACTGTCCCGCTCACTGAGCCCCCTCCCTGCGCAGTCCGTTTCTCAGCGGGAATGACTCACCACCCAACCCCCTCTCGCCCTCTCGCCCTCTCGCCCTCTCCCGCACCGACCCGTCCGCCTCGCATGCCCCGCACACCGCACTCCCTTGGCTGATGCCTTCCCAACGACCTTACAACTATGGGTTGGGCGGGTCTGGTCCATAACCCCTTGCCGTTTCCACACCCACCTGCACCCACCCACCCACCCACCCACCCACCTGGACAGCAGGTTGGTTGCGTCCACGTACTCGCCCCACATGCATGCCTCGCCTGTGCAGGCAGGCAGTAGGGGTGCAGGCAGGTGCGCGAGAGGAGGTGGGGTGGGTGGGGGTGAGCGCCGACGAGGGGGTGTCATTTGGCGGTGGCGGTGGGAGGCGCCCACGCGTTGTACGGCACAAGGAGTGTCGCGAACAATGGCGTGTGTGTTAGAAAATTACAAGGGAGAGAACTATGAAAGACTTGTGTGAATGGCGTGTGTGTGTGCGAGTGTGTGTGTGTGTATATATGTGCCTACTACACACGCCCGCCCGCGCAACCCCCCCCCTCCATCCCTGCACCAGGCCTCCAGCTCCCAGCCCCAGCCCCCAGCCCCAGCCCTCCTCTGCCTTGTCGAGCTCCTCCTCACTCTTCGGCCCCCACGCCTGCCCGCACCCCGCCCGTCCCACCACCTCTGCATCATACCACCACCTCTGCATCGCCGCTTCCCTTCCGCCCTGCCCCGCCCCGCCCGGCCCCGCCCTGCCCTGCCCCGCCCTGATCATCCCCATCCCCATCCTCGCCTGCCCGCCCCACCCCCGCCCACCTCCGATCACCAGCGCCCGCTGCGCCGCGCCAGCCCCGTCCAGCCCAGCCAGCGGCTCCGCGGCCCAGTAGCGCCGCCAGTCCTGACCCCATGACACCCAGTCCAGGTACCTGCATGGGGAGGAGGGAGGAGGAGCCGCCGGCGCGGCGTGCACCTACCCGTAAGCGCGTGCGTGGCCATACCGGCAGCGGATCACCATGCATTTAGATCTCGTCTCATGCGAGATCACCAAGCCTCATGCAATGCAATGTAAGATAGTTCCCACTGGCAGCAGTTGCCACGTCAGCCGCACCACCCACGCTTACGCACGCACCAGCCGGACGACACAATGGCTCGGAAGCCCGCCGCCGTCACCGCCGCCAGCTCCGCCGCCTGGCCGCGCTCGCCCAGCCCCGCGGCCCGCGCCGCCGCCACCGACCGCCGCAGCGCCGCCAGCTGCTCCGCCGCCAGCTGCTGCTGCGTCGTCGTCGTCGCCGCCGCCGCCGCCGCCGCCGCCGCATTGGAGCCCTTGTTGCCCTGGCCGCCGTCGTTAGCGTCGGCAGTAGCGTCGGCAGTAGCGTCGGCCGTAGCGTCGGCAGTAGCGTCGGCAGTAGCGTCAGCAGTAGCGTCGGCAGTAGCGTCGGCCGTAGCGTCGGCGGTGGTCGCGCCGGCGGTGGTCGCGCCGGCGCCACCAGCGCCCCTGGTGGTGGCGCCCCTGGTGGTGGCGCCCCTGGTGGTGCTGGTGCTGGTGTCGGTGTGGGTGCGAGGGCGGTGCTGGGTGGTGCGGGTAGCGCCAACGCCGGCACCGGCAAAGAAGCGGCCGGAGGTGTCGCTGTTGGCTGCGGAGATGGAGGTGGAGGTGGAGCCCGAGGAGGAAGAGCCGCCGGCGCCGATGCCGCGCGGCCGCAGCACTGCCACGTCCTGTTGCGCCTGCTGCGCCTGCTGCGCCTCCGCGTGGCTGCGTGTGGCGTCGGCGTCGGCGGCGGCATCCATGATGACGGTCACCACAGTGCCAGGTACCCCCAATTCCGCCACCGAGTCCGCCGCCGCCGCCGCCGCGGAGTGCGCCGCCGCCGCCGCCGCGGAGCCCGCCGCCGCCGCCGCCGCGGAGGACGCCGACTGGTCGTGGCGGCTGCGGGTCAGGGCGATGCCGCGGGTTCCCGGGTGCAGGTAGGGCTGCGCGCGCGTGAGGGCGTGGCGCTCCTCCTCGCTAGCGTCCTCGGGCTGCGCGAAGCTGTGGGTGCAGGCGAGCACAATGTAAGAGGCTTAGGAGAAGGAGAATAACGTAAAGAATGTAGGTAAAAGTAACTCTCACGGCAGACGGCTACCGAGTACCGACCCAAACACCGCCTCAGCAAACAGACAAACAAGAACCCCACACCTTCAGCCAACCCCACTGGCTCCTCTCCCCCCCCCCCGCAAAAAAACAAAGACCCAAAAAGCCCAGGCTTTGGTTTCTGGAGCGAACTACCCCCCACTTTCGCCTGTCGCTCGCTAGTTTGGTTTTGGTTTAGAATGGGCTGGTATTTACAAACCCGCCCTTTTTGGAATGAACTACCCCCCACCTCACCGCAGGCGCTGCCCCAGCAGTGTACGCCGACGCCAGTTGGTGCCGCCGTCGTCCACATCCACAATGGAAGGGCCGCCGTCGTCGATGCGGCCGCCAGGCACGACCTTGCGCTTCTTCTTCATCTTCTTCTTTTTCTTCATCTTCTTTTTGCGCCGCACAGGCTGCAGCAGGGCCAAAACAAACATGGGAGCAGGCGCAAGCGATGCCATACACGCCATTATTATACAGGGTCACGGGTCGCACCGGCTGTAGCATGGGAGCACGCGCAAGCGAGGCCACACACGCGTCAGGGGTCGGAGGTCGGGGGTCGTTCAAAGCGGGTCAGGGTGCGGTTACGCAACCCAAAGTACGGCACACCACGTGCGCCGCCGCGGTTTTGGACGCGGTTTCGCCATCCCACCTGTCACACGTGCGCCGCGCTCCCACCAACTACTACTGCTGCATGCACACTTGCATGACCCAACAACATTCTCCCCCTGCCTCTTACCATGCCGCCCTCTCCCAGACCCTCGTCACCACCAGCGCCGCCGCCGCCGCCACGGTGTAGGCCGCCGCCACGCATCATCCCGCCGCCGGTGCCGCCGCCACCGCCGCCAGCACCGGCACCGCCACCGCCGCCGCCGCCGGTGCCCCAGAGGCTGCTCCAGTCAAACAGCAGGCGGCGCCGCCGCACCCACTCCTGTGGCGCCGCAGGCATCGCACCCGGGATCCAGTGTGCACGCGGTCAGCAGCACGCCTCCTCCTTTCCCGCTACACCCTCTCCAACCCATCCTCTTCACCCAACCACCCAACCGCCCAACCACCCAACCAACCGCCCAACCGCCCAACCACCCTACCTACCCGCGCGAACGCCTCCGCCTCCAGCAGCTCCGCCGCCTCCTCGCGCTCGTCCTCGTCCAGCCCCGGGTCCGACTGCAGCGCCGCCGCCGCCGCCGCCACCCACCGCGCCGTGTCCTGCTCCTCCTCCTCCTCCTCGTCCTCCTCGGCGGTGGCGGTGGCAGTGGCGGTGCCAGTGGCAGTAGAAGAAGAGGAGGAGGAGGAGGAGGAGGTGGCAGTAGCAGAGGTGGTGGCAGTAGCAGAGGAGGTGGCGGTCGGGGTGGGGCTGCGGCGGGTGTTGGGGCCGCGGTCCGACTTCCATACCTGTGCAGGCAGGGGCGCAGGCGGCGTTGCAGGTGCATCGTGCGGCGGGGTTCCATGCATCTAAGTTAATGACGCGGTAGACGGTGGGGGCAGCGCGTGCGGTTTGAAGGTGTGTGGAGGGAGAGTGAGGAAGGCAGCCGAGCAGAGCAGGGGGGGTAATTGTTTCCAGCCCAATAAAAGGAAGGAGGGAAGAGCGAGAAGGCAATCCCTTGCCCTCACGGCCCCCTCACGGCCTCCCGCCGCGCCCCAGCAGCCCCCGGGTCGATTGGCTCTTGGGTTTTGGAATGAACTACCCCCCCCCACCCCCACGTACATGCGTTGAGGATTTCGCGTTTTCTGAGCCACTCTACACGACTTACACTCTACCGTATACACGGATCACCTTAGTGACTACCCTATTAGGCAGAAAACTACTCAAACGGGGGTCGCCGTCGTCCGCTGGAGCCGACTACACCTTCTGGTCATCGGTATGCCAACGTGTGTTGCAACGTCTGTTCTACGTCTACCTCGTCCTTAACTAAACATGCATGGCACCCCCACCCCCCCATCCCCCCACCCCCACCCCCCCACCTGCACAATGGTCTCCGGGGGCAGCTGGGCGCCGCCCGCCACGTCAAACGCCTCCTGCCACACCACCGGGGTGCGCGGCGGCGCGGCGGCGGCGGCATCAGCGGCGGCGGCGGCGGCGGCACCAGCGTCGGCGGCGTCGGCGTCGGCGTTGCGGCCGCTGATGACGTCACGCAGCACGCGGCCCATGTAGTGGGCCTGTGTGGTGGTGGTGGTGGTGGTGGTGATGGCGGTGGTGGTGGTGGCATTGGTGGGCGGGTGGTGGTGCAGGTGCAGGTGGGTAGTTTATTCCGCAGGAGGAGAGGGATATACTCGTGTTCTTGGGGGTGTTGGACCCGCGGGGGCGGGGCGGGGCGGGGCAGGGGGGAGAGAGAGAGAGAGAGCTTCGCAGGGGTTCCATGCATTTAAATTAATGACGAGGTAGACGTAGAACAGACAGGGGTTGGGGTAGCGGTGTCGACCCCCCGGCCCCGTCGCCCCCGAGCTGCAGCGCCCGGCACGGCCCCGTGCCGTGCCGTGCCGTACCGTCACGCCAGAGGTGACACGCGGCTGGTCCTCCCCTCCCAACTGCCCCTCCCTTCCCCTGCCGCCCTTCCCTCCCCTGCCCCCCTCCCGCCAGTTTTGTAACGGGAATGGCTTACCCTTTACCTTTCCCCCCCTTGATCAATTCATTGGGTGGGGAAATTCATACCCCCTCCCCCCCTCCCCCCATTTTTATTAAACACCATTTTTCCATGGATGGCTACTCTCCCCCCGCCCCCATTCCACCCCCATCCCGCCCCCCCCATTCCGCCCCCCCTCCCGCCCATTCCGCCCCCCCCCCCAGGCCAAACCACCTCCGCGCTCTGGGTTGGGCTGGCTGGTTCGGGTTCTCTTGGTCGTTTCGCTTTTGGTTTCTGGAATGAACTACCCCCCTCCCTCCACCTGCAGCGCCAGGTACGCGGCCGAGTCGTCGCTGCTGAGGCCGTGGCCGTCCATCCACTGGCGCACACCCGGGTCGGCGGCCCAGCAGCCCACGTCCACCTGCAGGGGGGGGGAGCCGGGGGGAGCCAGGGGTGGGGGCGGGGGGTTGCGGGGTGGGGGCGGGGGGTTGCGGGGTGGCGGGAGATGGGGAGGCGGGCGATGGGGAGGAACCGGGGGGTGGGGAGGAACCGGGGTGGTGGTGGTGGTGGCGGGCAGGTAAGCAGGTAAATGCGAGCAAGCGACACGGTCGGCCAAACACCGACACGCGCCCCGTCCCTGACACGCGCCCACCCACCCCCCTCGCCACCCACACCCACACTGACACCCCCACCCAAACCCAAACCCCACACCCGCCCCCGCCCCTTCTCCTGGTCGTTTCGCTTCTGGTTTCTGGAATGAACTACCCCCCACACACGCCCACACCTTGTGATTTCTAACACGCCCACACCCGGGACCCACCTCGTCCCCGCCCAGGTGCATCAGGCGCTCCGGCAGCAGCGAGGCGGCGGCGCGCAGCACAGCGCCCACAGCGGCGTAGGAGGACTCCTTTTGTTGGGGGGTGGGGGGGTGGGGGGAGGGAAGGAGGGGGAGGAGGAGGAGGAGGGGTATTCATTCCAAGCCCAAGCAAAAATCCATAGACCCTGAACCCGAAACCAGCCAGGGAGGAGGAGGAGGACGGGGAGGAGGGGGTGCAGGGGGGAGGGTTCCATGCGTTTAGGTTAGGCAGAGTAGAGGTAGACAGGTAGGCACGGTACAGCAGGTCTTGGCAAAGCAGGTCTTGTCGTTACCGATGACCGCGTTGTCAAGTCTTGAGCTCCAGCACCAGCGCGGTTGCTCACCGCCGGCGGCTGCTCTCCCATTTGTCCTTACTAAAGTAGCGTTGGTATCCGTGATCGCAGTGTTGCTAGTGATAACGCTCGTGTAAGGCTCAGTACCGCTCGGATGCTGATGCAATGCGCGTGCAATGGCCCCTGCGCTGAGGTCTACCCACCATCGCCGCCTATACCGTACCTTGGTGGGGTCGATGGTGCCGGTCCTACCACCGCCGCCGCCGCCGCAGTCGCTCAGCAGGCCGGGGACTCCCGCCCCCCAGGCACGGGTGTGGCCGGGGGTGTCGAGCTCCAGCAGCACACGCACACCGCGTGCCGCCGCGTACGACACCAGGCTGCGCCCCGTACGGCACAAGGCACACAGACTCACACAGGCTCACAAAGGCACACACACACACACACACACATGTGTGTACGGCATGATGTGTGCGCACGTCTCAATGGATCCAACTTGGCAGAGTGCGCTCGGGTCATTCTTAATAGTTAGCACGTCATCCACACGCATTTCCCCACCCCAAACCCCCAGCCCCCTGCACCCAGCCCCCTGCCCCCAGCCCCCCCCCACACACACCTGTCCACGTCTGCCCGGCTGTAGGTCATGCGGGGGCCGTACGCGCCGCGGCCCGACAGCGCCGGCAGCCCCGCCGCCTCCGCCACACCCGCCAGCGGGAAGGACTGGGGGTTCGGGGAGAGGGGAGGCGAGGGGAGGGCAGGGGGGCAGGACGGGAAGCTAGGAAGGGGCCCAGGGCCTCACACTGTCGGGCTGCCGGCAGC
Source organism: Chlamydomonas schloesseri (assembly GCA_016834595.1). Classification (NCBI taxonomy): domain Eukaryota; kingdom Viridiplantae; phylum Chlorophyta; class Chlorophyceae; order Chlamydomonadales; family Chlamydomonadaceae; genus Chlamydomonas; species Chlamydomonas schloesseri. Next base: position 388,786 of record JAEHOD010000024.1, on the reverse strand, counting down.
AACAGCACACCTCACACCACACCGAGTCGCACGTGCCGTAGCTCCCTCACCCCCCCCCCAGCAAGGAAGCGCCCCGTGCATGTGCAGCTCCCCCATGCAGCACATGCCTGACACGAAACCCTAGGCGCCCCCCCGCAACCCCCACAGGCTAAGGACACCTGGTCGACCCTTCCTATCCTAGTGATTTTCTAACACACACCTGGTCGTCCACTGCGTGCCAGTGCAGCACGTTCATCTTGGTCGCCGCCAGGGCGTCCACGGTGGCCCGCAGCGCCGGCAGCGGCAGGAAGTGGCGGGCGCTGTCCACCAGCAGGCCCCTGCGTGCGTGTGGGTGGGTGTGGATGTGGGGTGAGTGTGTGTGTGTGGGTGTGGGTGGGCGGTGTGGGTGGGGTGCGTGTGGGTGCGGGGTGAGTGTGGGTGTGGGTGGGGTGGGTGTGGGTGGGGTAGTTCATTCCACAAACCAAAGCGACCATTGCAACCCAAAAACCAGAACCCAGAACCATAGAGCGGGGTGGAGAGGGGTATACTCGTGTTCTTGGCAACAATGGGGTGGGGTAGTTCATGCCAGAAACCAAAGGGAGGTGTGTGGGGCGGGGGAGGGTTTGCAACGACATGTGGCGCGAAGTGTGTGTGGTCAGGTGCGGGTGGGTGGCAGTGGCGGCGGCCACCCACCCACTGCCACCCACCCACCCATCCACCCACTGCCATCCACCCACTGCCACCCACCCACTGCCACCCACCCACTGCCACCCACCCACTGCCACCCACCCACCCATCCACCCACTGCCATCCACCCACTGCCACCCACCCACTGCCACCCACCCACTGCCACCCACCCACCCATCCACCCACTGCCATCCACCCACTGCCATCCACCCACTGCCACCCACCCACTGCCACCCACCCACCCACTGCCACCCACCCACTGCCACCCACCGGTGCGGGAAGCGCGGCCAGTCGCTCACGTTCGCAACCACCAGCAGCAGCTGCGGCTGCGGCTGCGGCTGAGGCTGTAGCAGCACCTGCTTGGGGCCGCTGCTGCTGCTGCTGCCGCTGCTGCCGCTGCTGCTGCTGCGGCCGGCGGCATTGGCTGTAGCTCCTGCCGCCACCGCCCCCGCCCCCTCCTGCTCCACCATCACCACCAGCTGGCTCAGCGTCTCCAGTGCGTGTAGCGCCCCCCACTGCACGCACGCACAGCAGCAGGGGAGGAGGGGGGAGAAGGGGGTTGTGAAGAGGCGGGCCACACGAGGGCACGAGCATTACGACGACATCAGTACGACATCAGCAATACAACGTGTGTGGCGGCTTAGCATGCAGCGGCATGGCTCAACATGGCTCACGTGCAGGGTCCATCCATTTGCCCGCGGGCAAGAGAGGGCGCACGCACACACAAAACCACACAAGGCCGGAGCATGCGTCCGTTCGTGCAAAGAGAGTCGGTCTTTGCCATTCCTATTACGGGGTGGGTGGGTGGCCATCGCGCATGTGTGCCACCGGCGGGACGAAGGCCGTGGGGCCGCAGTGAAGCCCGCACCACTGGTGCCGAGCACGGCCTGTTGTGATCACTACCGAGTGATTTATTGACTACCTGGGTGGCGGCGTGGATGTGGATGTCCACCGAGCCGCCGCCGGGCACCTGCGGGACAAGACAAACGCGGGGGTTGGGGGTGCCATGCAATTAAGTTGATGACGAGGTAGAGGTAGAACAGACGGGGGGTGGGGGTTGAAACCACCACACACGCTCCTGGTTTCCAGGGTCGTTAAAGCTAGTATGAACTTATATTGAAAGCTGAATTCCGGTGGCCCAGAAACGTTGGAACCACCTCCTCTCCCCTCAAGGCTGCTAGGGCGGCGTCGCCCCCCTCCCCTCGAGTTTTTGGGTTGCAATAGTCCTTAAGGTTTCCGCATGAGCGTAGCGAATAGCCGGAAACCGTGGTTTCCTGCGTTCGGAGTGTGCGTGGTGGTTCCCCCCGGGTTGGGGGGGGGAACGTGTTTGGGCTTGGGGGCCCATGCGCGGCATGGGCCGCCCTGGCCCGGTGAAGTAGCGGAGCGCGTGTTGGCGCTCGCTACTTTGCGAGTTTCCTTCTGTCAGCACTGACGCCGTCGTTCCTGGCTGCGCTCTTCTTGCGCTGCCACACGGCGGTTCGGGCTCGCCCTCCCAGCCCCGCACGAAGATCTCAGTTCTCTGCTTGCAGGTACCCTATCCCCCTTGGGCGGCGGAGCCGCCCCCACCTATCGTGTAACGACGCAATGCATGGAAACCTTTGGTTCCGGGATAAACTACCCCCCCACACACACACTCACCAGCCTGCCCCATGAGTTTTGTCCGCACCCACAAGCCCCCCCCTCCCTCCCTCCCTCCCTCCCTCCCGGGGCCGGGCAGCTCGAGGCGCCAAGCCCCGTCCCGCCCATCAGCCTTGCAGCCCCATCCCGACACCCCCAGGCCCCCCCTCCCCCCCCCCCACACACAAACACTCCGCCAGCCACGTTGCCGGCCGACGGGCTAACACAGCAGGTTTCCGCTGTCGGCAACGCCACCAAGCCCGCTCCTCTTTTTACACCTTCCCACCCCACCCCCACCCTCCACCCCACCTGCCTCCACCCTCACCCCCAAAATTCAAGGAAGCCACACGCCTCCCCCTGTTCTACGTATACCCCGTCATTAATGTAACAGGCATTGCACCCCCCCTCCCCGCCGCGCACGCACGCACCTGTATGTCGTACGCCTCGTCCGCCCCCAGCTGCAGCGCCGCACCCTGGTCCTTGATGTGAAGGACCAGGCCCGTCACCGAGCCGCCGCCGCCGCCACTGGCAGTAGCGGCAGCAGTAGCAGCAGCGGCAGTAGCACCTGCGTCGTCACACACACGGTGTGCAGAATCACGTGCGGGCCCAGGCGGCAGTGGCAGCAGCAGCAGCAGGGCGCGAGGGGACGCGTGGCGTGGAGGGCCGTGCAGGCAGGTGAGCAGCGAGGAGCGCGCTGGGTGCAGGCATTGTGTGGGCGCCGCCCCGGGCTTTTGCAAACCCCACCAAACCGCACCACACCCCACCAAACCCATCAAGCCCCACCGAGCCACCACAGGTTTGCACCGCACCTCCTTGCTTGGCACCCCAGGTCGCAGGGCGGTAGTTGCTCTGGCGCGCATTGCTGCGAAACCTATCCATGCAGAAGGCCAAAAGGAAGGGAGACAGAGAGGCGTGAAGAGAGAGAGATGTAATGTAGAGAGATGTAATGTGTGCTTGGTAAGTGGAAAGGAAAGAACATGGACAGAGCGGCGGTGGTGGACGGGGGGGGGCAAAGGTGTGGATACAGTCTGCGGCTTCCGGGACCTTGGCGCCAACTGGGTTTCCAAGGGCCGGGCCACGGCCACTCCCACGCATGCTATACCATGCTGTCAACCTCTTGTATGTGCCGCCCGCAGATATGCTGCCGGGGCGGTTTCTCAGGTCAAGGAGACTCACCGTTCCACGGCCATCCACACCACCTCGGTGCACGGCACGGGCTTGCAGGAGACCGGCACCTCGCGCTCGTCCAGCGCGAGCACCTCATCCGTAACGACCTGAATGGTTGTGCCATTCCTTTGTATGAATAAAGATCTGAGGTGCAAAGTGCACAAGCGGGCTTGCGGCGCAGCAGCCGCGGCGACACTGCCCGAGGCCCCGCCATTTCGTGTCCAGGGACTGTTGCCCGGCTCGGGCGCATTCAACGGCCAGCCCGACATGCCCGACATGCCACAGTGAGTGCAAATGGTGCAGCAGCCAGGAAGGACGCACCAGGCGCTGCGGCTTGGGCCACAGACCAAGCTCAGGCAGTGGAGCTGCACTTGCGCATGCCGCTAGCAGCGCCAGCAGCGCCGGTAACGTCGCGTGCCTGGCTTCTATCATGGCCATGATATCAATTCGCCATGGAAACGGAACAAGGTGGTGCTTAAACGAGAGGAACCGCACAGAAAAACCAACTGTTGCCGGCTTGACGTGCAGCACGATACTTCTACCAGTCAAAGCCTAACAAGGAGAAGCCAATCACATAAGGGGCTGGAAAGCGCGTTCTAGCCGTTCTCAGCAAACAGATTGCCGATGCACGAAACTTTCCATGGCTCCGACAGCTCGGCGCGCATTGGCAATTTCTCGGTATCCCACCTTTACATTGCATTACTAAATAACAAGTCCAATAAATTAACGGGGCAGATATTGCTTCCGCGCCTGAACAAAAGCATCCTCTGCCTGCGCAAGCTTCGCTAGAATGCAGTCCCTAGTAGCTCATAGATCAACTTCTGGAGCGGTGCGGCGCAGCGCAGTGGCGCCAGCGCGCGTGCCTAGGCTCGCGGTGCCTGTGCGCGCCTCAGCCGAGCCTGCTGCGCCCAAGCCGAAGCCGAAGGCGCCCCAGCAGATGCTGGTACGTGTAAAGTGTATACATTATGAGCACTGGCTGGGTCCCGATGGGCTGCCGCGAGCGTTCAGGCAGCGTCTAGCATATCCATGCACGCACGTCGTGAAGCATCCTGCACGCTCAGCCACCCAACAAAGTTACGATGTAACAGAGAGGCAGCGCCAACAATTCTCGGCGACGGGGCGCGCGATGAAGTTCCGCAGCTCTCCCGGGCGGGCATGCCCACAGTCGCGCTGCTGAGCGGCCCACCCCGAATGGCGAGGGCTCACCACGGCAGCCGCCGGCAGGGCTCAGCGAGCCCTAAGCTGGGGACATCCGCTGCCGCCGCAGCTGCAGCCACTGCTAGGAGGGGCGTGACGGAGAGGGGCGCAGAGGGCCGTCAGCCCCGTGCGTCTTGGGTGTGCGTGCGTGCCGCAGCCGCGTGTGCAGCTCCGGCGCTCCCACCCCGGCTCCCGGCCTCGACTACACCTGGCCTCCCCCCTCCCCCCCCCCCCGCATCACGCCCACATCTCTAGCCAGCCAGCAAGCCAGCCGGACGGCGCCGCAACGGCAGAGCAGCAGCAGCAGCAGCAGCAGCAGCAGCAGCAGCAGCAGCAGCAGCAGCAGCAGCAGAGGCCGCGGAAACAGCAGCGGCGGCAGCCGCAGCAGTCCATGCGCCCCGCCCCTATCACCTGAGCCATCGGCACTTCAGGCTGAGAGCGGCCTCCGCTGTAGAGCAAGCACTGGCGGGGGCCGTGGAGGCGGCGGGCAATACGGGGTGTGTGTGGGGTGGGGGGGCGCAATTGTCGCACTAGAGTGGCTGTGCTCACGTCGCTATCCGCCCCCGAGCCTCACGCCCAACCCACACCCGGCCGCTCCACCCCGATGGCCCCGGTCGCTGGCCTCAGCCCCCGCTCCCCACCACGTTTTGCCGGCGGCAACATCACACCACCAACGTCACAACATCACAAACATCACAACGCGTCACGCCGCCTCGCATGCCCCTCCCCAGCTTACGCCTCCCTCCCTCCCTGCCACCCCCTCCCAACCCACCCTCGCTAACTTGTCACCACCCCCACCACCACCACCACCACCACCACCACCCCTCCCTGCACACACACACCCAGGTCTACTCGCCGCCGCACCCGCTCATCAAGCACTGGCTGGCCATCCTGCGGTCCAACTTCACGCCGCCGCCCATGTTCCGGTGGGTGGGTGGGTGGGGGACTACAATGTGATTAATGGATTGGGGGCGGCGCGGCGCGGGGCGGGGCGGGGCGCGGGTGTGGGTGTGGGTGGGGAGGGGGAGGGGGTTGTGTGCGGCCCAGGGCGGCTGGGTAGGCGGGGGCCTGTGTTTGGGAAGGGCAGAGGGCATTGCGCGGGTTGTGTGGTGTGGGGGTCCCAACCCCACAGCACATGCACTCTTACGGACGGTCATACGCTCCCCTAACCCCTGTCCCTGTCCCCTATCCCTTCTGTTGGCTGCTCATGTCCTCCCCCCCTCCCTGCCACCTGCCGCCTGCGCCCCCCCCCCACGCATTGGGTTTGGTTTAGTTTGGGCTGGTAACCACAACCCCCCCCCCACGCCTCCTCCTCCTAACTCCTTATGCATGTTCCCCCGTCCCTCCCCCGCCCGCCCGCCGCTCTCATCCACAGCTCGGCCTGCGCGGAGCTGGGCCGCCTGCTCATCTACGAGGCCATGCGCGAGTTCCAGCCCACCATGGAGCAGCAGGTGCGGGGGGGGGGCGGGGAAGAGCCGGGGGATTGGGAGGGGGAGGCGGGGAAGAGCCGGGGGAGGGGGAGGGGAAGAAAGCGTGTGTGTATGGCACGCGTGCGCGTGGGGCTGGGGGCGGGGCGCGCGTGTCGCAGCCCCATCACGCGGCAGCAGATGGGGGCCGGGGCAGGAGGAAGCAGGGAGGTGAACTGGAGGGGAAAGCATGGGAACAGCGTGGGGGTACCGTACATGGCACGTCTGTCACGTGCGTGTGTTTGGCACGCGAGTGGCGGCCGCTCCACCGCAACACAAACACACCCACGCCGACGCCCTTCACACGTCCTCCACAGTCGCACGTCCACACGCACTGAAACGTGCACGCACGCACACACACACACACACACACACACACACACACACACACACACACACACACACACTCCCTCACGCCCTGCCGCCCTCACTCCCTGCAGGTGGAGACGCCGCTGGGCGCCATTGCGGACGCCACCATCTGCGACCCCGACCAGCCCATCAAGGTGGGTCCCTGGGGGGATGTGACTGGGGGGTGACCGGGGGGTGGGATCCCTGGGCGGGGGGCCCGGGCGGGGGTCCCTGGGGGGGTCCGGGAGATAGTGACAGGAGCTAGTGGGGTTGAGGGGAAAAGCGGGCCAACGGCCTTCCCTCTTCCGCCCGACAGACCACTCAAGCATCGCGAACATTGCCACCTCGCCACGCTGCGTCACTGCTGCCTTCTAATCCCCGAACCCCAACCCAGCTACCACTTCGCCTTCCACTTGAATTGTCGCCAACTGTTTCCCCCCTGGGTTTCGCAATGGTCGATTGGCTTTTGGTTTCTGGAATGAACTAACCCCCGCCCCACCCCACCCCACCCGACATACCCGCACACACACACACACACACACACACGCCACAAGTCTTTCATAGTACTCTCCCTTGTGATCTCTAACACCACAGGTGGTGCCCATCCTGCGTGCCGGCCTGGTGCTCCTGGAGCAGGCGGGCCAGGTGGGGAGGGGCGGGGGTGCGGGGTTGGGGTTGTGTGTGTGTGGGGGGGGCGTGGGGGGGGGGGGCCGTGGGGGGGGGGGTTGCTTTGGAGTTGGTTGGGGCATGGGGGATGAAGAGCCACCCCAGGCTTAACTAAATAACACTTGAGCTGGCGAAGCACACAGGCAAGGGCGGCAGAGAGGCAAAGCAATGGTGTTGGCCTGTTGGGTGCGTACATTACTGTGTATGTTTGTCACGAGGGGTATGGTCGTTGGGGCCGTTGGTCGGGGTCGTATGTGTTCGGGGAAGGGCTCCCAGGCAACACGCAGCCGCAACGCGGCGGCTTATGTATAGTGTGCGATGTCAGGGCGAGGGTTGCGCCTAGCGCCACGCACGCGCCGCCCCGGTACCGCCGCCATGGATGCCGCCACGTATGCGGTGTACAGCGTTCGTTCGTTCCACGCCGGCTCGACAGCTGCTCTCGCCGCCCCGTCGCCGGCCTCGCAGCGCACGTGGCGTGGCGTTGCGCAGGCCGCCGGCGCCCCACCCCGCCCCCTGCTCCGCCCAAGCCTCATCTTCCTCCCGCCCCCTCCTGCCCCTGTGCCCCCTCCCGCCCCCTCCTTCCCGCCCCCCAGGTGCTGCCCTTCCACCAGACCTACCACGTGGGCTACGTGCGCGACCCCGCCACCCTCAAGGTGTGTGTGTGTGTGTGTGCGGGAGCATGTGTGGCTGTGTAACAACGGGTTTACAGGCGGCCTGACGAGTCTCGTGATCGAGTACCGGGACAGCTGTGTGTGTGTGTGTGTGTGTGTGTGTGTGTGTGTGTGTGTGTGTGTGTGTGTGTGTGTGTGTGTGTGTGTGTTAGAGATCACAAGGGAGAGAACAGCAGACATAGGACAATGCGTGTGTGTGTGCGGGAGCATGTGTGTGGCTGTGTGTGTGTGTGTGTGTAGCAACGGGTTTACAGGCGGCCTGACGAGTCTCGTGATCGAGTACTCGGGACAGCCAGCGACAGCGAGGCATTTAGGCCATACGCTGCCGCTATCACGCGTCTCCCCTGCCCAGAGCGCAGCCAAGCTCCGGAGTCCACCGGGGGGACGCTCCAACCAACCTGGACCACGCCAGTAGCCTCAGAAGGGTTACTGCTGGTACTACAACGCAGGGCCCAGCGGGCTCACAAAGCTCTAGGCTGAAGGGCCAACACCGCAGCAACACGCGCACCGGACAGACGTCACACCGCACGCGACAGCACAGCGACAGGTGGCTACGGGGCTGAGTCCAGCGACCCCGCAGCCTTTCACAGCCTCGACAGCTACCTAACCAGCATTCGACGCCAGGGCAGAGTACGCCAAAGGGCAGCCACAAACGCGTCTGACTACTAGGCCGGTCTTGGCCGAAAAACGCCCGGGGTGCTCCGGCACCCAACCCACCCTCAGCTCCCGTGACCCGAAACCCTGGCGCACACTCCCCTTGACCCTCCCAGCCCTTCTCAACCCTGCTGGTCCCTAGATTCAGCCGCTATGTCCGCGGCTCATTGCTATGGTGATCACTCTACTCGATAGGGCTGATCCCGGTCACTCCTCCAGCTCCAGCTCCATAGCTTGCGGTAGCGCGCAGAGCAGCATCCCGTCCACCACCGCTAGGATCGGGTGGGTGGCGTCAACTCCTTCCCAGCCCTTTCGGGGCACACCGAGTTGCGCGAACTGCAGCAGCCGCGACCAAAAGTCTGCGACTGCGCGAGCGCACGCAAGCTCGGTGTGGTTGACGCCTGGCTGCGGCGGCGTCAGCTGCGTGGGCGGGACCTCATCTGGGTCAGCATCCGCCCCCGCTGCTGCCGCCGCCGCTGCCTCGGTGGGTGCTGCTGCCGCCGCCGCCGCTTGGTCTCCCTGGGCCGCTGCAGCGCGCGTCATCCCGCGCAGCCGCACCCGGCCGTGTTCTATGGCGGCAAGCGCCGCCATCGCCACCACATCCCACACGCACTGCTGGACGCCCGAGGGCGCCTGCACTAGCCATAGCTGGGCTTGGCTGATGGGCTGGGGCCCCGGGGTGTGCGCGTTGATCTGCGCCACCACCGCCTTTGCCACCGCGCAGCCCCAGAAGTGGTGCTGCCGCGGCTCAGGCGGGGTGGCGGCGACTGGACCCGTTGTGGCGCTGCCATGGCCATACTGCCCACAGCCGCACGGCTCTCGTCGAGCCGTGGGCATGTGAGTGTTGCCCGGCAGCGGCACGGCGTCGATGGCCAGCCGCCACAAAGTCTCGAAATGGCGCCGCTCCCACCGGACGCGCTGCCACAGGCGCGCAAGGGTGCCCCGAAAGGCGCCGAGCGCCGCTGCCGCGTCTTCAGGCAGGTCCTCACGCCGCGCCTCTGAGCGGGGCGGCAGGCCAAGGGCCGCCCGCTCATAGTCCTCGTGGAGTCCGGCACGGCGTGTCGCGATACTGTCCAGCTGTAGGGCTGTGGCCATGCGGACGGACAGCTTCTCCAGGGGGATTTTGACGGACTCGGTGCCTGGTAGCACCCATCCCATGCGCGGCATGATGATGGTGCTGATGACGGAGGGGGTGGAGGGGGCGGGGGGCGGGGCGGGGCCGGGGCCCGCCAGCTGTGCGGCGTGGGCCCGTGCGGCGTTTAGCCACGCCGGTGGGATGTCATCAGCCAGGCCCTGGAGGGCGGCTAGCGTGGGGCCACGGCGACGCTGGCGTGCGTCTGTTGGGGCCAGGTGGGCTCTCAGCCACCCGTCCCAGTCGATAACGGCGGCCGTGTCGAGCGGGCGCGCGTCGTATGCTCGCACCAGGTCGCCAATGGTGAGCAGCTGCGCACAGGCACGTAGTGCCCTGTGGCGGTAGTCAAGGCCGCGGCCCTGCGTGCACTGCGCGGCGCCAGCAAGTGCAGCTTCTGGCGCCGGCTCCTCCTCTGCCTCCAGGTCTGGGTCTGCCTCGCCACCCTCCGCCAGGGGCGGCGGGGAGAGGAGCGGGTTGCCCCACAGGGGCGCCGTATAGCACCAGGCCCCTGGCTCTGGTGCGGGTTCCAGCGCCTGCACCGGCGGCAGCCAGCCTAGCGCCGTCGCCGTGCGCTCGGCGTCCTCAGGGAGGGGCAGGCTGGGGACAACGTCGCCCGCGCCCGTCGCTGCTGGCACTGCCGTCAGAGCGCTGCTAGGCCGCATGGAGGGGTGGTGATGGTGGAGGAATGTGGCGTACGCGACACACCAGGGCTGCGGCAGCGTGGTGGCGGGGGCGGCATCGTGGGCGGCTAGGCGGGCGGCCCACGTGGCGTGCCGGCCGCGCACGTGCTGTATGAGGGGCAGGGCTCCGAAGCCGCCGGCGGTGGGGTGTCCGTACAGCAGCTCGGTTGGGATGCCCGTCAGGCGCTGCTCCGTGTGTGTGTGTGTTGGTAAACGGAAACGGAGAGGAATCCCCGCAATCGCTCGCAGTTACTGACGGATACGCACCGAATACTTCTTGGACGGTACCGCGTAGCCCCGGTAGTCATACTTACCCGCAGAAATAGCCTGGAACCCGTCGGGTGTTCGCGAAGCAAACCGACCCCGACATGCACCCATATGCTTGTGACATGCGCCTAAAAACGTTTACCCAGCACGCCTAATTCCCTGATTCCCGCCCGCTGTCCGTAGTCTCACCTACAGGCGGCAGAGGAAGCATAGGCAAAGGGCGGCAGCGCGAAAGTGTCACGGGCATGGCAAAGAAAAAGAGGCGGCAATGCTAACGGCGTGCAGCAAGCAAGCTAACTAGACACGCAGCCCGCCCAATCCCAACCCAGGAAACGGCTCTCCTCCCTAGTGGAGGAGAGGACGAGGCAGGGCAGGCGGCGCGCTTAAGACAACTCGGCGGAATGGGGCGCAGTGGCGGGCGCGGTTGCAGAGCTGCGGAACGTGCCAAAACCCCACGCAAAACCCCCGTAATTCCGGGTGGCGTCGCCCAACCCGATAAGCCGCAGTGACCCCGCTGACCGCGGCTGTGTGTGAGTGAGGCACGCCGTGGGCTGGCGGGGGCTGGCCCCCCGCTCCCCGCTCCACGGCAGCACCGAGACTAGGGATGCGCGCGGCCGCAGTGGCCGCGTCGGTATACACACGCACGCAACACAAGTACCCCCCTGAATGCTAACGCCACATGGCGGTGGCCCAGAGCTCCACAGGCGGTGGTCCGCGCCAGCGTTCAGGGGCGCATGACGGCACTCGGGCGCCGGCGGGGTAGGGCGACGGCGTGCGGGTTGGTAGGCCGGGTGACGAAGAAGCGGTGGGTGAGCTCCGCCAGCGTGCCAGGTGGCGGTGGTGGCGGGGTCGGGCCGTGGTTGGCGGCGGCTTGGGGCGCGCCGGTAGCGGTGTGGGCGGTGGCGGGCAGCCGCAGGGGCAATGCGGCCGCGGTCGTCGTTGGTATAGTCGGTGCAGCGCCGACGTTAGCTCCGTGACGTGTGTGTGTGTGTGTGTATGTGTTTTGGGGGGGCTTCGGTCGTGATCATGGGTTTAGGATGAGGGGTGGGTGGGTGTGGAATGGGGGGGAGGCACAAGAGGGCCCTGGTGGCGGCGGGAGGTGGAGCGCGGGGAGCGGGAGCTGGTGGGGGTGTGATGTGGTGTGTGCGCATGGTGGTGGCGGGGAAGGAGGCGGGGGAGGGGCGGTTGCGTGGTTGCCGCGGTTGCCGCGGTGACTCAGCGCGCCGCAGCACAGCCAAGCGGCCCGACGGCGTGTGCATTGGGCCATTGGGCCGCATTGTGCATTGGGCCGCAGTGATCCTCAATGTGCCCAGCGCGTGACCGTGACCGTGACCGTGACCGTGACCGTGACCGTGACCGTGACCGTGACCGTGACCGTGACCGACACGGCGGACCAGGTCCCCGCCCGCCCGCCTCTCCAGCCCCCGTCAAACCTCCTCCGCACCCCCAAACCCCCCATTGCAACCCCTCCCCGCCAACCCTCCATACCCTCCACCCACCCATATGACTCGCCGCCGCCACTTTGCTGGTCCTTGCACATCCTTGCAACCCCTCCGGGGCTTTCCCCATCCTGCTTCGCAACCCGCTCCCAACCCCGCCATCCCTCCATCCCCCCCACATCCCCCCCGCCCACACATCCTTCCTAAACACCACCCCTCCCCAACCTAAACACCACAATCCTCCCCCACCTAAACACCACCCCTCCTACCTCCTTAACCCGCAACAGGCCACGCCCTACCTGAACAAGCTACCCGCCAAGCTGGCGCCCACCGACCTCTTCCTCATCACCGACCCCATGCTGGCCACCGGGGGGACCATCGTGCAGGTGGGCGTGTGTGTGTGTGTGTGTGTTAGAAAAGCACAAGGAGAGGAAGGGTCGACACCGTGCGTGCAGCATGCATGTGTGTGTGTGTGTGTGTGTGTGTGTGTGTGTGTGTGTGTGTGTGTGTGTGTGTGTGTGTGTGTGTGTGTGTGTGTGGGTGGGTGGGTGGGTGGGTGGGTGGGTGGGTGGGTGGGTGGGTGGGCGTGTGGGTGGGTGTGTTTGGGTGTGTATGGTGGTGGCGGTGGCGGTGGGGTGCAAGGGCTGTGTGGCGAAGGGGGAGGGCTTCTGGCATAGATGCGGCGTTGTGTGCACACGATGCTGGATGTGGAGTTGCGGGAAGGAGGTGAGGCGCGGCAGCGCGGCGCCTTGGTGGCCGCCCGTGTCCGTGTCCGTGTCCAGAGGCGCAGCACCACCACCATCCTCCATCTTGCGCAACACATGTGTGGGCATGTGAGAGAAATGTGGCCCCGCCACGCCCCCCAACCCCACCCGACCCCCGACCCGACCCGACCCCCCCCCTTTAGGTCATTGAGGACATTGTGGCTCGCGGCGGTCGGCCCGAGAACATCCGCGTGGTGGCGGTGGTGGTGGCGCCGCCCGCGCTCAAGAAGCTGGCGGACAAGTTCCCCGGGCTCAAGGTGTGTGTGTGGGGGGGGGGGGCAGGTTGGGGGGGGGGGCAAATTGAGGGTTGTGAGGCCGCTGGGGTGAGGCCGTGAGGGCGTGAGGGTAGGCGAATGGGGTGCGGGAAAGGCGGGGACACATGCGGACACGTTGTCCAGCTCTTGCGTGTGGACTGGACTGGACCGGACCGGGCTGCGCTGCGTGCTCAGCTCGCCCCCAAATCAGATCCTAAGCCCCCACCTACTACACCCACTTGATTCCACCCCACACCCGCTTCCACACCCTCTCCCACACCCTCTCCCATACCCTCTCCCATACCCTCTCCCACACCCTCTCTCCCACACCCTCACCCACACACCCCTCCCAGATCTACACCGCCATGATTGACGAGCAGGTGGACGAGCGCGGCTACATCGTGCCCGGCCTGGGAGACGCCGGCGACCGCGCGTACGGCACCCCGCACAACTGATAAAAGCAGCGAGCTAGCAGCAGCAGCAGCAGCAGATGAGGTGGTTGTGGTGGTGGTTGAGGTGGTTGAAAACGAAGTCTACGCGTGTTTGGAATGAACTACATACTGACTGGCTACTGCTGTGGACTGGTGTTGGGTTGATGGGTTCCAGGTAGGCGAGCAAGCGGTGGGCCGGGGGGAGGGGAAGGGGAGGGGCTGGCCGGTTTGCATGCTGGAGGCTGACTGGTGGCTGGTGGCTGCTGGCTGCTGGGGGGGGGGAGAGGGCTGCGCGGGGCGCGTGGGTAATTGGTTGGGGCATTGGCTAACGGTGGCGGTGCAGCCAGTGAGGTTGAGAGAAGCGTGTGGATGGGTGGGCTCGCATGGGGTGCCCCTGGTTCGGCCGTGAAGGCAGGCGCGGCTGCCGAACGTAGGTTGGGGAAGGGGACGAACCGACGGGGCACAAGTCTGAGCAGCGTTTGGAACGGCTGTGCGTGTGAACCGGATAGGATTCCCCTGAGCCAGATGTTAATTTATCGAAATGCGGGGGCACAAATGATTACCTCAACGCCAGAGTGGTCGAGTGCGGGTGCCGATTGCGAGGAGTTCCGAGGGCGAAGTCGATAGTCAGCGTGCCAGTTGGATGTTTATTCGAGGACCCAGCGGGTGACGAGTGCTCCCCTGGCGTCAGGGAAAAGGGGAAAAGGGGCTCAGCCCTCCATCGTGGTTCCCAGCGTGGTTCCGGGTCGCGCGCCCGCAATCTTGCGAGCCGGGCCGCATGCGCATGCAAGTACCGTAATACCAGCTGCTGTTAATAGATGTCGTATATATGCTCCTTCAGTCCAGGCGCGCCGCCGCTCGCGCGCCTCGCGCCACAACGTCCTTTTGTGCAACGCGTTGAGCACCTCAAGCCGCGCTCTGGCTTGGACCTTGAGTTCTTAACTCAAGTGAACAGAAACACAGCCTCCTGCTTTGACTCCAAAACCATTAACCATGGCGCAGCGCGCGAGCGGGCTGCTGCTGCCAAGGCTGCTGCCGCGAGTCGGGCGGCCTCAGGGGCGGAAGCAGGCGCTTTCCAGTGAGGCGCGCGGCAGCAGGGCGCCTGCTGTCGTTCTCGCTTATTCAGCATTATTCGTGCGGCATATGACTACGACTCGGCCCCATGTCAAGCGCTCGGTGTCAACCATGCGGCCGGCAGCGGCCATGCGCACTGCCGCCCCCGGCAGCTGCCTGGTGCGGCTGCGGTTTGATGAGGGCAGCAGCGGTAGCGACGGCTCATCACCAAATCCACCCGCCGATGCGGCACCTAAGACACCTACTACTGTTGCTGCTGCTGCTGCTGCTGCTGGTGGGACCCGGACTCCCACCTCCACCAATGCTAGCAGTAGCGCCGCCGTCGTTGAAGTGGACCGCGCGCTGTTGTGGCATGCGTCGCCGGTGTTGAGGCGCATGCTGCAGCAGGAGGACGAGGAGGAGCGGGAGCGGATGCGGGGGCGGGAGCGGGGGCGGGCCAGCACAGCAGCAGCAGCAGCGGCAGCAGCAGCAGGTGGCGGCGGCGGTGGAGGAGTTGGAGCCGGAGCAGGCGGCGGCGGAGAAGGAGGCGACACACTGCTGCGGCGGCAGCAGGCGGCGGCGCAGGAGCTGGTGTTGCCGGCAGCAGCAGCAGCAGCAGCAGCCCGCAAGAAAGGCGAGGAGGAGGGGGAGGAGGAGGCGGCAGCGGACGCGGCGGCGGCGGCGGCCGTGTGGGCGGCGGCGGTGCGGGTGCTGGCGCATGAGGATGAGAGCGAGCCGGCGGTGACCTGGGTAAGGGCGTGCGTGGCGGGTTACATTGAATAATGCGCACGGTAAGGGCGTGCATGGCGGGTTACATTGATTAATGCGTTGCAGGAGGAGCTGCTGCTTGTCAGCTTGGCAGCTAGGTGGGTAGGTAGGCAGGCAGGCAATAGGGTGCACCCCGCCGGCCGCATCCTGCTGTTCGTTACTAGCTAGCTACCCCGCTGACCACGCACCTCGAATCCCGCCCCGCACTATTACACGCATTACACGCATCTGTGCTCCTCTGGCCCCTGCACTACCTACACGCCCCGCTGGCCCCTTTCCCCCCTCACACGCACTCCGTTCCGGCGCGGCTCCTCCCAACTGGAAACGAACTCGATGAACTAACAACCCCACCACACACACACACACACACACACACACGCACACACACACACACACACACACACACGGGTAACAACCGTACGCGTTGCGTCGCATTCCCTGCTTGGCGTTCCGGTCCCTTCGCACGCACAAGTCTTTCATAGTTCTCTCCCTTGTGATCTTTAACACACACACACACACACACACACACACACACACACACACACACACACACACACACACACACACACACACAATGTAACAACGGGTTTACAGGCGGCCTGACGAGTCTCGTGAGCGAGTACTCGGGACAGCCAGCGACAGCGAGGCATTTAGGCCACACGCTGCCGCTATCACGCGTCTCCCCTGCCCAGAGCGCAGCCAAGCTCTGGAGTCCACCGGGGGGACGCTCCAACCAACCTGGACCACGCCAGTAACCTCAGAAGGGTTACTGCTGGTACTACAACGCAGGGCCCAGTGGGCTCACAAAGCTCTAGGCTGGAGGGCCAGCACCGCAGCAACACGAGCACCGGACAGACGACACACCGCACGCAACAGCACAGCGACAGGTGGCTACAATGTGGCCGCGCACTTCGCTTTACCCCCGTCTCCTGCTGCTTGCGAGACACGACTTCAACGTCCGGTGGCGTGCTTACGTTTTCGTTTCGCAATTTAGAGCATGTCCGTAACACACACACACACACACACACACACACACGGGTAAGTATGGTCGGCTCGGCAGGTCGGTCGGCGTTGGTAAAGTATGCAAGGTATGTAACTCGCGACCGTCCGTAATCGCACCGCACGCATTGTCCTATGTCTGCTGTTCTCTCCCTTGTGATCTCTAACACACACACACACACACACACACACACACACACACACACACACACACACACACACACACACACACACACACACACACACACACACGGCCCCCGCACGCACACACGTGAACACGTGTACTATACCGTGTGTACGGCGCCCCAGGACAACGTGGGCGCGCTGCTGCGCCTGGGCCACGAGTACGACATGGCGGCGGTGCGGCAGGCGTGCGGCACCTTCCTGTGCCTCCACGGCCCCGAGGGGCTGTCCCTGGCGTCGCCGCTGGAGAGCCCACGCAACGTGCTGCGGGCCGCGACGCTGGCGGAGCGGTGGCTGGGCGCGCGCGTCACGTGGGGCGGCTTTGCCACCCCCAGCCTGTACAAGAGTGACGACAACGACCAGCCGACTGGCGGCGACGGCGGCGGCGGCGGCGGCGGCGGGGCTGGCAGCAGTGGCGACCGCGACGCTGGCGGCGACGGCGGCGGCGGCGGCGGCAAAAATGACAGGGGTGGCGACACCGCTGCTGCTGCTGCTGCTGCTTCACGCGCCGGCGCCGCCAAGCCTCTGGTGACGGCCGCCGCCGCAGCAGCAACTGGTGCTGGTGTTGACGGCAAGGGCGTGCAGGGAACTGCACCGCCCCCGCCCAAGCCGCCGCCGCCCCCACCGGCGCTGTCCCTGCGTGACCACGTGTCACGCAGCCTCAATGCCGCGCTGGCGGCCGCCCTGGAGCCGCTGAACTTCATGTACCCGACCTACGAGGTAGAAGTTACCGACCGCAACTACTACAAAAACTTGGAAGCCATGCGTGTTGTCAACTGGTCCAACGGCGCCCCGCCCGTGGTCCGCACGCTGCGTCAGCTGACGCGCCACCCGCGGTACCGGCATCTGGTGTCGGCGTCGGTGCAGGTGAGTGAGCGAGCGAGCGAGTTGCTTGTTTGGCTGCTGATTGATTGCAAGCGCGTGCCCGTGGATGCGTGGTGGCTGGAGATGCGGCGGGGGGCGGGGGGCGGGGGGTAGTTCATTCCAGAAACCAAAAGCGAACGAAACGACCAAGAGAACCCAAACCAGCCAGCCCAACCCAGAGCGCGGAGGTGGTGTGGTCTTAACCTGTGGGTCTCGGGCGCCCTTGACCCCGGGGGGGGGGGGCGGCGGGGTAGCCATCCATTTATGGGGAGGCAGCAGAATCCAAAGCAGCCCACCGTGCGTGCGTGGAAGCGCAAAACCGTGTAGCGCATCGACTCGGGAGGGAGGTAGATATACGCGTCACATACATCCCCGTGCGTGCCACATGGGGCGGGAGGGCTCATGTGTGTGTGGTTACAAGGTGGTGCGCACTTCTCGTGCCTTCCAACCTCTTGAAAACCGAAGGCCCGGGCCGGGGTGACCCTTATAACGCCTAGTAAACTATGATTGTTCAACTCTCTTGACCGGCCCTCGCAAGGGGCACATTCCTGCTCCTAAATTCCCATATGGAGTCGAGCAGCGCAGCAAGCCTAGCCGGGTCCGCATTCCGCATCACTTCCTGCATGCCCTTGCTAAAATCGACGCCGCTGTCCGTCCTCAGTTGGTCGTAAGCCGTATATGTCATCAGGACGTGGTGTTCGTCCTCCACTTCGTTCGCTATGCACAGCGGGCACGTCCTCTCCTCCCTAGGCCTATCCCATGCGCGATTAGCAGTAATTGGCCAACAGCATAGACGAAATCGCATCAGGAGTTTGTGTCGCGCAACAGTGATGTAAGCCCGGCAGTGGTCATGTAACACCAGCGGCGCGGCGCCCGTCGCACTTAGCCCCATCCAATGCTTATATTTGCACATATGAATGCCTGGTTGCTTGCCGTCTGAGGGGAAGGCGTGTGGGTCTGCTTGCAGCCGCTCATGGCCCCACGCCCGCATCAGGTGCTCCCTGAAGGTGGAGAGGGCAGGCCCGTCGGGTAGGGGTGTACTGGCCCTCCATTCTTCCCTCGTCTCATGTGTCCCTGGCCAGTTCCAGACATCAATGCCTTGTGCTGCTATGAAACGAAACAAACGTGCACACCACCCATCACTCGCCCGGTTCCTCCACGCGTCACGAATTTCATCTACCAGCGTGTCGAAAGCCAGACTCCTGGTTTGTGCGCAGATCCTATTGTAGAAGCCCATACATTGCTTCGCTATGAAAAAGTGTAGCGGTAGTTGGGCTAGCTCGGCAAACAAAAGCCGGTGTGACGGTTTAGCGGCACCCACAGTCTGGCGCATGTACTGAATTTGTAGCTTCACTGCTTCGTCTCTCAAGCATGCCTCAAACGGCCCCTGTGCCAGGTTATTGCAGTAGCGGCAGCAGCAGCGGCAGCGGCAGTAGCGGCAGCAGCTCTGCGCAGTGCGGCCTGCCTCAACAGCAGCCTAGTAGTGTGCAGCAGCCCGGCAACGCTACAAGCAGCCAGCACACAAACAACCAGCGGACCGACGCTCAGCAACAGCAGCCTGGCCTGGTGGTGGACTGGGCGCTGCTCTGGCATGCGTCGCCGGTGCTGGCCCGGCGGCTGGAAACATCGTCTGCTGGGGCGCGGGAGGGCTAGCTGGAGCGAGCGAGCCAGCTGGATGGACGTCGCTCATCATTGATTGATTGGTTGTGCGCAGCACACACACACACACACACACACACACACACACACACACACACACACACACACACACACACACACACACACACACACACACAACAGCTTGGCGTTCCTGTCCCTTCGCACGCACAAGTCTTTCATAGTTCTCTCCCTTGTGATCTCCAACACACACACAACAGCGCGCATGTTTGCACCATACATACGTACACGCACTGCCGCCCCGACCGACCGACCGACCGACCGACCGACCGCCGTGCCCACCACCCCTGGTGCCCACCGTGCGTGCGTGCGTACTTGCACACACACGAACACACACACGACATGCACAGGACGTGGTCACGGCCGCCTTGCTGGCCTGCCTGGACGACGTGGCCGAGGCGTGCAGCGTCGCCTGCGTCCCGTTAGACTACTGAGGCTAGCTGGCTAAAACCGTAATGTGTGGACCTACCGGATGGATGTCACCACCGATCAATATATACACGCACTTATGTGCGGCAGGCCTGGATTACTACAGGGGGTTGTTCGTTACAGCCTGCCCACCCTGCAGGATAGGTGGTGGACAGCGGGCTGCTGCTGACGCCGCAACGCACACATGCGTGCATTCACACATGTGGATGCATGGGCCCCTCCTACCTCCCGGCGGCGGAGCAGTAGTGCGCGTGCTTGGGTGATGTAAGCTAGCTAGCTAGCGGGCCGCCGGCAGGCAGCGGTAGTAGGTGCGTAGGTGTGTAGGTGTGTAGCAGAATAATGAAGGCCGCCATTGTTGTTGTGGCGGAGGGAATGGAGGACGGAGCTGCGTGCGCTCCGGATGGGTGTGCGCCGGAGGACGGGGTGCGTGCGGACGGGGTGCGGACGGACTTACTTGCGCTGCTCGCGGCCAAGGATGGTTATTGGTCAACCACCATTCCGCCACATCTGTTGCCATCACAGAGGGAGAACCACATTCCACTTTTGCTGCCAGCTGCCGATCTATCCATACATGTTCTGGACCATCCACCAAAGTCAGTCAGCACAGCACAGCAGGATAACAAAACAATCAAAACATGGCGCTCCTCGCGGCCGGCGGCCTTGGCAACCGCCGCCTCAGTAGCTGCTGCTCGGGACCACGGGTCCTGCCGCGGCCTGCTCGGCCGCCGGTGGCGGTGGCGGCCACCCGCCGACAGCGGTGCCGCGCTAGCAGCAGTGCTGCTGCTGCTGCTGCTGCTGCTGCTGCTTCTGGTGCTGCCTCCACAACGCCACCGGAGCGCGCTGGCGGCGGCGGTGTCGGCAAACGGGCACCGGGCAGCCGCCTCGTGGTGCTCGCTCGGTTTCGGCAGCAGCAGCTGCAGCAGCAATAACGGCAGCGGCAGCGGCAGCAGCTCTGCGCAGGGCGGCCTGCCTCAACAGCAGCCTAGTAGTGTGCAGCAGCCCGGCAACGCTACAAGCAGCCAGCACTCAAACAACCAGCGGACCGACGCTCAGCATCAGCAGCCTGGCCTGGTGGTGGACTGGGCGCTGCTGTGGCATGCGTCGCCGGTGCTGGCCCAGCGGCTGGAAACATCGTCTGCTGGGGCGCGGGAGCCTGATGATGGGGCGCTGCTGCAGCTGCAGCTGCCTCCGGAGGAGGACCCGCGCGTGTGGGAGGCTGTGTTGAAGCTGCTGACGCACGCGGACCTGCCGGTCACCTGGGTGAGTAGTGTATGCATGCAGCCCCGGGATGGAGTGAAGTACGCAGCGGGTGCTTGGTGGTGCTGGGGAGGGGGGTGTTGAAGGATTGAGTGAGGATTAGCGCACATGGCGGACGAGCTAGGTAGTAGGGGCGCGGTGCCGCTGCTGCTGCTGGCAGCAGGCTTGGTGCTTTCGTTTCGCATTGATGCGGCTCAGCGGCTGCGGTCAGCAGCGTATCAATCACAGTGCGGGATCAACGATTCATAAACGTAGCGCCCAACCAACACTCCTCCGGTTAGTTCTGCTGCTGACTGCCGCCTCTGACATGCCTCATGTCTCATCAGGCCAACCTGGGCCCGCTGCTGCGCGTGTCCCACGTCTACGACATCGCCGCCGTGCGCTCCGCCTGCGCGCTGTTCATCTCCCTACCTCAACATCTCCAGCGCCTCCCTCACGCCGCCGCTGGAGAGCGCCCAGAACCTGTTGCACCTGGCCTCACTGGCGGAGCTAGCGGCACCTGGGCGTGCGCTGCGCCGGCAGTAGCAGCAGCAGCGGCAGTAGCAGCACCGGCAGTAGCAGCAGCAGCAGTGGCAGAAGCAGCGGCAGCAGCAGCGGCAGCAGCAGTAGCAGCAGCAGCGGCAGCAGTAGCAGCGGGGCTGGTGGCCCAGAGCCGCCCCCTTATCTGCAGCCGCACGTGGCGCGCATTCCCGCAGCGCTGGCGGCAGCCCTGGCGCAGCTGCTGTACACGTCCTCAAACAGCGGCTATTCTTACGGGGGGGCAAGGCAGGTGGTTGCGCAGCTGACGGAGCTGACGCGGCACCCCCAGTACAAGGCCATTGTGACGGACGGAGGAGCTGCAGGTGCGTCAGGTGCTGTCTAGGGCGGGGGGGCGGGCGGGCCCGGAGGGAGGGGTGTGGGGTGTGGTACGTAGGATTACAGGGCTCATATCTTCCCCTGGGGGTGGCTGGTGGACCGGAAAGAAGGCACGCCTCCCCCATCTTTTCCGAAAGACGAAGATATGAGCGCATTTCCATGACATGAGCCCTGCGTAGGAACCAGGGGTTGGGAAGGAGGGCGTGTTGCGCTTGCCACCTTGCGCTGGCTATGCGTTAAATAGCACGCAGCAGATCCACGACAATCCCATACGTATACACCCCCGCTTCCGCTTCCTTTAGCTTGGTTTAGTTTGGGCTGGTAACCACAACCCCCCCCTCCCCTGTCCATGCAGGACCACATTCTGGCCTCAGCGCTGGCTGGCTTCTGGAGTGTGGTGGCACGGTAGAACTAAATGGGCGGCGGGCCATGCTTTGTGCATGCATGGTGTGATACGGATTGTGCTGCTGGATCTACCTCGCCATTTCACCAACACTCGGTGCTTGGAAGCGCGTGCCACTTTGGACGAAGAGGAGAGAATGCGTGTGCGTGCAAGTTGTGCTTTTGTTGTTACATACGTGGCGCTCCGTCCAGGTGCCGCATCAAGCCGGTTCAACGCATCACCCCGCCAATTGCACACGTCTGTGCAAGAAGCTGTAACTTGCTTGTTGCATACTGCCCGCCAGCATTCCGGGGCCATGATCGGTTTATAAGGACTGCCCAGCTCAGCGCAGCGGCGCCAGCTCAGCACAGCCGCGTCACGCCCCGCCGCCCCGCCCCAGCTCCAGCTGCTCTCCGCCGTCCTGATGCAGCCCCCACACTAGCAGCAGCAGCAGCTGCAGCGCCCGCCGCAACTGACGCAACAGCCACCACGTACCGGCAGGGCAGCGCTCTCCCCACCACGACGGCTGCCCGCGTGCGTGCCGCCGCCCCCAGCCGCGCCCCGTTGAAGCCGCCGGCAACCGTGCTACTGCCGGTGAAGCCGATACTGCTACTGCCGGCAGCGCTGCTGCCGCTACAGCCCGCCCGCCGCACTCCTGCCTGGTAGGCGCAGCGCGAGGAGGCCGCCCCCGTCGCCGTCGCAGCCGCGTCTTGCTGTGCTACAGCCCGAGGCGGCGGCGGCCGCGACCGGCCGCTGCTACTGCCGCTGCTACTGCCGGCGCCCCCGCTGCTGCCACTGCCACCCTCAGAGCCGCCGCCTTCACTGCCCCCGCCGCTGCTACTGCCGCCAGCGGACGAGCCAGGCCCTGGCCCAGCCGCCGCCGAGGGGCCCGTCCGGCCGCCCTGTTCGGAGCCCGCCGCCGCGCTGTTGCCACCGCCGTTGCTACTGCCATGCCCGTTCCCGCCATTGCTGCTGCTGCTGCTACTGCCGCTGCCTGCCGCCTCTGGCGAGGGCGGACCCGCATACACCATGAAGACGCGGCCGCTCATGTCGCCAACCGACGGCGTGCTGGTCCGCCCGCCAGCCGCCGCCGCGCCGCCGCCGCCCGCCGCCGCACCACCAGCGCCACCCGCCCGCCGCGCCGCCTCCTCCGCCTCGTGCTCCTCATCCCCGCCCGCCACCCGCAGCACCAGCCGCACCGCGCCCGCCACCGCCGCCGTGGCGGCCGCCGCGAACAGCGCCAGCGGCCGCGGGTCCGCGACAGCGGCGCCGCCAGCACCAACCGCCGCCGCCGCCGTCGCCGCCACTGGCGGCGCCAGGCCGGCGGCGCAGGCGGCGAAGCCCGCGCCGAGCATGAGCGGCACGCACGCGACGTAGGAGGCGGCGGCGATGGAGGCGGCGGCGGCCTCCGACAGCCGGAAGCGCCGGGCGTTTTCCAGCCCCTGCGGCGCCACCGGCGCCATCAGCGCCATCACCATGGCCGCCAGCGGCAGTAGCACCGCCCGCTCCACGGCGGGGCCGGCTGCTGCTGCTGTAGCGGCGGCGGCCGCTGGCGCCGCAGCCACCGCCTCCGCGGCCGCTGTCGTGGCCGCTGCGGCGGCGGCAGAGGCCGCAGCAGCGGCAACCGCGGCCGCGGCGGGCTCCGCGGCGGCTGCAGCCGCCGCCGCAGCAGCTGTGGTGGCTGTAGCAGCGGCAGCTGTAGCAGTGGAGGCGGTGAGGGCCAGGGTGGCGGCCAGGGACAGGCCCACGGTGAGCGGCACCAGCAGCCTCGGGCCCAGCAGCCGGGCCACGTCGGGCAGCTGCTGCATCAGGGCCTGCAGCGGCGGCAGCGTGTGGCAGTTGTGGTAGTTGGGTGGTTGGTGGGTGGTTGGGTGGTTGGTTGGGTGGTTGGTGGTTGATTGGGTGGTTGGTAGTTGCAGCAGCGAGCAGTCGTTGGGTGCAGCAGCAGTGGTGGTGGTTGCAGCAGGTAGTTGGGTTGGCTCCCCCCCACGGTGACGTTCGGCTCCTATCCATGAGTATTGATGCCTTATGTTTGTCGCCATTGCCTTTGCCTCGCTCGCTAGTTTGATGTTTGGTAAAAGATGGCCTGATATTTACAACCCCCCTGCCCGCCTCCCCACAATGCCCAAATGCGCCCTCCCTCCTTCCTCTCCCTCCCTCCCGCCGTCCCTCTCTCTCACCGTCTGCCTGCTCCGCCAGCCCGCCACCAGCCCCGCCACGGGCCCCGCCATGAGCGCGCCCGCCGCCACCAGGCTGAGGGGCGTGTTGGCAGCTGCCAGCGGCGCCGTGACCAGGTGCAGGGAGGTGGGCAGAGGCACCTGTATGTGTAGGGGGGCGGTGCGTGTGGGTGGGGGGGAGTGCCATGCATGTGTAATTAATGACGAGGGGGGTTCCATGCATGTTAAATTAATGAAGAAGGAGATGTAGACAGGGTGGGAGGGGAGTTGCAAGGGTATGTAGCGAAGGGTAGCAGGTAGGCAAGGGGGGGGGGTCACACGCATTAGAGCTAGGAGGAGGGGCCGGTGGGTGCGTGTGTGGGACTAAGAGGGCACAGAAGGTGGTGGCGGTGGGTGGGCGTGCGTGCTTGGGAGCGTGCTTTGGTCCTGCTGCCTTAGCCTCCATTTCCTCGATTCTCACTTCCCTTCCCTGTCCTGGTCGCGAGCAACTGCTTGGCTACCTACCTTCCCGGCAGCTGCCCTCCCAGTGTCCTCCCAGTGCCCCCCCACCCAGACGTTCCCCAGCGCCCCCCCCGCCTCCCCCCACATGCGCTCGTGCTATATGTTCATGCTAGGGGCTATCCGCGCCTCGGTGTGACAACGAGCTGGAGTGCGGCCGCCCGGACGGCCGCCCATTCGGGAACGACTACGTCTGCTGGTCTACCGTACCTGTTCTACCACTTCGCACCTGTTCTACCATATATCCTTGCACCCCCCCCTTGGAGTTTGGGCTGGTAATCACCCCCCCCCCCCCCCACACACACGCACACACGCACCTGCGCCAGGTTCAGGGCCAGCCCCGCCAGCAGCGCCCACAGTGTGGGCTGCGCCGCCAGCAGCTGCAGCGCGTCCAGCGGCCGCCCGCCGCCCACCTCCACCCTGTGTTGGTTGGTCGGTTGGTCGGTTGGTTGGTTGGTTTGGATTCCAGTGCAACCCCCCTCCTCTGCAACCTGGACATATGGTTTCAAAGCTCCGTTGCCATACACTGCCGGCCCCCCCCCACACAAGTGTGTCCCTCTCCTCCGCGCATTCTGGTTCTGGGTTCTGGGATTTTGGGTTGCAATGGTCGCTTTAATTTCTGGAATGAACTAACCCCCCCCCACGACTACTGAACCCAACAACCCCCCCCCCACACACACCTGCGAGCCGCGTTGGCCACCGCCGCCGCGCCGTCCGCCGCCAGTGCCACCTGTGTGCCGATGTGCGTACGGAGCGCGTGAGCCCCACCCCCACGTCTCAACTCATCAGCCAGCCAGCCAGCCAGCCAGCCAGTCGGTCCGCCCGCCCGCCCGTCCAGGATTAGCGCCACGTCAGCACATCGCTTTGCCCCCCACGACGTCCCTGCAGTTCTATTGCTCGCCCGCAGGACACGCTAACAACTGCCAGGAGAAAAAACTCGCATTCCGCATTCCGCATGCATAAACACCCCCCCCCGCTCTATGGCTCTGGGTTCTGGGTTTCTGGGTTGCAATTATCGCTTTGGTTTCTGGAATAAACTACCCCCCCACACACACATGCCCGACAGGTAAAAAAGTCACATGTCCCGCCCCCCGTCCCGTCCCGCCCCGCCCCGCCCCCTGCCCCGTCCCGCCCCCCGCCCCGCCCCCGCCCTGACCTGCCACAGCTCCAGGGGCGCCTCCAGGACGCCGTCACGCCAGCGGCCCGACTTGACCTGTGGGCGGGCGAGTGTGTTTTGTTTGTTTGGGGGGGGGGGCCATGCATGTTTATTGATGACGAGGTAGACATAGAACAGACGTTACAACACCCGTTGGTGGGGGGCGTGTGGGTGCGTGAATGTTGAAGGTTGCTGGTTGCTTGCGTGGTTGATGCCTGAAACGGATAAGCGACGCACGCATGACGCACACGCCGCACGGATCCGTCCATCCCACCACGTCTGCCCACCTGCCCCAGTGCCCCCACGCCCAGCTCACACACACCTGCCACCACCCGGCCCCACCCAACCCACCTGCCCAGCCCTTAGCCCCGCCCCAACCGCCCCCGCCCCTACCCCTAGCACACCTGCCCACGCCCCAACCGCCCACGCCCCAACCGCCCACGCCCCAACCGCCCACCCCCAGCTCCCTGCCCCAGCTCCCAGCCCCAGACCCCCAACCCAAACGCCCAGCCCACCCACCTGCCCCGTGCTCATGGTGCGCACCCCCAGCCCGTTCATGGAGCCGTTGGCCCACTCGCCCTCGTACACGCCGCCCTGTGCAGCAGCGGGGCGGGCGGGGGGTGCCATGCATGTTTAATTAATGACGGGGGGGGGCGCAGCAGGCGGGTCGCGTTGTATGGGAGGGAAGGTGGGTGATGGGTGATGGGGGCGGGCGATCGAGGGGAAACGTGGAGGGGGCGTGGGGTTTGTGGGCGTGGGCAGGCAAGAGCGCGCAAGAGCTCAGGACGAGGTGTGATGAGGCGGCGACGCAGTGTGTTCGTGTGTGTGTTCGTGACACTCTCACTGAGGATCGCAGAAGCCGCGTGTGTGTTGGTACAGGGCGTGGGGGGTTGGCAGTGTCAGCCGGACACACAGTGGCCCCACACAAGCCGCTGCGGCAAGGCGCCGCACCAAGTGGCTGAGCCACTCGTCAGCTCCCTCAGCGCTCTCGCCTCCTTGTCCACTGCCAGTGCCCGCCCCCCCCCCCCCCACACACACAGCAGACCATGTGCACAACAGGCAACTGACACACAGTAGCTACGGGGCTGGGCTTTGTTTGTGGGCCCGCTGCGGCTGTGGCGGCGAAGGCGTAGCTGCCGCATGCGGCGGCAATGGGCCGCGCCCACCCGGGGTGACCCCCCCTCTCCCGGTTTCGTTTCGGTTACTCTGCGGGCCGGGCGAGTTTCAGTTAACACTGCGGTGCACGGCCCCGCCGATTTGGGGCCACCGGGGTGGCCACGTCATCACGCCGCGTCGGTTGCGGCCGTGGTAGTGCCGCGGCGGCCGGCCCCCAACGCTGCGCTGCTGCCTCCCCTTCCTCCGCTGCCGTGTTGCTCCTTGCTGCAGCGTCGCCCCACATGCTCTGCCAACTTCCAGTCGGTTTCGCATTTCGCATTCGCAACTTAGCGCATGTCCTTATGCTCAAGCCACGAGGGCGGCTGCCTGACACGGTTCCTGCGGCCGTGCGCCTGCGGTACCCTGCAGCGCGCTCCCACACCCAGCTAGGGGGCAGCACTGGTTGCTCGCTGCAACCTTCGGCGCGGCGGGGATGATGCAGCGAAGCCAGCGCCACTCCACGGCTCCTGGAGGCAGAAAGCCCAAGGGCCTCGCTTCCGGACGGCAGTCGCCGGAATGCTCGCTCGCGGCTTCACTCTAAGCGATAGAGAGATTACATGTGGGATGACAGCCACGCACAAGCCGGGGTTCCAAAAACGTACGAGACACGCACGCTCACTCTCACTCTCAGCTGCAAATTCACGGCTCGCGCTCGACACGTGGCAGGTGGCGGAAGCGCAAGGGGCCAAACCAAAATGCTTAGACGCTTTCGCAGGTTTGCCGCGTGCAAGCGGCTGGGGGAGTCGCCGCATTACGGCGGCCGGCTGTTATGCAGTCGACGCCAAGCGCAATGACATTGGCGCCCGGTGGTCACAGGCATGTGGAGGGGGGGGCCGCAGAGCCCCGACGCTGGGATCAAGAGACGAGCCGCGCGGTGCGTGTGGGAACAGCGCGGCAACGCCCCAGCTGCCGATCGCTGCTTCAATACATAGCAGTCAGATACAGTTATGCCCAGAGAATCAACGCAGCTCGCGCCTTGAGACACGGGCGCCCGCGCGCCTTTCTCCAAGAGCTCCCTCTTTTTCTGTTTTAGTCCGCGATTAGTTCCCTCTTTTTCTGCTTTAGTCCGCGATCGCGATCGCATTAACGCGCATATTGTTGTTTATGCTCGTTTAGGCGATCATAAGTGGAATTGGCACATGGGACAGCGACTTGGCGGGAACGGCCCGCACAAACTAGGTCGACGGCGCGGTTGATGTATTGTGACGCCACAAGCATTGATTTGCATACAGCTAATGCTGGCAAATCTTCAAAGGCGCCTTTGTGTGGCTCACGACGCGCCGGACCGGCAGGGCGCCGGAAACAAGGCGCCCTGGGCTACACGCCACGGCTATACGCGCTCTTCCCCGCAATGCCAAAATCCCGCAAACTGCACGAGGCAGCTTGCACCCTTGAGGCACAGCAGAACCCTAGCACAGAACGCTTTCGCGGCAACTTCCGCGGCCCTGCAAAAGCACGACATCCGCGGCGCGCCCCCGCCCCGTCGTGGTTGGACGATCGACCAACCCTAAAACCGGCAGGGCCGGCGCCTAAGTTTGATCTCGACGGCAGGCTGAGAAACGCCGTGCCAACCAGCCAAACAGAGCTAGGTTGGACCCCGTTCCCCGACGGCCGCGACGCAGCTCGGGCGAACATGCTCGCACCCTCTCGAGCCACTCTCCACATCACTCCACGCCCGCCCCGCCCCGCCCCTCCCCGCCCCTGCCCCGCCCCTCCCCGCCCCTGCCCACGCTCGCCCCACGCCCGCCCCCACCTTGGGGAAATAGTACACGCCACGGCCCTCCTTGAGGTTGTCGCGCCACTCGCCCTCGTAGCGCGCGCCGCTGGCGTAACTGCAGGGGGGGCGGGGCGGGGCGGGGGTAGCCATGCGGGCGGAAGGTGTTTAGCAACGTTGAAGGATTGAGTGCCGACGGAGGGGGAGAAATAGTTCACGGAAGCACGGAGTTTGTGGCATCCTCCAGGGACACCGAGTTTGTGGCATCCTCCAGGGACACCGCCCCGCCCCCGCCCCGCCCCCGCCCCGCCCCGCCCCCGCCCCGCCCCGCCCCCGCCCCGCCCCGCCCCCGCCCCGCCCCGCCCCGCCCCGCCCCGCCCCGCCCCGCCCCCGCCCCGCCCCGCCCCGCCCCGCCCCGCCCCGCCCCGCCCCGCCCCGCCCCCGCCCCGCCCTCCTCGCTCCCACGCAGCACCCACGTGTATACGCCCAGCCCCTCCTTGCGCATGCCGCGCCACTGGCCGCGGTAGTCGCCGCCGTCCTCGTGCTTGAAGGACTCGGGGAAGGCGGGGCCGGCGCCCGCGGACAGCAGGTAGGAGCCCAGCCACACTGGGGTGGGGGGCGGGAGGGGGGTGCCATGCATGTTTAATTAATGGGGGGGCAGGGCAGCAGGGGCAGCGGCAGGGGCAGCGGCAGGGGCAGCTGCAGGGGCAGCGGCAGGGGCAGCGGCAGCGGGGGAGGAGGAGGAGGAGGAGTAGGGTGGAGAGGACAGGGAGAGGGACGGGAGGGAGGGAGGGACGGCGTAACCCTGTCTCCTTGAGTAGCCTGACGCCCGTACTGCCTGGCATGGGGCTCGCAGGAGCCAGCCAGCCCGTAGCACGCACACGTACCGGTACGTCCAAACCTACCGCATATCCCCAACCCACGCACATCCCCCAGCAGCGACTGGGAATTTTGGGTTCGGGACCGGGACTTATCGGGTTGTGGGAATGTTTGCGAGTTTTTTCTCCTCCTCCTTCTCTCATATTAGGTCACGCTCACCTCCTCGCTTTTATGCATTGGGTTGGGTTTAGTTTGGGCTGGTAACCACAACCCCGGCACCCTCCACACACACGACACGACTACTGTACCGGCACGACTACTGTACCTGTGTACCTGGCTACGCCTTCTAACTCTAATGCATGCACCCCCCCACCCACCCATGTGATAAACACCATCCCATGGATGGCTCCCCCCCACCGCCCGCGTTTGGTTTAGTTTGGGCTGGTAACCACAACGCCCACCCACCCATGTGATAATCACCATCCCATGGATGGCTACCCCCTTCCCTAACACGCCCCGTGTGCTGGCCCCCCGGTCGCCCTCCTCCACGCCTCTTCCTAAACCCCCCTACCCCCATGCCCCTCCGCCCCCGTGCCGCCTCACTCACGCCCTGTCCCTCCGGGAGTCCCCTAGTACGGGGGGACGTCCGGGCTGGCAGTGTCTGTGGGGAGCCGCACGCGGCCCGCACACTGCTTGCCACACCTCACCACTGCTAACCTCCCTCATCGCCCGCCTGCCCCATTGCCTGCCCCATCCCGGGTGCCTTACGCTTACGCCGCCCCTGTCCCTGGCAGCCCCTCTTTTGCCACCCGAGCTCGTGTGTGCGTCGTTTACACTGTCTACTTCCTTTTCCTTCTACCGCCGTGCCTCGGCCCCTTCACTGTGCTTTGCCCTTCCGAACCCTGCTTCTTCCCTTTTTCACATGTCGCACTTCTGGCCCGGCGCGTGCTACCTGGCGTCGGGGCTGCTTTCCTGGTCGCCAGGTAAGTCATGGTTATTGCTTCACTGCCTGTGCGTGCCTTATCTGTGTCTGGCCGCCGAGCTCGGGTGGCATTTCTAGTCGCCGGCGCACCCAACACGTCTTCTTCGGCTACTTCAACATAACGAGTATATTGTTGTATCGCCTTGCCTGCATTGCTCGTATCAGCTTCCTTTAGCTTGGTTTAGCTTGGGCTGGTAACCACAACCCCCCCCCCCCCAAACCCACCGCCCGCGCCAGCCCGCGTACCCGCGATGTGGTTCAGCACATCCACCACCGCCACGCACTGCAGCGCCGCCGCCGCCGCCGCTGCTCCGCCGCCGCCCCCGCCCCCCAGGAAGCAGTCCACCAGCGGGTAGCCCAGCTGCGGCAGGGCCAGGCCTGCGGCAACGATGCCACAAGCGCGCGCGCACACACACACACACATACACACAAGTCGTTTATCGCTACCGCATGGCATACACAGTCTTTGTGCTGTTCGTCCTCTGCCTTGTAATCTCTAACACACACACACACACACACACACACCGGTGGAGGCTCCTGCCAGCACCGCCCTCTCGCGCTTGGAGCGATGCATTGCGTGCAGCCTGTTGCGTCGTGAGTACAAGCGTGTAAGTGCACACGTGTGTTGGTGCGTGTGCGACATCAATCGTTTGCGGGTGGGGGGTGATTCGCATGGGGGGGGCCGCAACAGAGGTACATGTGCGTGGATGCAGCAAGTTAGGATTTCCCCTCCTCCTCCTGTTCCCCCTCCTCCTCCTCCTCCTCCTCCCCCTCCTCCTCGCCCTCCTCCCCCTCTTCCTCCACGCCTCCTCCTTCCCCCCCGTCCGCATGGATGGCTACCCAACCCCCCCCCCCATAGCCTCACCAGGCCGCCGCCACCTGCGCGCCCATGCACACCGCCGCCACGCCCACCAGGGACAGCGTGCCGCCGCCGCCCAGCGCCGGGCCACTGCGGAGCGCAGGTCAACGGAGGGGACGGCAGGTGAGGGGAGGTGAGGGCAAGTAAGGGGTGACAGACGGGACGCGGGGTGGGAGTGGGGTGCCATGCATGTTGAATTAATGACGAGGGAGATGTAGACAGACGTTGGGGGCGGGAAGCGGGCACGCAGGTCATCGGGGCCGTGCCGGGGCCCAGGCACGCGGGCGGCGGGTGCACGGGCAGCAGCACAGGCACGGGGGCGGCCCCCTCCTCCGCCCGGTGCCGCCCGGCACCGCCCGGTGCGTACGAGGTCATGTCAAGTTCCAGTTCCAGTCCCAGTCCCAGTCCCAGTCCCAGTCCCAGTCCCAGTCCCAGTCCCAGTCCCAGTCCCATGCCCATGCCCAGCGTGGGGCGAACACACGGGCACGCCGGCGGGGCGGGCCTCAGGTACACGCGTCGCCCTGCCCTAGCAGTGCCCTTCCCCCCCAGCAGCGCAGGCGCAGTGGCCTCCTCGCCCGGCCCAGCCCCCGGGCATCGCCCCTGCCCCCCCCCGTGCTGCTGCTGCTGCTACTGCTGCTACTGCCCAAGCAGCTGCGCATAGCAGTGCCCCACGGACGGCCGCCCCACAACCCCTGGGCCAACAATCCCCTTCAGTCGGGCCCGGCCCGGCCCGGCCCGGCCACGCACTTGGCCAGCGCCTGGAGGATGGCGGACGGCAGCGTCAGCGTCGTCGCCAGCTTGAGCGCGGTCTGCGGCGCCGGGGAGGGGGGTTTGTGGTTACCAGCCCAAATTAAACCAAACCCAATGCATGAGAGCGAGGAGGTGAGCGTGGCCTAATATGGAGGGGGGTGACCGTTGCCGTGGGGTAGGGGCTGAGGGGTAGTCGCGTGGGCGAGGAGTTTGATTTGATGACAGGCAGGGGCGGGCTCGACCTACATGGCCATAAGTGTTCAACATGTGTGAGCTTGCTCGCTCCTACGTACCGGTATCGCGCGCACACTGGCGCCGCTGGCTGCCGGGACCACCGCACGCAGGCCCCGCTGGCTGGGTTGGGCAGCGGGTCGGCCCTACCTATGCCGCGGTTGCCTCGGCCGAGGCACCGCACACACACGTTATGGCCTGGGATTCTTGGCGACACGCCCCAACCCATAAGCCCGCCGGTCGCCCCCATCTCCAGACCTTCCCACCCCCACCCACCCACGGCGCTCCCCATCCCCGTCACCCGACGCCAGCAGGGCAGTCACCGCTGCAGTTGCCTGGGGTGGCTCGTTCCACGAAGTCACAGATCACCCCGTAGCCCTGCCGCCGAGCACGGCTGGTCAAGGTGTTTCCAGGTGGAACCCCGGCCGCCACGCTGACGCTGTCGCGACGCCGACACGGTCGCACCTCGCCATCGCTCGCGCGTAGCACGCCCGCTTGACGCAAATTATAGCCGATGGCCAGCAAGGTGCAGCTCTCGGCCAAGCGTGTGGCGGCCTGCACAAGAGGTTCCGCGATTTCCATAGCTTCTCTGTTTGCTAGCTAGTCGTGGCACCGGACACAGGCAATGTGAATCATCATTCAATTCAGTAAGTAACTTAGACAGATTGTATGCATGCCCAGTATTTGAGACTAGAGACTTCAATGCAAGAAGTCCCCTTGCATGCATAGTCCATTCTTATGAGTTCCGAGCCGCTTACCTGGCTAATATAAAGTAATCATACGCACAAAATAGAACTAACAATGATTGCCGCCAAGCCTACCACCGTGTGCTCTAGCGGAGCCATCCGCAAGCAGGCTGCCCCTGCAGCGCCCCGCAGCGCCAGCTCGTGGGTGAGTGGTTTATGGGATGCACTTAATATCACCGTGGCAGGCCGCGGGAAAGGCGTTGGCGACGGAGAGGTGTTGCAGAACCTCTCGCAGGGCGTCTGGAACCAGTGGCTCCCCGTCGGCCGGGACTCGGGAGCCACCCGGATGTGGGTAGCCCTGTCTCGCGACGGTCTGTCGCGACCAAACGGTCGAGCTGCTGCACATAGGACTCGCGGGCGTGCCAAAGCGACTGCGCATGCCGCTAGCGTGTGCCCAGGGGGCACACTCCCGACTGCTATTACCAGGGCACCCCTGGCTAATACCAGCTCTCCCCCCGACTCTTGGGGCTCCTCTCAAGCACGTCCTCCGCGCCTGCACAAACACGCCCACAGGCCCAGCCTGCCCGCCGCGGCGCCGTCGTGGTGGTTCGCGCGGAGAGCAGCCAGAGCCCCGTGCGCGCGGCCATCTCCCAGGTGCGCGTGCGGTAGCGGCGCGTGTGCAGGCGTGCGGGAAGGCGGGCTGCTTGTTTTCGCGTGGAGTTCCCAGGCTGTAGGGGCGGACTGGGGTGGGACAGGCGCTGAGGCTTGGGACCGTCCTGAGTTCGCGCCCCCAGAGCAGCCCCACATTGCTTGTGGTTGCCTTAGTATATGGGTGTGTCATTCCGGGAGTAGGAGGGTGTTGAGTGGGCGCCGTCGCGGATCCCTGGCCTGGATTGAGTGCGAGGGGCGAGCTATGCTGCCCATGGGGGTGGGGCGTGCAGGGCGGGGCGGGGCGCATTTACGGGCACTCGGGGTGGTCGCTTAGTCACGCGGGCCCGGCCTTCCCGCCGGTCTCATGCCTTCCTTCTTCGCTGCGTCTATAGCACCAGGATACATGTTGCTTGCTTCCGGCATAGTACTGGAAAGAGGATAGCCATGGCCACAGTCCTTTAGACTTTTCGCTAAGGTCGGCATCCGCGATGCTAAGACCAGCTGGCGTGCAGCTGAAAGATGCGCTCGGGGATCACTGAAGTGAAGTCCGCAACTCGTAAAATAATATTCGGATGCCGTGTGCGGAATAAACTCCCCCCCCCACCCCGCCCCTAACAGCCCTCTCCGGCGGCTGCCATTCCAGATCACAATTCGGCAAGCGCAAAGCGATCGATCAAGTTCAGCGAGACGTCAGTCTTGCAATGAAAAACGGTGTGCCAAATCCAGTGCGACGCGGGGTCGAAAACGGAAAGCACTTTTCGAAATTGTGTGTGACGTCGCAGGTGACGTCGAATTTGCGCAGAGCTTCTTCGCCACCAATTGCGCGTTATCGACGCGCTCGCAGTTCCACAACTGTAAACATCGACATATACGAAACAATAATAGGTCAGGGCTGTTTCGCGCAGCCGTCGTGCTCGTGTTGGTCGGGTTTTCGGGCGTGTGGGTTTTAGTCAAGCTGAACCCGCTGTAGCAAACCCTAGCCTGCCGTTCCGGCCCCGGGCCCACTCTGCCGTTGCTGTGGACTTCACACGTCATGCCGCAGCTGCGGCCACATCGGCCACCAAGGTGTGGGGGTGACCCGCCGCCCCCAAGAATACTGAAGCTGGGGTTTGCGAGCGCCGACTGCGCCGGAGGTTGGGCATCACGCCGCTGGCGTGTAACGCGTCGTGGTTGCACGCCACGGCCGACTGGGAGGAGATTCGCCATGCGGCGCACACGCTCGCGCGTTACGTTTAGGTTATTGTCGAAGGCTCTCTTACCAGCATTCAAATACGACTACTCGCGCGCATGCGTAATACTCGTTGCGTCCGCACATCCACGATTGCGGGTTACAAGAACGGCACACAAGAAGCTTGCCCCGCCGGACCGCCGGAGCTCTGGCGCCCCGCTGCCACCCCGCCAACCCCCTCGCCCAGGTGCTGTCGCGGTCACGGCCTACCACCACCTGCCCTCGTCCACAGCACCGTTGGCGACATGCATCCCAGCAACCCGCACCGCTCGCGTTGGTTTGCTCTCATCGCTCATCTTGTCCTCGCCAACCACGCACACAGGTCGCCATCAACATTTACAAGGTGTCGGCTATGCTGTCGCCTCAGGGTGAGCGTGTGCTCCGTCACACGGATGAAGGCATGTTGCCATCCCGCCATGCGATCCTTCCTGCATGCTTCTCACTCACCTTTGGTCGCCATCACATGCGCAACCACACGCCCCACACTTCTGAACCTATCTGCCTGGAACCCCTGTGCTTTCGGGCTGTTCGACCGGCTCTAACCCAGCCGCGCCGTTGCGCGCGTCTTTGCACACGCGCGCGCACTCCTCCGCAACACCCCCCCTTGGAACCCGGCCGCATGCCTCTTACAGACTGCGCCCTGCTTGCAACCACCATAACACCCTGCACCCGCGTGTGTCTCCCGCTGCTGCTGCTGTTGCTGCTGCTGCTGCTGCTGCTGCCTGTTACTGTTGTTGTTGTTGTTGTTGCCGGCGGCACAGAGCCCGCCCAGTCGCCGCTGTGGGCGGCCCTGAAGAAGTTGGACCTGGGCGCGGTGAGCGCGGCGGTGCGCGGCGGCGCTGACGTGAACGAGCGCGAGGGCGGCCCCGGCGGCGACACGCCGCTGCTAATGATCGCACGCGCCGGCCACTACAAGTACCCGCCGGCCGAGATCCCCGCGGTCAGTGCTTGGCGGCCTGGGTGTGGCGGGGTTGGGGATTGGTGGGGTTGGACTGGCGGCAGCGTGGGGTCGGTATGGTGGGGGAGGGGGAGGGGGGCAGGGGCGGGCGGGAGCAGCAGGGGAACCAGGGGTTGTGGCTTTGCGGCCCTGGCGTTTGGGCTTGGGTCCTAGGTGAGGGTTTGGGGCGGCACCCTGGCGTGGGCCTTACGTGCCGCGCAAGCCAGCGATGCGCCTCTCCGCCGCAGAGCTCCCCCATGCACCTCCTGCCGCTCGCTGCCCCACTTGCCCACAAGACGTGCGTGCGTGCGTGCCTCCCCTGTTTGAATCCCGCATCTCAAGCCCCACACCCGCCCCACACCCGCCCCACCCGCTCCTGCCGCCCCACACACACCGGCCGCCATCGCTCTGCGCACTCACTCGCCTGCTCATCACAACTTACCCCCCACCCCCCACACACACGCCCCGGATTACCCGCCCACCCGTTCCTGCCCATCACCCATCACCCATCACGCCTACCCCACCAGGCGCTGGTTAAGGCGGGTGCGGACCTGGAGGCCAAGGACAAGGCCGGCCTCACAGCGCTGCAGGTGTCGCTGCTGTCGGGCTGGCAGGTGCGTGCGTGCGTGCGCGCGTGCGTGCGTGCCAGTCAACTGGTAGCGACGGGCCAGTCAGTGGACTTGCACTGCTACCCCCCCCCCCCCCCCGCATTGCTTAACCCAGCTTGCTTTAGACTGGTTTAGTTTGGGCTGGTAAGCACACACACCCCCTGCACGTGGCCCATGTGGTGCGGCCCCGTGTCCCGCGCCCTGTGGGCCCCCACCTCGGATGCACGGCGGTTGAGTGGCCCCACAGCGTACCAGCGTGATGCCATTCTTCATTGCACGGGTGTGGCGCCAATTGGTTTCGCATTCTTAATGGACTTCCTCCTCCTCCTCCTCCGCCGCCGCCGCCAATAACAACAACAGAACATTGCGGAGCTGCTCATCAAGAGCGGCGCCAGCACCGCGGGCGTGGCAGCCATCAAGCCGCGCCTCACCTGCCCCGACTGCAAGCGCATCGTGGCACAGTACAACCTGTGAGCAGGAGCAGGAGCAGAAGCAGGAGCAGGTGGCAGTTGGAGGTATTGTAAGTAGTGCAGTGCGGTGCGGTGCGGTGCAGTGCAATGCATGCGTGCATACGGTAGTTGCATACGTGTGTGGCATATAGCCGAGCCGATAGCCGAGCAGGCAGGCGTTCTTGTTGGGCTGCGGTTGCTGTTGCGGTTGGTGAGGCTGCGTGACTTGTGGTTGAGCAGCGCGAGGGCGTGATTTGAGCACGGCGGGGCCGGGGGGTGGGGTTGGGGGATGTCGCAGTCGCGCGGGTGGGACAGCAGCCGCGGTGCGCACGGTGCACCCCCCCCCCGCCGTCACTATTGAGGGAGCGCTGCTGGTCGGTCAGTCGCTGTTGTGTGCGTCAGCGGTACATCGTACACGCGTAACTGCCAGGGCACTCGGCACATGAGGCCTGCAGTTTTGTGTAGTTCAGGCTGGGGGGGGGCGGGTCTGCTGCACGCGCGGCAAGCCGGCGGGAGTGATTTTGCGGTGTTGGTTGGGCCCCGTGGGTGACCACGTGACTGATGTTATGGGCACTGGTTGCATGCGCAGCGCGCACCAAGGGAGTCAGACGCAGTCTTTCTTTGTTTTTGCGCTCGCCCGCTGCGCCCGCTGTTTCCGCCCACGTGTTGGCGCATGTCCGTAGTGCGTTCGCAAACGTTTCTCTGGGGCGCCTGATATGGCCTTGCCGGCTTCATGACGCGGCATCTCGGCATCTCCTATTCTTTTGTAAAATGTGCGAGACTGATTACTAATGCTGCTCCGACCCGAGCGCTGCGTTTGCTGGCGTCCTGATGGGGGCGCGTGTTTTTCGTGAGGGCGCTCGGTCCAGGGGGGGGAAACCCGGGGCCGGCCGGGGGTGCCCGTGCTTCCGTCGTCCAGCAGTTTTAGCTCGCAGTCGAGTGGAAGCGCACACTGAGATCCTCCAACAGCAAAACCGCCCCGCCCGGAGCATATCTGGATGGGGGCGGCACTTGCCCGGGGCACGCGTGAAGCAGCGGCACGCACAGGGCTTGCGAGTAGAGCTGCATTGCTTGCTTGCTGGGCAGGGAGATGCGGGCGATCGAGCTCTAAACCCATTCGAGCACTCTCTCAGTCGCTTTCCAACGGCAGTGGTTGGCCGTCATGGCAGTCACTCCGGTTTTACGGGCTCCCTTGCGCGCACCTTCCGCGCAAAAGCATTTTCAAGGCGCCGAAGGCCACAGATTCCCCGGTAGGGAGCTAGGGGAATGAGCCGGGCGTGTCAACAGGCACTGACCGTACGCTCGCGCCCTTTGGGCTGCCTCTGGCCGTTCGTGCGCTCTGCACAGCTCAGTCATTCACCGCGTCAAGGAGCCTACGTGTGATTATTGACGGCATCTGGGAATCACCGGCGGCGGGGGCGGGGGCGGAAGTTCTGTCAGGACGGGCGCCGGCTCGACAGTATAGGGTCGGACTCACACTCGCCGGCACGCGTGTTTTCCCGGACGGTGTCACGGACACCTCAAGAGAAAGTGCATACTGCCTCTAAATGCGTTCGCCTCCAAGTCTACGTTATCAAAGGGTGGGATGGGGAGATGGAACGTGCCGGAGGGGGAGTTTGCGGTGGCTGACCCTTGCACGGACCCCAAACCGGTCGTAGGCTCGACCGCTTCGCATCCGCAGCAGTGCGGCGTCGAACTTGACACGAGCCCTTTCCGTCGTTCGGGTCACTACGTCGCGCCGCATGCTCGCCAGTCGCTTCCAAGAATCACAGATGTCTAGCTTCATTAACATCAGCTTGTGTTGAGATTGAACGGTCCCGACACCTACCTGCGCTAGCGCCCTACAACCGTCGGCAACGACCGGGCGCTGGGCAGCCTTCGCTGCATCCCGCGGCGTTGGAGACCGGGGCAAGCTCAATTACAAATAATCGTCACGAAATCTTTCTTATATGAATATCATATTTCGACGAGGGGCCCCAGGCCGAATTGATTCTGTGCGTGTACAGCCCTCTCCTGTACACACGATCGCCCCAAAACACCGGGCCCTAGTTCAATTGCATACCCATTATAGCTGCATTCATTTTGTGCGCTTTGTTGATTGGTCGCTCGCGTTGCGAAATAAACCTCGCGGCCTCTGAACCTTGCTACCTTTTGTATGCTTTTGTCATTTGATTCTCGCGACGTCCTTCTTTCTGAACATCGTCTTTGACTGCACTCAGCTACGTCCAAGGCGACAGCATCAACACCGTCGCGGAAATTGAAAACCCAGGTAGGGCTGGGTCCCCGCACGCGCCTCTCGAGCTGCAGCACTTCTAATACAAATTCATGTTGTATGCTCATGGCTTGATGCAAGCATCAAAAGCTGCGCGCGTTCGCAAAGTTTGATGTGTTGCATGGAGGGCGCGGTTTCAGGCGGGGGGGGGGTCCATAAAGGCGGGTCGATACGCCCAACCTCTCTCTTAGTCTCCGCAAACCACATAGCACAGGGGACTTGCTGTCAGGGCTACGCAACACCATATTGGTGCTGCGACCTGACGAACATAGACCCCGCTAGAGTGCTTTGTCGATTTTACATGCCGCGCGCCTCCTT
Organism: Chlamydomonas schloesseri; assembly: GCA_016834595.1. Classification (NCBI taxonomy): domain Eukaryota; kingdom Viridiplantae; phylum Chlorophyta; class Chlorophyceae; order Chlamydomonadales; family Chlamydomonadaceae; genus Chlamydomonas; species Chlamydomonas schloesseri. The sequence goes on along the minus strand of JAEHOD010000024.1, from coordinate 349,410 downwards.
CCAGACAGCATAGGAACATGGAGCGAGGATATGATCTGCTCTTCGGGGAGATTGATGGTGGCCTTGCCAACTTTGAGGGCGCAGCGGTGAGTACTGGGCCCGCGCGGGCGGAATCGCAAGAACGAATTCTGCCGGCAGCCAGCCGCTCACCGCCCCCCGACCCCACCCCCACGCCCTGGCCCCTGACGCAGCAGGTGCTTCATGTGAACAAAGGATTGTGCAATGGCATCAACCGGATGGACTCTGCCGGCAGTTCTCTGTGTTCACTGGGGAATTCTTCCTCGCTGCCCTCGCTGTCCCGCACTTCCACGGGCGACTTCTCCACGGGCGACTGCTTCAGTCTCATCTGCACCGAGGATGCACTTGACGACTCCCACGGCCCGGTCGAAGGCGAGCCGCTGGCGCCAATTGCGCAATTCTGCGTGCACGACGTCGGCTGCTGCCCGCACTCTCCAGAGTTTAATCCTGGTAGCGCCAGCGAGGTCTGTGTTATGATCAGGTAGGCCAATTGGACCCGCGCTTCTGGTGTTGGCTGCAGCTTTGAGAAGTCGGCACTGCAATGCAATGTCGTGTGCGAACTGGGTTCCCAGCCCTAGATAGCTCACATTATCAGCACAACAATTATCAAATTATCATTTCTTTGGGCCTGGCATGCCGGGTTTCCTGTGAGGCTCGGAGAGCAGGTGGCCGCTCTCCGTGACGCCCTGTTCGCGCGGACAGCGGACGTACCTCTGTTTCCCCCCAAACCCTAGTCCCTTCCTCACAAGCGCCCGGCCCCGCTCCACCCATATCCTTCAACTGTTGCAGGCAGGACCTGCAGAAGCAGCGCGAGATGGCGCGCGCGCTGACTTGCGGGGCGGCCTGCCCCATGGCGGGCTGCGCCGGCCGATCGGCCTGCCGCGTGCCCTGCATCGACACTGGCGCTGGCCGGCGGGACTCGACCGCCACCGCCACCGGCGCCGCCGCACGCCAGCAGTCCTCGTCTGAGCATGGCTGCATTAGCGTGGGCTGCTGCTGCCGCTCCTGCTCCGCTGCCGCGGCTGCGTCGGTGCACGTTGCGACGCCGCCGCTGCGGCTGCCGCCGGCGCACCGCTCCCGCATCGTGGGCTGGATGCGCCAGGTGGCGGAGGCGCTCGGCCTGCACCTCGCCACGCTGTTCGCGGCCGGTTCGCTGCTGGACCGCTTCGTGGCGGCCTCCGAGGTGGGGTTGGGGGGGGCCCTAGGGGCCGGGTGACAGGGGGGGGTTTTGCGGAATGGGGGGTATGAGGTTCAGCGGTTTGTGTTCGTGGCACGACATGCAGGGTTTTTCCGACCTAGAGTTGGGCAGTGCCACTTGTGCAGCTCACTGGGCAGTGCTGCTGCTGCCGTTCTGTTACTCCACTGCGTATATGTGGGCACCGACATGCTGTGGCCATGGCTTCCCCTCACCCCCCACCATCCTCACCCCTCATCCACAACATCCCCCCCCCGACACACACACACACACACACACACACACACACACACACACACACACACACACACACGCACACACACACACACGGTCTTTGCACGGTCTTTGTTTTGTTTGTTATCTCCTTGTAATCTCTCTCTCACACACACACACGGGGATTCCTCTCCGTTTCCGTTTACCAACACACACACACACGCACACACACAGGACCTACCGCCTGACAGCATGCTGCAGCTGCTGGCCATCGCGTGCATGTCGGTGGCCGTCAAGTACGAGGAGGTAGGTGAGGGCACAGGCAGGCGGCGAGCGGGGCAGCGGCAGCGGCTGTGGGTGTGGGTGTGCCGCCACAGCCACCAGCCGGAGCAGAAATTCCTACACTGTGGAGACTAGGCGTAGAGCCTATTGATTAGGAAAATAAACACGCGTTCACCGATTATTCTTTGTTTGCGTTCTGTACTTACGTCTCGCGCTCCGCCGTGCCGGCAGGTGGGCCAGGTGGCCCCGGGCGTGTGGCTGCGCCTGGCAGTGGACTGCGAGGGTCGGCCCATCTACCAGGTCCGTGTCTGTCCGGCCGACAACACCACTGCCCCTTTGAAAGCTGCCTCCCTGTGCAACCCGCCACGCTCCCCCGAGCTCTTACTGCCCCCCCTCCCTTCCTTCCTCCTCTCCTTCCTCCCCTCCTCCTTCCCCTCTTCCATTCCCTCCTCCTTCCCACAGTCTCAGGACCTGCAGCGAATGGAGTGGGTCATCCTGCAGGCCATGCAGTGGCGCCTGCACGTGCCCAACACCTATTCCTTCCTCTCCCAGTTCCTGCTGTGCCTGCCCCACGCCGCGCCCGCCAACACCACCGCGGCCGCCCCGGCTGCTGCCGCCGCCGGCAGCGGCGCGCCGTCTGCCGAGACCGCCACATTCGCTGCTGCCGCCGCCGCCGCCACCCCCGCCGCCGCCGCGACCGAACGGGTGCCCCTGGCTGCCGCCGCCCCAAGCGGCGGCGGTCTGGAGGAGGAGGCACCCGGCGTGGCGCAGTGGCTGCCGGTGACCAGCCGCGCCGTCATGCTGGCGGTGAGAAGCGATGATAGTTGGTGGTGGTGGGCTGCTTCCTGCCCTTGCATGACGGCGGTTATGTTTCTCCCAGCTACGCACCCGCTGTGCTGCTGTGGCACGGTGCAACCTCCGCTTCACAGACAGACTTTTGAGTTTTCCCGACAGTTTATATATATATTTTTTGTGTGAATTATTTGATACTTTGTTGTGGTATGCGCCGACTTGAAGCCCAGTGCCCTGCCCCACCACATCCGCTGCTACGAAACACGGTGCAGGAGATGTCGTTGCTGGAGGACTGCTTCCTCGGCTACGACCACTCCACAGTTGCGCTCGCCTGCGTCGCCCTGGCCGAGCGCATGCTGGTCTGCGAGCTGCCGCCAGCCGCCTCAAGCATCGCCCCTGCTGCCGCTGCCTACGGCGCCGCGCCCTGCGCCCCGTCAGGCGGCGGCTGTGGCTGTGCGCCCAGCGGCGCCAGGACCACCGGCAGCTGCGCGCTGCGCGCCGGCGTGGTGGGCGCGGGCGCCACCGCCGCGGCGGCCGCCGTGTCGGCCGCGGCGGGCATGTGGGTGGGCGCGCTGGCTCCGGGCCTGGAGTCGTGCGCTGCGGCGCTGCGTCACTGCCACGTGGCGATGCTGCAGCAGCAGGCGGCCGCCGCGGCCGCAGCTGCTGCGGCGGCAGCGGGGCAGCAGCAGCAGCAGCAGCAGCATGTGTAGTTTGGCGGCAGCTGCGCCAGGCCCCGCGGCCCCCCGGCTTGTGGTCATCAGCCACACACGGGCAGAAGCACGCCGCCGCGCCTCACTTGCAGCTAGCGCACGGGTGTCGCGCGCTCGGGGGCTCTGCTGCGCCGCCGTGCGCAGCTTTGTGACATACAGTATTCCTCTTTTTGTCCGACGACATCCCTGTACAAATCTGTATCTCGTGTGCCATCATTGGGAAGGACTTGGGTTTGTGCGTGTGCATGCGCTGTGTAGACGCGATGTCACAGCGGGATTTTGCACATCCTTTGCTCAAATTTTGCTGACGCGCATCATAAGAGCTTGGGTGATCAACGTAGTGCAATGCAGCAGTCAGTAGCTTAGTAAGGTAGGGGCTGGCAGGGTTCTTGACTCGAAGCCGTGGACGACAACAGCAAGCGTTCGTGTGTGTGCATAAGAGCATTGCTAACGAACGACACTGCACAAGGAAGGGCCTAGGGGCAGATGCATTCGGTTTTCCCCCGCACGGCTGATTGATGTGCATGCTGCACCTCCTCGGATGCTTTGGCGCGGTTTGGGCTGTATGTCGCATATACGCCGCGGGCTGTCAGCAGAGAGACAGCCCGCGGCGATATGTCGGCCGAGCAGGCTTCGTTTCTTGCCGTAGCGTTTGCCGGGATTCTTTATGTACTAAACATTCACGCTAGGTAGAGAGGTAGAGCAGTACAGCAGTACAGGAGAGAAAGAAGAGCCACGTCGTTTGCCATTGCGGGCAGAAGCCTTGCGTGCTGAGTACTACATCGTCCGTTGGGGTGGCCTGGTCGTACCCCCACGCACCTTTTGCGTCTCAACGTCTGGGGAGTCGGGCTTGTATCCGGCTCCCCCAGCCGATGCCGTGCGCATGCGGCGACAAGCCGAAGCTTCCGCGTCGGTATGTGAGTGTGTTAATCGACGGCCCTCACTAAGGCGCAGCTTTTGGCTTTTGTGCTTGTAGTCATGTGCCTGGGTGTGCACTCCACAATTACGCCCGCCTGTCGGGCGTGCCGTGGGGCGCGGGGCAAACCCGGACCAGGCGTCACTGTGCGTGTCGTTGCCGGGTCATCCCCGGGTCGGTGACTGGGTGTGGTGTGGACGTACGGTGAGGCTGCAGTGGCGAGCCTGCACAGCAAGTGGTGGCGTGGCTCTGCCGAACGCGGGGGGCGTTCCAATAGTTGCATTCGGCGTTGCAGGCAGGGTTTGCTGCGTAGGTAGGCGGTAGGCACGGGATGCTAGGTCAGGTGCTAGGCAGAAGTGGGTGGCAGACAACAGGCAGATCATATCCGCAACTAGGTAGGAGACGTGAGTAGATAGCTGGGCCCAAGGCCTTCAAGCGCAAAGCCTGGGCATGCGATTGAGTTGATAGGTTGAGCTCCAGGGCATCGCCACGCATCCAGAAGGAATTGTGGGGATGCACTGCAGGTTACGCCTCACGTCGGGAGGCAGCGGTTGCTGTTCGGGTACTGGCATAAATGCGTTCCCGTGCGTGCCACGCCGCGGCGTAGCATGCGCGCGGTACGCAAGGAGGTGGCCTATATGAGGCCAACGGGATGAACTGGTTAGATAGGTTGCACTGATGCTTTGTGTGGGTGATATAGAAAGGCAGGAATTGCGTGAACCTGGATCCGTCGCTGTGCGGGCCCAGGCAGGGCCTCACGGCCGCGTGCGTGTGTGACACGGAATGGATGCGGTATGGTGCTGTGATCAAGGTGTCCTGTCAGGGTGCTGGGGGGGGGGGCGCTGCAGTCCTACATAGAGACAGCAGGCTGGGCGCAGGAATGCGCAGGAAGTGCTTACATATATCCGGGAGCCGCGTCTTGAGGCAAGGGCAGTGTCAGGCCGGGCCGGGCCTGCGGGCAGTGTGGTTAGTTTGAATCGGTCTGTGACTCCCAGCGCGACGAGCGACATTATGCGTTTGCGCTGGGCACTAGACGCGGGCCCGGGAACGCCCATGACCATGTGGATGTGTGGCAAACCCGGCGTGGTGGGAGACACGCAAGGCAGGTGACGTGGCATCAAGAGTAGGATGAGGTCGCATTGCAAATGCTTCTGGAATTGAAGTGCAAAGCGCCCCAGTGCCCAGCCCTGCTGTGGCTGGCTGCTGACGGGGTGTTGTAGAGGGCCAGGCGCTACCCTGCTGACTGGGGGCCTGCGTTCACAGTTGCGCGAGGAAGGCTTGGGGCGCGCTGCCGTGTCTGTGGAGTGGGATGCTGGGTGTGTTGCGTCGCGGCCATGGCTGTGAAGACAACGGTCGTGGAGTGGTGATCCGGGCCTTGTGGCGCGTGTGAGTGATGAGTGTGCGCGTGCCAAGTGCCGCTGAGAGGGGATCGGGTTTTTCATCAGGTAGACACACCAGGACAAAACAAGTGAGAGCTTCGGGGCGCATCCCGCGTTGGGACGCCGAGTGGGCAGGATCTAGACGAAGCAGACTGACGACGCACGGCTGCTGCTGGCGACGAGTGCCGCCCCGAAGCGATAACTTAGCACAGGAGATAGATCGCTCAGGTAGAGCAGATGGTCTGTTGATGATATAGAGCTGAGGTTTCGCGTCGCGTGTCCAGATGCGTGCAAGTGAGCAACCAGGTCGGAGCAGTTGTATGGCCCATGCTTTTGCGCACGTGAGCGGAAGATGCGGTGGATGCGGCGGCGGGTGGATTGCCTGTTGCGCTTGCAACTGCCATCAGGTTCACAGGCGGCAGGCCATTATATACAGTATGCACATTTTGCGTCTGGGGTGGATTGATGTTACCTCCTGGCAGTAGGATGCAGCGGCGCGGCCGTGTGCACCCTTGTGCACCCGATGTTGGCATCGTTGTTTTTTCTGCTCGAAGCGCAAGCGACATTTAGACGAACTGACATATCAAGGCCTGAGCCCGAGATTTATCAACCGGAGGAATGAGTTGCCGGGAAAAAATATATCCAAAAAATTACCAACGTGCGTCCTGTGGTCGGAGTGGCATTTTTCGCTGCCCCCACTTCGAACGCGGTGTGTTGTGTGCAATAAAAGAGTGTCAATCATTGATGATTCAGGTAGTAAGGGGGGCGTGCCTTAGTGGCCAGACAAGACAACAGACCAGACCGTAGGCCCGAGGACGCATGAATTTCCTCTCTAATTATTATGATGAACCCGAATGCGCGGTACGCTTGTGGATGGTGCCGTTCTCGCGTGCGCAACCTTGGTGCACACGGGACGGGATTAAGGGATAAGGTTTTACCACAGCCGCTGCTGCTGCATTGCAATCGGCCACAGCCACAGAGGTCAGTTAGCTAGCCTAGGCAGACACTCCTTGCATTCATGCGACCACTAGACGCGGGTGATGCGGTGATTGGTTGGAAAGCACCCAGGCTTAGGTGCAGCCTGCGGCTTCCCGCTTTGGGAGCAAGGCTGGCGCGGTCATGATGGTAATTGTGTGGACAGCTGCAACCTGCCGGCTGCATTCCGGATGAAGGAATCGTGGGAGATCTTGGATTGGGGGACGGAATCGGGCCATCGGACACGAATGACTCATTTACGGGGACTGGCTTGCGGGTAGCCCCGTTGTTGCGGTGCGTGCATGCGCTGGATTTTGGCGGGAGCACGAGCGGCATGGGGCAAGCCCAGCGTGTCTTTTTGCGTGTGCGTGTTGGTGCTTGTGACATCGGTGCAACACTACCGTCCGCGCGTGCATGCGAACGCCACCGTTCACGAAGCCATGCAAGGAGGGTGTGCGTGTGGCGGTATGCGCATTGATGGGGCAGTCCTACCCGTACCCTCTGTGTGTCAGCACCAGTTCTGACGACCAGTTCAGGAGTGCGGGCGACTACCTGTGGTGGCACTGCTGTTTTGCAATTGCTTTTTGCATCTGCGGCGTGGGTTATGTCATACGAGACCAGCTGAGCTAGCCCGCGACAGCAGATGTCGTTTGAGCTGCCGGTTTGGAAGGCCTTCATATACGTATTTCGCAATTTCGCGCATGTCCGTAATACGTAGGAGCGTGTGGCGGTGTCAGCAGAGTCGACACGGACAGCGCATGGAGTCTTGCATCCTCCTGCACTGTCCTGCGCGCATCTTATCTTTTTCCTTTTATGCTTTAACGGAGGTGTGTGTGTGTGGCGCCTGGCTGACGATGCGATGCCTGGCGCACGCAGAGGTGTGTGTGTGTGGCGCCTGGCTGACGATGCGATGCCTGGCGCACGCACTGATGACTGCTGCAGCAGGCGAGGATAGCATGAATGTGTGTGTGTGTTAGAGATCACAAGGGAGAGAACTATGAAAGACTTGTGCGTGCGAAGGCACAGGAACGCCAAGCAGGGAACGCGACGCAATGCACACGGTTGTTACCTGGAATTACCTTGCATACCTGAATCGCCGCCGGCTTACCATCCGGAAATCGCGCAACCCCTCTACCTAACCTTGAGGGGGATTCGTGTCCACACGCTTCAATGATGCAGCCCTAAGCATGTGCTCTCACGGTACCGTGCAGTGGGGGCCAGACGTGCTGCCAGAAATGCGTGACGGCGGGCCCCCACCACGGCAGCACGACAGCAATAACTTACCACAAGGTCTGTTTAAAGCATGTCTGCGAGATGAGGCCACGGACATGCGGACAGGCTGTCAAGTTGCAAGTCAGGGGGTGTCTGGCGAGGAAGTTCTGGGGGGCCAAAGTTGGGGGGTAGGTCATCGGTCCCTGGGGTCGTCCGGGTTTCAGGAGCCTGACCTGGCGGATTTCGGGAGGGGCCCCACACTCCCACAGGGGGCTTCAGCGCCCAAACGCAGTGCTATGCAGCTCACGTAAGCATGCCAAGCAATATCCAACGGCTGTACAGCGACAAGAGGCCCGCCTGCGTGCCCTGGCAGGGACATGTCCCCGCACGTCCCCGGGATGCCTCGGCACGTCGACACAGAGTCTGCATGGCAGGTGCGCGCGCGCGGCCGAACGCTCGCCTGACCCCTGCACACGCGTGGTGGGGAGTCTGTGTTGGGTAGCCTGGCCGGGCGACCCGGAGCGGGGAGTGCGTGTGGCGGAACATGGCAAGGGGCGAGATAGCCATGTCATCTATCAGCCGCGGGGTTACCAGCGCCTGCACTTTTCTGCCCATTTGTTTGTATCTGGGGCCGGGGCCGGGGATTAAATCCTCCGAGAGGGACTCCGTTGCATTGCACTCCATGGTCAGGCATGAGGACTCGTGCCCACCTCGACCTCCCTGTCCTGAATTTCACGAATGGGGCCCGTGTCGCCCAGAATCGCAAGACAAGCACGGCAAGGAATGTCCCAAATGCCTTGCGCCAGGAAAATGTGCTGGCTTTGCGGACCCGGGCTTACGCCCCGCGGTCATCGCGAGCAGAGTCCATAATTCTTCACGAACTATGTATACAGAAGCCATCTAACAAAGCGTAAGGCTTCGAATGCCTCAAAAAAAACGAGACGGACTTGACGCCGGAACAGTCCCCATCGGCCGGGTCCCGCCCAGAATGCTGCACAGCGCTTCGTTGCCGGGGTCTTTGCGCCACCTTTGGCGTGGTAACACACACATATCTATTCATCTAGATTATCGTTCATCGAGCCAGCTGCGGCGCCCGAATGTCAGCATAAGATGGACGGCGCCGAGCAGCTAGCGCGCAAGCTTGCTCCGAATATAACAACGGACACGACGTTGTTGCGACTGTGGCTCGCGTCGGGCTTGCAAGCAGAGGAGGTAGAGCAGCTTGCTGCGCATGGTTTCGGCGTATGGACAGGAGTGGAGGACGGTGAGCGTGGGCACAGCCGCTGCGGCCTTATAGCCTCGAAGCCTTACAGGCGGATTCTCACACAAGGACTGACCGTGCAGGGTTTGACGTGAAGGAATTCAACCGTCTGGTCAGCGCGAGCGAGCTCACGCGTCACCATGCGATATTCCAAGCCCTGATGGCTGTTCAGACGGAAACAAAATCAGGTAAGGGTGGCACCCAGGATGGGGGGAGGCTGAAAAGGGGAGAAAACGCGGTCAATCACGCAGGGGGGGGGTAGAAAACAAAGTTTCTTACCCCATGCTCTAAAACGAAAGAGCTCAACGAGATAATAACGCACGTGCTTTTAATTTTTGCAGGGGTATCTGGTGAGGTAGTTCTGGGCCCCCAAAGTTGACGGTCGGTCGTCCCCCCCGGGGGTCCGTGGGGTTTCGGGAGCCTGACCTCACGGATTTCGGGAGGAGCCCCAACATGCCCTAACTCAGTCCTACGGGGGCCAGACACAGCAAGATATGATGCACATATGCTATTGGTGCAACGCCTCACACGATTACACGCTGGGAAGGCCTAACTCGACGCCTGGACGTGGACATGTCGGCACATGTCACACATATCGACAAATGCGCATGACACTGGCGTGGCACTTGAGACCCAGAACGGTCTGGTAACACCAATCAGGTATCACCGTAGCATTTATACAACAAGTAATGCATTTGGGTGTGAATATGGGTCCGTTTACATGGCGGGGGTTGGGCCGGGAATCTCAATGGATGGAATCCCGCTCGTGTCGAAGTTGTGGAACAGAACCGCAGATGGCATGGCGTGATAGAGCACGCTGAGAGGAGTCGATTGGCACCGCTTTGGTATTAAATGGAGGGGTATAACACCCTTTCTGAGACGGTTTTATCCGCGGGGGACTCGGTCGTCCCCCCCAGGGGGCTCCCGGGGGGTTTCGGGGCATGGGGTCTGGCACTTTGTTTCCTACCCCCCCCCCTCTGAATCACGCGCCCTTTTCGGCAGTGCCCGTATCTTGTAGATGCCCCTGGCCCCCCGGTGTCTACTACCGTGTAGATGCCCCCTTCTGATATATCTATCCGAAAAAATTTTCTTGGGGGGCAAGCCCCCCAAACCCCCCAAAATTTCTACCCTCCCCCCTCTTTTCCGCACAAAAACGTGCCAAAACGTCTACCTCCCGTAGACGTGCGCCCCACCAACCCCTGAAAGCTTCTACGTTTTCGGCCAAAAAGGGGCAAATTTCTACCGGTAGAAGGAAGATACTGGCACTGCTTTTCGGCCCTTGTTGTGTGCAGGTGTCCAACTGTCCGTGTTCCTAGTTACTCCGCTTCCACCAGCACAGGATACGAGCACCAGCTCAAGCAGCACTCGCCGGCACACTGCCACGCCGGGCTTCTTCAAGGAGTGGACAGAGCTGCTGCCGCCTTGGCCCTGCAGCAGCGTCATGAGCGCGACGGGCAGTAGTGGCGAACCCGGCGCAAGCGGTGGCTCCACAGGCAGCGGCAAGGCCAGCAGCAGCAGGCGCTTGTCGCTGCTGCAGGCCATCCGGCTGCTGCCTGGCCACGCAGACAGAATGTTCTGCGACACCAACGGCCTGCCGTACCGGTAGGTGGGCGGTGGCTTGTTGCGTTAGATAGGCGGCGGGCGCGCTGATGCTTGTTCATGCCGGTATGTTTGTGCTTTCAAGCGAAGTATGTACAGCGTCCATTCATTCGTGATGACGCCTCCAAGGGGTCAAGGCACGACTGATGATGGCTTCACTCCATCCCTCTTGCTTCAGGTTGCCGGTTCGTTGGTGGGACCAGTTCGCCACGCTGGACCACGAGGCCGCCACAAGCTCCCAGATACATGATTGTGTGCTGCGGCCGTTTGAGCTCTTCACCAACAACTGGCTGGCTGCGCAGCCGGCCGGCAGCAGTGTCGGTGGTAGTAGCGGCATCACTAGCAACGCCGCGGCCGCTGGGCTGGGGCTCTCAGCGCCGGCCGCGGTGCCGAGGGCCCCAGCGGGAGCAGGGGGCGCCGGCATGGAGGCGGCGGGGCCAGCCAGTGGGGGGCTAGGAGGGCCGCCGGCTGTTACAGCGGCCGCTTCGTCCGCAGAGGCGGCGGCTCCTGCCGCTGCGACTGTTGGATGTGGCAGCAGAGTGATCAGCGTGAGGTGGCTGCAGCACACAGCGCTGAAGAACGTGCAGCCGGGCGAGTATGAGCGCCTCACAGGCCTGCTGTCACATGCCGTGTTCTCGGACTTCAGGTTGGAGGCGAGCATGGCAGCAGTAGGCAGCGGCGGCGGCGGCAGCGAGCTCGAAGGCGCAGCAGGCGCAGGCAGCAGTGGCAATGGCAGTGGCAGTGGCAGTGGCAGTGGCGGGGCGGGCGCGTCAGGGTGCGCAGCAGGGGCGAAGCGGTGCGGCTGCATTTTGGAGGCCGAGACATCGGCAGTGTTAATGGAGGACGGGCAGCCCATTCAGCTGCTGGACATGTACAGGCGGGGGCTGCCGAAAGCAACCGCGCTCGTGTCGCAGGTGAGTTTGTAAATGGCAGCCGGCGGTTTCGCACATGAAGGAACAAGCGTCTGCTGCGCATTGCACATGCAACCTGGCGCAGCCTTGTAATCAAGAAGTATGTGTGTTCTTCCCTCTCCCGTGCAAGACAGGAGTTCACTTCCATGGTCCGCAATGGCGCTCCATACGGCATCCTGATGAGCTATGACGTCATGTGGCTGTTCTTCTGCCCAGAGCTGCTGCTGCAGTCGCCCCCACCCCTCGAGCAGCTGCAGCTGCTCATCAGCCCGCCGATCTTGCGCAGCGCGCAGCAGCCTGAAGCGACCATGAAAGCCGCGATCCTGCTCATGATGCTGTGCGGCATTGAGGCTGCCAACAGCTCGTATGGCGGCATCCCGGCGGCAGCAGCGCGGTCAGGCGCCGTGCGCAACAGCGACAGCGGGCAGGGAAGTGGCGGCCGTAACGTGGGTGGTGGAGATGACGCTGGCGGTGCCGGTGCCGGTGCGGGCTGTGGAGGTGGAGCCCTCGAGCAGACCTCCATGAAGCGGCAGCGGCCTGCGCCGCAGGAGGACGCTGGCGCGGACATGGAGGAGGAGGCGGAGCAGAAAGAGGCGGAGGAGGCCCACAAGCAGCAACAGCTAACCCGATGGGCGGCTGCGGGCAAGCCGGCATCTGCATCCGCCGCGCTCGCGGCGGCGGCGCCACCACTGGCGGCGGCAGGCCCAGCAGCAGCGCGGGTGCGGGTGAAGCTGGGGCCGGTGCTGTGCTATGGCGGCGCCGGCATCGTGGCCTCCGGCAGCGTGGACAGCCGGGAGGCCGTCATCAAGCTCCTCGGGCCGGACGCGGCGGGCATCGTGGCGTACCACACAGAGCTGGAGGCCTACCAGGCGCTGGCGCCGCTGCAGGGGCAGGTGCTGCCGGAGCTGCTGGCGGCCGACAGCACCGCCACGCTGCCCACAGCGGAGCAGCCGCCCGGCGGAGTCGGGGCGCCGGCGCCGGCGCCGGACGTGTTCTACCTGGCGACTGCCCGCGTGCGGGGCCTCACGCTGCGGGAGGTGGTGAAGCGGTGGGGGCGCATTGGACCGGACGTGGCGGCGGCGGCGGAGCGCGCGCTGCAGCGGCTGCATGCGGCGGTGGTGCCGGGCGGCGGGCGCTTCGTTCACGGCGACGTGCGGCTGAGCAACATCATGCTGCTGCTGGATGATTCAGCAACGGCAGATGTCTGTGGTGGTGGTGGTGGTGGCGGCGGGGGCGGGGGCGGCAGCGGCGGCAGCAGCAGCTGCAGCAAGCAGGAGCCAGGGGCGGCGGCAGAGCAGCAGGCGGAGGGATTGGCGGTCGAGGCGGGGCGCTCGGCCGTGGAGCAGGGTGGCGGTGATGAGGTGCGGTGTGTGGTGATCGACCTGGGCCACTCGTGGCTGGACGGCAGCGAGGCGGACCAGCAGGGGGAGCTGCAGGAGCTGCGTGAGCTGCTGCAGGAGCATATGCAGTGATTCCGGCAGGCAGTGATTCCCAGTGATGCGCATGGCATTGATCGCAGCACCGCAGGAACAGGACTGCAGAAACTGGGACTGCAGAAACTGGGACTGCAGAAGCCGGGCTGCGGTTCTGTCGGGTGCCATCGGTGCTGTCCATTGGTGTGCACCCGTAAAGGCATTGATGAAAGTCCAGGCGTAGTAACGTTTTACGATGCCATGCGTCTAAAACGAGCTACCGAACTTGAATGAAACGTCAAAGTTGTATGAGCGCAGCATGTCTTGAACCAGATAGGCAGGACCAGGCGGACCATGGGGCGTGCCCCGGAAGCGGTATTTTGGGGGCGATATAATGATACGAGGGGACGCGGCATACATACGAGCGTTTTCGTTTCGCAATTTAGAGGCGTAACGGGCTCGCTAGGAGACCGTGGGCGGCGGACGGAGACCTAGAAGACTGGGCAGCTCAACACCACCCTGGCTCACCATGGGCCGGGGCACCGATGGCTTCATAGGATCGGCATGCAGGTGCTGAGCGTGTGAAAGCCGGGCAGAAGCATGTCAAACCAGGGGAGGGAACAGTTTGCGGGCGGCACGTACATAAGCAGGACCCACGGACCATCCAGCGACAGCCTTCGGCAGTAGCTGGCCGCGAAGGGGCTGCAAGTCCCACCGCCGGCGCTTATAGCAGCAGCGCACGTTTCGTATAGCTAAAACACGCCCCAGGATACTGCTCCGGGCGGCAACAGGACATGTCGCGGAGAATGCCCAGTTTGCGTTAATAGACGAGTCGCTTGATTCGGAATGCGCCAGGCCATAAACATTGCGTTCAATGTTGCTTCGTCGCTGCGTTTTGGGGCATTCGAGTGCGGCTTCAAGCCTTGCAACTCGGCTCGGCGTGTAGCCGTTACTGCTCGTTTTGATGGCCCGTTAATTGCATTCGAACGCATTGATTACCACCTACCCAGAGCATTCCAGGCGATGCTTATCGGAGCAAGCATTGCGCCAAACGCAGCCCACCGCTCGCTGCAAGGCCGTACAGCCTCATCCTCGATGGGAGCGCGACTTTCCTTGAAAGCTTCTGCTTCCACTCCCAGGACAGTTGTCTGACCCTTCAGTCCGAACAACCCACTTGCAATCATGGCCCTCTCGATGAAGATGCGCGCTAACGCGCGCGTGGTGTCCGGTCGCCGCGTCGCCGCTGTGGCCCCCCGCGTGGTGCCCTTCTCGTCGGTGTCCAGCTCCGTGCTGCGCTCCGGCTTCGCCCCTGAGGTGTCCGTGGACATCCGCCGCGTGGGCCGCTCCCGCATCGTCGTCGAGGCGGTGAGACGGGGTTTCCGATGGGTCGCGGAGTTCCTGCCCCATGGGCCCGGAAAACTGACTTTGTTTCGTTTCGCTTGGCCCTGCAGGTGAAGAAGTCGGTTGGCGACCTGAAGAAGCCTGACCTGGAGGGTGAGCCGACCTGCCAGGTGGCACTTGAGGACTTTTTATCGCGTTCGGTCGACTGGATCATCGCTGAGCAAAGCCCGGCCTGCGCTCGCTTAGTCCGCCGATATCGCTGCGCTAGCATAGTTATGGGCTTTGGCAAGTCTGGGTCGTTTGGCGCAGGCCCGATCGCGCTTAATGTTGCCCAAAACCTGTCTCGCTTCTCCTCCCATGCCTCGTCGCAGGCAAGCGCGTGTTCGTCCGCGCCGACCTGAACGTCCCCCTTGACAAGGCCACCCTGGCCATCACCGATGACACCCGCATTCGCGCTGCCATCCCCACCCTGAAGTACCTGCTGGACAACGGTGCCAAGGTCCTGCTGACCTCGCACCTGGTAAGCGATCGCGCCGGTCCCCGCGCACGCAGGCCGGAAGCCTGCTCAACTTGCGCTCGACACAACTCTGGCCGCATTCAATACACTTGTGGCGGGTGCCCACTCCGAGCCGCTGCGTGTTCCCGTCTTCACACCGGCCCCCGCTCTCCCCACTCCCACACGGTCTCCCCCCCCCCCTCACCGACCCCATTTTTGCTTCTCTCCTCCCCTCTGTCTTACAACAACAGGGTCGCCCGAAGGGCGGCCCCGAGGACAAGTACCGCCTGACCCCCGTGGTGGCCCGCCTGAGCGAGCTGCTGGGCAGCGCCGTGAAGAAGGTCGATGACTGCATCGGCCCCGAGGTTGAGAAGGCCGTGGGCGCCATGAAGAACGGCGAGCTGCTGCTGCTGGAGAACGTCCGCTTCTACAAGGAGGAGGAGAAGAACGAGGCCGAGTTCGCCAAGAAGGTGAGGAGGTACCTGCCCACAGTACTTGAAAGGGGCACGGAACATCCTGGTGTGTTCAATAAACCCATGAGGCGGGAGCCCGGACAAAGGCTTGCTTGCGCCCGCCGTACGCGGGCGGTCTTAGGTGGGCGTGCTCAGCATCCTCCACACAGTATCATGGGATCGCTTACTTACCGAACTCGCCAGGCTACTAGACCTGGGGCACCGCTCCCCCTGTATCCAAGGGTTGTTTACTTCTTCTTAACCCTAACCCCCACACGCCGCCCCATCCGCGCCCGCACTCCCGCATGCAGCTGGCCGCCAACGCCGACCTGTACGTGAACGACGCGTTCGGCACTGCCCACCGCGCCCACGCCTCCACCGAGGGTGTGACCAAGTTCCTGAAGCCCTCCGTGGCCGGCTTCCTGCTGCAGAAGGAGCTGGTGAGCGCCTTGCCTGTTGTTGGTGGTTGGCGGTCGGTTCGGGTTTAGCGATGGGTGGTTGGTTGTCCATGGCGTGATGATGGGCTGATACCCGTGTGTAACGATGCACGCGCCGGATCGTCTCGGGTGCCCAGACCGGAACCCGGACCCGCCCACACGCATCGCTGCTCCCTGACAATGTTCTCGGGGCCTTCCCACTCGACCTCACCGCGCTCCGCATCACCCGCCCACCCACCCGCCCACCCACAGGACTACCTTGATGGCGCCGTGTCCAACCCCAAGCGCCCCTTCGTGGCCATTGTGGGTGGCTCCAAGGTGTCGTCCAAGATCACCGTCATTGAGGCGCTGATGGAGAAGTGCGACAAGATCATCATCGGGTGAGTGGAATGGAAGTGGTGCCTTCGTGGTGCAAAAGCAGCGCAGCTCTGTTGTAAAACGGTGTGTGGGCGGTTAAAGGAAAACGAGGCCTTGGCAGTTTTGGAATAGGAAGCCCACAATCTGACGCAATTCTCGACTCTTCTCTCCCCATGATCCCACCTGTGACCTGTGAAGCTGACACGCCGTCCAACACTGTGACCCACCTCCTGCCCGCTCCTACATCCTCACAGTGGTGGCATGATCTTCACCTTCTACAAGGCCCGCGGCCTGAAGGTGGGCAGCTCCCTGGTGGAGGACGACAAGATCGAGCTGGCCAAGAAGCTGGAGGAGGTGGCCAAGGTGAGGAGGCTCGTGTCGAGTGCTGCGGAAGCCAGGAAGGAGCGAGGTTGATAATTAGGATGGAGCTGGGATTCCGGTGGAGCTGGGAAAGGCGATGGTGGTTTTCGGTGGGAGGGGTTGTCGGGAACAGTATTTTTCGGGAACAGTATCTGCCGCGACAGTGTGGGTGTGAACAGTGAAGTGAATCAGCGAGCACCTTTCCGTGCCGGTTCTGCACCTGGGGCCGAGTGTTTGTTTGTTGACGCTCCTCTTGATTTCCTCTTCACTTGCGACCCACAGGCCAAGGGTGTGCAGCTGCTGCTGCCCACCGACGTGGTGGTGGCCGACAAGTTCGACGCCAACGCCAACACCCAGACCGTGCCCATCACCGCCATCCCCGATGGCTGGATGGGTCTGGACATTGGCCCTGACTCCGTCAAGACCTTCAACGTGAGTAGCGTTCGAGCGCTGTCGGGACAGGGGCCTCAGGAAGCTGGCTTTGCGAGAGGGTGGATTGGGAGGCAACGTCAAAATCGTGTGGCCTGGGCAGCCTGAACCAGGCTTTGGGTCTCGAGATGATGGCCACTAGAAAATGGAAAGTGCGCTTGACATCTGCTATCCCTACTGACCTTTGCTGCTTGCTGGCCAAAATGTATCCTTCATAACGCGACAGGCCGCCCTGTCTGACGCCAAGACCGTCGTCTGGAACGGTCCCATGGGTGTGTTCGAGTTCCCCAAGTTCGCCAACGGCACTGTGTCTATCGCCAACACCCTGGCCGGCCTGACCCCCAAGGGCTGCATCACCATCATCGGTGGCGGTGACTCCGTGGCCGCCGTCGAGCAGGCCGGCGTTGCCGACAAGATGAGCCACATCTCCACCGGCGGCGGTGCCTCCCTGGAGCTGCTGGAGGGCAAGGTCCTGCCCGGCGTGGCCGCCCTGGACGAGAAGAAGTAAATTACTCGCAACTGCTTACGCCAAAGAATTTGCGGTTGCCGTGTAGTTTACTGCTCGGGAGGTTGTACGAGATAACGATGGTGTGGGTTCGTGTCCGGAGGCTTGGGCACATTGGAGTGTGTTTCGGGTTGTTGGTTTGGTCGTGAGGACATGAGTGGTTGCAGAAGAGTGTTTCGGATCCGGGCCTCTTCGCGAGGTTGGTGATTGCTGCCGTCAGCGAAAGCCTGGGCCGAGAGCACAGCGCTGCATGCGGGCAGACGCGGCGGACGGGAGTGAAGAACTCCTCGTGACCGCACGTTGTTCTGTACATGTGATGAGAGAAGAGACAAAGAGACGTGAAACGAGGTGCTCCGAGGCACGCTGGCTCCGTAGGCAGGGATTTTGCGCTCCCCTGAGTTTTCCCGGACTGCCGTTGGCCTGGAGGATGTAAATGACAAAAAATCAAGCTCGGTTCCCCCGCCTTGAACGACAGGGATCTGCGTGCTCAACCCAGCACCGAACTGTTTGGGTCAGCACGATTACGGATATCGAAGCGACGGCAGGCTTTGACACAGTCAATGTGACCACTGCTACGAGCCGCGACGCGCCGACGCCCCAGCTTAGGTGTGGCTGGTGTGCATAATCAGACCCCAGCTTTGGTGCATGGTGTGTGGTGCATGGTTTGAGTCAAAACAACAAGGCGCTGTCAGGCTGTCAGGACTCACAACCCAACCAGCGTGCGTACGTTTTCGTTTCGCGATTTAGAGCATGTCCGTAACAGCAGGGCAGCGTAACTGCGGGCACAACCTGCGCTCACAGCTGATCATGCGAGTGCGGCTTGCCCGTCAGCAGCAGGAGCGCAAGTATGCAGCCCCTGCTCAGCAGGCGCCAGCAACAGCTGCAGGCAGAGGGAGAAGCCACCCTCCCCCTTGCGCTGGTAGTGACAGATGACACGCGGTCGCGTGGCACTCACCGAACCACTTG
Organism: Chlamydomonas schloesseri; assembly: GCA_016834595.1. Taxonomy (NCBI): domain Eukaryota; kingdom Viridiplantae; phylum Chlorophyta; class Chlorophyceae; order Chlamydomonadales; family Chlamydomonadaceae; genus Chlamydomonas; species Chlamydomonas schloesseri. The sequence goes on along the minus strand of JAEHOD010000024.1, from coordinate 331,192 downwards.
CACATGTCCCCCCCGTGGCAACCGACGGCCCGGCCGTGCCGCCGGCCGCCGCACGTCACCGCTCCGCCTTGTAACGCCATCCCGCCCGCCCCCTCCCCCTACCCTTCGACGTTCCGGCACCGCACGTTATGCGAGACAGCGAGAGGTAGTGAACGCAATCCTCGCCAATCATGCTCCTTACATTGCTGCGTGCTTGCATACCTGTACGCGTCACTGTCCGCGTAGGCGCCTGCGCGCTTAGCTCACGTAGTAGTGTACTAGTAGCTCACGAGCTACGACTCCCTTCCACGTCTGTCCGACCAATCAACAATCATTTGGTACAATCGTGAAGCTCCGCGGCCATCGGTTGCTGGCCTCAAGTTATCTCATCCTGCGTATTGTCATCCTGTGTTGCCGTGGACTGTGACTGCGTCCCCTGCTGCCTCACCTGGCTCCAGCAAAGCGGCTGCCACCCCATCGTGTCTCGGCCTGCTGTGCGGTACGTCAACAGTTCACGTTGCTCTCAAAAGCCCACATCGTCAACAGGCAGCTGCTACCGTATCTTATTGCCCAAGCTTGGAAAGTGCGGTACTCCCACTTCTGCTTCTAGCCCTACTCCGGATGTGCGCTACCTGCTTCCTTGGGCTCTTTCCCTCGCACGCGGCACACCGTGCCGACATGCCCTCACTGGCGAGGGCCGTAGCCGCCTCACTGCTTCGGCCGCTAACTTATCCGAGTCCTTCCAAGCGTCCAAATACGAGTTCTACGCGCTGCCGCACACGGTGTGCGGCGGCACTGCCGTCCCCTCGTGCCGTACATCCCCGTACATCTCCACCGGCAGCAGTTGGCGAGCACGCCACCGCCGCCGCCGCCGCCGCTGAGCCGTCCAGCGACCTGGCAGCTTCACCCCCTTCCGCCGCCGCCACCGCTGGCGCCGCCGCCGCCGCGGGGCCGCAGCTGGGGCTGCTGGTCCAGCAAGTGCAGCTGCAGTCTGATTGCGTGTGCCCTCCTGGATGCTACTGCTGCTGCTACTGCTGCTACTGCTGCTGCTGCTACTGCTGCTTACTTCTTCCGCGCCTCCGCCTCGCGGATGAGGTCGCCTAGGGCGTCATCCACCTGCTTCAGGCCCTCCAGCGCGCTCACAGCGTCCTGTGCGCGTTGGGTGGTTGGTTGGTTGGTTGGTTGACATACCCGTACGGTAAGTTGGTTGACATACGGCAATGGCTGGGTTTCATGCAATGTCGAGGACAGAAGATATGAGATTATGAGCGGTAGGCACACGCGCTGGGTGCGCCGCTGTGCCCCCATGATACGGTAGCAAACCAACACAACTTAAACCAGTGCGTGCAACCACCTGCTGCCGCCGCCATCTCCATCACCGGGTCGATCACCTCTCTGCGCCCCTCAGCCCGCCCGCTGGCTAGCCCCATTTCGTGTAGCCCCCCACCCCTAACTCCAGCACCCCACCCCTAACTCCAGCACCCCACCCCTAACTCCAGCACCCCACCCCTAACTCCAGTACCCCACCCCTAACTCCAGTACCCATGCGCTGCGGCTGACTGCACCCCAGCGCCCCGGCAAGTACTAAAGCGCTCCAGCAACCCACCCTTCCCTTTGCCCCCCCCCTGCCGCCCCCACTGCCAACGACCACCCCAGAAACCCGCCCAAAGTCGCTCCTTCCCTCCCACCCCCGCACACATGCCCCCTTCTTTCCCCGACCCCTTACCCCCCCCCAGCACCCTTATCCCGCCTCCGCTGCCCTCCGGTGAAATTGTCCCTTCCCCGCCCCCTTCCCCGCCCCCTTCCCGCTGCCGCCCCCGCCCCGCTACCATAATACATCCCCCCCCCGCTTTGGTTTCTCGAATAAACTATCCCACCCACCCCCCGGCTCCTCACCGCCTGGTCCGCCAGCCCCTTGTTGAGCATGATCTCCTCGCCCAGCACGTTGAGCAGCGCCTCGTCGTCCAGCAGCTCGTCCAGGATGGACGTCAGCCGCTCGTCCACCTCCTCCGGGTCCAGCGGGCCTGGGCAGTTGGGGGTGTGGTGTGTGTGGAGCGGAGTGGTGTGGGTTGGTGCGGCGTGTGGTGTGTGGGGCGGGGTGGGGTGGGTGATGTACTGATGTGCGTGCGTACGTGTGTGTATATGTGGGATGCGGGTTAGAATGGTGGTGTGGTGGTGGGGGGCAGGTCGGATGGTTCGTCGATGCCGTTGCCCCGAGGCCCCGAGCTGATGATGGTCGAGGCCTGCCCCTGCTCCTGAAACCCAGCTCTACGCTAACGCCATGCGCCCCTCACAACCAAAGCCGCCAGCCCCCCTTCTGATCAGTTGGCTGCAGTCTGAACAGCTCCATGATGCTGCATGCCCCGCGTGCGCCGCCGCCGCCAACCACCGCCGCCAACCACCGCCGCCGCCACCGCCGCGTCACTCACGGTTGTCGTAGGCGGTGGTGCCGGCAATGCCCAGGCCCAGGCCCAGCGCGCCGAACAGCAGCTCACGCCGCGACGGCGGTTGGAATCCGCGCTGCTGCGCGGCAGAACGGACGAACGAACGAACATGGGACGAAGCAGGGCGGGAGGCAGGTCAGCAGCATGTGGCCGCATCCAGCGGGAGGGTCAAGCGCCATCAGTCAGGTAGCTAGCTAGCTAGCTAGCAACATTGAAGCATGGGGCGGGTTGGAGGGCTGACAGTTTGAATTATAAATGTGGGTGCGGGCCGGGGTGCCGCGGCGCCGGCGCCCCTCACCGTGGGCTGGGGCGGTGGCGGGGGCGGAGGCGGGGGGCCGGAGCCACCGAAGCGCGGCGCATTGTTGGGTGCACGCGGAGGCACTGGCTCCACCTCGACGTCATAGGCAGCCCTGCAAAACAATGTGCGCAATGCAAGGAGCCGTCACCGGCATACAGCGATAGTCGGGAACGGGCGACGAGCTTGCAGCGTTGGTTCAGTGTGCATGTCGACGTCAGTTCCCGGCGGCGACCAATTGCTGTACCGCTGAGCTCAGCCTTTTCATTCATATTGACGCACCTTATCGTGAGTGACGAGGGCCGGCTCGCTGTGCGCCCCACAAACAGCGAAGCATTCCGGCTGCTAGCGACTCCAACACGCTGCGACCCAGACACGCACGACCTCATCGTTGCCATGTTATATAAATACAATTGAACGTGCTCAGAGACTCCGAAGAAGGTGCAACAAAATTGTCAACGATTGAACGATGCGCCGGCGTGCTTGTTGCTTCGCCGTTCCGAAGCGGCGTGGCAAGCTTGCAGCAAAGTGGATAACAGTAATTGAAAAGAGCGGTGACTAGCCGGCGCACGGTATGGATCCAATTGGGCAGCCCAGGCACGCCACGCTGGCCATTCCAACCCCCATGCGTCAGCTGCCGCGGACTGCATCTCTGAAGGCGCCCATCGCCTGCCATTTCGACATTAAACCTTAGCCATTCTATTAACTTTAACCGGCGCGCTAGCTGTAACATCGCACTCTAGTATGTGTGGCACACAATGATTTTGCTCGCTGACACGCCACAAGTCAAGTCCGCCACCATGATATCTGTTGTGCATGCATCTCAACTGAAGCTCTACTTTCCGCGCCTTGGGCTTGATCCCCGCCATTGTAACCACCACCCAAATGCTACTGCCTAACTGCCCCCCACCAGAGCTACGCGCCTGACTCACTTCCACCAGAAGCTAACGGAGAAGCTGGTGGTGAGCGAGCGCACAAAGTGCCACCATCCGGGCGGGATGTACAGCATCTGCCCCGGCCCCAGCACCACGTCTTGGAACGGCAGCTCCGCCGCCCCCGGCCACTCTTCCTCCTGCTCCAGCAGATCGCCCGCCCCAGCCCCATGCAGCGCCTCATCCATAACCTTCTTCATCTTGGCGTCTGAAGTCTCCACCTCCTCCTTGTCCTCCCCCTCATCGATGTCTTCCTCACGAGCTGGCTGATGGATCTGGATCCGGCGCGTCTGGTCCTGGATCCGGCGCGGCTGGATTCGGTCCAGGTCCACCTGGCTGCTGTTGCTGTTCATGGATCCAGCGGGAAAGGGGTGCAGCGCCGCCGTACAGCTGGGCGCGTACAGGCGCACGTACTTGCGCCCCACCACCTGTACGGACGCGGAGTAGGTACGACGGGTGAACGGCACGTGCACCGTGGCCACATGGCGGCTGGAATGCGTAACGAGGTGCCGCAGCGGCATCGCTGCATGGATCAGCAGCGTGCAGCGTGCTCAGCTGCACGCAGCAAACCTGAGCAAAAAAAGCCACTCCACAGCCCTGGAGATCCCCGTGTGTACTGCTTTACACCGGTAAGTACTGCTTTATTGGCCTGTCCCCCACCAGTGCTGCCGCCGCCGGCCATGGAGCCCCCGTCGCGCGGTGGCAGCAGCAGGCACCTGCTCCTGGTCCTGGCCCTAGCAGTCTTCTTCGACTACTTCAACCTAACGCGTATTCGTTGTATCACCTTAACTGTATTACTTAACTCCGCTTCCTTTTAGACTGGTTTAGTTTGGGCCGGTAACCACAACCCCCCCACCTGCGCCAGCAGGTTGTGCGCGGGGTCGGTGTGCAGCGGCGTGGTCGTGCCGGCGGGGCCCAGCCAGGCGTTCACGGCGTGCGGCTCGCCCTGCGGGGTGGCGGGTGGCGGGGTCGAGGGCGCGGTGCGGCGTGTGGCGAGAGCGTCAGCAACAGAAGCGCCGGCAATGGTGTTGAAGCGTGCACGCGCCGAGGGCTTTCCCCCCGCACTCCGCGTGTGTGAGCAGGAGCGAGGGAGAAGGGAACCAGGGAGCAAAGGGAGGGCTGTCGCCCGCGCCTGCCCGGCCCGGCCCGGCTCGGCTCGGTCCGGCCCTGTAGCCCCACCTTACCCCGTCCGCCTGCTGCTGCCCCCCCTCCCCTTACTCACATCGTCCCCCAGGCAGCAGTAGTCGGGGGTGGCAAAGTCCGCCCGCAGGGGTGGGATCTGGTCGAACAGCGGGTGCTGGGCCAGGTAGCCCACCGGCACGGTGGCAGCGGCAGCAGCACCGCCGCCGCAACCACCGCCTCCAATTCCGCTACCATCAGCACCAGCACTGCCAGCCGCCGCCGCCTCTGCCGCTTGGGCTGCCGTCACCGGCTCTGCCTCCGCTGCCTGCTCTGCACCCGCCGCCGGCTCTGCCGCCGCCGCCATCCGCCCTGCTGCTGCCGCTGCACCTGCCGTCGCCGCCTGGCCCGGCTCTGTCAGCACGTGGCGCTGCAGGAAGTGTCGCAGCGTCATGAGCTGCTGCCCCCAGCCGTCGGCCAGGTAGTGCTGCCCCACCTGGGGTGGCGGTGGGTTGGTGGGAGGCAGCAGTGGGGGGTTGGTTGGTGCAGCGGTCTTGGTGATGACAGGAGTGAGTGGGGGGGCAGTGGGGGGGCGGGTGGGGAGGAGATTACAGGAGGCTGCGGGTCGCTATCGGGGCAACAGGAAGAAAGGCGGCGAAGCGGAAGCAAGAACGGAAGCCAATGCTGCGCTGCGACGTGCTGGACACGGATGGGCTGGTTGGTATACGGCCAGTGCGTGGTGCGGTTGCTCCTCGCTTTTCCGGTCCGCACACGGCCGGCACGTGCCCGTGCCCCATGCCCATGGGTGACACGCCCTGTTCCTTTTCTCACCTCCCGGCGCCCCAGCTCACCTCCACCGGCACGGTGCGGCCGCCCGCCACCCGCAGCAGGTAGGACGGGTCGGCCCAGCGTTGCAGCGCCGGCCAGTGCGCCATGGCGCCTGTGGTGGTGCGTGAGAGGAAGCGTGTGCGTATGGCTGCGTGAAACGCCATGCAGGCGGCGGATGGTGGGATGGTGGGATTTGCTGGCTGCTGGCAAGTGATGGCATTTCCGCACATGAGTTTGTGACGTACTGTGTGCTTGCAACAGTGCTGCAGCCGACGCTGACGTTCATTGCTCGCATCAACAGACCCACCCACCGCCCCAATCCACCCGTCAGCCCAACCCTGGCCCGCCAACCACGCACCCGGCACCACCACCGGCCGCTCCGGAGCCATGGCCTCCACCAGGAACTGCTCCAGCCCCGGTGGATCCAGCTGCTGCTGCGGCTGCTCCTGCGGCTGCTGCTGCTGCTGCTGCTGCTCCTGCGGCTGCTCCTGCGGCTGCTGCTCCAATTGACACGGTGGCGGCTCCAGCTGCTGCAGAGCCCCCTCCTCGCAGCAGCTGCCGCCGCCGCTGCTCTCCCCGATCGCAGGCGCAGCCTCCCCGCCGCCGCCGCCGCCGCCCCGCCCGGCACTGCCGTTCCTGTGATCACCCACGACGCCTCCCCCGTCCTCAGTCAGTGCTTCTGTCGTACGTTCACGAAGGCCGCTGCTGCATAGCACCGGCACGCGCCTGCCCGGGGGGCCACTTAAAGAGCCCGGCGGGAGCCGCACAGCGGCCCTGGTACCGCTGCCGGGGCGACAGGAACCCTCGCCACCGCCGCCGCCGCCGCCGCCACCACCGAGGCTGCCAGGTGCAGCACCAGCGACAGCCCCACCTGTTGCTGCGTCGCCTCCAGCGTGCGTCGGCTTCGGAGACGGCGCAGCGTCGGCCACGGCGCTGCCGCAGGCGGTGTGCCCAGCCATCCGCAGCCGCTTGGCCGGCCGCCGCTGCCCCTCATCCCCCCCCGCCCCCATCTCCCCCAGTCGCCTCCTCCACCACGGCAAGGGCCGCTGCGTTCCCCTCGGCTCCGACGCTCCAGCTGCCTGCAGCCCCGCCACCCGCAGCTGCCACCTCGGGACCTCCCGCCGCCGCCGCCGCTGACGGCGCCAACCGCTGATGCAACTGCCCAATGAGGCAGTGTACGGCCGCCCGCCACAACGGCCCGCCCATCATCAGACCGAGATCCAACTGTCGCAACACGCCCGCCACCGGATCCTGTTTGGAACCCGCGGCGGGGTGTGCATCTTGGCCTGCGAACGCCGCGCTGCGCTCATCGCGGTTCGGTGCCGTTGCGATTGGGGCACTGGACAGCAGTGTGAGGAGGCTGCGGGCGACGCAGGCGACAGTGTAGCCGTTGCGCCAGGCCTGATGGCAGACGTGCAAGGGAGGTAATTGTTACGGTTTAGGCAATATGACACGGTTTGCAAATGTGCTAGTTCCAGAATGACGCGTCTGCCGCGTTCTGCGCTTATCTGATGATGGTGTGGTGCCCCCGGCCCAGTGCCCCCGGCCCCGACCTCTCTCACCACGTGCACATCCTTCCAGTAGCCCAGGTGCAGCTTCTCCCAGCACAGCTCCAGCAGTCCGTCACACAGCTCAGAGGCTGTAGCAGCTGCCGCAGCTACAGCCGCAGCCGCAGCCGCCGCGTCTGCCGTGGCGCAGCCTATGGCCCCAGGCGCCGCGCCCGCCCCGGCGGCGGCCGCCGCCGCACCTGCCTCCGCGGCTTGTGGGGCGGCGGCGGCCCCCGGCCCGGCTTCCGCAGCCGAGCGGTGGCGGAGCGCCTCCTGTTGTGGGGGCGGGGCAGCTGTGTTTTATCGTCTTTGCACTGATGGGGGACCTCTCCTTGCGCGAGCAAGAGAGTGCACCAATGGCCTTCCACGGCACTGAACCACCAGAGCCACTTGCCTCCACGCTTGTGAGCAGGCGTTTGAAGGGCGGCACGGCGGCGGCGCCTCGGGCGTCGGAGCCCAGCTCTGTGCAATACGGTATGAGTGAGGTGCTTTGTCACCGGATCCATATTGCAAGCTTGTCCCTCCCACGTGCACACCTGATCTGCTCTATTTCACCAGGGCGGCACATGCTGGGGCTGCCGTGCCACCGCTAGCGCAGGCTGGAGTGTGGAGCGCAGACACGCGGAGTTTCCAGCGCCCTTCTTGCGGCGTACCTTGCAGCCACGCGCTGACGTCCCCATCCTCACGCCATGAAAGAATGATGTCAACTACCTCGCTAGGCAGCCGGGGGGCCTGCGCTTGGACCATTTCACCGCTGCTTCATGCCACTCGGGAAACTCTTTGGGCTGGTCTGTGCCATCAGCGCGTAGCGCTATGCCTTTGAATCTTAGAATCCTGCATGATTGGGCTTTCTGCGTTTACAATTGCTTTCGTTTGCTGGGGCGATAAAAGTTGTCCGATGGCACGGTGGCGCGGTGGGTGGTGCGGGCGTGTCGGTGTTGCGCGTGATTCTGATGATGTTGCACCACATGCATGTATGTCTAGCAAAAACAACTACCAACAAGACGTTGTGAAACTGGGCTGCAAAACAGAAGCCATTGTCCCACCCCATCCCATCGACTCTTGCAATCCCACACCTTGTTACTCACGCAGGACTCAATTCTGCGATTGTAACGAAGGCATATCGCTAGCTGTCAGGCTCAAGTACAGGAGTCTAGACAACAGCGTAACGAGCTTTCTTTTGCGCCCTCTCCATAGCTTAGCGGCTGAGCGCCATATTACTTGAGACACAGTAGCCATGTCGCCATCGGGCTACTTCTCTCGCCTGCTTGAGGCCTCCGGCAAGAAGTCGGTCGCGTCCTTCTTCGCTTCGTGGGAGTTCGGCAAGATGCTGGTGGATGGCAACCTCGCGTAAGTGGACAATAATAAGACAACGAGCCGTGAGACAGGGGAAGTGCGGGGTCTCAGCGAGCGAATCATTTCGCAAGGGCGACACAGCGGGGTCTAATAGACCGCAGGCAGACAGTATTAAATCATGGCAATCTGGCACAGAGCGTGGTTGCATACTTGCTTCGGGGCACGTTGCGCATGCTCGCTCATCCGCGAGACGCAGTTTGCTTCATTGCTTGGATTCGCCGAGCGGGATAGCATAAATACGGCGGCGGGGGCGGCAGGCTGGAGTGCGGGCTCGTCACGGCCCTTCCGCGGTTGATGGAGCCCTCGTACCCCACACGCTCTCGACGGCGAGGCATCCCACACAGCACGCGGCTGGGCGGGGCCACTGCGTCCGTGCGGAAAGCCTGCTCGCTAACCGGCGGTGACCAGCAGTGTCGGTGTAGCCGTATCGTCTTACCAGGCTGCTGCCGCACGCCCCCGTGGGACCCCTCACCGTCGTGTTTTCCTCCTCGCCCGCCGCCCCCGTACCTCGCGCCTGCCTCCCTCCCTCCCTCCTCCGTTTACCCTCCCCCCCTTTCCCCGCCTCTCCCCCCTGCCCTCAAAAACTACTCACAGCCACAACGTGCTGGTCCGCGCCACGGGCGCCGGGCGGCTGGTGGGCACCGACTACAACGGCAACCGCTACTACGAGAACGAGGCGGCGCCCTACGGTGGGTGGCTGCGGGGCTAGCTGCGGGGGGGGGGGGTGTGGTTACCAGCCCAAACTAAACCAATCTAAAGGAAGCAGAGTTAAGTAATGCAGTTGAGGTGATACAACGAACACCAGCCAGGGCTGCCAACAGCTAGGGGCGCTGGCGGGCAGCGGGCGGAGGAGGAGGAAGAGGTGTAGCTGTGGGAGCACATGCACAGTGCTGGGAGCGGGTTTGGCTGGGAGTGGGAAACGGGGGCCACGGTGTGTGTGGCCCTCAGCCGCAGCCGCAGCTGCAGCTACCGGAGCGTCAGCAGCAGCAAGAGGAGCAGCAGCAGGCGGAGGGCCCGCCCCAGGCCCAGGCTGAGGGCGGCTGCAAGCACTTCTGGCGCAGGCGCAGACGTAGGCGCAGGTGCCGGAGCGGCCTGAGGGGGAGGAGCCTGACATGGTGGGAAAGGGCGCTGGCACGGGCGGGAGCGGCACCACTGCGGCCTGGACAGGGTGCCTCCAATCGAGCTTGCAAGGGGGAGCTGTGTCATCAGGGCAATGCAGTGCAGTGCAGTGCAACAGGCCCACAGAGTGTGGCAACGGCGCTGTCGCCCGCTCGCTGCGGCCTGATGTGGCCGTGGTCTGGCGCAGGCGGCAGGCGCGCCAGCGCGCCCACCGGGTGCTGACTGGAGCGTGGAGGGCAGTGGGATGTGGAGGAGTGCCTAAGGCCGGCAGCATGTCGAGCGATGGCGGACGCGGGCAGGCGCACGCTCGCCTGGCAGCGGCGCCGCCGCTGCTGCAGGATGGCTGCAGCATGACGAGCTCCGCATGTGCGCGTGCGGACAGCGCAGCGGTGACCGTCGTTCAGAGAGCCAGCAGCAGTAGCAGTAGCAGCAGTAGTAATGGTAGCATGGGCTGGCGGCATGGCGGCAGGGCAGGGCAGCGCCAGGCCGCCGCCGGGGCCTGGTCTCGGGGGGTGCAGGGCAGTGTGCGGCACGGGTCTGTCCCCGCATGTGCCCCCGCAGTCCCACAAGCGCCATCCCGGAGGCAAAGCATGTGCTTTGTTCCTTACCTCCGGGCCGTTCACCATGCGACAAGCACCAAACACTGCCCGCCACAGCCCGCCCCGCCCCCCATTATTGATTAAACACCATCCATGGATGGCTACCCCTCCCCCCAAGCTTCATTGCAGTCACGGATACCAATCCAACTCAAGCTGTATGCATGGAACCCCCAAACCTGTCTTCTTGCTGCCCCAGGCCGCCGGCGCTGGATCGTGTACAAGGACAAGTTCGAGTACAACCCCACCACCATCCCGCCCGAGTGGCACGGCTGGCTCAACTACATCAATGACTACAACCCTACCAACACCCAGTTCAAGAAGCCCATCTACCAGGTGCGGGTGCGGGCGCGCGGCAGGATGCAGGCAGCAGGCAGCTTACCGTGCACAGCAACGTGAGAGAGACACGCGCAAACGCACGTCGGCCGGGCCGAATGGTTGTGTGGGTGGGTGGGGGAGGCGGTATAGCTCCAACGCACACTTCGCGCCGCGGTGCGGCGCACGCCGCGCGTCGCAGCCTCCCCGCCTGTTTCGCTCACTGTCCGCAACTGCTGCTGCCTGTCTTCCTTGCCTGCCCGTTCCTTTTCCACACACACACAGATCGAGGCTTCCATGAGCAAGACGGGCACGCAGGCGTGCTACAACCCCAAGGGCTCCTGGTTCAACGCCAAGCCGCGCAACTGGCGCAAGTACGAGTCCTGGGTGCCGCCTACCGCCGGCAAGTCCGCCTAGGCGGCCCTAGCGGCCCTTGGGGGGCTCCATGAGCGCTTGGAGTCCTGCGCGCTGTGCAGCAAGCTGCGTGCAACCAGCAGCCAGCAGCAGCCGGCGTGGGTGGCGTTGTGTCGCAGCCACGGCGCCAGCAGCGCGGCGGCCCAGTGGGGCTGTGGAGCGTGGAGTGGTGGCAGCAAGCCGAAGCCGGGCAGCGGACGCGGAGCGGGAGAGGCAGGCGCTAGCGATGGCTTCCGCCTCAAGTTGTGTGCTTTACATGGCGGTGCGGGGAGCAGGTCCGATGCAGCTGGCATGAACAAGGAGGGGCGGGGTGGATGAGGGGGCGCTTTGTGGGAGCATGGCGCAGGTGTGTGCGGCGGTGCGTTGGCGACACGAGGGCTGGGGCAAGAGATTGGCAGAGGCTGCCGCTCCGCCAACAGGGGTCCCGACAACATGAGCTTATACATGTTAGGTAGAACACGAATTAGGTAGACAGTCGGTTGATACCGGATTAGTGCCTGATAGGGGGCTTGCGCAGCCCCGAGGCGACCAACCAAGACACGATGCCTTGTGTGGAACAAGTGCACGGCAAGGCACGTCGGTGCGAATAGATCATGTGTAAAATAAACAGATTTGTGTGCAGCGCCTTGATAGCAGGTTCCATCGGGGCGGGAGTGGGGGCAGGGATGAGGGGGCCACTCCGCTGGGTGAGCCAAGGTTGCTGCCTTGCTGCCCTTGTCGGCACCAACATCGACACGCCAGGTGCGCATTACCAATTGAAACTTTTTCCTGCATTTGTTACCTTGTTTTTCGTGGCCAAAGCAGACGCAGAAATACAGTTCAGAGCTTGTTCGTTTTGCCACGGAGTGTACAGCGAATAATTTTTCGTTTGCCTACACAAAATACACATACATCAGACCGCCTCTCATTCAGAATTGCCTAACGTACGGGCAGAAGGGCGAGGCGGGGTGCATCGATCGTGTGCAGACCGTCGCGGACATCGCTACACAGGCTGGGCGCTGCGCGGTTGGCGAGACCGGGGACATATACCTGCGGCTAGCTTGGAGGAGGTGGAGCAGCCATGCCGCGCACATACGCCGAGGTGGGCGGCAGCACACGGCTGGTCGGGTGGCGTGCCCGCAGGTCGTGGGAGGTGGGGCTATGCGAAGCAGGACCAGCGGGAAAGAAGAACACTGGGGACAGAGCTGGTGTTTAGTCCTCTTGTGTGATGCACGTATTGGACTGCAGCATCAGGAAGCAGCTGAGCAACGGGAGCGGGGTGGGGAGCAGGGCGGGGCCTCGTGCAGCGGTTGGTGGCGCGGCCTGGGTGGTGGTGGTGGTGGTGGTGGGCAAGCTGGAGTGCGATGGTGAAGCCTGCTGCCCCCCCCGGGGAACCCGACTGCCTCCCCGCCTGACTGCTCGCCCCACTGCCCGTTGCCTGCGCTGCCGTGTGCCGTACGACACGCTTTGCCCTGTGTGCGACACGAGCATTGTTACTGCGCCCCGAGCAGGAGGTGGCCTTCATCCGGCAGCTGGGGCCGGTCAAGTACGAGGTGGCGCCAGGGTTCGTGCCGGGCATGCACGTGCCCGGCACCTTCTACGTCAACGACGCGCTCAAGGGGCTGCTGTTTGAGGAGCTACAGCAGGCGGTGGTGCGCGGAGACGTGAGTTGCCCTGCTGGGTGTTTCGGAGGGCTGGTTTAGGGGTCGGCGTGTCGAGAGATGTCGTTGTAATGGCTCTGGTGTTGCGTGCCAGTTGTGAACGGGCGGTGTCTGAGTTGCGAGGGCGCGGTGAAAGCAGGGTGCAGGGCCCCATGCTAGCTTGCTCGATCCAGTTCGCACGCAATGAGCCGCGCCTTTCATAATGTCATTGCCGCGCAGCACGGCGGCTTCCTGCCAGCCGTGAAGCAGCTAGCAAACGTGGCTGCGCTGCCGGGCATTGTCAAGGTCGGCGGTTGGTCGGGTTAGGGTGGGATTTGGGGGCGCTTGGTACGTCGTCGAAGCGAGCGGTCATGCAGGGGTTGAGGGACAGGAGGGGCTGCGTCTCGGCTGCCCGCTGAGTCAGGCGCCGAACCCAATCAGCTCCGGTAGCCAACCGAAATATCCAACAACCTTGCCGCCCTTGTGTGTGTGCGCAACCCCCAACCCGGGCGCGTGCAGCGTTCCATCGCCCTGCCGGATGTGCATTCCGGCTACGGCTTCGCAAGTGAGTCCCTCCCTCCCTCCCTCCCCGCCAACCCAGTGGCAACCCGCCCCACTGCACGCTCCCCCCCCCCCGATGCTTGCCGCGCCGTGGCACCGCCCGACGCCCTCGTGGCATACGTAGCCGATGGGAGGAGCCCCCAACAGGCTGTCGCAGCCGGCAAGCCGCTTTGCAAGTGCCCCTGCTTCACCCTCGAACCACTCCCCGCCTGCGCAACCCGTCCTGACCAATCCTCACCACCACGCCGCTCCCGCCCCCGCCCCGCCCCCTCGGCGCCTGCAGTCGGCAACGTGGCCGCCTTCGACATGGACAACCCGGACGCGGTGGTGTCGCCCGGCGGCGTGGGCTTTGGTGAGGAGCGCGCGCTTTACCGTATACAAATAACAAGCACGAGTGACAAACTGTATTCGCCGGCAACCGTATCAATTTACACCCCATCGTGCCCCGCTTGCCAACCCTACTGCGCTTGCCAGACATCAACTGCGGTGTGCGGCTGCTGCGCACAAACCTGACGGAGGCCGAGGTGGGTGGCGAGGCGCGTGTCCTGCGTCCGGCCGAGCGCATCTGCGGTGGCCATGTCGAATGTCAAGGGCGCGTGTCGGGCTGGCGGGGAGGGCTGGCTGCCGGGCTGGCGGGTTGGCCCAACACCGCCCATCTCCCGCCTGTTCAGCATCACAACATCCTTCCACCGTCACCACTACCGCCACCATATAACGCGCACCTTGAGCTTGCACCATGGCAACCAACTCGCACCACGCAGGTGGGGCCGGTGCGGGAGCAGCTGGCGCAGGCGCTATTCGACCACATCCCCGTGGGCGTGGGCAGCCAGGTGCGTGCGCGCGTGCGTCCTTGGGGCTGGTGGAGGAGTGGGGTGGGGTGGGGAGTGGGGGGGCAGGGCCAGGCGGTGTAGCCGGCAAGGAGCAGGCAAGGAGCAGGCCGGGCGCGCTAAAGCCCGACGTGTATTTGACACGCGTGACTGGTCGGAGGGGGGGAGGAGGGGTGTACCGGGTATATCAACGCCCGTTCACACCAGCCTGCACTTCAAACCTGCAAACGGGTGACCTCACGCCATGCCCTGCACGGCTGCGTGTGCCGTCCCCCATCGCTGCCCCCTCCCCTGTCGCAACGTCTGTCTACATCTCCCCCGTCATTAATTTAACATGCATGGAACCCCCTCTCCCAACCCCCCAGGGCATCATCCCCACCACGGCCAAGGACATGGAGGTGGGCGGCAGGGGGGAGGGGGGGCTGGGGGAAAGGGGGGTTAGGGGCTACACGCACCCACACAATTCTGGTGGCGGCGGCGCTCGGGTTCTGGCGCTGGCCCCCTTCTCTCACTGTTGCCCCCCTCTGGGCATCGGCAGTTCACAATTCTAATACACACCACCCCATGGATGGCTACCACCCCCCGCCACCCATCCCTCTCATGCTTTCCTCTCACACAACTCGTGTTCTGTACCCTCCTCCGCACACACACTCACTCACGCACAGCCTTTCATACGTTCTCTCCCTTGTGTTCTCTAACTCTCTCTCCCCATCTAACTCTAACTCTCTGTCGCTCGCTCGCTTGCTTGCTCACTCTTTCGCCCCCAGTCGGCGCTGGAGCTGGGCATGGACTGGTCGCTGCGCGAGGGCTACGCCTGGGCCGAGGACAAGGAGCACTGCGAGGAGTACGGCCGCATGCTCAACGCGGGTGAGAGAGAGCGAAGGCTGGGTGGGAGGGAGGGAAAAAAAGCAAGGTTGGGTGCGTGGGCGGGCGGGCGGGCGGGCGCATGCGCCAGCATCAGGATTTGAACCGGGACCCGTGACCCTGCCACGTGTCGCATCGCATGCCCACATGCCCACATGCCCACATGCCCACATGCCCGCACACGCGCTCACAGACCCACGGTACGTGAGCTCGCGCGCCAAGAAGCGCGGCCTGCCGCAGATGGGCACGCTGGGGGCGGGCAACCACTACGCCGAGGTGCAGGTGGGTGATGGTTGGGTGGGTGGGTGATGTGTGTGTGTGGGTGGGTGGGTGGGTGGGTGGTAGTCCATTCCAGAAACCAAAGGCAAACCAACTACTCGGGGCACGGAGAAGGGACCGGGGACAAAGACGAGGAGATGGAGAGGGGTGGAAAACACACACGGACACGACATGGCAGGCAACAAAGAAGGAATTTGTTGGGGGGAGGGGTTGGCCACATGGGGATGGAGAGGAGAGAAACGAGATGATGACCGTTGTGATTTGGCTCTTGACTTACGCCCACCCTTGCGCACCCTTGCGCACTGCAGCCCCAAACCTCGAGCCGCCGTGCCCCCTGCCCCGCTGCCGCGTGTCGCCGCCACTCCGTCACCTCGACCTCACTCCCCAACCCTGCAACCTCACCCCCGCCCACTAACATCCCGCCCCCTTATCGATGCGTTACCCTTCCTCCGGCCCCAACTCCCACCAAAACCCCCATGCCCACCAACCACCAACCACCAACCACCCATCATCACCACCACCAGGTTGTGGACGAGGTGTACGACGCGGTGGCGGCCCGGCGCATGGGCATCGACACGCCGGGCCAGGTGGTGGTGATGATCCACTCGGGCAGCCGCGGCCTAGGTCACCAGGTGGGTGGGCGGAGGTGGGTGGGGCCGGAGTGAAGGCTGGAGGGCCGGCGGGCCGGAAAGAGGGCTGGAAGGGGCGGCAGGGGACGATCGGGTGGGACAGGGAGGGGAAAGAGCGGGAAGGAAAGAGGGAGAGGGAGGGGGAGCGGCAGAGGGCTCAGGTGGCCTGGGGCGATAAGAGGATGCGAAATGACGAGGGAGAGCAAGCGAGGGAAGCTGCTTCACTTCTTGGCTGCATGTGGCAGGTCGGGGCGGGCGCCACGGAGTGGGAGCACCAGGTTGGAGAGGGAGAAGAGATGCACGTATGGTTGGTTGGTTGGTTGGTTGGTTGGATCCACACGCGCCTCTGCTACAGCCCGTCCCAAACATCGTCGGCCACCCGTCCTCGCGCCGTGGCTGTGCCTGGCTGACATGAACCTTGAGATCCATTGGTTCCCCCGATCGCTCCTTTCCGCTCTTTCTCCCCTATATCCCCGCCCTGTGGGTGCGCCCTGGCTGTTCCTTATCCCCCCTCCCCGCGTCTCCCCCCGCCCGGCAGGTGGCCACGGACGCGCTGGTGGCCATGGAGCGGGCCATGGCGCGAGACGGCATCATCACCAACGACAGGTGCGGTTGCGGTTACGGTTACGGTTTCGGGTGCGGTTGCGGTGCACGTTTCCCTGGAAATCTGTATAACGAACACACACACACACACACACACACACACACACACACACACACACACACACACACACGCACGCACAAGTCTTTCATAGTACTCTCCCTTGTGATATCTAACACACACACACACACACATGCGGGGAATTCTCTCCGTTTCCGTTTACTAACACACATATATACACACACACACACACACACACACACACACACACACACACACACACACACACACACACACATGTGCACATGCAACCGCAGGCAGCTGGCCTGTGCGCGCATCAACAGCGAGGAGGGGCAGGCGTACCTCAAGGTGGGGCGGGGCAGCTGGCTATCCAGCAATGGTGTTTGTCAATGGTTTGTGATTTTTGGGGGCGAAAGATACGGGGCGGAGAAGGGCTGGAACGGGGCCGGACGTGGGGCCGGAGGGGTCAGAAGGGGGGCGTTGGATGGGCCAGACGCGCCGTAAGGCCAGGCCAGGGGATGCGCCATACCCGCCTGAACACCCACCCACCCGGGCCCACGGCGCGCCGTAACCCGCGCGTCCGAACACACGCACTCACTCGTTTGGTTCGATTCCTGGAATTAAGTATCGCCCCCTCCACACCACCTCCTCCCTCTGGGCTCTGGGATTGCGGGCTGGTTCGGGTTCCCTTGGTTACTACCCCCGTCCCCCTCCTCCCGCGCACAGGCCATGGCGTGCGCCGCCAACTACGCCTGGGTGAACCGCAGCAGCATGACCTTCCTGGCGCGGCAGGTGGGTGGTGGATGGGTGAGTGGGTGGGCGGGTGGGTGGGTGGGTGGGTGGGCGAGGGCGAGGGTGGGGCGGGGCGGGGCGGGGGCAGTTGAGGGTTGTAATGGGTTTGAATAGGAGGCGAGGAGCCTTCAGCCTGCATGCCTGCAGCACGCATGTCTCGCATATGCGCGTAACATTCGTACTCCTTCCATCCCGCCTTCCACTCCATTCATTGCTTGCGACTGGAACTACATCCTAACAAACCAAAACAAATTATAACAAATTAAAACCAAATTTAATAGGCATTTGCCAAGATCTTCAAGTCCACGCCGGACGACCTGGACATGCACGTGGTGTATGACGTGTCACACAACATCGCCAAGGTGCGCGTGAGGAGTGTGTGTGTATGTGTGTGTGTAACTGTGTGTGTGTGTGTGTGCGTGCGTGCGTGTGTGTGTGTGTGCGTGCGTGTGTGTGTGTGCGTGCGTGCGTGCGTGCGTGCGTACGTGCGTGCGTGTGTGTGTGTGTGTGTGTGTAGAGAGGGTGTGACCGGGTGTGACCGGTCCCGTGTCGTACGGAGGTTGAGCACAGGGAGCTTCCTTGCGGTGCGTCGTGCAGTCTAGTTCTGGTGCGTTCACGCGTGTGCCCTTGCTGCTGTGATTGCGCCCCCTCTCTCTCTCTGACACGCGACAGCCGGCCGCTGCCGCGCACGTGCATCACACACCACACCACCCGCCCGGCTCGGCACACACGCGCACCCAACGATAGACCATACATGGTCTTGAATTGTTGTTTTTACTCTGTAATGCGCGGTGCTGTTACTTCCTTGAGTTGTTGTTTACCCTGTTATTCCCTTCTGCCTTGTGACCACCGCCACCGCCACCGCCACCGCCGCCACCGCCACCATCACCGCCCGGCAGGTGGAGCAGCACTGTGTGGACGGGCAGCACCGGCGGCTGCTGGTGCACCGCAAGGGCTCCACACGCGCCTTCCCGCCGCACCACCCCCTCATCCCGGCCGACTACCAGCTGGTAGGGGTGGATGGGGGTGGATGGGGGTGGATGGGGGTGGATGGGGGGTGGGTAGTTCATTCCAGAAACCAAGGCGGGGGTGGGGGTGGGGCGATGGGGTGGGTGGGCTTTGGGTTGGGGTTGGGGTTGGGGTTGGGGGTAACCATCCATGGATGGTATTTACTCAAAAAAAAGCAGTGCCCAGGCCTTGGCTGGAGGAGGCAGGCACGCTCATGCTGATGGGGTTGTTAAGTCGGCGTGGGGGGTTGTAAACACCAGCCCATTCTAAACCAGGGGATGGGAGAGGACGGAGGGCTGGAGGCGGGACGGAGGAGAGGAGCGGGGATCGGAGGGAGGGGTTCAGGTCATTCCAACGCTCAAGTAACCAGCGGTGGCGCAGCATAGCACTTTTTGTTGATGATGGGGAATCAGAGAGGAGACCGGCGGGACATACAGGGGGCATTGGGTGCAGTGAACGGGACTCCTATGCTTATGCATGACTTGCTCGCTCTCGCAGATCGGGCAGCCGGTGTTGGTGGGCGGCACGATGGGCACGTCTTCCTATGTGCTCACAGGCACCGAGCAGGTGGGTGGCGGCGCGGGGGCAGGGGTGGGAGGTTTCGGAGAGGCTGGGAATTAGAGTGCAGCGTTTGTTGTGGGTGAGTGAGTGGAGGAACCCCGTGTGCGCCCTGTGGGACCTCTGCATGCATGCGCGCTTCCCTTGCGGCTGCCCTGCATACGCCCCTCCGCATATGGCCCTCCCGGGTTTTGACACTGCAAAGTGCAAGCACAGCCTTTGCACCCTTTTTTATTTCGGGTTCCTGGACTTCCCCCTCCACGCATTCCAGGGCTTCACGGAGACGTTTGGGTCCACGTGCCACGGCGCGGGTGAGAGCCTCTGGCGCGCCGGGACGGGGGGTAGTTCATTCCCTTTCCAAAGCCGACTTGGCCGCGCGCGGGGGGGGGGGATGGGAATAGTCCATTCCAGGACTCACAGCAACGAATTTTAAAAACCCCTTGATCCTCTGTACCCCATCCCATCCTCCTCATCCCTTGGTGCTCCTGCAATTTTGCTCAGCTCCCGCTATATATGCCCTGCCCCTGCGCCTGCTGCTGCGCAAGCTCCATCCTCCTCGTGCCTTGGCCCATGACCTCCCCGCCGCCGCCGCGCACATGCGCACTCGCACGCGGACGCCCTTGTGGGCTCCTGGGCCCACAGCTTGTGTTCTGCACCTTAGTAACGGACTGCTCCCTTAACTGTCTTCCATTCCTCCTCCTCCTCCCTCCTGCACGCGCACGCGCACGCACATGCTCCACAGGCCGCGCCCGCAGCCGCAACAACAGCCGCAACAAGCTGGACTACCAGGACGTGCTGGACAACCTCAAGGCAAGTGGGGGCGGAAATGCAATGGATAAGAAAGATGATAAAGCCGTGGCACGCGCTCTGCTGCACGCGCCGGCTATTATTAGTGTAGTTGGGAAGTACCATTGCCTGCGCATCCATGAACGCCCCCGCGCACGTCCGCGAACGCAGCCCCACAACCCCAGTTGTAAATGTAAAATGTATGTTGGGGTAGGGGAGATGGTGGTTGGACTAGCCCCGCGGCACGGTTTTATCTGAGGGTTTTACATGAAGTGCCTCTATCTCCCCCTTACACAATCACACGCACGCGCATGGCCAACCTGGCGTGGAGCCCATCCCTACACTGAATGATTGAATGCGGCTAGCAGACATGCCAGATGTGATTGATGTTCAGGGGAGTGACCCGAGAGCCCAAGGATGGAACACCTGTAACTCTCTACCTCCCTTGACTCACTCACCACACCCACTCACTCACTCATTCACGCGCACACACGCTGGCGCACGACGCAGGCCAAGGGCATTGCCATCCGCGTGGCCAGCCCCAAGCTGGTCATGGAGGAGGCACCGGAGAGCTACAAGGACGTGAGTGCGGTGGTGGACACCTGCCACGAGGCGGGCATCAGCAAGAAGGCCGTGAAGCTGCGGCCTATCGCGGTCATCAAGGGCTGAGGAGGGAGAGGATGGTGTGGGAGGTGTGGGAGGAGGGGTAGCTTGTTCCAGAAACCAAAGCGAAGACCATTGCAGCCCCAAAACCAAAATCCCAGAACCAGGGAGCGCGGAGGGGGCTGCCGGGTAGCGTGGTTTGGGTTGGGCAGCCAGGATTGCATGGCTGGCTGGGACAGGCAGGTTGGTGGTCAGGCTGGTTCTTTCTGAGGTTCGGCTTAGAGGCGATGACTGAGTTGCAGATAGAGGGCCTTTTTTGGTCAGGGGCAGCGCAGGACTTCGAAGGCGGCGATGGGCAGCTGCGGCGGCATGCAGTTGCCTGCATTAATGGGTGAGGAGTTGGTTTCGAACTGACTGTGTGTGTGTGTGTGGCAGGATGCTCGTCGCCGTTTAGAGCCGCGATTGTTGTTTACGGGGGCGGGGTGTCGCTACGTTGACACCGCTCCTGCTGGCTCACAGCCTCCGCCTGGTGTGGACGTGTGGCGGGAAAACTTTCACAACTCCACGAGCGATAACTCCGCAAGCTGTCTCCGGCTGGTCATTTAGTCCTTTTACCGGCAATACTGCTACAGGACGCATACATGAGTCCGTTCCGCAGGACAACAGCCACAGCCCTTCACGAGTTCACGAGCTCTCTGAGAGCCTGAACTGTTGCAATCGAGAGGGGTTGGCATGCCAGCTCGCTCGCTCTCAAGCTTCCGCCACGTGTGGCCACGTCCCCTCTGTGCAGCTTGTGTTGGGTACGCCAAGAGGGGCAGCAGTGCCGGGGCATTCAGCCACCAACAACAGACAAGCGCCCAAGTGGGGGTCACAACTAACACTACGGTATTACAGACATAAATGAATCCCACCGGTGGACCCGACCGATCGTAGTTGCGGGCGAGAACAGGACTGCGGCCTTGTCAGATGCCGTACGACAGCCGGGCCGCGGCGACGTACATCGGCTATCCATACACACAGCCCCCGGGCAGCCCGCGGCTGCTGCCCCGGCAGCGACTTGCGCCATGCCAACCGCAGCTGCAGCAGCTGCAGCTGCAGCAGCTGCAGCTGCAGCAGCCGGCAGCGGCGGTGTTGGCAGCCGGGGCACGGGCACGGCTCTCGCCCGTAGCAGCGCCGTGAGCGCAGCCGTTGGTGATGGCTCCAGCTCCGGCCCCACAGCCGCGGGGGTACTCGGGGTAGCAGCTGCCGGGTCCACCGGTGTTTCGGCCCACCCACAACGCCCGCAGACGCCGACGCTTCAGTTGGAGCCCGCCCATACATGACGTCATGCTCTCTAGCCACGGCATCGGCAGGGGCGCTGCCGCTGCAGCTACTGCAAATGCTGCACCTCAGCAACTCAGCGGCGGCAGCCGCCGCAACAATAAGCAGCAGCAGCAGCAGCAGCGGCGGCGGGTGTGGTGTGGTGCCTGTCTGGAAGCGGTCATTACCTAACCGCATTTTGTGGCATGCGCATGACCCGTACTGTATGTGATAAGCTTGTGCCGCGCGCAGCTTTTGCGGTGTGCGTGCGACATTCGTTTGAAGTGGCTTGATGACGAGGTAGTTGACAACGCGGAGCCGGGGGTTGTGGCAGCGGGGGCGGGGTAGACGGGGAACATGGATCCATGCCCGGGTCGTTATTATTTGCTTTGGCTGCGGTGTTTGGCCATGGGCCCATGGCGCTTGAGGTCGAGCGGTGGAGGGCCCAAACATAGAATGGCGCCAAAGCAGGCCCTACTGTCTGAGCCGAGCCTTGCAACTTACACGGCTCTGCGATAGCAGATGGATGTATCAGGGGAATGTCAAGGGACCGCGGGCACATTTACAATGTTTAAGAGGCATCCTTTACTGCATATTCGGCGCGTGGTAAAGCGCGGGGCCACATATGCGCCTCCTGGCCCATCCACTGCTACTGCTAACCGCTGTCGACGCCAGTACGGCCAAGGGGTTGTTCTGACTCTCCGTGCGCGCCTAGTGTACAGGAGGATTGGGTCACCGCCCAAAACGGTTGCGGACGCAAATTAGCTACTGCATGCAACGAGTACAAACAGTCTGGCTTTGATGGGTAAAGTGAAAGCCGTGCTCGCGAGCTGACCACAAGCAGGGGCAGCGAGCCAGCGACCCGCCCGTGGTTTGTGGGGGCGGTGTGCTGCGCCACTAAGTCACCACTCGATTTGGGTAGGGCCATGAACCACGACCGCCTAAGACTTGAGTCAGAACTGATGTCCCAGGGAAATCCAAGTGCGCGGGAGGCCGGAAAACGCGCGCAGAACGGCGAGGGGAACTATGACGAGTCAAGGGGTGTTTGGGCGGGTTCGTGCCTCGGCACGCCGCCGCGGAGTGCGGCGGCGCACTGTTGGACTTCGCCGGCGGTTGACAGCACGACCGCGATGCTTGTGCAATATATATAGTTAATATTGGATATAAATATGCAGATACAGAAGTGGGTGAGCTTGTGGGTACAACGGCGGAGTGAATGCTCGAAGGTTAGAAGTAGCGACCCACTTGCCCGGTAACGCCGTCGGGCGGCGACAGTTCTTAACTTAGGCCGACGGTTCTAAGCTTAGATTGACGGGCCGCCGATGGCCCTTAACTTAGACCAGTCAGACTGCGAAGGTTCTTAGCTTAGACTGTCGGCGTGCTGCATTGGCTGTACGGTGTACGACTGGGGCCCTCGCCAAGAGTATAAAAGGAGGCCCCTGCTAGCCGTGACAGGCAGACCCAGAGCCGCACCGACACATGCACAACGGTGAACACACGGTTGACTGGTGAACGTTTCCACACGCCTAAACTTGGCTGCCTCCTTACCGGCCTTGAGCCCTTGTAACCTGTGTGCTGATGATCCTGTCCGCACCTCTCTGCCCCCACTAGTTGGGCCCCCTTCCCTGCGCTGCGTGCGCCACCTCACGGCAGCTGGCCAGCCGTCTGCAACAGGGCAGCCCATAGCCTAAGACCCTGCAGGAACCAGCCCGCCGGACCAGACCAGTCCGTGCCCTGCAGCTGCATCTACGTCAGCTGCCTACTAGTCCCGCTCCCAGCCTGGCGAGCGAAGTCAGTGAGCGAGCCAGGTGCCCGCACTGAGCCTGTGTGAGCCCTCGAGTTCGCACCCTCTCTTCCCCTTGGTATCCCCACTTCCGCTGCTCGTGGCTCCTTTCGCCACGTATTCTATACCCGTTTACGCAAGACTTCCGCTGTAAGACGCATCTCGATCTAGTTATACATCGCTTCCGCACCTCCTCCGCATCCAGGACACATCTACGGTATCGAACCAGAACCCCTCTCGTACACGGTCTGACACGCTCTGTCGCCACACAGTCGTGCTCAGTTTGCTCTCATACGATCCTTGGGCCGCTCATCTGACGTTGGAAACGCGAAAAAATTTACGGGTTTGGACGCGTTCCGCGCGGGTGACGCGAGTGTGGTATCGAGACAGGTGCTGAGAGCCTGTCTCCCCTAGTTTCCGTCAACAATGGACCCCTCCGAGATGGCTGGGCTTACGGCCGCCAGCCTGCATGTGATTCCCCTGTTCTACCCTGAGAAGCACAACGCCCGGACATGGGTCTCCAGCATCGATAAATACGGCGAAGCCCTGCTCTGGACTGATGCCATCTCGCAGCGTGCGTGCAGGAGAAGGGGGAGACTGTGCAGTCATATGCAGATAGGTACCGGCACCTGCTTGCGCTGCTGGATATCGACGGTAACTCTGGCACGCAGCACCTGGTACATTTCCTGGGTGGCTTGGGACCCCGGCTGGCCCGTAAGGTTTATAGGGCCCACCCAGCAAACCTCCGGCAAGCTATCGACGAAGCCATTTACCTGAGCAACCACAAATGGAAGGGCCATCGGCACGTCGTTACCCCAGAGCGCGCCAGCAGCCCAGGCGACACGGATTATGATCAGTGCACGCCCAAAGCCTCGCCACGGTACGCCACTGCGGGGCCGGCTTAGTTCTGACGGAGAGAAAAGCATGTTCGACCGGTTCTCGGTCTCACACACCCTGAGGCCCTAGCGATATCCGTGTTATATCCGAATGAAATACTGGCAGATTTGAGGTTATCGTGATGACAACCCAGCGACGGTGCTTTAATATCTTCGACAGTGGTGCAGACCGGGACCGCGACACCACGTTCCCTGGCATATAACGACAATTATGGGTGGCATAAAATACCAGAATATCGAGCTGTGAAGGTCCCAGCGTTTGTGGGTTCATCACTGGCGCCTCTGAGACCAGGCCAGCCCACGCCAAACACTCCTGCACATAGCGCTCTGTAACCAGTTTATCAACTCTTCTGTTGATATGTACAATGATTGATTCGTAGCGATTGGCTCGCTATAAGTGCGCTTCGCGGAGTTTGGAGTTTTCACTCGCATGATTGACGGAATACAGTCTGCTGTCTGAAATAAATCGTTTTATGCAACAACAACAACAGTATGGCGCTGAATGGCACGCAGACACATCGCGCGGTAGACTAAGTCCATGCTGGATCCAGTTCTGACTCCGGCTGTCTCAGTTAAGTATCCTTTCTAGAGTTTCTACCTCCTGTAATAGTCTAGTTACGGAGTACGGACGTAAGCGAGCTCCGAACGTTCCATTAAGGGTAGGTGAAGTACCCGCCCAGCAACTGTGGCGGAGGCGCACCCCACGCGGGTATCACTCCGGTGGAGACCCGTCAAGGTTGTGCCGACATGGTTTGCCCGAGGTGCAAGCATGACGCACGAGAAACTGCTCCCTCGTACCAGCCCCGCTGAGCACGACGGAAGATCGAGGCCCGCTGCAGTCCGCCCGTTGTGGGCGCTGTTGGCGCCTGAGGGACCAGGCGTTTCACACACCCCGAGGTTGCACAGCTGTACAGGAGGATTGGGTCACCGCCCAAAACGGTTGCGGACGCAAATTAGCTACTGCATGCAACGAGTACAAACAGTCTGGCTTTGATGGGTAAAGTGAAAGCCGTGCTCGCGAGCTGACCACAAGCAGGGGCAGCGAGCCAGCGACCCGCCCGTGGTTTGTGGGGGCGGTGTGCTGCGCCACTAAGTCACCACTCGATTTGGGTAGGGCCATGAACCACGACCGCCTAAGACTTGAGTCAGAACTGATGTCCCAGGGAAATCCAAGTGCGCGGGAGGCCGGAAAACGCGCGCAGAACGGCGAGGGGAACTATGACGAGTCAAGGGGTGTTTGGGCGGGTTCGTGCCTCGGCACGCCGCCGCGGAGTGCGGCGGCGCACTGTTGGACTTCGCCGGCGGTTGACAGCACGACCGCGATGCTTGTGCAATATATATAGTTAATATTGGATATAAATATGCAGATACAGAAGTGGGTGAGCTTGTGGGTACAACGGCGGAGTGAATGCTCGAAGGTTAGAAGTAGCGACCCACTTGCCCGGTAACGCCGTCGGGCGGCGACAGTTCTTAACTTAGGCCGACGGTTCTAAGCTTAGATTGACGGGCCGCCGATGGCCCTTAACTTAGACCAGTCAGACTGCGAAGGTTCTTAGCTTAGACTGTCGGCGTGCTGCATTGGCTGTACGGTGTACGACTGGGGCCCTCGCCAAGAGTATAAAAGGAGGCCCCTGCTAGCCGTGACAGGCAGACCCAGAGCCGCACCGACACATGCACAACGGTGAACACACGGTTGACTGGTGAACGTTTCCACACGCCTAAACTTGGCTGCCTCCTTACCGGCCTTGAGCCCTTGTAACCTGTGTGCTGATGATCCTGTCCGCACCTCTCTGCCCCCACTAGTTGGGCCCCCTTCCCTGCGCTGCGTGCGCCACCTCACGGCAGCTGGCCAGCCGTCTGCAACAGGGCAGCCCATAGCCTAAGACCCTGCAGGAACCAGCCCGCCGGACCAGACCAGTCCGTGCCCTGCAGCTGCATCTACGTCAGCTGCCTACTAGTCCCGCTCCCAGCCTGGCGAGCGAAGTCAGTGAGCGAGCCAGGTGCCCGCACTGAGCCTGTGTGAGCCCTCGAGTTCGCACCCTCTCTTCCCCTTGGTATCCCCACTTCCGCTGCTCGTGGCTCCTTTCGCCACGTATTCTATACCCGTTTACGCAAGACTTCCGCTGTAAGACGCATCTCGATCTAGTTATACATCGCTTCCGCACCTCCTCCGCATCCAGGACACATCTACGGTATCGAACCAGAACCCCTCTCGTACACGGTCTGACACGCTCTGTCGCCACACAGTCGTGCTCAGTTTGCTCTCATACGATCCTTGGGCCGCTCATCTGACGTTGGAAACGCGAAAAAATTTACGGGTTTGGACGCGTTCCGCGCGGGTGACGCGAGTGGGTTGCACACTAGGATCTCTGGCCAATACACAGGGCTGGCTTGCTGGGCTTTGGCTCCGCATCTCACAGCACCTTGTGACGCATTACCTTGCCGCACCCATCCTTCCAAACTTGCATCCACATGACAATGTTTGTTATTATAAGCGCCGCCGAGGAACATGTGCTAACGTCGTGCAGCTGAATGTCTGTATCAATGCCGGCAGTGCCCTGCGAGCGTGTTTGTGCACAAGCACATGCACGGTTGGCTGGTATGCGAACGGTGCTCAGCATTTAGGTAGCCCATCTCATCTATCGGTGCAGCCTCACACGCAAGCGAAACAAAGAACAACAAGCCCTGTTTATCGTTTTGCACCGAGGCCAAGCCGGCGCAGTACAACTGAACACCCACAATGTACACAATAGCAGAATACGGTAGACACAATGCACAGATTGCGGCAGTGCTAATGCGCATGGCCGCGGCACAGGGCAGCAAGTGCGGCATCACTTGATTACTTGTTGACGTGCAGCGTGGAGGGCGCGCACAGTCGGGTGGACCCCACAGTAAGCCCTGCAGTGATGAGCAACATAAAACGCAACCAAACTGGAAGCAAATGCAAGGCACATGACTTTGATGTGCGAATCAACAAGTATACATGCCGCAGGCGGCCAGGCAGAGGCTGTGAAGGCCAACTTGGCTCTGCAACCAGTCCCGACTAGGACCGCACTGCGGCAGAACGTTTAACATACAACAAATCAAGGCCACGCACCAACGCAAAGAGACTGCAGATATGCCAAACACAGCGCCCTTGTCCCTACGGGCACGAGCGTCCCAGCGTAAATATTCATGTGGTGATGCCAAACGTCGTTTCGCGCCCTGCTGGCGTGCGCGGCCCCCGGGCACATGCGGCCCAGAAGACATACATCTAAGCGCCATTGAGTACACTTTGGAAGGGAGTCACAATTGCGGCTCCCACATGAGCTGATGCTCCCGTGACATGCGTGTGCCTGCTTGTACAGCATTTGATGACAGCATCCTCAACCAGGCGTCGTAAGCAGCTGCATGCGAGCGCGATGCATGCGAGGTACCGTACAAGTGACATGAAGCCGCCCACAACGAACCAAATACAAACTGCCGTAGCCATGCGCGTGGTTTCCACGTACGCAGCCTCGGGCATCATGATTGCAAAGCAGAAGTGTTATGCGTGCGCTATCATATACGCATCAGTCGATGATTTCACAGATTTTACAGAGCGCCAACGCACAAGTAAGAGGTGACAATTTCACACGACATTGAAAGCTTTAAGTCAAGCGATTAATACCATCCGCTTGCAATTGTAACGTAGTGACTTTAATCCGAAAGGCTGCAGTAGTGCATACACAAACAACCGCCCCGTGGTTGGGGGTGGGCTGGCAATGGCCCAACCCGCCCAATCTTTCGACGCCACCCGTCACACCGAGCCACCCATGAATGTTGCTCCCCTCGATACCGTGCAACCTATCCGCGACACCCTCCAGTATGTCGATCACAGACATCCGTGGTCTCAGCCGCGGAAGCAGACACAGAAAGCCCCCATCGCGCCCCGGCGCCGCGGTCGCTGGTCCCTCCCCGCCGCCCCGCTAGCCCGGGGGCCCGAAGACGACTCCGTGCGCTCCTCAACCTGAAGGCTCAACGAAAGCTCGCCGCTGTCTTCGTACGGGTCCCTCACCGTACCAGTCTTAGAGGTTGCAGCAACTGCCGCAATGGCCGCCTCACGGCCTGCCATCCATGTGTACACCTGATGCGGGCGACGCCGGGACGCCTGTGCCCGCAGCTGCTGCCCCCCTTGCGCCACCGCAGCTGCCCAAGCTGCCGCTTCGGATCCCCCAGCGGCCCGCACCCGCCCGCCAGTAGCAGTGCTTCCGCAGCTTCTGCGGAACACACCAGCCTCCATCTCCCCGAAACGGCTTATCGCGCCTTGCTCCTGCAACCACACGGCTGCTGCTGCTGCGGCTGTTGCTGCACAGGCGCCTGCTCCGCTGACGCCGCCGATGGCCGCGGCTGCAACCGCAGACTCGGGCAGCTTTGAGTACCGGGCTAGGACAGAGTCATGCGGGTCGGCACCATCAGCCGTCTCAGCGGCACCAGCCCCAGCCGCCTCATTCTGGGCCATTGCGTTGATGGCTGCCCCAGCTTGCTTGACGGTAAGCGCCGCAGTGGCGCGTGCCGCAGCAGGCGCTGCCCCAGCTGCTGTTGCAGCAGCACTGCCAGGACCACCTCTGGCGTTCGCAGCACTGCTGCTGCTGGCGGCCTCAAGGCGCCCCGCACCCGAGGCAGCGCGACCGCCATCGTAGCCGCCAGCCGCCGCCGCCGCCGCCGCCCGGACACCGGGTGCGGCGGCGGATGCACCGCCAGGTGCGGGACGGCGCTCTGAGATGGTGCACAGCAGGAAGCTGTCGTCCTCATCGACATCCTCATCATCGCAAGGTTCGACGTCTGCATGCACATGTTCCCCACATCGCCGGAGAGTGGGCCCGCAATATGACTGCTGCAGCTGCTGCTGGGCGCTCTGCTGGCAGTTACCGTTGCGGCCACTGCAACCGCCAACACTTCCGTCGGCATCACACCACAGCGTGTCGTACATTGCGTCCAGCCCAGGCCCGTGCCCCAGCAGCCCGGCCGCCTCCCTGCCGCCGCCCAGCGGGCCATGGGAATCACACGCGCCGTCACCGGGAGGCTGTGTTGGGCCGTGGGCGTCGCCTGTGTCTGCACCTTTCAGGCCGTTGGCGTTGTTGGCAAGTGAGGCAGCAGCCACGGCACCGGCGAGACCGTCGGCGGCGTCACCACCGCCGCCATCGGCGCCACTGCCGCCGCCGGCGCCCGCCGCAGCCGCCGCAGCGCTACCCATCAGCGGCTCGCCGTACGCCCTGACGCCTGCATCCACTGCATCCGCGTGGCAGCTGGGAACGCCGAAGCCGAAGCTACTCGTGTGGCCGAAGCCAAGCGCACCGACATGGCTACATGCGTGGCCAGCCCAGCCGCTACCACCCCCGCCGCCTGCGCTGGCGCCCTGCTTGCCGCTGGCCGCGTCCCAGGCATCGGCCCAAGCGCTGAGCAGGTGGACGGCCGAGGTGGCAGACGACAGCGCCATGCTGCTAAGGGTGGCGCCGCCGCCGGGGCCGCAGGCCTCGGCGCTGTAGCCCGACAGGCAGCTGCGGCGGCTGAAGCGGCTGTAGCTGCCCGCTGCCGTGCACGCGGCGGCGGACGTGGCGGCGGATACTGCTACTGCTGCTGCTGCTTCCGCTGGGGCTCTAGGATCATCATCAGCAGCGGCAGCAGCAGCAGCGGCAGCAGCGGCAGCAGCGGCAGCAGCAGCAGCAGCAGCAGCAGCAGCAGCAGCAGCAGCAGCAGCAGCAGTAGCAGTAGCAGCAGCAGCAGCAGTAGCAGCAGCAGTAGCAGTAGCAGCAGCAGCAGCAGTAGCAGTAGCAGTAGCAGCGCGGAAAGGGACAGGGGCCGCATCGCTGCAGCCAGCGGCATCATCGCGGCCGTCCAACAGGGCGTGGTGCAAGTGCCGCCAGGGCTGGACTCGTGGCTGCGGACCCGCCGGCTGTTGTTGCTGCCGCTGCTGGGATAGCTTGATGCCGCTTCTGCTGCCTCCATCGCCAGCCGCATAGCCGCCCAGGCCTCCACCACTGCCTTGCAACATCGCCGCCGCCGCCAGGGCCACCGTCCTCGAGCACGCCGGCGGCAATGGCGTTACCGGGGCCGATGGGCCCTGCTGAGGCAAGGCTAGCGCCATCACCTGATACCCAGCAACCCGGGCAACAGCTGAGGCCGCAGCAGGGGCAGCCGTGGGCAGGTGGCGGCGGCTCGGAGAGGGGGCTGGGCGCAGCAGCGCCTCCTGATGTTCATTGCACGCGTCCCCGGTACAGACCACACCGTTGCCAGTACCGTTGCTGCCGGCTGTGGCGTTGGCGCGTACCCGTGCACTGTGCTTGTGTGGCAGTGACGGTGCACACCCCTGCCACTCGCCGTCGAGTGCGCTGTGAGTATCCTCCACTCCTTCCATGCAGGTGCTCGATGTCCACGAACGGAAGTGACACCTGTTACAACCGGGGTTTAGAAGTGCGGCTGTGGGAACACACTTCAACAGCAAACGCTGCTATGCACAGAGTGTTGAATGCACGTAAGCTGATTTCGTGGGTGAGTTAGGCTTGTCACGGAATCCCTCCCTAGGAAGTCAAGCAAAGGGTGGCGGGATGTCGTGTGCATCGCCAGCTTGCCAACTGTCCGCACGGCTGCCGACGTGGTGACTAGCAGATCTCGAGCAAGGCTGTGGTACAAAGCAGTATCACCATTGTGCAGACAAGCCTATGCCATATCAAGCGGATGCCTCGCGTCTTGGCGAGCCAGGCCAAACTTCGACACCGAGCTCACCTCTCAAGCTGGGCACGTCCCAGCGACGACGCACAGTAGCCTCAATGCTGTCCAAGTACAGTTATAAGGCCTTGACTACCTAAAGCATCGTCGACCCGTGCAGTGGCTGCCGTTCCGGCTTTAAAAGTGACGGCCACGACGGAGCCGGCGGGCAGAGTATAGCAGCAGCATTTACAATGTTAAATGTCGTCCGGGCGGCATATCGGGTAAAGAAGAATGGGAACGTCGTTAAGCAGATTTCAAGACCTCAAACCAGCAAGTTGCACAGTTGAGCACTGCAGTGTATTCCACAGCTTCTTACTGCAGCAACATGATGATAAGACGCTACTTACATTGCTACTGCAAATTGCACGAGCAAAGCCCCGAGTTTGGAAGCCTTCGGGGTGTATTAGAGTGGATCTGGGGCGCTGACCGGGCCGACACTAGTTTCATGCTTGACTAGGCCACTGAGCCCGTGCTACGCACGACAAAGACGAAAGAGGGCGTACTAAATGCGGTATTTAGGAGCGACGACCGTGAGCGACGACCCTAAATGCGGTGCAAACTCGTTTGCGAGTGGCTTGAAAACTGTTTGCACCAGTATATGCAGCGTAAGACCTATTTTGCATTGGTGCTTCTATCTCAGAGCGCGTTCTGGCACGCCCGGTCGAAACCCCGTCCCGGACTAACTTAAATTCCCGGGCCACCGCACCAATGTCCCAAATGTCCCAAAGGAGGAATGCATTAAATACATTGCCGGCCAGGAAATGTTTGAAATGCCGTGGGTCATGGGCGGGGCCACCCTGGGGCAGCACGACGCGCTGTGGGACAATGACTCTCGCATACATGTTTACGTGATGCCGTGGGTGTAGTGGTGTCGAGAGACACCGATGAAGCACACGGATTCCAGTGTCAGCAGTGCTTGCAGTGCCTGAGTTGAAAATAAACATACCCAACGTAAGGCCACCAAGAAAAGTCATAAGCAGCATGTTCGGGTGCTCCGGCACTGGAAGCGAGGTGACTGTAGCTGCAAGCCGAGCGGCAACCATTGGATCTGGATGGAGAGGTGGCATCAGAAACTCGGGAGGGGCCGGCAGCGGGGGGAAGGGGAAGGGGGCTGCGGCGGTAGGGCGAGGAATTGTGCAACGGTGCCACAGGAGAGGGGCCTTGGGCTGGTACTGCGAGTATCGTTGTGGGAGAACCGACGCGCGGCTCCCGGGGGCTCGAGGAGGGAGCACGGGGCGACAGCATCACCGGGTGTTGGCTGGTACTCGGCGAACTCGTAGTGCGCGATCCTACGTGCAGCTCGACGATGGCGCTGTTGCTCGTTTATTGCGGCTCGCCTGGCAGCATCGCAAGCCCTGCGCGCAGCGACATGCTCATCGAACCGCTCAGCGAAGCGCGCCGAGCAGCGTATCTTCTGCCGCTCTGGCTTGTAGGTTGGTGAGCGCTTGTTAACATGCAGTAAAACGCTCCTGTTCAGGGAAAGAAGGCCAAAGAGGGACTCGTCAGTTCCGAGTCGGCCATGCTACAACCCGAAACGTTGACCACCGAAAATCGCAGCGCGAGCACACACCCAACACGGCAATGGTTTATCAACTTATCAATGACGATGCTCGCAGACGCCGACGGGTAAAATACAGGCAGCGCGCGGGAGGGACGCTCGGATGCGTAGCTCGAACGTCGCGAAGGGGCCGGAGGCAGAGTAGCCGTCCGCCCGAAGAAGGGCAAAGTATAGGAGCGAAGTAGTTTGTGAAAGCGGTGTTCGCGAAAGGAATGTTTGAAGGTGGGACCCGCGGAGCCTTTTGTACTCGAGGGGGTCGCCCATGCAGGCTGTCGTCGTCAATCAGTGGCCGTCGCAGTGCGGGGTCGTGGTTCTCCTCCGCCGACTGATTCTTGAAGTGAATCGAAAAATAAACAAATTAAAACACCCGTGGGGCGCAATTTCGCTGGA
The DNA here is from genome assembly GCA_016834595.1 of Chlamydomonas schloesseri. Taxonomy (NCBI): domain Eukaryota; kingdom Viridiplantae; phylum Chlorophyta; class Chlorophyceae; order Chlamydomonadales; family Chlamydomonadaceae; genus Chlamydomonas; species Chlamydomonas schloesseri. The sequence goes on along the minus strand of JAEHOD010000024.1, from coordinate 298,445 downwards.
TTCCTTACACGTTCACGCGTACGACGCCGAAATCCACGATGCAAATATTTGCACAACATTAATTTGAGGACACGGAGTTTACGCCCTACAAAACGGGGCACTAAGCAGTGGTCGGTCGCTTGGTCGCCCATGCAGACCCGACTACTTTAATTATATAGATATATAGAAAGCGGGAGTTTTTAAATTCTATCGCTTACTTTAAACAGACATGACAATAATTCCACTCCTGTGGTGTCAAACACAGCAACGCTATCAACGCGGGATACGGTTTATGGTCCCGACACCCCACGGGCTCGCCGTAGTGTCCCGAGGCGCCTTATGCGGGCAATGGAGTTTGGGGCAATGGGATCCAAGGCAACCGAATGCGCCCAAAACTCGACAAACTCGCTACCTCTACATTGCTCCTAGTAGCTCGCACCTCGCTGCCCACTGCTGTTGCGCCCGCGGAGGCTAGCGCGATCCCCAGCGCATGTTGCCTGAACCTAGCTAAGCTGCCGCTCCTTTCTAGCTTCACAGCCTCCATGTCATAGCTGTATCGCAGTAGAACACTCGGCGGCAGCTTTTGGCGCGCGCGACGCCGGCGACTCGGCGCCCCAGCCCATGGCCGGCCTTGGGTTGCCACCTGGCGGCCCAGATGATACCAGAGTCATCGACCAAGGGTTAAAAACAGCCCAATCGCAAAAGAAGGTCCTCGCGGAGCGGCTGTGCGCGAATCCGCAACTCGTTTCCTACGTGCAGCGATTGGGCGCCAGCTCGCAAGCGGGCGAGCGCTCGGTGGCACCAGATGGCACCCGGTTAATAACGTTCCCGGAACCGGCGCCGTTCACAGCCAAGCTCGGCACGCTGGTGATGCCCATGACCATGTCAGACCTCTGCACGCCGGCGCCGTTCCCTCCCTGCGTGGCGCAAGGGCCAGCGCTCGGAGCAAAGGTGAAAGCCGCTTGGCAGGGGCGCGCTGGCAGGGGATTAAGCAGTGCCTTTGGACCTGGCTGAAGCCGTCGTCACACGTGTCAAGTGTGAAGGGGAAAGACAGCGAGGGGGGCGGTGGGTGGCGCCAGGGCAAGCCGCGTCCCTGTATGTCTTTCTTTCCAGGCTCCCCACCTTCCACGCGCCACTAATGATCTTCGCGCTGTGCTGCTTGGCTGCAGGTCGTGAACGGCAAGGGCATCCAGCGCCTGTTGGTGACTCTGGCGGTGGACGGCCACGGCTTCCCCTCGTGGATGCTGCCCTCCTGCAACCACCACGCCAAGGGCTCGGGCAACCCCCCCTACCGCGGCCGCACCCTCGCGTTCCACAGCCCGGAGTACGCCAGCAACAAGAGCCCGCACTTTGCCGCGTACCAATGGGCAGCCGTGCCCGTGTGCACGTGCAGTGCCGGGGAGGCCGAGAGGTGGGGTGGCGGTTTTTCGTGCGGGGGCGTGTAGTGTGGTATGCAGCGCCGGCATGGGGGGGGGCGTCAGGGGGCCAGCGCCGGTCGACATAGGCACACAAATGCCCCGCCACCAACGACCCTGCGCTATCCCCTCTGTCAACAACCTACAGCTGCGGAGCTGCCTGCATTGTGGGCAAGCGCTGGGGTGACCCGGACGACGTGGTGCACGTGGAGTTCTTCGGCTCGTGCCGCCACCTGGACGTGCCCTTCATCGAGCAGGCCAAGCGGAGCAACGGCGCGTCGGCAGTGCTCGCCTCCATCGGCCAGCTTCCCTCGCGGCAGCAGCAGGAGCAGCAGCTGCTGCTCCTGCTGCAGGGACAGCAGCAGAACCGGTCCGCCAGCGCCCCGCGTGCCCCCGTCGCGCCCGGCGGGCACGGCGACCATTACGGCGGCGGCGGCGCGCACGGCGGCGGCGGGGCGGGAGGCGGCTTTGGCCTGGGCGGCGCTGGGGCGGGAGGCGGCTTTGGCCTGGGCGGCGCTGCGATGGGCGCAGCCACCGGCCAGCTTCCCTCGCGGCAGCAGCAGGAGCAGCAGCTGCTGCTCCTGCTGCAGGGACAGCAGCAGAACCGGTCCGCCAGCGCCCCGCGTGCCCCCGTCGCGCCCGGCGGGCACGGCGACCATTACGGCGGCGGCGGCGGCGGCAGGGGCTTTGGCCTGGGCGGCGGCGTTAGCGCGGGTGGCGTGTACGGAGGAGGGGCTGGAGGTGGCTTTGGCCTGGGCGGTGCTGCATCTGGTAGGGACGGTGGCATTAGCAGTATTATTCTGGGAGGAGGCTTCTGTGGCCTGGGTTCCCCACGCGGAACAGGTCACCTGTCGGCGGGGCAGCGTGCATTCGTGTCCCCAAGGCAACGCCCCGAGACACCGGCTTCGACGTCGAGTCGTGCGGCCTTCAGCATCCAACTCCACTCCAGTGGCGACCAGGTGCGGCTTGATTGGCAGTTCCCTGCGGTGCTGGCCACGTGGCAGGGGAAGAGCACCAGAAATGGGCAGGCAGGTTAATAACTGGACCGCTCAAGGGCATAGGCCGCCTCGGAGCTCGTACTTTGCGTCCTCGCCACACCCGAGCCGCAGCCACACCGGGGTTCCACTCCTCCGAAAAGAGAGAGCTGGCTCCAGCGAGCGCACCTAGCCGGATAGACCGCGGCTGGCGGGGGGTTTAGGATGTGAAGCCACGAAGCCGCCGAGCTGCAGCCTATGCCCATGTCTATATTGGCGCGAGTCCCAATTTCCTGCTGTCAGCTTACCCCTCCCTCCACGTGCCGCGCTCGCGCATCTTGTCTGCGGCGCGCATGCGAGACGTGTCAATGTCTCGGACTTGCCGCCTGCAATGGCGAAGGCGCGCATACGCACATTTGGGAGACGGCTTGATTGGGACTATGCGCCACATGGTCACAAACGAAGGGCGGCTCTCATGTCCAACTCTGTGCATTCCCCAGCGCCACTCTGACTGCTGCACGCAGCCAGCTCACCTGCTCAAGAGACCAGGCACCAGCGGCCGCCCACTGCGATAGCATAAATGCCGCGTGTCTGCCTGGTGCTCGTCATGCGACAGGGTCCAGACCTCCCCGGACTGCTGCAGGACCGCTGTTGCACCACAGACGCTACACACGAGCACAAACCGCTGCAGCGATGTGCGGAACACCTCGGGCTCGAAGCCACTGCCACTGCCCACGTCCTTGGGTTGCTGCTGAGGCTCCATGCGCCAAGCTTCTCTGATGGCACTCATCGCTCCGACCCCCGCGACGTAGCTGCGAAGGCGGACGGGGCCGTACCCATGTCCGCGGGGGTGGGTGTACCTCCGCGTGCCGCCTGGACCGTCTACTGGAAGCGCCTCCGCCGCGTGAGGCTGTCCCTCTTGACAACCCCCCGTGTCTGCTGCAGGGGCTGGTTCCGAGCCACCGGTCGCCCCTGCCGGGCTGTGCGCGGAAGCAGAAGCTGATGGCGCCGCGGCCTGTGCGGAAGGCTCGGACACACCGGCAACACTCGGGCATCCTGCAGGCGATACACGCGCTCCTGCTTGCGCGGCCCGTTCCTTCCGACGTTGCCGCTTTGCCGACCCATTGCGCCTGTTGCGCCCGCCCATGAACTGCGAACGAAAGAGAGATGCGCGAGGTGGAGAAGTCAGTGACTTGCGCACGCGCGCGCGCGCGCGTTCGCGTGTCGTGTGACATGTGGCCCTCTAATGCACGTAATTTCAAGGGAGCAACAGGGGGAGATAGAGAAAGAGAGAGAGCCTGCATAACCTACAACGCGTGTGATGGCCGAGTCGCCGGCGTCGCGCGCGCCAAAAGCTGCCGCCGAGTGTTCTACTGCGATACAGCTATGACATGGAGGCTGTGAAGCTAGAAAGGAGCGGCAGCTTAGCTAGGTTCAGGCAACATGCGCTGGGGATCGCGCTAGCCTCCGCGGGCGCAACAGCAGTGGGCAGCGAGGTGCGAGCTACTAGGAGCAATGTAGAGGTAGCGAGTTTGTCGAGTTTTGGGCGCATTCGGTTGCCTTGGATCCCATTGCCCCAAACTCCATTGCCCGCATAAGGCGCCTCGGTAGTGTCCTGGTAGCAATACTGGAGATGTGGATCGCCCGGTGAACGTCACATGTCATGATGCAACGGTTCTGGCGCCTTGACCAAATCGTCGTCACGCGCTGTGCGCATGGACGGACTCGCCGCCCCAAGAGGCTGAACTCCTACGCTGAATTTCCGCCACAAACCATACAACTTTAAGCTGGATTAGATATGCCAGGCCATATTTATCAAAAACTGTGACAAGGAAATATATCAAGGTTTTTTGAAGTGCTTCGCCCGGTGACCACTAGTAGGTCTGTCACCTATCTTAGGTGATATGCGGCTTAACTGCTGAGTGTATTCTCGTAAGCGCAGCGCAAGCGCGCAACTCAACGCGCTTGGCCTGTGGAGCCCGGCCAAGCGCGAGGAGCGCCAGAATGGCTCGCTGGGGCGCGCAAGCAGCAGACATATGTGCAGGGTAAGACGTGGATAGTGGGCGACGTGAGAAAGCCGAGGTGCAGGAGCGGTTGAGTCCCACATGCTGCTGAAGTCACTGGCAGTACGCCGCTTGATACTACGCGTTCCCCACCGACCGACAGGCACTCGCATTGCTGTGAGCATGCTGAATCGCCAGACTACCAGCGCGCCGTCGAGCTCCTTCGAGTTCGCGGCGTGCCAGTGCCCGAGGGCGCGTGTTGCTCCCTCCGGCCCTGCGAGATGGCTCTTCGGAGCTTGGATGGCGATAAAGATATGGGAAAGGTTCGCTGCTGGGCAGGCACTGCTGGCGAGCCGCTGTTCCTGCTCGTAGCGTCAAAGGCTCTAGGTAACGCCACCGCCAACGCAGCCACGTTTGAGGTTCAATTACCTGACGGTGAGCAATTTCAGGTGCAGGGCTGTGTTCGGCGCGTGCGGCTGGGTGACAAGGCGTTTTCCACCAACCGTTCGCCGGATTCTCGGGAATCGCCCTTGGGAATGGCGCAGAGCCTTGGACATGATCACTTGCGTTTCGACGCAGTCCAGCCGCCAATGGCTGGTGCTAAGTAGCCGATCAAGCCGCGACTCAGTCAGGGAACCCTTTGCTCGCCCCGGCGCCCTGCTCCGTGATGCTCTCGTAATGCGGCCCCCCTTCGTGCACGACCGCAGATCGGCCGCTGTCCCTACCGGGCCTGTGGAATTATGCAGTCGCCTCCTACTGCGCTGCGCTGGGGCACCTCTGCGCGCTTCAAGCAGCAGCCCCCTGGCCCCCTGCCACCGCCACAAAAGCGCAGCAGCAGCAGCACACACGGCAGCACACACCGTCGCCTGCCAGCGACTGGCTGGATGTCCTGCTGGACGCAGCAGACCTGATTGAGGGCCGCGAGGTGGGCAATGCGTCGGCCTGGTGTGCCTGCGGCCGCAGCGCCAGCAGCACCCTTGACGAGTGGGACACCGAGGCGGAGGCGGCAGAGCAGCTAACCAACAATTGCGGTTGCGCCAACGACCTCGCGGGCCAGCAGGCCGGAAAGTGGGAGCTACAGCAGCAGCAGCAGCTGCAGGAGCAGCGCGAGCGCCCCACGCCCGTACCTGTGCGGGTCACGGCCTTTGTTGGCTACGCGCCGCCGGCCGGCAGCGCCGCTGCCGCCGCAGGATGCAGGAGCGCGGCGACTGGACAGCTCGCCACCGGCGCCGTCAGCCCGCTGCTGCTGCCTGTGTCGGGCCGCGGCGCGGCAGGCATGGCGGCTGCCGCTGCTGCTCCCGCTGCGCCTGGTGGCGCCAGCCGCGGCGTGCAGCGGCCGCAGTGCGCCCAGTCCGCGCCCCCAATCGGCTACGCTGCCGGTGGCGCGTTCGCGGGCGCATACGTCGTCGGCATGCACGCGCCGCCGGAAGGCCTTCATGACATTGACCAGCGGCAGGCACTGGGCAACGGCAAAGTCGCGCTGCTGCCTCTGCTTGACATCTGCATGTCCCCATCGCCGCCGCCGCAGCCGCCGCCGCCGGTGCAGCCCTACGCTGCCAGCAGTGCCAGGCACCTCCGGTTGGCGCCAACCACGCCCCAGCCGCGCTGGCCGGCGCAGCACCTCTACTACCCGACAAACAGACCATGCCAGCAGCTGCCGTACCAGACCTGCCAGCACCCGTACCAGCAGCATCTGCATCAGCAGCCGTACGAGGGATGGTCGTACTACCAGCCGTGCATGAGGCCGCAGTCCTGCCATGCCGGCGTGGCGGTGGCGGCACCGTCGGGGCTGCCGCTGCCGGACGGGCTGCAACGCCCACGCGTTGGGCTGGCCGCGGCGGCTGCCGCCGCTGGCCGCCGCGCGCCGTTGTCTTCCGCCGCCGTGGCCGGCGTTGAGGTCACATGCGTGGGTGACCTGTTGCGTGTAGCTGGCAGCAGCACCTCCGATGGGGCCGCTGCTGATGGCGATGGTGATGGCGGCACGCGCCAACTACACCAACTGCCACCGCCTGTGCCTGTGCTGCCAGTCCCGGCGCCTTACTGGCTCCCTACGGCCTGCCCAAGCAGTTTTGCCGCCGGCACCTGCGGCTCCCAATCCCATCACGGCATCATGACGCCGACGGCGGGCCTGTGGCAATTCAGTGCGGCGGTCGACGTGTCCGGCGTCCCTGCCCCGGCCGCCGGCAGCGGCGCGCCCTACATCCTGGTCCCGCTCCAAGCCCTCCTGACCCACGGGGCCCCGCAGTCCGCTTGGCGCCACGCCCACACAGCCGACGCCGATGCCGCACGCAACCAACCGCTGCACTGCTACCGCAGCGACTCGGTGGCTGTGGCGCCCGGCGGCGCCAGCCGCAGCGCTGGCACGGCCTCCGCTGGAGTGTTTGACGGTGCTGGCGCTGCCTACCCAAACACTGCAACTGTGACGGCGGCCGCAGCTGTGCAGCCGCCGTCGCCGCCGCCAGCGTGTGCAGCGGTCTGCGTTGGTGGCAGCGGCAGCGGCGGTCCTGGTGCCGCCCGCAGCGAGGGCGGCGAGGTTGGCGGCGGCGTGGGGCAGGACGTGGCGGGAGGCTGGGAGGGCGCCTGCATTGCAACCAAGCCGTGGGATACGGACAGCCTTGGCGGCTGGGAAGAGTGCTGCGGCTGGTGCTGCTGCTGCTGCAACGGCCTTGGCTGCGCGGCCTGCGGCGGCGGCGGCGGCGACGGCGGCTGCTACCAGCTGGCCGGCGATGAGCCCGAGCGCGCGCTCCTCGCTACCATGGGTGGACTGTCCATCGGTGTCGGCATGGGCTTCGCGGGCGGCGAGCGCGGCGGCAGTGCTTTGCCTTGGGGTGGCACCCCGCCGGCCACTGCTGACCACGGCGCGGGCAATGCTGCTGTGGACGCAGACGGTGACTGCCGCACGCCCGCGGTCCACACTGCGGGCGTGACCGCCGCCGCCGCCGCCACAGCTGCTGCCTCGCGCAGCCCCGAGGGCTTCCAAGGCCTATTCGAAGAGTGCCTTGACGATTACGACGTCTATCAGGTCCTGTGTAGGATTGGAAACGGTGGCGGCAGCTGCAGCGTCGGCGCTGGTGCTGGTGCTGCCGCCGCCAGCGGCGGGGATCCGGCAGCAGCGGCCTTGTGCCACGCCGGCCTGGGCTTGGGCGGACTGGGTGTGGGCATTGGCGACGGCCTATTCCCACATGCCGGCGCGTTCGGCAGCAGCGCCTCCTGTGTGGGCTCAGCAATGCTCGGCAGCACCACGGAGATCATCGCAAGCGGTGGCGCGGGCTGTGGCGCTGCTGAGACCGTCGGCTTGCCAGGTCCGCAGCTTGCCTGCTGCTGGCCGCGCGCGTAGCGCGAGTGGCGCTGCTGACAGCATAAAAGTAAATGGGCGCGCCCCTGATAATTGTGTGACATTTTCGTATGATCAAGCTCTATAATAAATGGCCTTTGCCGCGCGCCGGTACGTCTTCACGGCTGCGCACCGCGGCGACGAAACGCCGAATGGGTCAGCAAAGCATAATAGCGCAGTACGAAGCAGCCCAACGAGATATACGTGTGCGGCTGGTCTGCATGCAGAAGAGAAATGCGTTCGTGGGCAAGCATGATGAGTCAAAGATGGCATCTTCGGTTGCATCGACTGTCGGCTGTGCGTACAGGAGAGCAATCAACAATCATTCAAGGAAAGAGATGGAGCAGGGGTATGCATCCCGGCACAAGATACGGACATGCTCGAAGACGGGTTTCTCTAGCGCGCTGTCACTAAGGCGGCGTTGGCTGTTGGGGGTTGTTGGCGGATTGGTCCCATAGTGAGCCCTCATACGTGTATGCCGGCCACGACCAGTCTGGTACGGTTTCCCTCAACGAGTGGGCTTGGCATCCATTGGCGACAGCACCAGAACCCACGCGGGCTACCAACTAACGTACGCGGCAGCACATGGCTCAGCGGGGCATGAGGCGCCCGCAATTTTGCGATCGATGCAAAGGATTGCATCCTCAATCGAAGGGGGGTGCCATTTACAACAGCCGTTATGAGCGGCGGCGTGTGTCTTCGGCTGCTTGGCCGTTGCACAAATGGAAAAGGGCGGTTGTGTGCTGCGGGCTTGTGAGCCGTTTTTCCGCAGACAGATGTGTGGATTTGCGTGGGTATGTTGTTGGCAGTCGGTAGTACGGGGCCGAGGGGCGCTGGGTACTGCTGGCTTTGGTCGGACTCAGTCTGAATGTGAAGACAAACAGCGGCGGCTGGTAATGTTCTCAAGGGTGGTGGTGGGGAGAAGCTGGTGTTCACTCCACTTGCGAAGATAGCGTGGTGTTGTTATGGCAGCAACACAACCACCGGTCGCGTTTTTTGCCGGACATAGGCCGTGTTTTCCTTGTTGCAGCAGCACGCACATGCGGCGAAAAACTCCACGATAACGCTGTCAGTACGGCCGGCGGTATCATAAAAATGCGCCGGATTATGGAAAGGGAGCTACAGAAACGAGGGGGCTGAGACCCCCCCCCCCCATTTTCTCTGTGCCCCGGGGTGCGTGGCGAGGTGAAAGCGCGAGGGGGGCGGGCCCCCTTGCCCTAGTCACCTTGCCCCGTTAATCCACGCCAGGCCCTACGGGCCGGCGTTTCCTTATTATTATTATTTTGTTTTCCTTGTTGAGGGCCTTCGCGGCTGCTGGTTGTTATCCCATGTTTATTATGTGTTGCGGTATGAGTAGTGCTGATCGCACAGATACTTCCAACAGTTGCTCATTGGGACTGATCGACATGAGACTCTGAGGCCAGGCTTTCGGAACGATGTGCGTAAATCCTGGGTACGGGAAGGGGTTGTGGCGGTGGTGGTCAGGAAGAAGACGGAAAGAGTGCACTCCTGCATTTGGCCGAAATGGACGCCACCCATTCTTTGGACGTGGAACCGCAGCGTTATGTTCCCAAAAGGGATCACGCAATTGCATCGTTAGTCTACGTACATAACTTCCACAGGAGAGCCTCACGCGGCCAGGGGCTGTGCATGACTTTCATCCTGTGAATGGTGCCGCGCGAGTTTGCAGTTCATGCGCTGCGTGTGCGATGGCGACTGGCCGTGCAACGGCGGCCTGGCCGGGCTTGCGTGCATCTTTAGCTTGATCAAACGGTAGGTTCGTAAGCAACAGACAACGACCCCTCATTGCAAACTTCATTGTTTGTTTCGCATATTACTGTGTGGGCCGGGCGGGTACAGATCACCAGCAGGCGGTCATGCGTCGATGGCGTACGTGATTGGGGATGCGTGAGAGCCGTTTACTTCGGACGAGGTGTGGTGCGTCAAGTGCAGTTCTCGACTGGTTGGACAGCATTCATGCAGCGATGGCGAGGAGCTTGCCCGACAGGTGGTCACATAGGCGCTTGACGGCCACACCCGCCGTTGGTGGCTGAGTGGCCTGTTGCTTGGCATCTTCACCATCCTCCGAACTTTGCATTTCAGCGTTTCAGATTTTCAGTGTGTACTCAGCACCATGCGTGTTTGTAAGGCCCTCATTATTTCTGGGCAGTTCAAGATGTATGTTGCAGTCTTATTATTCCAATTTGCATGTGCAAGTGCGTGCTAATCACGGCAGAAAACCAAATAAGACTATTTGCGTGCGCTGAGCATGCTGGGTGGTGGAGAGCAGACAGGCGTCCTGACTCATCGCAGGTATTCCCCGACCCTCACTTTGCGCCATGTCCGAACATGGTCCGTTTTGAGAAGTTGGGATACATCCCTGAATTGTTATGTGGATAGCGAGGACGATGTTCCGAGCACCATTACGTAGTAGGGAGGCGTGGATCGTTACTCTCAATCAATCATGGATGGTATGGCGGCACGCGCGCGTGCCCTGCAAGGATGCGTTGCCGTGCAAGCCGAGCGCCACGCCTAGTAATTTTTCTTTACAGACTTTAATCCTTGCCCATGCATTGTGACTCCCTTCGACGCCTGCGTTTGCACAAGTGCTTCACCGTGGTAGTCGCATGACGGGCAGCTGGTTTCCCCTAATAGTGATGTTTGGTCGTCTGAGAGCGGTGCTAAGCAGCAGCGCACACGCGCAGCAGCAGTCCGCGTGGCGCGCCAACCTTTTATTTTTTGCGTATTTGTATTACATGCCATCAGAATCAGCCACAGGACGACGCAGTAGGTCGCGCCGATTGTCACACTGTACGTATCAAAATTGCATCAGGCTGGAGTGACGTAAGTACAGAGGAAAGGTTTGCACATGTAACACAACGCACGACATGCACAATTTCAAGCCCCGGGGGTGCTTCGCCGGAAACACAGCCCAGCGTCCAGAGAGGAAGAGCTTAACGAGAGCGTGTGTGGTTATGACTGCGGGTCAAGAAGGGCCAGCGTAAACACCGTCATGGCACAGGGGACCCGCTCCAAAGAGCGCAGCCAACCGCCACCCCGCCGTGGCTGCCGAACCCCGTCGTTGTTGCGCTGTCGTTGTTTGTTTCTCACAGGATGGAAGTGTGCGTTCGAGTAACCTGTAACGAGACTAGGCCCCTCTAGTGTACAGAAGTTAGACACACTTGTAGCGGAGTGATTGATCGTATTCTCAGCGTTGCATCTTGCCCAAATCTCGTGCGAACAGCCATTTGCCCTGATCAGACCTCATCCTGCGCCTCACGCTAGTATCACCTGTCAGGTTACTCAGGTAACGTGTCCGTATGTCAGCATACGCTGGACAGAGTAATAAAACGTGCAAAGCTGCGTAGGCGCGTCGAAGCTATGCAAAAGCTTGCCAGCCACACCAGAGTGACCAGACACAGCATTACACTACGCGCGCCTCAGAAGGCAGCGCAAGTCCGAGTGTGAGAGTAGTCTCGGCAGCACACTGCAAGGTCTGGGGCAAGCTAACCCCACGAATTACCGCGCAAACAGACGTTACCAGACGCAAGCTAAATAAGGCATACCGGTACTTCAGACCGCACACCATCACGGAGACGGGGGCGGAGAATCCGCGCAACGACAATGCTGTCCCCAACCCCACGCGCCAAGATCACGTGCCAGGAGGGAACTTCACCCCACCCACGCGGGCGCACTCCCAAGCTGGCGAAGGCCTGCAACTGGCCCCCAAATCAGCAATAACCTCCAAATCTCCAATCCAATGGCAAGCACGTCGGCAGAGGGAATGACGGCGGCCCCAGGCAACCCGTGTAGTAGGCATCGCTGGGAGAAGGACTTGATGACTACCGTGGCTGGGAATGTGGTGATGAACTACCGTTACGCCCACAACCCGCCCGTTGCCGCTTCAAAACCAGAGCAGACAAAGCAGCCAAGCTTACGACATCCCCGCGCACGTGGCCAAACAGCAACCGCGATCACCAGCAGCCCGGGCGTGTTGGGTTTGCCCAAGCTACAGCCCTATACCGGATACATGGCCACCATGCATGTACACCACCGCATCACTACTCCACATGCTTTCTTCCGGTGTGCACCTGAATGCGCTTACTACTCTTTTCAGCCGACTCCACCATGGGAATGCGCTGGGAATCTGGGATTCCAACGCATCAATGCCAATAAGCCTCCAAAGACTTTCCCTCCGCCCCTGTCACTAATGAATGCCTGAATGCCCATGGCCATGCGGCCCCCTCTGCGTGCGGCTTTGCATTGGTCATTGGAAACAATCACCCAGACACCAGCGCGCCATGGGCGCTCTGAGCCCGCTGTGTTTGCTGTGTGAGGTGGACATGCACCCTAGCTGTGTAATGCCCCTGTATACCGTAACTGAAAGCTCTTTGTACAGTCTCCCAATCTCGCCATGCCTCGAATGTCCACAGGATTGCATGGTGTGCCTAGCGCCAAGCGCAGCAATCTTCGACATGGTAACACCACGTGCTCACCAGGAGCAAACACCCCTATCTCCTGCGCATCCGTGCAGTCTCGCAGCCACCGTATAACGTTTCACGCAGTATATGATACCTTACCGCCATTACTAATGTCGACCAAGCGACTGCTAAAAACATCAACGAATTCCACTTCAATCCCAACGGCCATGTGGCCGCCCCTATGGCTACCCCATCTATTTCTTCCCCTCAGCTGCGCGCTTTAGCCCCTGGTTGAAATCTGCGAAGCCCTTTTCCGTATCTTTAAGAAGCCCGCCAAGCAGCGGCACGAGGCAGCCCTTGAAATCCTCGCCTGCGTCAGCAGCGGCAACACGGTAAAAGAGTGGCAGGCGGGTAGCAGCGGGTTTTCGGCGAGGCATTGGATCGGCTGCAGCCGTGCCGCGTAGCCATTTCGGGTCCGAGAACCCCAGACTGCAGCGCCCCTGTGCGTGCTGCTCCCAGCTATGAGCCCAGCCCGTTGTACCCCTACTCCTTCCTTACCGTGCAGCAGCAGCGTCTTTGCCGGCCCCACTTCCTTGAGTTGGAAGAAGTGCTCGCCCACGAAGAACCAGTCTGTGTTAAACAGCTTGCCGCGCCAGCGCAGCTCTTTGCTGCCCGGCTCAAAAGCCACCACCTGAGCGGACATGACGACAGACATGAAGCAGGTGCAGGCGCAGCGTTGAGGCCGGGGCATGTGCAGAGGTGCAGCAAGAGGACAGTGGCACGCGCCGCGCCCTGTCCGTGCGCCAGGACGCGCTTATTTGGTGTGCGCTCGGGTGCGTGAAGTGAGGTCGACACGTGGGTGCGGCCGTGGGCATGACCTGAAGAGGGCGCAGAGCTTGACATGGAAACCAAGCGTGCAGATCTCGGCCTGTTGAACTTGCGTAGACAGCTCCTTTGAGCGACGCACTCCACACCACGCGCACGCCGCAAGGCAGCGTGCACCCGCCGACCCCTCCTGCCTCCCTCTTCCCCATACGCGCTCACACACACACGCCAACCCGCCCGCCCATAACCCCCGTTACGCCCGCACTCAGGCGCTCTTGCCCGAGCGACCGCATTACCTGCGGCTTCATCTTGGTTGCGCTTTTGGCGCCGGGCGGCTGGAAGGACACATCCAGCGGCTGGCCCGGCTTGAGCGGCCCCGGTGGCAGCGGGTCGACCTGCAGCAGCAGCAGCAACAGCAACAGCAGCAGCACCACCACCACCAATACGTCAGTGCGACAGTATCACAAGCGTATGAATGCATCGGCATGGCAGCGCGCGGCGCCAGACCGGACTGCAGCAGCGCCGGTCACATCCAGGCTTTGGCAACATACAGCCCAGTTCGTGGACAGGGGGCCGCGAGTGCGGACGTGTCATTGGCCAGGTACGCCGGCGTAGGGTGTTTCCAGCAAGCACACACCTTAAGGAACGAGTTGAAGTTGCCCCAGTTGGGTAGGTCGCTCATGACGCCCCACACGCGGTCGATGGGGGCCTGAGGGGGAAGGCCGCGGCCAGTGTGAGGAGGACAACAAGTGGGCGCCCCGAACGGCCGCACCCGCATACAAGCGCTATTTTGCAGATTTGGCATGTAGATCCGCGCTGTTGTTGGCCGAGGTACGCTCACGGCCGCTCGCACGTATTTCGGAGCGACCACGAGGCACGAGAGCTCAGAATTATATTCGCATACGCGCACCTCAATTTCTATCTGTGTGCGAAGAGCCATCCTCTTGACCAGCAGGCAATAGAGGAAGGTCACTCGCGAAAAAAAGCAAATGACAGTGGCGTAACTTTAAGTTTGAATAGCGCTTCTTCAATGATGTCACGCCTTTAACATATAGCTGCATATATGTTTAAAGTGTGCGCACCGTGGATGAGGCGCACTCTAGGCAGCCTGCGGACCCTTTGCGTCAACCACCATGCGTCAACCTTCGCGCGTCAACTCATCAGACCGGGGCCTTCGAGGGGCTGTCGCGGCAGTTCTGTGAACTACATGGTAATGTCCCATGCATGCATGACGCGCGATGACCGCACAACACGTTCAGGGACGGTCAGAGCAGGCTGACTGGTTAAGCGCCCTGGCGACCAGCCTGGCGGCCAGCCCGGCGGCTGTGGTGCGGCGCCCTTCCGCTCCTTCCGCCCCGTCGGTGATGCTCCTTCCGCCCCCTCCGCAAGCGCACGAACGCGAACCTTCAAGCCGTTCACCGAGCGGGACGACGAAAGGTAGCCCGCTTGGTACTGGAAAGGCAATACGTAACCATTCTGTGATCCGTGGAGTCCGCACGCCTGGGCAACTTCACGTGACGGCGGTGACGCCGTCAAAACAAAACGACAGATCTCGAGCCTACGAGCGCACGCGTGGCCACGCGCGACATACATTTCCCAACATATCATCAGTAAAACAAAAGCCATCCAAACAGCTGAGCAACCGCTCCTGATCCCGCAACCGGTCTTGGCTCCGGGGTTATCAAGTCATGTCGTACCCCCTATATCATGTCACATCTTCTTGCTTTTCTTCTCTTGCACTTTTAGTCACGGTGTATTGTGCACATCACAGGCGACCAGCACACCACACCGCCCGTTAGCCGTTGTGCTACTGAATCGGCAAGCCCTTGTAACGGTTTGTTCCGGACGCTGCTGATGTCAACCCCACCGCCTCAACTGCGCTCTGTGCAGCATCGCCCTTCTAACGCTTCCTTCCTTCCTTCCACCTGTACAGGTACTGGTACTCCCGGGGCGGCGAAGTACCGTACATGCCGCAACAAACAGCCCATGGCGCACAGCCTGGTCGTTCATCACAACTCGGACTACCAACCACACGACGCTGCGGTGCTTGCGAACCTGTCCCTCCAACCTGTCCCTCAACTAGGAGAAAAGCTCTACGCGCCCAGCTCGAAGCGCGGCGGCACGCCGCTCCGCTCCGCTCCGCGCCGCGCCGCTCAGTCGGCCTTGAGGTTCCAAGGACTGTAGCCCAGGGTCGCGGGACGCACCGGCGACATGCCGTCCGCACCCAGCTCCACGCCCTTGGAGGTGGTGGCGCCGGCGCCGCTGCTGCCGCCGGCGTTGCGCGCTCCGCCCACCACGCCCAGCATCATGTTGGTGAAGATGAGCGATACCACGTGCGACAGCACGGTGTTGGTGGCGGCCTGGTGCGTGCGCGGGCGGTTGTGTGTGTGTTTTAGAGTTCACAAGGGAGAGAACAGCGGTTGTGTGTGTGTGTGTGTGTGGGGGGGGGGGGGGTTGTGATTACCAGCCCAAACTAAACCAAACTGTGTGTGTGGGGGGGGTTAGTTCATTCCAAACCAAGCAAAATACCAAGGGGGGAGTGACCGGTGGTATTTGGGATCCTGCTGGCATGTGCGGATGGCGGTCTGGCAAGCGACGCGACCGCGCTAGGTGGAAAAGAGGTGCATGGGCGCATGCATGACCTGCCGTGGCCACCTATGCCTCCCCTGGAGCACACGCCTGCCTTGCTGCCCCAGCCCCCCACCCCCACCCCACCCCGCGCTTTGCTTTGGGGTCTGGACACTCTAGAGTGAACAGCCCCCCTCCCCCCTCACCCTCCCGGGCCCACGCCTCAGCAAGCCACCCGGGCACATGCAACTGCGCCATATGGCTGGGCGGGCCCGCGGCAGCAGGCGCTCGCACAGGGGGGGGGCCTTGCCCTCCTCACCGCGTCGGCTCCCCTATTCCATGCCATGACTTATGGGAAGGCGTATACAATTGTTAATTTAACCATTTATTGCGCTCGGCGCCGGGCGCCCGGCGGAGCATCCCCTACCTGCAGCGAGAACACATCGATGGAGACCAGCGCGTTGGCGGCGTTGGCGGAGAAGGCGCCCTGCACGGACGTCATCAGCGACTTGGCCACCAGCGTGCCTGCATGAGGAGGCGAGCGGTCGCAGCAGGGGTTTAGGCAGGGTTGATGGGAGGGGGAGATGGGAGGGCTGTGGCGGGCAAGGTGCAACAGCGTGACTGGGCGACATGCGGAAGCAGTGCAGCAGGTGCAGCAAGGCGGGGGGCGGGCATTCAACTCGACGGCGGTCGTGCGCTGTTTCTTCTAAGTCTTAACACCCACGCACGCACGGCGCAACGCGCGGGCTAGAGCCCATATACCCTTGCCCACCGCACCGTCACCCAGTCCCAATCCGCCCTGCACGCACAGTCCCTATGCACGCCCCCCCCGGCTACAACAGCTCTTCTAAACCTAAATGCATGGACCCCCCCTCGTCACGTCTGTTCTACGTCTACCTCGTCATTAAAATAAATGCATGAACCCTGCCCCCCTCCCCGGCGCCGCGAGCACCACCCAGAGACCCAAGCGACTCCCCTCGCTCGCGCGCTGCCCGCTCACCCACGGACGCCTGCAGCCCCACCACCGTGAGCGCAATGCCCGCCACGTTGAGCGCGTTGCAGCGCAGCAGGTTGGCGCCCACCCAGCCCGGGTTGACGGTCTCGCCGGCGGACAGGTTGCGCGCCAGGCGCAGGAAGCCGTGCGCGAAGAAGGTGGACAGGAAGGCCGCCACGATGCCGCCGGCGGTGAAGTAGCGCGGCCAGGCGGGCACGTTCTGCGCACGGGGACGCGTTGGTTTGTTTGCTTGCGGTGGTGGTGGTTGGCGCTGGTGGTGGTGCTTGAGGGCTGCGACTGGGGTTGCCAGCTAGCTTTTTTCCTCTTTCTATTCGCCTGTCCCCCCCTCCCGCTGTTGGTTCCTGGTGCAAGTCGGCCGCTGCCGCCCCCTCTCCCGTGTCACCTCCTGCCGCACGCCTGCCGTACAGCTTCCGCGCCTATAAGGGGCTCGGCAGGGCCCCAAGCCCCAAGCCCCAAGCCCCAAGCCCCAAGCCCCAAGCCCCAAGGACCCCAAGGGCCCCAAGGACCCCAAGGGCCCCAAGGGCCCCAAGCCCCAAGCCCCAAGGACCCCAAGGGCCCCAAGCCCCAAGGGTCCCAAGCCCCAAGGACCCCAAGGACCCCAAGGGCCCCAAGCCCCATCCGTGTCCGCGACTCACCGTGGCGGCCACGTTGGAGACCATGAGGCTGAACACCAGCACGCCCGCGCTCACGATGGTCAGCGCCAGCTGCAGCCAGAACGCCACGAAGCTGAGGCTCTTCTGCCAGCCGGCACTGCTGCGCAGCGCGATCTGCATTTTTGTTGTTGTTGTTGTCAGTGGTTGGGTGTTGGTTGTGGCGGATTGGCGAGGGATGCCAGAGAGTATGGGCAGGGTTCGGCATTGCAGCTCATTTCACTGTGTTCATGTGGGGCACGCACGGATTGCGTTGCACGGCACCGGCACGGCACGGGCAAGGGCGGTGCGTGGTCATAACCCTGCCAAGATATGCCATATTGTTCCGCGGTTGGTCACAAGCCGATCCGTCCCACCTGCTCGGGCGAGTTGGGGTCCAGCGGGGCGGGCGGCTCGCGGCGCCAGAAGGCCGACACCTGCGAAGGCCGAGGCGAGCAGCAGCGGGCGTGTTACGACGGCTTTGGTTGGTTTCGGTCGGCCGGCCGACGGACCGTTCCTGGCGTTGCATGAGAGCACTTCCCGGCAGTCGGTGTGACGAGTGCCGGGAAGTGCGGGGAATGCGAGGAAGCGCAAGGCTGCGCGCTGTTCGGGACGGGCGGCCGCGGGCCCGTGGGCCCCCGCACAGCGCACAGCGCACAGCGCATGCCCTGCTCCGCTGCAGCAAGTCCTCTAATCTCAAGACCCTTGAGCTAAGCCCCACTCATGGTCGTACTTTCACGCGCCACCGTAGGCAGCTAGGCGTGGCCTGTGCGAAACCCTGGCATTGACCAAGGCACAGGCCCCACCCTCCGGCACTGCGGCCGAGGCCAGGTGCCAGCCCTGCGGCCGTGGCGCGCGCAAATCCGGCTGTCCACTGCGAGCATGCCAGGCGCTGCATAGCAGAGCGCCCCGCCGAGGCTTGCGCGTGCTTGCACTTGGCAGCTCATCAGCGACCGCAGCGCGGTCCATCCGAATTTGACCGCGAAGTGGCCCCAGTGGCATACGTTGGCTCAAGTGAACCGAGATGTACAATTAATATCATTCTGTTGCGCGCGCTGCTCGCACACAAGCCCAACGGCTGCATGCGTCGAATGCTGAAGCAACCCGGCCTCTGCTGACCACTGTAATGGCGCAAAGGTTTGTATATAATAGAGGACACCACATCGGCTTATGCGCACCTTCATCGCCTGCCGCGGGCTCCCCACGGGCCTGCTTGCAGCCGCGCCAAACTTCTGCGCGACGCCCAGGCTGGCGCTCTTCCCGAGCTTGCCACCAGCAGCTGATCCTAAGCATGCCGACACATTGAGCTGCACACGATGTGCGCGGAGAGGTGTTGCGCCGAGGTGCAGGCGTTGGGTGGCAAGAGTAGTCATTTTACTTCAGTTCTTTTTACCGGAAATGACGACCAGTCAAGCAACGGCGGCAGCGAATCCAGTTGGACAGGGTTTTGGAGCGCAATTGCGAAATTGCCCTGTCAGCAGAGGTTGGCGACATGCAAAACACCAGTCCGCTTATGTGTAGAACTCACAAACGGTTAGAGGAATGATAGAACGATACAAAGAATGGGTCCGGCGCCACCCCGGCATTGTGCAAAACCTGGACTGGCTCCTCCTTCTCACGGTTTGGAACCCTAGCCGCACTTCTGGTGGCTCAGAGGTGACATATGAAGCATACCATGCCGCCGTGGGCCTGCTCTCGCTCTGGCACCAGCACATAATCGAGGAAAAGGAACTGCCGACTTCGCGGCCGACGCCCTATCTCCTGTTGGACGCACTCGAGTATGTAAGTCGTGCTCAAGGCAGGAGCGCTGCTCCGAAAGGGGGGCGGCGGCGGACTTCTGTCGAGTCAGTTAGCTAGCGTGGCAGAGTGCTTCCCCGCGAGGGCGGGAAAAGAGGCTTCGAGGGCCCACCCAGAGGACCGCGCACTGCGGACTTCCTATACGCCGGCTTGGTGGTGTGGCAGGCTTCAACAACTGGCTTTGGGTCATGCAACTGGCGCGGTCACGGGAAGGGGCGTGTGCGATGGGCAGCACGGAGTGGCGCGCCACGCCCACGCCCGCACCCCACCCCACCCCACGCCACCCCACCCCCACACACACCTGATACCGGTCACACAAGCTCCCGCCCCCCACCCCCCGAATCCACACGCGCTCTGCTCTGCTCTGCTCCGCTCCCCCACCCCCGCTGCTACGCGCCTTCACCGCGCCGCCTCCTCCCCATGTGGAGACAACAGGTGGAGACGCTTATCGAGCTGCGCGGCATGCGGCTGGAGGCGGCCGGCAAGATGAGCCGCTACTCGCCGCTACTGGCGGTGGAGCTGGCCAAGTGAGTGGGGCGGGGCGGGGCGGGGCGGGGTTGTGGTTACCAGCCCAAATTAAACCGAACCCAATGCATAAGAGCGAGGAGGTGAGCAGGGGGAGTAGGTCCTCCGCAGAACCCAAAGCAAACCAACCGAGCGAACCCGAAGCCCAGCCGTCCCGGGGGCGGGGGCTGTGCGGCTGGCGTGAGAGAGGTGGTTGGTTAGAACGGGCTCGCAGGCTGCATGCTTCCAAGTACGAGAGGCCGGGGATGTAGCCTTTGCCATGGGGGGCCAAGGCCAGGGCCAGGGGCTCAAGGGCCAGGGGCTCAAGGGCCAGGGGCTCAAGGGCCCACCGCTTGCGGCGTGTCGCGGGGCGAGGGCCGCGGGGCACAACAGCACCAACGCGCGAGCACGCACTCATGTCCCCACTCTCCTCCCCACCGCCTCACTGCCCACCGCCGGTGCGCTCACCCCACAGGGCGGGCCTGAAGATGGCGGCCTGGAGCCGCTACTCGGGCCACATGTTCCTGCGCCGGCCCTCACCCGACGACCTGCACCAGTTTGAGAGCGAGCTGGGGTTGCAGGTCAGTGAATGGGGTTGGCGGTGCGGTCGGGGATGGGGGGGGGGTGGAGGAGGGGATGGCGCAAAACACTCTTACGCCCCAGGGAGGACGATTCAGTGGACCCAAACCGACCCGGCAGGGGGAGGAGGAGGCGCGTGCGGCTGTGGAGCGCCGGGGGGGGGGGGAGGTTGCCATCCATGCGGACGGTGTGGGTCCATTGTATATGAAGTGCCGATGGCCAGCGGTACAGCGGGTACGCGAGGTCATACCGGTTGCTTCGCCAGTAGCGGACTCCGAAGCTGCTCCCCCTCTCGTTTCCGCGACGACCAGTGTCTAAATTGGGGGGAAGTTCATTCCAGGAACCAAAGCGACCATGGCAACCCGAAGAACCAAAACCCAGAACCAGAATGCGTGGAGGAGACGGGGCAGAGGGGCAAGGGGCAGGGCGGTCCACTCATGGTCATCAAAGGACACAGATTTGCCGCGCAAAAATGGCATTGGAGACTTGTTGGAGAACGAACAGCTGGGGGACGGGTTGGGTTTGATGACAGCCGGGGGGGATAGCCATCCATGGGATGGTATGGGTCATATGGAGTGAAGTGCCGATGCCCAGTGTAACAGCCGGGGAGAGGGGGCTGTGGCCGCTGCGCGTGCGTGCGGCGTTGTCATGCACCCCGGGTGCTGGACTCATTGCTCGGACACGCGTTGCGTCAACACCCTGCTGCCATGACCAGGACACCTGTAACTTGAGCCTGGCCACGACCCCGCTAGCATCACGCAAACTCTGTGCCTGCAGGACATCCTGGGCTCACTGGAGCGCCTGCGCAGCCGCTACACCGATCGCCCACAGCAGCAGCAGCAGCAGCAGCAGCAGACCGTGGGAAAGGAGGAGCCCCTGGGGCCGGAGCAGCAGCAGCAGCAAGAGGGGCAGCAGCTGCAGGCGGGTCAGGAGGAGGAGGGGAAGACGCAGACGGAGGAGGCATACCGGCAGCAGCAGCAGCAGCAGCAGCAGCAGCAGCAGCAGGGCACGTGCGGCGCAGACTGCAGTGCTGCCGCCGCGGGAAGTGCTGGGGATGCTGCGGCTGCTCCGGCTGCTACAGCCGGCCGGTACGGGCTGCAGCAGTTCCTGGGAGAGCACGTGGGCGGCTGGGCGGCGTCGGTTTACGGGGCGTTGGCGGCTGTAGCCGACGCCGCGTGTCAGCAGGCGCAGTCGGCAGCGGCGGGAGGCAGCGCGGCGGGCTGTGGCGCTGGCTGTAGCAGGAGCGCCGACGCGGCGGCGGCGCGCCGGCGCGGAGTGGAGCGGGAGCAGGCGGAGCAGGCCGCGGCGGCGGGCGAGCGTGCGCGCAGCGGCGCGGGGTGCAGCAGCTCTCCCCGTTGTAGCGCGGGGGGTGGCGGCAGTGGAAGTGGAAGTGGAAGCGGCGGATGGGCAGGAGCAGCGTCGGCCGCGGACCGGCGGCGGGCGGTAGAGCGGTGGGAGTGGCCGGACGCTGTGCACGCTGTCAGCAGGCAGCAGCAGGCGACCGTGTCCTGTGAGATACAGCCGCAGGCGCAGTCCCAACTCCCGCCCGGCGCAGCCGCCTCAGCAGATGCGTGCGCCGGCAAGCCGCAACAGAAGCCGTCTCAGCAGCGGCACCGAAGCGGGGGGGCGGCGCACGCCCACCCCGCTGCGTGCAGCACCGCCAGCTCCTCGGCAGCTAGTGCCGCCACCGCCACCGCCACCGCCACTGCCAGCAGCCTTCCCGACGCCGACGACGACCCCGAGGCGCGCATGGGCCGAAACTTGCTGTGGCTGTCGGAGCTGCTCAACATCTGGCGGCCGGTGGTGTACGTCAGCATGCTGCGCAGGTGGGTGGGTGGGTGGGTGGGTGGGTGGGTGGGTGGGCGGGGCGGTGGGGTGGGGTGGGGTGGGCGGAGTGGTTGGGTTGTCGGGGTCCCCGGGGTAGGGGGCTGTTAGCGCTCCGAGAGCTTGCCTTGGGGTCAGGCGCGCCGTGGTCCGCACGGTGTTTTTTGTGACACACACAGGGACTGCTGCCTCACACAGAGGGGGCCCACGGCGCCGCATTCTTCGCCGCCACTCTGCCGCCGGCCGCTCCGCTCGCACCAACAGGACAGTCGCGCAGACAGCCACACAACCCACACAACCCACGCTGACGCCTCCCTCCCCCAACTATCCGCAATCCCACCCCCGGCCCCACCAGGTACGGGCGGCGCTCCTGGCGGCCCTGGTTCGCCTCCCTGGCGGTGGACCTGCTGTCCGGCCACTTCCACAGGCGGGGCCGGCAGCACCTGGAGGTGCGGCGGGCGGCTGCTGGGGCTGTGGAGAGGGAGGGAGGGAGGGAGGGAGGGAGGGAGGGAGGGAGGGAGGGAGGGAGGGAGGGAGGGAGGGAGGGAGGGAGGGAGGGAGGGAGGGAGGGAGGGAGGGAGGGAGGGAGGGAGGGAGGGAGGGAGGGAGGGAGGGAGGGAGGGTTGTGGTTACCAGCCCAAACTAAACCAATCTAAAGGAAGCGGAGTTGAGTAAGGCAATTACGGTAATACAACGAAATACTCCTTAGGTTGAAGCAGTCGAAGAAGACGTGTGGAGTGCGCCGGCGACTAGAAATGCCACCCGAGCTCGGCGGCCAGACACAGAGACGTCACGCACAGGCAGCAGGGCAAACACCACGACTTACCTGGCGACCAGGAAAGCAGCCCCGACGCCAGGTAGCACGCGCCGGGCCAGAAGCGTGACATGTGAAAAAGGGAAGCAGCAGGGTTCGAAAGGGCAAGGCACAGTGAAGGGGCCGAGGCGCGGCGGTAGAAGGAAAAAGGAAGTAGACAGCACAGACTATGCACACACGAGCTCAGGTGGCAAAAGAGGGGCGGGCAAGGAGAGGGGCGGAATAAGTGCGAGGTACCAGGGATGGGGTAGGCAATGGTGCGGGCGATGAGGGAGGTTAGCAGCGTAGGAGTGCGGCAAGCAGTGTGCGGGCCGCGTGCGGCTCCCCACAGGGAGGGAGGGAGGGAGGGAGGGAGGGAGGGAGGGAGGGAGGGAGGGAGGGAGGGAGGGAGGGAGGGAGGGAGGGAGCGAGGGAGGGAGGGAAGGAGGGAGGGGGGCGCTTGGTGGTTCGTTTCAGGACTCAACGGGGAGAGCAGCTGGGGGCAGGGCTGCCAAAGTGAGGAGGCAGGGGCCAGGAGGTGGGCGCATCTCAAATAGGTCAGAGGAAGGAAACGTGTGGGCGTTCCAACCTGGATAAGGGTGCGTGCGTGGCCAGGACGAGGGCGGTAACACTGCGCGGTGAGGGCTCGGGTTGCCCCCGTTGGGGGCGTCTGGGTGCCTCTGTGCCCTCTTAAGGCTCCAAGTGCGTGCATGGATTGATGGCGTGCTGCGCATGCACGAGGTCATTCGAGAGCTTTGAATTAAACTGTATTTCTGGTGTTTCACGCTGACGTAAACTGTGTTTCTAGTAATTCACGCTGAAGTAAGCTGCAATCCATCACGCCGTGTACAGGCGGCGGCCGCCCGGGCAGCGGCGCGCGCAGCGGCGGCGGAGGCGGCGGGCTTCGGTGCAGAGGTCGGGAGTGAGGCGTCTACAGTGGCCGGCGGCCGGGGCGCGGGCGCGGGCGCGGGCGCAGACGGCAAGCCGCCGCAGGCCGCCGGGCCAGGCGTGGCGGCCGGGCCTGCCGGGCCGGCGGCCGGGCGGCGGCCGCCGCTGGCGGTGCCACGCGGCGCGGGGTCGTCCTTGCTGAGCCTGGCACTGGCGAGGTGGGTGGGTGGGTGCGCGTTTTGGAAGTAGCGGCACCGGCATGTGTGATTTACGCCCGGCGGCGTCATTGTTGGTCAGGAGCGGTCCAGGGTTTGTGTATGCGCCGGTCCAGCCGCAACACACACTCAGGCACGCATGCCCCCCACGACTCTGCCCCGCCACGCGCACCCCAACAACAAGCCAACCTCAACATCTCTCGCTTTGGCGCTGCGGTCTCTTGCTTACTGGTCGCGCACTTGCGTCAACGTGCGTGCTTGCACACGTGCGCGGCCGCCGACATTCATATCACGTCACGTCACGTCCGTACGCACCTCACGCACCTCACGCACGCACGCATGCCATCGCAACCGCAGGTCGCTGGCGGCGCCCGGCATGAGCCCCGGCGAGGAGCGAGAGCTGTACGAGCGGCGGCGCAAGCTGCTGCTGTACGCGTTGCGCAGCCCCTTCCTGGAGGCAACCGCGCTGTGAGTGCCGTACGTACGTAGGCAGTGCCGTACGTACGTGGTGCCGGAGGTAGCAGTGCCGTACTGCACGCAGTGCCGCAGCAGTACGGCGGTGGGAGCGAGGCATGTGTATGTGGGGTGGCCGCCGGCGTAGGATGGAGGGGCGGGGGCGGGGAGCGGCGAGTCCGCTGCCGGATGCGTGCGTTGGGTAGTGGGCTGCGGCGTGGCGGCGCTGCCTTGTGTGAGGTGGCACGGGCAGGGCAGAAGCATGCATGCATGGGTGGCTGGCGGGGGACTCAACATAGCGGGTCTCCCACACGGACTGCTCCAATTGCGATCACCACCCACGCCCTCTGGCCACCACGCCCTCTGGCCACCATGCACCATGCATCCCGCCGCTACCACCACGCACCCTCCCTGCCCCCGCCCCCCACCCCATTAATTTAACATGCATGGAACCCCACCCCTACATCTCCCCCGTCGTTAATTAAACATGCATGGCACCTCACCCCTTGCAATGTTCAAATAAATATGCACACGCACACTCACACACCTCCACGCACGCACACGAACACACACACACAGGTCCTGGCTGTCCTCGCTGCGCACCGCCACTGCCCGGCTGCCGCTGCTGGGCGCGGGCGCCGACTACCTGTACGGCCTGGTGGACACCTTCACCGCATACTACTGCTACACCTCAGGCAGCAACTAATTAGATGTGGTATGGTTTGATGTGATGTGATGTGGTAATACGGCTGGGCAGTGTTTTGTGCTACAGTACTGCTGTCATCTCAAGCAGCGTTTTGCTCCACTCATGCTCGGAACCGGCAAGTCTGGGCCGGCTGGGCGGGCGTTCAGCAACGCGCGTAAGGAGCACTGTAGGCGCTGCTGAGCGGTGCGCGGCGGCGTTGCCAGCAGCACCACCCATCATATGCAGAATGCACGAGACGCAGGTGGCACCCGTGTCAATCACATTAGTGCATGCCGTACGGCTGGAGAAGTCTCGCACCTGCCACCTGCTGTGGCGCCGCTGTTGGACCCAGCAGGTCATGGGGGCAGGAGTACCACCTGCTGACGCGCCGTCATGGTGGTGGGTATCCCACGCACATGGACGCATTTGTTCAGTGCCAAACGCACAGCACCAACGTTTAAAGCTCTACTTGGCGCAAGTCTGCTCTGAGTGCACAGCAGTTGCAAGGGACGGATGCGTGCTCGCTGAGTAAAATGAGTGTCTGAGAGCGAGCACGTAAGACTACGGCGCAGCAACGCAGTGTGTGGTGCCAAGTTGCAACACGTGGGGTACGTAAATGTATGCATGCCTGGCTGGGGTAGCTAGCGTAGCTCTAATGCCCACGCCAATGCCGCTGCAAGTCGGCACCGTAGCACACCAGTATTGCTGCAGAATGAATGGTCGAGCATCATTACTGTATGTGGAATGATTGGAAGGCAATGCGCTGCCATCCCCGCCCGTCCCCGCCCGCTCATACCAAAAGACACAACATGCCAGAATCTCTTGGGTCAAGCTGCTTAGCTCATACCATGACAAGCAGGATGCCGTTTGGTGAGCTTCGGGGAGTTCGCGGAGTCGAGGGGGGAGGGGAGGGGGCCGGAGAGGGCGGGGACTGGGGGCGGGGGCGACGGGCTCCATGCCATCGCAGCCCATGGTCCGACCGGCGAACTTGGCTTCTAACTGCAGTAATAAAGCTACTGTCATTCAATTGATCCAAGAAGGCTGGTCGCGCAGCACTATTCAACTATTCAATATCGCGCGCCGAGTCCTAGTAAGACTAATTTTACAATGCGCACTCATTATAAAAAAAATCTCTAAGAGGAGATAACCAAGAATTGGTACGCAGAACCAGGCTCCGCTGGTTGCGCGCGCAATTGTTGCGGCGGCGTGCATGAGCAGAACCTGGGGCCAGTTTACCGAGCATGTTTGATACGATCTCCCTCATCTTTGAGGGGGAGAAAGACCCATGCGCGTGCCCGGTCGTCAAGCCTGCGGATGCCAGTGTGGTGCCATCGCTGCCGGCGGGGCCGCTCGTGGTGAAGTCGCAGTTGTGCGTAGCGTGGCACACTTACTCCGCTCATAGTTATTACTTGTGTCATATTAAGTAACCTGCAGGAGGCCAACTAAAAAAACCCTTGTCCCTCGGGTATTTATTTGACACGCCCGACCTGCCTCTGCGGTGCTGCGCGCAGGAGCACGCAGCCCCTGGCGCCTCTGGCCGTGCTACACCTCGCGAACAACGGTGGGGTTCAACGCACGGGGCAGAATGTACTTCCCAGGCAATGCCGTTAGCAAACGACCTCTTTGGCCTATCCCGACGCCATGCGGATGGTGAACTCCGAGTGGCCGCTGTTCCCTGGATTGTCGCCGGCCACGGGCAAGGTTTAATGTCAGCGCCCCTGATCTCTCTCTCTCTCTCTTTCTCTCTCTTACAGGCAAGGAGCCCCAGTTGTGCCTGCGGACTCCCCTGGGGGCCGCTACTGCGGCCGGAGAGGGGACGGGTGCCGGCGGCAAGGGCGGCAAACGCAAGGCAGCAGCGCACAGGTGGGCGGTCCGGTCCAGCTGCGTGGGCCCCTCCCCGCCCCCCGCTCCGCTTCCTTTAGATTGGTTTACTTTGGGCTGGTAACCACAACCCCCCCCCCCCCGCGTCGTGCATTAGCCACGGCATGGCTCCATCGACACGACACGTATGGGCATCGCCGCATGGAGGCTAGTGTCTTGCTGCTCCGGTAATGTGATGGCCAGCCCGCTGCCGCCCCGGCCTCCTCCCATATCACCTGCAGGCGGCCCCAAGACGTGTATGCGGAGCAGCACACGGCCTGCTGCGAGTCCCGGTCAGCGCTGCTCATACCCACCACTCGGCAGGCGCAGGCGGCTGGCGCGAACGGGGGTGACGGCGAAGGCGAGGCGGGTGGGGACGGGGACGGCGGCACGCCGGCCGGCAAGGGCCGGCGCGGCGCCGCAAACCGGCGGCGCAAGGCTGCCGGCGAAGGTGCGGCGCCACTGGAGCTGTTCCTCGCGCCACTGGTGCTGCCGCCAGAGGCCGTTGCTGCCAAGCCTTGTGCCCCCGCCCCCGCCCCCGCCGCGGCAGCGGCGGCGCCGGTGAGTGGCAAGGAGACGGCAGCAGGCAAGCCCGGAAAGAAGGCGAAAGCCGCTGCGGAAGCGGCTGCCGCCGCCGCCGCCGCCGCCGCAGCTGCTGCTGCTGCTGCTGCTGCTGCTGCTGCTGCCGTGCCAGCTGCTGCCTCAGCAGACATGCCGGAGCGGCTGGCGATGTGGGGCTACGCGCTGCCGCCGGGCGCGGCGGCGGCGGCGCACCGGGCGCTGTCGGAGCAGCGTCTGGCGGTGGCTGCCAGCCTGGACAACGACGGGCCGCTGCTGCAGTGCCACGACCTCACCAGCCTGGGTCGGGAGCTGGAGGCGGCGGCCAAGATCAGGTGCGTGCGGCTGGTGGTGGTGGCTGCTGCTAGCTAAGAGCCAGCCCATATGCGAAAATACCGTAACTGGGGCGGGCGGGGTCGTGGATTTGAGCTTTCTCAGCCGTTTGGTCGTTAGGTTCGTCTGGGCAGGGGTAGCAGCGAGGCTGGGTGTCCTGGTCTGTACTATTTTGGATTGGGTATGGGTGCAAGTGCGGTACAGCGTGCGTTATGAAGGTGTGACGCACACTCTGCTGACGACCACGCCTGTGTGCTTGTCTCACGGTGTCTGCTGCAGGGCCCAGCGTGAGCGCGAGCTGGCGGAAGCTGACGCCAGCCCCGCGGCAGCAATTGCCAACGGGGCCGACGCCGACGCCGCCGCTGCCGCTGCCGCTGGTGGCGCCCCGGGGACGCCGCGGGGTGCCAAGCGGCAGAAGGTGGACCCGGTGTCGGCGCGGCGGGCGGCGCTCGTGGCGGCGGTGGCGGCGGCGGAGGCGCGTGAGCGGCGGTTGGCGGCGGAGGTCGCACTGCTGCGGTCGTACGTGGCGGGCGACAAAGCGCTGACGTACGGCGGCAAGCAGTACAAAGCCCGGTGGGTACGGCATGAGGTACAGGCGTACGGTAGGTGGGCGGCTATTGTGGTCGCTCTGTGCTCGGTTGCATTGCTTAGTGGCGGGCGGGGCGGCGTGAATGGGCCGCAAGCTCACAACCCTCCCTGCACTAGCACTAGCACTAATACTCAGACCTAAACTGTGAACTTGCAGTAAGGAGAAAGGCCTTCGGGCGGACGGCTCGGCTGCCAAGCGGCGAGTGGTCCGCATCCCCATCCCCATCTCCCTTGCGGATGACGGAACGGCCGCGGGCGGCGAGGAGGCAGGCGGCCTGCTGGCACTGACGCAGGTGCGCAAATGGACGCAAAACGTAAAGCATAGCGGTCGTCGCACCTGACTTCACAATTGATTGATGTGTTGGTCGCGTGAAGCGTCAAGGCACGCACCTGCTTCAGCCGCGTCAGCCGCATTCTCTGGCGCCAACCTCAATCAAAGGGCGCCTTTCCTCTACCCACCACCAGGAGAACCCGGACGCGGGCGACGGCAGTGCGGCGACCAACGCTCTGCTGGTGCGCGTGCGCCCCCACTGGGCCGCACTGCGTGACACGCTGGCGGGCCGGCCGCACTGGCAGCTGGAGCCCGCGGCTGTGACGGCCGCCGCCGCCAGGGCCAAGGCGGCGGAGGCCAAGGCAGCGGCTGCGGCCAAGGCGGCGGAAGCCGCCGCCGCGGCTGCCGCCGAAGAGGCCGAGGCAGCGGCCACGGGTGCGGCGACACCTGGCGGCGGCGGACGTAAAAGGGGCGGGCGGAAGCGTGGCAAACCCGAGTCGGAGCCAGAGCTGGAGCCGGAGCCGAAGACGGAGGCTGGTGACGCAGCTGGGGCCGAGGACGAGGCCGCGGAGCAGGGGGAGGGAGGGCAGGCACCGCAGCGGGCGTTTGACTTCCTGCCCTGGGTCAGCGTCAAGCGCAGCCTGGACTGGGCGCTGGCGGTGTGGCAGATCCTGGATCCGGAGGCGGTCGTCATGCCGCGCAATCGGATCCTGGATCGCCTCCGTGGCGCCATGATGGCGGAGGGGGGCGGCGCCGGCACCGGCCGCCGCTGCCTGCCGCGCCTGGCGCCGCCGCCGGCTACGGAGCGGCCGGCGGCGGGTGGAAAGCACGGGGACGCGGAGATGGCGGATGCGAACGGTGCGGAGGCGGAGGGAGACGCGGCTGTGGCGGAGGCGGACGGGGCGTACGGCGTGTGCGGCACGCCGCCGGCTGCACTGACAGTCATCCTGTCGGAACACAAGCCGTACTGGGAGTTCAGCTTGCGCCCGTGTGTCATGCAGGTGGGTACTACTGATGGGGAGGGGGGGGCATGTGGTGGTGGGGGGGAAGATGTGATGGGGGGGGGAAGATGTGATGGGGGGAGATGTGATGGGGGGCGCGATGGCGTCCCACGGTTCGGGGCAGGGCAGCTGCATATGACGTGCGGGCGTGGCTGGGAGTATTACTTGTCTCGACTCCGCGGGCCGCGGGTCAGCACGTGCGTCTCTGAGACTTGTGTCCACTTGTGCCCACCGCTTGGTCGCAACAACTCCGCTGATACAACAGCTGCTGCCGTGGCGCGGCGACGACGACGACGGATCCTCTATTAGGGCGGAGCGGCAGCAGCAGCCGCAGCAGCCGCAGGCGGGCGTGGCAGCGGACACGGAGCTGCGCCGCACGTGCACCGCCCTGGCGCACATCCACGACGAGGTAGCCGCTGGGGTCACTGTAATTTACTGTGGACACGGACACATTGGGGTTGGCTGGCGTGGGAGATACGGTACAACCGTACAATACCATATACAGTACAGTACAGTACCGGGGGGGGGCAGGGGCCCGCCTTGGGAGCCGCAGCACATTGATGGCACCGCTTTGTGTGTTGAGGGCGTTGACCATGAATGGTCGGTTCCTGCCTCACCCGATTCCTTCCTTGCCTTGCGTCCCGATTCCCGATTCCCGATGCCGGCCGGCCGCAGGTGTTCGGCGCAGTGGAGTGGCGGGTGCTCCAGCGCCGCGCCAAGCGGCTGCTCTCCGCCGCCACCAGCCGCCTGCCGCAGGGCGGGGACGAGGGCGGCGGCGAGGGGCAGGGCGGCCGCCAGGGGCAGGGGAATGAGGGCATGAGGCATGGCGGCAGTGCGGCAGCAGGGCCGGAGGGCGGGGGCAGCAGGCCCGACCACAGCCCGACCACAGCCGCCGGGCTGCTGGTGCCGCTGCCGAGCGTGGCATCGGTCCTGCAGGTGCGCGGGGTGGGACTGGGGGTTAGTGGTGATGATAAGGGCGTAGTGGTGGGAGGTGCGGGGGAAAGGGAAGAGGGGGGGAGGCAGCCATCCATCCGGACGGTGTGGGTCAAATAGTGTATGAAGTGCCGACGTGCGGGGGGGGGAGAGGGGGGAGGGCCAATCACTCTTTTGTACGTACACATCTCTAAGCTCTAGCCTGTGGGATGGGTGGTTAGCTATGT
The DNA here is from genome assembly GCA_016834595.1 of Chlamydomonas schloesseri. Lineage (NCBI taxonomy): Eukaryota > Viridiplantae > Chlorophyta > Chlorophyceae > Chlamydomonadales > Chlamydomonadaceae > Chlamydomonas > Chlamydomonas schloesseri. Next base: position 267,773 of record JAEHOD010000024.1, on the reverse strand, counting down.
AGACTGCCAAACCCGAGCAAGCCCGGCGATGTGATGTGGTCCACGAATTGATTGGGAACTGATTCCCTGCCAACAGGCCCGCGGGCATGCGTGCCTGGTGCGGCCGCCGCTTCCCGCCAAGCTGCCCGGCGCCCCCGCCGGCGGCGCGTCGCCTGTCGCGGGCACGACCAGCCCCGCCACCGCAGCTGCCGCCAAGGCGCCTGCCGGCGTTGCCGCCCTGCCGGGGCTCGGCGGCGCCGCCGCTGCTGCCACCTCGGCCGGCCTCTCCGCAGCCGCTGCGGCGGCGGCCGCCGCGGCGGCCCGCATCGCCGCGGCGAGCAGCGGCGCTGCCGCCTACGGCAGCGCCGGCGCCGCTGCAGCCGCAGCCGCCACCCTGACGCCGGCGCAGCGGCAGCAGCAGCAGCTGGCCGCGGCGGCGCAGGCCATCCTGACGCCGGCGACGGTGGGCGCAATGAGCAAGCTGCTGCCTGCCGTACTGCCGCTGGTGCAGACTCCGTACGGGCTGACTGTACGGCTGGCGAAAACCGTGTGCGAGGAGGTGCTGCCGGCCGTACGCACGCTGCTGGGCTTTGTGCTGCCGCACATCGCTACCAACGCTCTGGTGAGTCTGTTGGTTTTCTGGCGGATGGGGGGGCGGGCGGGCGCTACAGAGTACGAACCCAACGAGTGCTTGTAAAGGCACCGCAGTGCTGCGGCACGGCACGCGCAGGGCCCGCTCTCCCTCTTCCCCTCCGCGCGCACCGCGCTGCCCGGCTGTATTTCCGGTCATTCGCCGCCGCTGCCCATCCACCCCCTCCCGTACCTGAACCTCGCTGCCCCGCCCCGCCCCGCCCCGCCCCGCCCCGCCCCGCCCCGCCCCGCCCCGCCCCGCCCCGCCCCGCCCCGCCCCGCCCCGCCCCGCCCCGCCCCGCCCCGCCCCGCCCCGCTCACCGCCCTGCCCCGCCCCGCTCACCGCCCCGCCCCGGCGCCCGCAGGCGCTGGTGCCGGGCATGACGCCCGCCCTCGCCACGGAGCTGCAAGCGGCCCTGTCCTCCACCTTCATACTGTTGGACGAGGCGGACCGCTTCACGGCCGCCGCCAACAAGGCGGCGCTGGCGGGCGCCGCCGCCGGCGTTGCGGCGGCGGCGGCCGCGGCAGCGGCCGCGGGAGCCGCAGCCGCAGCCAGCGCCAAGGCCGCCGACAGCGCCAAGGAAGGGGCCGACGGCGGTGGTAGCGGAAAAGGCGGGGCCGGCGGGAAGCCCGGCAGGGGCGCCGCCAGCGGCTCGGGCTCAGGGGCGGGGGCTGCGGCCGGGACAGGCGGTGCGAGCGGCGGGAGCGCGGCGGTGGGCTCGGGCTCGCCTGCGGCTCCGGAGCTGCGGCAGCAGTTTGAGGCGCTGGCGGCAAAGGGGCGCGCCCTGGGGCTGTCCACGCGAAAGACCGTTGAGCGGTAAGCGGGTTTCGTGTAAGCGGTGGGGTAGCGGGCGGGTTGCAAACCGTCTATATCAAGAGTACATGATAATTCAGAGGCTACGATGGCGGCCATGGAAAGGGAGGGCGAGCGCGGAAGTTGGATATCTGGCAGTTACTGGTTATGAAAGGCAGCTACTAATTGAGAGCCCCTGGCTGTGTCGACTTTTCGAAGGTACGGACTCGTGGTGGCCACGAGGGCGGCGCGACCGCACGCAGCGGCGGCGGCCGCGGCTGCAGCTGCCGCCGCCGCCGCCGCCGCCGCTGCTGCTGCTACTGCGGGTGCACCAGGCGGCACTGCGGCGACGGCGGCGGCGGCGCCGGCGGCAGCAGCAGCGCCCCCCTCCGCGGCTGCAGCGCGGGTGGCGGTGGTGTCCGCCGGCGGCGCCTCGAAGCAGGCTGCTGGCAGTGCCGCGGCCAAGCTGCTGCAGGTTGCGCCGACGGCGGCGGCGCCTCAGGCTGCTGCTCCCACAGCTAACAAGGGCGCTGCCCAGGCCGGCGCCAAAGCTGCGGCGCCGCCCCCTGCGGCTGCCAAGGGCGCTGCTGCGGCTGCGCCTGCAGCTGTGGCGGTGCACGCACGTGCCGACAGCAGTAGCAGCAGCGGGGGCAGTAGCAGCAGCAGCGACCGGACCAGCTCCAGCAGTAGCAGCGGCGACACCGCAAGCAGCAGCAGTAGCAGCAGCAGCGACGGCACCAGCAGTAGCAGTGCCAGCGACTCGGATAGCGAGCATGCAAACGCGGCTGCGGGCCATCAGGCTGCTGCTGCTGCTACTGCCAATGATGCCGCCGCCGCTGCCCCCGCTGCTGCTACTGCTGCTACTGCGGGCGCGCCGATGAACGGCGCTGCCTCGGGGGAAGCAAAAGCGGTATCGGGCAAGAGCGGCAGCAGCAGCGGAGGCGGCACGTCGTCTTCGTCTTCGGACGATAGCAGTAGCAGTGATGGCAGCAGTAGCAGTGAAAGCGGCGACAGCAGCAGTAGCAGCGAGGAGGCAGAACCGGCTCCGGTGGACGCAATGGAGGTCGACGCTGCTGCTGCTGCTGCACCAGCCGCAGCTGCTGATGGCGCCGCTGCCAAGGCGAGGCAGGCACCTTCCTCTGCCACCAGCAGTAGCAGCAGTGGCGGCAGTAGCAGCAGTGGCGGCAGTAGCAGCACTGATAGTGGCGACGACAGCGACGGCGCCGCCTCCACCTCCTCCACGTCTTCCTCCTCATCGGACTCGAGCGAGGGCGAGGAGGACGAGGGGGAGGAGGAGGGGGAGGAGGCGGGTGAGGTGGGCGCTCCTGCGGCCGCCGGCGGCGCCGCCAGCAGGGCGCCGAAGGGCGGCAGCGGCAGCGGCAGCGGCACGCAGGCTTCTGCGTCCACATCCTCTTCGTCATCGTCGTCTGATGACAGTGATGATAGTGACAGCGATAGCGGCGGCAGCAGCAGCAGCAGCAGTGACGAGGAGGATGAGAGCGAGAGCGACACCGGCGGCAGCCAAGGTGCTGAGTAGGGGCCGAGGGCAGGGGCGAGGGGGAGAGAGGGCGGAAGCAGGGGGGCGCGGGTGCGTGCTGTGTTTGGCATTGGCGCTTTGCGGGGTGGTATGAGGCATGTGTGCCCGCGTGGCGCGTGTTGCGAGGCGCGATCTGCGCGCAAGTGCATCAGTCATCCCGTTGCAAGCTGGGACCCGCATTGGTGTTGGCCCTGACCTGACCTGACCTGAACACATACGACTGCGCACTCGCGGCGTTGACACATGCTCTCGGGGGTGGGCTTCGCGCAGTGGCCTGACCGCGGAACAATGATGCGGCGCAAAGTGCATGCGGGCATGTGCGGCCGCTGCTAGCCAGCTAGCTAGCTAACGGCTTAGCAGCGCGTGTAAACGTGAAGACAATCACAACCTGTGGTTTGTGTCGTGTCGTGTGCCCCGCGGGCTGGACCACCTGGGGCGAGCATGGGCAGAGGGCACCACAGCACGTGCAGCGCGGGGGTGTGTGAGGAGGGAGGCAGTCTCCGTGGACTTGCAACCACAACGGGGCGTCACGTGGGGTCCAAGGGGGGTGGGCAAACCCCGGCCACTGCCCCCCAGTGACTGCCCCCACTGCCCCCACTGCCCCCTGATTCCTCCCTGTTCGCATTTTGTTTCTCACCGGGACTGTTTACCACTGCCCCCTGATTCCTCCCCGCCGCTGAGGCGCCAGTGCGTCTGACCCCCGCTGGCGCCTGTCTGTCTGTCCAGTCTGACCCCCGCTGGCGCCCTGCCCCCACGCCGCAGGAACCTCCAGCCCCTGAGCGCGCCGCCCCGCCCGACGCAGACGCCACAGCGGCGGCGGAGGCAGCAGCGGCAGCGGCGCAGGCGGCGGAAGCAGCAGCTCACGCGGCAGCGGTGGCGGACGCAGCCGATGTTGCACACGCGGCGGCGGCGGTGGCGGAGGCGGCAGCGGTTGCTGCGCTTGCGGGCCGGCTGGCGGGCGGGGAGCAGGCGGCGGGCGCGGGGCGGGCGGCACCGGCAGCGGCGGCCGCTGAGCCGGAGGAGCGATGCGATGAGAGCAGCAGCGGCCCCAGCACTGGCGGCAGCGGCGCCCGCCAAAGCAGCAGCAGCACCACCAGAAGTAGCAGCGAGGAAGGGAGCGGTGGGGAGACCGGGAGCGGCAACAGCAGCGCCGTTAGCAGCGGCAGTAGCAGTGCGGAGGAGGAGGCGGAGGCGGAGGAGGCGGAGGAGGAGGAGGAGGAGGAGGAGGAGGAGGAGGAGGAGGAGGAGGAGGAGGACAGCAGCTCGAGCAGTGGGCAATCCTCTACCTCCAGTGAGAGCAAGCCGTCCTCACACCGGGGCTTTGGCTCGCCCATCCCCTTTCCCGAGCTACCTGACCGCACGCCGCTGGCTGCCGCGCCGCCGGCTGCTGCTGCTGCCGCTGCTGCTGCTGCTGCCGCAAAGGATGGTGCTGCTGCTGACCCCCGTGCCCCCGCAGCCGCTGCAGATCGGGAAAAAGCGGTGCAGCTGGAGCACAGCGGCGGCAGTAGCAGCTCGGGGGACAGTGATGATGACACCAGCAGTAGCAGCGGCAGTAGCAGCGAGGAGGAGGAGGAGGAGGAGGAGGAGGAGGAGGAGGCGGGACGCGGCGAGGAGGGTGTGACACAAGCAAGTGGGAGCCGGGAGGCAGCAGCCACAAGCGAGGAGGCTGGTGGCAGCGGCAGTAGCAACGCCAAGGCCTCCAGCAGCAGCGACGGCGGCGACGAAGGCAGCAGCAGCGACGAAAGCGGCAGCGAAAGCAGCGGCAGCAGCGACAGCAGCAGCAGTAGCAGCAGCGGCAGCGGCGAACACAGTGGCGGCGGCGGTGGCGGCGGCAGTAGCTCGGACGCAAGCGCTGACATTCGCGCAGAGGAGCTCGCGGCGGCTGCTGCGGCCGCGGGGCCGCTGCCGCCCGCCGCCTACGTCACACCCGTGCCGACGCTGGCGGCCGTGCGCACCGCCCGCAAGGGGGGCGCTGCAGGGAGCGGCGGGCCTGCTACTGCCGCTGCCGCTGCCGCTGCGCAGCCGTCGCCTTCTACTGAGCTGCAGCAGACCTCCTCCTCCAGTGGCGGCACCAGCGGCAGTAGCAGTAGCAGCGGCGGCGCTGGGAGCAGCAGTAGCAGCGAGGACACGGGCGGCAGCAGCGATAGCGAGGCGCAGGACGAGGAAGCGGGCGAGGAGGAGGAGGAGGAGGAGGAGGAGACGGGCGGCGGCGCGCCGAGCAGCAGTGACGCCAGCGATAGTGATGGCAGCGGCAGTGGCAGCCCGGGTGCGGGTGCGGGTGCGGGTGCGGGTGCGGGTGCGGGTGCGGGTGCGGGTGCGGGTGCGGGTGCGGGTGCGGGTGCTGACGCCGGTGGCAATGGCCGGGACGCAGAGCATGGTGGCGACGGCGGCAGCGGTGGCGGAGGCGGCGGCGGCGGCAGCGGTGGTGGCGGCGGCGGCGGTTCGCAGGAGGATGCGGGCGCGGGCGGCGCGGCCCAGTCGCCCTCCGCCGCAGCGCCCTCCTGCTCTGCGCCGCCGCCGCCGACGTCAGCTCCTGGCCCCGGCGCCGAGGCCTCCGCCGCGCCGGCGTCTTCTGCTGCTGAGGGCGGCAGCAGCAGCAGCGCGGAGCGCAGCGGCAGCGGTGGAAGCGGCGGCAGCGGCGGCGGCAGTAGCAGCAGTGGCACCACAGGCGGCGGCAGCAGTAGCAGCGATGGCAGCGGCAGCAGCACCAGCAGCGATGCCAGCCATTCTAGCGAGTCCAGCGACGCGGGCAGCGCTGGCGGCGGCGGCGGTGGCGGCGGCATCTTTGCCGACGAGGAGGTGCCACCGCAGGAAGAACAGCGACAGCCAGCGGCGGCGGCGGCGGCAGCGGCGGCAACGGCAGAGGCGGCGGCGGCGGCGGCGGCGCCAGGCAGTGTGGTGCCGGCGGGACCCCAGGCCATGGAGGTAGAGGGGGGCGGCGGCCCCGGCGCCACGACCACAGCTGCAGCTGCTCCAGCAGCAGCAGCAGCAGCCGCGGGCGGCCCCGCTGCTACAGCCGCCGAGGCATACATCGCGGCTGTAGCAGCGCTGCAAGGCAGCGAAGACCTGACTCAGCCGCCCTCGCAGCAGCAGCAGCAGCAGCAGCTGCAGCTGCTGCCGCCAACGGAGCCGCTACAGCTACAGCTACAGCCGGAGCAACTGCCTCCCACGCAGCCCCAGTCGCAGCCGCGAGCTCTGCGAGTCCCCGGTTCGCAGCCGGCGGCCCGACCTGACTCTGACATGACGGAAGCCCCGGAGCCGGAGCCGGAGCAGGGGCCGGAGCCGGAGCCGGAGCTGGAGCCGCGGCTCGTGCGGCGCGGCGGCACCGATGAAGCCGCGGGGGCAGCGCCCGCGGCCGCCGCTTCGGGGGGCGCGGGGGCTGCCAACGGGGAGGCAGGGGCTCGGGCCGACGAGGCCAGCACGTCGAGCACTGGCAGCAGCGGCAGCGAGAGGAGCAGCAGTGCGAGCGGCAGTAGCAGTGCGAGCGGCAGCAGCAGCAGCTCTGGTGACGACACTAGCGCCGGTAGTGATGGATCGTCAGACGCCAGTGGTGATGGGGACGGTGCCGGACGCGGCGATGGCCACGCGGCGTCAGAGGCCGCAGGGGAGGCCGCGGCGAAAGGGGAGGCGAGCCCCTCACGGACCGCGGGGGCTGATACTGCCGCTGCTGCTGCTGCTGCTGTTGCCGCCAGTGGCGAGGCTGCCGCGGCGCCGGGCTCCTCTTCTGGCGAGGATGACCGAGGTGGGAGCGGTAGCAGCAGTAGCAGCAGCGACAGCGGCAGCGAAAGTGAGAGCGACAGCGACAGCAGCAGCAGCAGCGCGAGCGGCGGCAGTAGCAGCAGCAGTGACGGCGATGGGGCTCAAGGCGCTGGGGCAGAGGCTGTGGCGACCGCCGGGGGCGGCGGGTCTGCCCTACAGCAGAGCGGCGGCGGGGCGGACGGCGCCAACGGATCCGGCGCCGCGGCAGCCGCTGCCGCCGAGCCTATTCAGGCAGCGCCACTGGGGCGGCGCGGCCACCGGCGGCGCCGGCAGCAGCAGGAGGTGGCAGTAGTGGCGGACGTGGGCGGCGGCCGGGCGTCCTCGCCGTGGTTAGCTCTGTCGCTGGCGGCGCTGTCAGCGGGGCCCCAGCAGGGCGCCGCTGGGGGCGGTGCGGCGGGCGCGTGTGGCGGGGCTGCAGGCAGCACTGCCGCTGCAGATGCGGCGGCGGATACCGTTGCGCGGCAGAGGATGGCGGCAGAGGGTGTCGCAGAGGCGGGTGCTGAGGCACCAGCGGGCGGTGATGATGAGCGAAGCAGCAGCAGCGGCGGCGGCGGCGGCAGCAGCGAAGAGAGCAGCCACCACCGCGCTCGCCAGGGGAGTGGCTCATCCGGCGGCACCAGCGGCAGTAGCAGCAGCCGCGGCAGTCGCGGCAGCAGCGGTAGCAGCAGTAGCAGCGGCACCAGCAGCAGCGACGAAGGCGACGAGGGCTGTGCCGACGGCGCCGCCGCTGCCGGTGCTGATGCCAAATTTGGTCCCAAGGCCGGGCCCTCGCCTGCGCCTGGAGCTCCCGGTGCCGTTGCGGCTGCTACTGCCGTTGCCCCCGCCGCGCCGCCCGCCGCCGCCGCTGCTGCGGCGGCTGCGGTGCCGTTCCTGCTGCTACTGCCGCCCGGCGCTGCCGCCGAATCCACCTCTGTGAGCACCGGCGCAACTGCTGGCAGCGGCGGCGGCTACAGCATCCTGGCCGAGGTGCGCGCAGCTGCGGCCGCCGCCGCCGCTGCTGCTGCAGCCGCAGCCGTCACCACTGTCACCACTGTCAGCGCGGCTGGCAACTCGGCCGCCGCTGCGAAGACTCCACAGCAGCAGCAGCAGCAGCCGCTGACGCGGAAGCGCGGGCGGGCCGCCGCCACCGCCGCCGCCGCCGCCAATGTGGCTTCTGGGGCCCGCGACGTCGTCACTACTGCTACAGCCGCCACGGACACAGCGGCCGTGGCAGTAGCAGTGGCTGGCGCCCACCTGGACGACCCATCACCCGCTAGGGACTCGCCCCCGCCCAGGCCCGCCAGCCGCCTGCGCATGCGGGCGGCGGCCACGGCGGCAGCGGCGGCGGCGGCGGCGGCGGCGGCGGACGCGGATGATGAGGCCGGCCCCCCGCACGCAGGCTTGGCGGCCGCTGCACCCTCCGGGACCCGCCGTGTGGGCACGTCGCTGCTCGCGGGGCCCCGCAAGCGGAGGGCTGAGGCGGCGGCGCAGGCGGCGGCGGGGCTGGGGTTCAAGCAGGCGGCTGGCGCCGTTGCTGGCACGGCTACTGCTGCTACTGCTACTGCTGCCGCTGCCGCCAAGCGCGCTCGGACGGCCGCCACGACTGCAAAAGGGCGCTGCAAGGAGCAGAAGAATGCGCGGGCTGCGACGAGCTTTATTGCAGATGAGGATGTGGAGCCTGGCGCAAGGGGCAGCAGCGGCAGCGGCGGGAGTGGCGCGCAGGAAGGCGGCACCCTCACAAGGACACAGGATGACAGCGGTGGCAACCGCACCAGCAGTAGCAGCGATGCGGACAGTGAGAGCCGGAGCGCAAAAGAGGGTGGGGGCGAGAAAGTGGCTCACCAAGAAGCAGTGTCTGGCGGGCGGGGGCGAGGCAGGGGACGTGGCCGTGACGCGCAGGGCACCACAAAGGTTGCAAGCGCGGTGGTAGCTGTCGGGCGGGGGCACCGCGGGCGGGGGCGCCGGGCAGCTGCGCAGTAAGAACTGTTGGTGTGTCGACCTCATAGTTGAGATGCTGAATAAGATGGAGGTTGAAAGCTGGCTGGAGGTGGGTATGGAAGCTGCGTGCGTGGATCCGAGCGATCAAGCTATGACAGGCTGCAACGGTTGGTGGGTGCGTGGGCAGAAACCTGTTGCTGATGAACTGACACACTGACAAGTGTTCCCCTGTGTCAGGGAAAAGGGGGGCTCAGGGGGCTCAGCCCCAAAACTGGTTGTGATGGCGCACTGAAAACTGGGGTTATTCTTGCAGGTCCTGGCGGGCAGGCTGCTTTTAGCGAGGAGATGATGCCACGTATAGTGGCCTTGGGATCGTCGTACTGGCTGCTGCCATCGCAAGCTGTAACAGCTGTCACGGACATGCTCTAAAATGCGAATGCTGTGCTGCACATACAAGGTTTGTCCATGCCCCCTCTGGGCGTGCTGTACGGTACAGATTCGACAGTGATGACTTGTCCCTGCCCTGCTGCTGCCCATGTAGCCCATGCCGTGTAATGGTGAATGATGGTTGAATGCTTAATTGCGCCGGGCGGCCGCACTCGCTGACTAGCGACCAGCAGGTATACACTTCTAGCAGCCAGCAGCCACCACACACAGCATCGCAATCACGATCAGCCCCCAGCCGGGCAGGCGGACACCCCGTGCGTGTACGGCAGGTACGGCACCCGAGTGGCACATCAACATGCAAGTCACATGCTCGCAATAACGTATAAACCTAGAACTCCAAGATTGTCGCCATGCACATCAACGCGGTATATGCGTGATTGAAGGACGCGGGCCAGACGCATACCTGCGCGCGCCGCATAGCAAGATATTATATACGGAATAATGGCGTCAGTCTGTTATGCATGCATGCAAACAGGCAAATGCCAGTCCCGGACAAGATCCAGGAAGTACTGCAAGATTGTGAACAGCATCCAACGCCGCCCGCCTTCATCCCTTTCTCTCGCGCATCTCAAGGAAACCTCTCATCACGCACCCGCATGCACCGGGGCGCCTTGCGCCCAGAACTAGCTAGACCCGCACGATACCCACACCCAAATTTATGTAAAATTTGTAAATACGTATAACTTCGTGCAGGTATTTGTAGGGCTTCGATCCCGGCCCGGTCTGGCCAAACCCATCACCTCACCGCGCAATCTTACCCATCCAGAAGATTTTCTCTTCATGCGGGCGTTGGCCCCGGCCTGGTCCGGCCAAACTGTCCATCGATCTCTCTGCGCAATTTCAATCAACAGAAAAGCAAGTACTGCGAGCCGCACCTCACACCCACATACACACAGCAGCTCTTGCACTACTCCCATGGAGCGCTCCACGCACGTATGTACGCAACGCACAGTACCGGCGTTGGCGGAACGAAGGAAGTTCACTTCTCAGGCACCCCTTTATGTATGAATGCTGTTCGTTCGAGGTTACTACTTGCACGCAGCAGCGGCGGCATGTATAAATTTCCCGATAGATGCACACCGCAGTGAGGACCGAGGATGGGTACATACAGCTAGCGCAGCAGGCGAAGTCCACACCCCAGTACTAATCGGGGCATGTGCGTGCGTGCGTGCACGCCCAAAAACGTCTAGTTAAGGACAGACTAAACTGAAAGACTGAATGCAGAACACAGTTTTACTGCCCAAACCTATCTAGCCACCAGCAGTACCCAATACCCCGATGATGTGTCTTGGTTGCACGTACGGGACACGTACGTTGCTGCGACCCAACCAACCAAGAGTCATCATAGATAGCATATGCGCCTCAGTGCAGCAGCAGGCGGCGTCCCTTCTTCTGCACAGGATACATTTGTGGTTGGAGCGCCAGCAGCCAAGAAGGGGCGAGAGGCGAATGTTAAGTAATTACTCTGAATAAACAAGAGAGCAGGGAAGAAATGCTGTGCGGACAGCAAGCAACGGTACTCACTCCCTTGGGCGGCGGCGGCGGGGAGGGCGGGCGAGGGCTGGGCGGACGCGGGGATGGGGGCGGAGGCGATGGGGAAGGAGGTGGCGACGGGCTAGGAGGTGGGCTGGGCGGCGCCGGCGGCTTGGGCGAGGGAGGCGAGGGGCTGGGCGGGCTGGGCCGCGGGGGCGGAGGCGATGGGGGTGGTGGGGGCGTCGGCGGGCGAGGTGGGATGGCTGCGGGGATTGAGGTGGGGCACTCAGCGGCCGAAGTGATGTAGCGGCACACCCCCACGGTCATGATGTCCGTCCCCACCCAGCTGCCGGCGATGACCACCAGTTTGAAGTCTGGCAGAGGGAAGGAAGAGGCGACAGCAGCAGGGAGGGAAACAAGCAATAAGGAAAGGATGGAGGTCAGCTAGGATGTGACTGGACGGGCTCGCTTGCATTAGTAGCTAGGCTGGCAGCAGCAGGGCGGACGACATACTTCGTACATGGCAGCAGGTAGGGAATGTATGCGTGATGATTTGACACCCAGCCACCCACCCACAACCCCCACCCACCTGTGGCGGTGCCGGCGCTGTTAGGCGCCACTGCCATGAGATAATTGAGGTAGGGGTCGGAGCTGTCGGCGGGGAAGGCGTTGTTGATGGCGGCGTACACTGCAGGCAGGCAGGCAGGCAGGCAGGCAGGCAGGCAGGCATGTCGGATATCGATCACGCACATGCAGTACGTACACATGCATCACGAGCGCGTGCAGCAGCAGGACACACAAGCAAAAAAAACGACCACAAGGAAGAAAGGGGAGCGCGGCCACGCAAGGGGCTACAGTAACTGGAAGAAGGGAATGAAGGGAAGTTGCAGCAGCAGGGAAGGCACTTTGTTCTGGCGCGCGTGTGGGCATGCACGCACGCATACATGCAGTGTGGCGCGCCCGTGCCCAGCCCGCCAAGCCGAGGGCGCGCAGCAGCTAGATGGCTGCTGCGGAGCCTATCTAGTTACGCGCTTGTGTGTGCATCTGAGGCATCTTGGCGCATGCATGTACGCACGTGCACATTGCGGCACTACCGTACTTACGGTGGTGGACCAGAACCTGATGATGGTGGGGTTGATATGAGAGGTGGCGGCGGCGCGGGGGTGGGGAGGGAAGGCAGCAGGTGGCACAGCAGGAAGCAGCACATATTCAGTCAACAGTAGCAAACATCGCCGCCGCCTGCGTGCAACGCCAACCCGCCCGTAGCGCGTTTCGCTTATTTCACAGTTTTACTTCGCTGGCCCAACGATCGAAGAGCACGGCCGGCGGAAGCCCGGGAGGCACCGTGCCGTGCATTGCGGTGCATACGGCATACGGCACTGCGTACGGCACTGCATACGGCACTGCGTACTACCACGTGTCCATCCGTCCACTGACCTTGCCGGCCTGGTTTGGTTCCAGGGCCGAGTCGCTCCGCTTGGCCACACGCACTGTGCAGCACGCAGCAGCCGGGCGCGCGCGAGTAATAATGCATGAGAAATAATGCGTGAGTACCGGCGGCCCGCAGCAGGCATGGAGGACGGGAAGTAATAAGCGTCAGTAGGAGCGCTGCACACGTGCCGGCAGCGCTAGCAGCGCGCAGCTCTAGATAGCAGGGTTACGCACGCACGCAGGCGTGTGCCGGGCGGGAACAGCGCACGCACGTAAGTCAGGCCCGCCGTACTAACCCCCATTCATCATTCCCTCGCCGCCCCCACCCCCCGCGCGCGCAAGTCCCACTACTACTCCACCCCTGCCTGCCCAAATAAACGTGTGCGCACACCTGAGACGTAGATGTTCTTGCCGTACGCGGTGTTGTTGTAGAAGCTGGTCCAGTCGGTCTTGATGCTGCGGCGGCGGCGGCGGGGCGGGTACCAAGCAATTAGTAATAAGTGCACCAGGCGGCATGGGCGGGGCGGGGCGAGCGAGTGGGTCATCATCAGGTATGCATCTCTCTCTCTCTCTCTCTCTCTCTCTCTCTCTCTCTCTCTCTCTCTCTCTCTCTCTCTCTCTCTCTCTCTCCAGTTGGCAGTGGGCGCACGCCAACCGTCCCACGAGTCATCCCACCCACGCACCCAGCCACGCACCCACCGGATGAAGCTGCCGGTGCCGGTGAGGTAGGAGGCGGGCAGGTTGAAGGCCTTGACGGCGCCAGGCGGCAGCGAGGCGGCAGCGAGCGCCTCGCCTCCCGTGGCGGGCGTGGCCCAGCCCAGGCGGTGCAGCTGGATGGTGTTAGAGACCACAAGGGAGAGAACAGCAGACATGGTGGATGGTGTGTGTGTGTGTGCGCGTCCGTTGTGTGATGGATGGCGACGTCGTATGTGATCACATGCAGGACAGGGCGGGGGCAGCGGAAGGTGGGAGAGGGCGAGGATGTGGAGGGGCGGGGGGCGCGGGGGGCGTTGGCGTGACTGTCAGCAATGGGAGGTGTACGGCCCGGTCCCTATGGCAGCCCCGCCTTTAGTGTGCAGTCGAGGGCCACCATGGCGGTAGGGAGGGTTGTGAAAAATACTAGGTAGCCCATCTATAGGGAGGCCATCATGGGGAGTGACAGGGGAACAGCCCGGATAAGTAAGTACTCTTCGCACGTGCGTGGGGTTGCGCAAACCCGGCGATGAGCATGAGCTGGTACAAGCAAACGCAGCGGAGAGGAGCGCACGGGCTACTGCGCCGCGGCGGGATGAGCACATATGCCCAGCTAGCTAGCTAGCTATAGCTGGTGGGCTGCCTCACTGGCTGGCTGGGTGCGGGATGCGGTCATCACTCACATCGGCGGCGCTGGGACACACGGGCGTCTGGGCCATGCAGGTGGACGGGTCTGCGGGTGAGTGGGCAGGTGGGCGGGTGGACTGATGGGGCGGAGGGGTTGGCGGAGCATGAGGAGTAGCGCTGAGCAGCCGGAGGAGATAGCTAGAGGGTGTGGGGTGGCAGCGGCGGCCCGGCCGCCCATGCAGCAACTACCGTGCCTGGCCCATGCATCAATACGCACACATGCACGCACATGCACACGCACACGCCACCAGCACCCAGCAGGCGTTACGCACGCACCTACCCTGGTACACGAAGTCGAATCGGTACGAGTGCCAGACCAGGAAGTTGTGGAGGTGTTCCTGGAGCACGGTCTGCGTCGTGTGGGTGGGTGGGTGGGTGGGTGGGTGGGTGGGTGGGTGGGCGTGCGGTGCGTGAGGGCGAGGGCGAGGGTGTGCGTGGGGTGAGAGCGAGGGTGTGGGTCGGTGGGTGTGGGTGTGTGTGTGTGTGGGTGGGTGGGGTGGAGATGGAAGGAAGGTGTGCAGAGGAGAGGTGCTGTGCGAGCGAGGGCGAGAGAGGAGGTGCATATATGGGGGCGGCGCAGAGACGGCGGGTGTGAGGGCGGCCAAGGCCAGGGTGCGAGGGTGACCAAGGCCAGGGTGCGAGGGCGACCAAGGCCAGGTTGCGAGGGCGGGCGACCAAGGCCAGGGTGCGAGGGCGGGCGACCAAGGCCAGGGTGCGAGGGCGGGCGACCAAGGCAAGACTGGTGCTAATAAATGGTACAGCAGAGGCATATATCAAGAGGCCCGCCGTCGGTAGCCACAGCAGGATGTACTGATGTGTGTACACGTGCGCAATCTCGACCGCATACATACCGGCATGCATGGCCGGTCGTCCTCATCTATCCTGAATCAACGGGGCCATCCCCTCGCTCGCTGCCTTCCCTCTCGCCCATCACCGACACAGACACCGGCTTACTCCAACGCACGCACCATATGCGGTGGTAGGTGCCGACCCTACGCCCACGCCCTCATCCATGGACGCCACGTACAAAGCATAACCACCGACACCGAAACCACCACCGACACCACAGAGTCACAACGCAGCAAGCAACGGACGGATGCGCACGCACCATGCGGCTGTAGATGCCGGCGTAGTTGGGCGCCGAATGGAGGATGACCTGATGGGCGGGGTGACAAAAATGGGTGGGCGGAGGGGTTGGGGTGGGGCCAACGGCTTTGTGTGCGGCGTGGTAAGCCGGGGGCGGGGATGTGATGGCGTGGGGCGGGGGCCGGGGGCGGGTGAAAAGGTGGTATGAATTACGCACACGCTGATGAGGCAGGTGTTGTGCCCGCCCGCCCAACACCATGCTACTGCGTTGCATGCATGCATGCACGCACCTGGTTTCCGGGAATGGTGGCCATGCCGCTCCAGCCGCACAGCGAGAAGTAGTTGTCCGGCAGGAGGTACCTGTGTGTGTGTGCATGTGGGTTTGTGTGTGTATGGGGGGATATTGGGGGGGGGGTAAGGGTTCCCGTAGGCACGACGGCAAGGGGAGGGCGAGGACGGAGCAGGTGGGTGCTATGTGGGCCTTGCAGCAGTGTGGGGCTGGCCGGACGGCATGCAAGGCTACGTGGTGAGGGGAAGGAAGCACGTGGCGTGGCGTGGCGTGGCGTGTAATGCGGCAGGCCGGCATTGGCTAGGCCAGCAGAAGCACGTGTTCAGGAAGGACAGACCCCGACAACCGAGCGAGCCGGCAGCCGAGGCACGCATGGCGCCGGGGCCACTTACACCATGTTGGTGTAAACGGCATAGATGTCGAAGCCCAGCTGTGCCTGCAGCAGCAGGGATGGAAAATACCCGGCAAGATAGGGCGGTCAGCCAGCAGTCACAACAATGGTGCGGTGCAGAATGACTCATTTAGGTACACACCGCCAGTCAGCAGACCGAACAAGCATGATGTGTTGCACAAAAGGCCCAGACGCGGTGCCCCGTGTTCCGCATATCCTCTTCCTCCTGGGGTGGATGGTTCAACCGCGAGTGAATAGCGTCATGGGACGAGTTTGCTCGAGGTCGTGGGTTCGATTCCCATACACTCCCCCGATTTCGGTCGGGATGAAATGCCTACGGATAAGTGGTCGGCCGGACGAGTTTAGGACTTAGTCGATGAGCCCGGATTCGGTCCACTAGGGCGGCCGCGAGCTCCTATAAAGTAAGAAGTATCGATCGATCGGGTGAACGGTTAGGCGGCAGAAGTCACGGTGGAGACGTTGGCGTGCAGGTGGCACGCCCCTGAAGTCCAGAGCAGTTCGCTCGCGACCCGGGTCACCAGGTCCTTCTTGTAACCATGCATTCTTCCTCCTCTGCCGCCGCCGCCGCTGCACCATCTGAATTGTGATGGCCTGATGGGGTCCACGCGCACGCACCCACCCACCCACCCACCCTGGCCGCGGCGTCGGAGGGCATAGTGATGCCGTAGAAGTCGCAGGTGGCGGTGCAGGCGGACACGGTGATGGTGCGGATGGTGAAGGTGCTGGCGTCGATGCGCAGGGCGCCGTAGCTGCAGTCCTCAAAGGCCTGCGCGTGGCCGCCGTTGGCGTCCTGCACGGGAGGGAGGGGAGGCAGGGGAGGGGAGGGAGGGATTTAGGGGAAATGACCAGGGAGTTACGGGAGGAGGGGAGGCAGGGAGGGATTTAGGACACTTGACCAGGGAGTTACGGGAGGGTTGTTGTGCTTGTTGTGTTGCATGCGTGTGTGGGGGGCGGGGGGCGGGGGGTGGGGTTGTGGTTACCAGCCCAAAGTAAACCAAACCAAATGCATAAGAGCGAGGAGGTGAGCGTGGCCTAATATGGGAGAAGGAGGAGGAGAAAACTGGGGGGTTTAGCACATTCCAGTTTCCTATTCTACCATGTATGGGGGAGGGGATGGGGGAGGATGTGGCAGGGCGGGGCGAGGCACGCAATGGCGGGCGGGCAGATGGAGCCGGCCTGACACGCGGAGGGACTGAGATAGATGACGAAGGCAAAACGTGCAGTCCCGGGGACCGATTCCCTGCCACACGCACACAAATGCACAAATGTGAATCGCCATTGTGCGGGACCGCCTCCTCCTCACTCACCATGTTGGGTCCGAGGTACAAGGTCTTGATGTCCGTGTCGGTCATGGTGGTGGCCTGACGGGCGGGCAAAGCGGGTTATTGTTTCCAGCCCAATAAACCGTAACCAACGCAAAAGAAGGGCTACTTCATTTCCAATGCCTAACTTGCGGGTGGCGGCAGGGCAAGGTTGTTCCAACTTCAACAACGCCCATAGCATGTGGGGATGCAGGCGCTCGCGTGTGTTGGGCCGGTCGGCTGTTGTGTCGCGCAGCGGATGCGATGGCACGTAGCTTTCCGCCTTTCCATTTCCTACGCCCCACTTGGGCCCCGTGCTTGGGCCCTCCCTGATCACCCGTGCTGATCACCTTATAGCCGCACGAGCTGAAGTCCAATCGCATGACTAATATCTTCTGGACCTTGCGCGCGCTGGCGGCGGGCGGCGTGGGGCCCGAGATGAGGTAGGCGTCGCCTGTTATTATGTGGGTGGGTGGTGAGTGGGCCGCGGGTTGGGGAGCGGCGTGGGTGCGGGGCACGATTTGGATTCGAATGGTAATGCAAGACCGACGTAGCAAGGCGCGCGCATAGGCGGCACACGGCGAGTCAAGATTCGGGACACGGGCGGGACCGAGTCCGCCGGGTGTGGGGTGCGGTAGTGCAGGTGGGGAGCTCGTGCAGCGCGTGGTGAAAAATGGAAAGAAAGAGGGTGAGGGTGGGAGTAAGGGGGCACTGGCCGCGGCACTACCGCGCGGTCGGTCGCTCACCTGGAGCCACGGCTGTGCACAGCCCGGTCACAGGGTCGAAGCTGACGCAGCTCTTCGCGGGTAAAGGGGGGGCAGGGTCGGGCGTGGGGTTGGGGGTTGGGGGTTGGGGGCGGGTGGGCGTGGAGGGGCACAGCACATGTTCCGCGTAGGCCTTATGACCTGCATGTTAGCCCACGCAGGAACTAGCAGGCCCCAAGCAGTGCCCAGGTCCAGGACCACTCACTGACGGACTGACCCACCATGGCCACTTGGGCGCCTGGGGAGATGCGGCGCTGGTTGCGGTCACGTGCGGGCGGCATGAAGCCCCGCGCGAACTTGTGGACCAGGGCGTTGGTCGTGGGGTCCACCAGCGCCCAATCGCGCGCCTCCGGGCGGCCTCCGGGCACGTTGCCCGACTGGCCGTGCCCGGCATCGCCGATGTGGCTGAAGGTCACCAGGCGCCCCTCGAAGGTGTGGGCGGCCGCGGCCGCGGCCGCGGCGGAGGAGAGGGGGAGCAGGGCCGGGGCAGTGGCGGCGAGCAGGAGCGCAGCTGCAGCTGCGTGCGGGACAGCAGCACCGAAAAGGTGGGGAGCTGACTTGACGGCAGATCACTCTTTTGGGCGGCGATGGCCCCGCCGGTTACAGGTACGAGGGGCGCGCGCGGGCGCGTGTGTGCCAGAAACCAGCGTCTGGAGCTCGGTGACGGTTTTTTTGCCGCGATCACGCGAATGCGCATGCATGAATGTGTATTTGTGCATCTGAAGTGCCTCGAATTTTGCCATGCGGCAGGGAACAGGCGCGTGCGGCGCTATCGAAGGCCATCTGGCCGCCACATGGCGATACCCGAGGCCAAGGAGTCGCGGCCCGTGCCGGCGCTTGCTAAGACCCGCACCTGCCGCGGCGACGTTGTACATGGAGCTCATGCGTACTGAAAGCCGGCCGGGCATGATCGCTGGCAGCCGACTAGCCAGCAAGCGCCTCGCGGCAATCCGTGTGATTGCTGAAATTGTAGCCTTGATCAGGCTAGAGCCGCTCGCAACTGCTGATCAGGTCAGCAACAGCCACTATATAGCATGTGTATGTGGGAGCCGGGAATATGGCGGATTCTGTAACAACCAACAACAACGCGTTTGCCAGAACTTGACGCGTAGCAATCTACTGTGCAGCTAAGGCAGCTTTTTGATCCAGGTAATATGCTGATAAGCAGCTAACACACATTCCAGCGTGGCCAGCGAGCGCAAAAGCGTCCTAGGCCGCTTCCTCACCGTTTCAAATCTAGTCTGTACATCGGACCCACAAACCCACCAGCTTCCGTTTTTCAACACTGCAATAACATCAAATAGGGTTATTACATTTTGGTAGCTAAGAACGGCCCGCTCCACTCCCTCACAGATCGGCTCCTTTGGACGAATCCAAGTTGATCGAGCGGTTTTGGTCCTCTTCGTTTTCCTGGCTGCTGTTCCCGCAGCAATCGACCACACACAACTCTGTTTACTCTGCCCTATCAGCAACATAGGCGGTAGGTGGCACCCAGCGCTGCTGGCCTGCTACGTGGCAAGTAGTCGCCCAGTTCCGCCACGACTTGCATCGCAGCTGTGCGACCCCGGTAGTGCCGTCGTCGCGTAACGCCGACCCGGTACCATTTATGGAGGGACCAACGTTTTCGAGCTTGTGATGGTATAAAGGTAGCCATAAGCTAACGAGCGCAGGCCCGGGGAAGCACCGCCGTGGCCAACCGAAAGCGAAGTTCACGCCATACTTCGTGCTCCCGCCTCGCCCGCCCTAGAGCTCGCTAGCTGGATTACGGCGAAGCCCGGCAAGCGCCCGCCACACCCACACTCACACTCACGTGACCAAGCGCGAACTGCTCAACTGCCCCCTTTTCTCAAGAGCTTTTCAGCTCCAAAAGCACTGTTACATCACGCAAAACTTGCACATGCCCGACCGCCCCGACGTGCTGTCAACTCGAGTCATGCCCGTGTGCAGCTGCGCGCCGTCACGGCAGCGCTGGCGTGGCCTCGCGCTTCCACCGCGGGCGTCCAGCGCAGTGCAAACCCCGCTTCAAGATGAAACCGTCCCACACAGCCACGGTGCAGCGAGCTGCCATGTCACACGAGCGCACGTGCGGGCGGCGGCGGCGGAGCCGCCCCCGGCTCCCCCTCCCCCCCTCCCCCCGCCCCCCGACACGTTACTAACTCACACACACGCACACGCACACTTGAAGCCGCATCACACGTTGTCGAACCAGGTGTCGGGGCTGAGGCGGGGCGCTGAGGGCGAGGCCACCACCTCCACCAGCTTATCCCGGGAGGCGGCCGGCTGCAACAGCGCCTGGTGGTGGTGGTGGTGGTGGTGGTGGCGGGATGCGGGATCGGGATTGGTATTGGCATTTGGGGAGGGCGTGGAGCGACTGTGCGGGTGGGCCCCGGTGATACCGGTGGTTGGGTGTTCCAACTCCCAGAACAAGCATCACGGAAGTGCTCGCAGATGCCGGCGCGCTAGTGTGCTAAGCGTGGCTTGAAGAGTGTGTGCGCGTGTATTCCAGGGGGGGGGGGACGATGGGGGGCAGTAACGCAGAGGAGCGAAACGTGCGTAGCCGGGAGGCGGTGCCATGCAGGGGGGGAAGGGCGGGCCAAGGCTGTGGGACCAACCTCGGCCCCGACCCCTAACCCGCCGGGGCGCCTTGGTCCCTCTCCCACCGCAAGCGCTTGCTGCGCCGCACCCATTGCAACGCCGCCCCCTGGTCCTACCGCCTTATCCTCTCACTCTGGGGTTCGCCATGGTCGTTTGGGTGTTGACTGGAATAAACACACCCTCTCGCCACCTCCACCCCCCATGGATGGCTTGCCCCTTCACCCCCCACCCCACATCGGCACTTCACAAACATTTGATAAACACTATCCATGGATGGCTACCCCCATACCCACACCCCCCACCCCCAACCCCCATACCCACACCCCCACCCCCCACACCCCCATACCCACACCCCCACCCCCCACACCCACACCACCACACAACCACACACCCCCACACCCACACACCCCCACACCCCCACACACCCACCCAACCCACACCCCACCTGCACGGCCACCGCCGCCACGGTGTCGCGCGATATGGCTCGGCCCGGGTCGCTGTCCAGCCCGAACAGCGAGTCCTCGCGCCGCAGGATGAGGTTGCCCACCTCGGGCTCGGGCTCGTTGGACAGGCCGCCGGGGCTGCGGGCGAGCGGGCGAGTGCGTGTTTGTGTTTATTGTGTGAATGAGCATGGGAGCGGCAGGAGGGGGGAGGGAGGGAGGGAGGGAAGCGGAGGGATGGCGTCAGTCGCGGCGAGTTCCAACGAACAGGGCCGTGAGAGCCATATGCAGAATATATCATACGTGGGCTGACACATTCCGTCAATAGGCTAGTTACACGCCCCCCTTTTTGGTTTTGGTTTAGAATGGGCTGGTAGTTACAACCCCCTCCCCCCGTGATGCCCCCGTGCCAAGTATCGTTAGTTGCGCTGATCGGCTCGTGGCGGTGCCCCCCCCCCCCCCCGCACCCCGCACCCCGCCCGTACCGGATGATGGTGTAGTTGAGGCCGCTGCCGCGCAGGTACTTCTCGGCCTGTTTGTGTGTGTGTGT
This sequence comes from Chlamydomonas schloesseri, assembly GCA_016834595.1. Classification (NCBI taxonomy): domain Eukaryota; kingdom Viridiplantae; phylum Chlorophyta; class Chlorophyceae; order Chlamydomonadales; family Chlamydomonadaceae; genus Chlamydomonas; species Chlamydomonas schloesseri. The sequence continues at coordinate 246,990 of JAEHOD010000024.1, read as the reverse complement.
GTGTGTGTGTGTGTGTGTGTGTGTGTGTGTGTATGTGTATGTGTGTGTGTGTGTGTGTGTAACAACGGGTTTACAGGCGGCCTGACGAGTCTCGTGAGCGAGTACTCGGGACAGCCAGCGACAGCGAGGCATTTAGGCCACACGCTGCCGCTATCACGCGTCATGTGTGTGTGTGTGTGTGTGTGTGTGTGTGACGTAGTTAGTGATGTACCGTATGTGCAGTATGTGCAGTATGGGCATGGCGCCAGCCGTCGTCGGTTGGTTGGTCGGTTGGTTGGTTGGTTGGTTGGCCGGCACACGAGCTCGCGAATGTGCACAGACGTTTTTAACTGTGTGCATGCTTGAGTAATGGTACTCGGGCCTCACCTTCAGTTTGGCATCCAGCACACCACCAAACAGGTTTAGGAACCTGTCCCAGGGTTCAAGCCAGGCCGCGTGAGCCAGCGGAATGCATGTGAGCACACGTAGCCATGTCTGGGTAGACCGGCCGGCGGGCCGGGAGTGGGCCCGGTCCACCAAATGCAATGTGCAATCGCCAGCAGCGACATAAGCCCAGCCCGGTAACAACCGCACGTGCCGACGGTCAGCAGCACCAACAACAGAACCGCCCGCGCTTCTGCTCAGCAACAGTGGGTCCGCACCTGGGGCTGCGGCGAGCTCTCTCATCTCACCTGTAGTTGGGGTTGTTGGACTGCCCCACCGCCGCCGCATTAGTCAGCAGGCTGGACACCAGCACGAACTTAGTCACGCCGCCGGCACGCAGCGCCGCGTCCACCAGCTTCTGGGTGCCCTGCGTGTGTGCATGTGTGTGTTAGAAAAGCACAAGGAGAGGAAGGGTCGACACCGTGCGTGCAGCATGTGTGTGTGTGTGTGTGTGTGTATGTGTGTGTGCGTGCGTGTCTGACAAAGGCCGTTGGCATGCCGTTGGGGGTGGGCAGGCTAGGGGACGGGCGCTAAGGGGTGGCCTGCAAGCTTGTTGCCACCATAATCACGGACCCCCTCCCCTTCCGCCTGTCCTACTCGGCACCATGCCTGTCCCATCCATCCGCCTTCGTGCATTGGGAACCTCATCGACACCGCATGGGCCCCCACCCGCCCCCAACCCCCAGCCCCCAACCCCCAGCCCCTCCCCTCACCTTCTCGTCCACCGCCCCTGCGCCATTGGCGCCGAAGCCCACCGCGCCAGTGGCGCACACCACCGCCTGCGCGCCGCCGATGGCCGCCACCAGCTCACTGCAGGCGTAGCGCGTGCGCACGTGAAGGGGAAGGGGAATGTAAGTCAAAGGCATCGCGCGGCTCTCGGCATTGCCCACCCCCAACACAACCATTTGATAAACACCATCCTATGGATGACTACCCCCAACACGCGCCACGACAACAGCCCCCACCTCCTCCTAACGCTGTAGGGCCCTACTTGCTGGCTTGGTCAGGAAGCGCGATGATGTCACAACGGCTTTGCAGCAAGGCGATTTCAACCTCCCACCCACCCACCCCCTGCCTCTACATACGTCCCTTCAATGGAGAGACAACGAGCCAGCCACGCACAACCCGGTCTTGCACCCGTGCGTGTGTCGCACCCCAGCGCTTGAGCAGCCACCCCCACCCCCACCCCCTCACCCACACTGCACTGCGCTGCACTCACTCCACGCCCTTGGTCACGTCCGCCTCCACGACCTCAATGCCCGCGTCCGCACCAAAGCCCAACGACAACGCCTTGGCGGGGGACTGGGGGGGGGGACAGAGGCATGGCACAGCGGGGCAAGGGAGGGGTTTGCGTGTGTGTGTGTGCAGGAGGAGGTGGGAAGCGCGCGAGGGGAGGCACGGTGGCACGTGCGGTGACGTGCGCACTGTGCACGGCAGTGGCCTAACGCATGCGTCAAGGGGTGCAGCCGCCCACAACACGCATGGCGTAGCCGAGACCTGCTGCCGCGCCAAAGCCGCAACCCCCAAAGCCAGCCTGGCAGCGTGTCCTGCCCGCCTGAAACCCCGCACCAAGCCCTTCCACCTGCTTCCACCACCAAGCGTAACTGGCCCCCCCATGGCCCGACCCTCGTTCATTCAGCCCATGCGAAGTCCCGCCCTGCGACACGCATCCCGCCTTCAGGGGCGCGCAATGTTAACGGCGGTCGGTCCGTCTTAATCCCCAAGGCAACAGGTGTTTTGGTTTCTGGAATAAACTACCACACACACACACACACACGTGTCCGATGCATCCCGTCCACGCTCCTCTGCTGCCGTGACCGGGACGGCTCCCGCCGCCTTACCCGCGCTCCAGCCCGGACCTTGAAGCCCGCCTGCCGCAGCTGCTGCACCACCCGGCGGCCCGTGTTGCCGGTGGATCCCGCCACGAACACCTGTGTTGCACAATCATACACACACACACACACACACACACACATGCGGTTTTCGCGAACACATGCGATTGTGTACTTGTGTTCCGGCGAGTATCCTGTTCTTGGGCATTCCCCCAGGTGAAACCCAGCACGCGCCACCGGAGATCACACTGATGAACCAAGCCGATCACAGCCCGCCCAAGGCGCTGTCTGCTGCAAGCGCTGTACGGTCAAGCCCTCCTCCTCCACCGACAGTGACACCCCCTCCCCAGGCGCAGGCACGAAGCCACCCCATGCCACCCCATGCCACCCCATGCCACCCCACGCACCCCATGCCACCCCAAGCCACCCCATGCCACCCCATGCCACCCCATGCCACCCCAAGCCACCCCCAAGCCACCCCACGCACCCCATGCCACCCCCAGCCACCCCCATGCCACCCCAAGCCACCCCATGCCACCCCATGCCACCCCATGCCACCCCATGCCACCCCATGCCACCCCATGCCACCCCAAGCCACCCCCATGCCACCCCATGCCACCCCATGCCACCCCAAGCCACCCCAAGCCACCCCCAAGCCACCCCATGCCACCCCATGCCACCCCATGCCACCCCATGCCACCCCGTGCCACCCCACGCATCCCATGCCACCCCACGCCACCCCATGCCACCCCATGCCACCCCATGCCACCCCAAGCCACCCCCAAGCCACCCCCATGCCACCCTAAGCCACCCCACGCCACCCCATGCCACCCCATGCCACCCCATGCCACCCCATGCCACCCCAAGCCACCCCCAAGCCACCCCATGCCACCCCATGCCACCCCATGCCACCCCAAGCCACCCCCAAGCCACCCCATGCCACCCCATGCCACCCCATGCCACCCCATGCCACCCCAAGCCACCCCCAAGCCACCCCATGCCACCCCATGCCACCCCATGCCACCCCATGCCACCCCATGCCACCCCATGCCACCCCAAGCCACCCCCAAGCCACCCCATGCCACCCCAAGCCACCCCCAAGCCACCCCGTGCCACCCCACGCACCCCAAGCCACCCCAAGCCACCCCACGCACCCCATGCCACCCCGTGCCACCCCGTGCCGCCCCCACGCACCGTGGTGATGCCCTCAGCCGCCCAGGCCTCCAGGTCCAGGCCCCAGGCGCAGGTGGTTGCGGCCAGGCCCGCCAGGCCAAGCAGCAGTCCACGGCGCCCGCTGTGTGTGGCGGCGGTGGCGGCGGTGGCGGTGGTGGCGGGGGAGGGGGAGGGGAGCCCGGGCAACGCACTGCCCACCGGGCGTGTCGCCGTCGCCTGCGCAGGAGCGGGCGGGCCACAGTGAGCGGGGCCAAGTCGGCACGTAGCTGGTTTTTTGGGGGGACGGGGCACCGACTCTGAGCCCCGCCCGCTGAGGGGCACCCAGTTCTTGAAATGCGGCCATGAGAGGAAATGCCGCGAGCTGGCCCCTACAGACAACGTTTCATAGACTCTGAGGCTATATCAGTGACAACCTGCATCCTACCTCAGCAGCCTGTGCAACCTCCACCGTTGATGCCCGTGCACTTCGCGCATGCAATTGTGGGTTGATGCCATTGCTCATGCGAGCGCATGATGCTCTTGTTGACGGGGCATTGCCCAACGGGGCATTTGCCAGCTGGCCGCGAGAGAGCGCTTGCATGGTCGGATGAATGATACGGATTCACTGACAGTAGTATCGCGTATTGAAACTGCAAATCCGGCAGACACCATGAATGGCGCCAAGTTCTAACCGAAATCATGGGGCTCTGTTTCCTTCAGTGAGCGAGCCTGACAGTGGCTTTGTTGTTACTGCCAACTCCATTTATCAAGAGCTTTACCTAAACTTCGGAGGTCTTGCGCTATAGTGCGCGCTTGAACCCATTATGAAGAGCAAGGACTCCGACGCCCCCGAGACGGTAGCTCTGCTGTCTCAGCAGCAGAAGGATGTCGAGTCAAATGGCAGCAAGCAGGACAGCTCGGAGGGCCGCAATAACAAGCCGTTTATGTTTGGGCTGGGCCTCACGACGATTGTGATTGGTTATTACGCTCTCTGCAGCAGCACGATGCTTGTGATCAACAAGGTGGCTATCTACAAGCTGCCTTGCCCCATCTTCGTTCTTTGCTGTCAGCTTTTCTGCTCCGCGGCCATCGTCGCGGCTGCAAACCACCTTGGTGTGCTCCAAGCAGAGTACACGGAATGGGCGAAGCTCAAAAAGTTCATCTGGGTGGTCGTCGGGTGAGGCAGGCAGTCGATCGGGTGCAAGACTTGGACCGCTCGCGGAGCGCACCCTCGCATCCAGCGCAACCGCCGTGCATTGCGATGTTGACGATGCGGCAATTATGTCATGGTGGAGCAGGGTTTCCGGGCGAAACCCGCAAGTTCGCGTTGCACTACGGCCCGGACGGCGCCGCAAGCCGCGCGGCTCACGACGCGGCCGCGCGGCTCGACACGACCTGCCACTCGCGCACGCCCACCTGCTTATCCCCGAACCCCCGCCCCGCGCCACCCCCTCAGCTTCCTGGGGACCATCTTTGCGAACATCAAGGTGTTGCAGCACGCCAACGTGGAGACCTTCATCACCTTCCGCTCCTCGACACCCCTGGTACGTGCCTGCCGGCATGAGGGGGCGGGTTTTAGGCGGGGGGGGGGGGCGCCAGGGCACGGGCGATGGCAGTGCGGGCCCGGCGGCTCTGTGCGGCGCGGAGCAGTCGCATGGGATGGGCTTAAGGGTTTGGATGCCGTCACGCAACGAACGAATGCATGACCAGCTGCGGCAGCAAAGCAGGGTTCCAGAAACGTGTCAGTTGCATAGCCTTGGCTATGCTCGTACCCATGCCGTCCGCCCTCCACCGCGCCTGCACCAGCCCTGCCGCCCCCATGCCGGCCGGCGTCCTAGCGCTGCACCGCAAAGCTCGGCAGTGTCTAGGCCGCGCTCCACACAGCAGCATGTGACCAGCCAACACACGTGCCCGGGGGACACGACTGGGTAGGCACGAAGGGCGGGTTCCGAGGCCTGGCCACTTGTTTGCGAGACCCTACAAGTCACCCTGCTACCCCGAGCCCTAGCCCCCGCTCTCCGACCCCACAATCAGCCTGCCTCAGGCCCGGCAACCCAGTCGCCGATGCTGGCAGCTGCGCGTTACACGTGTGAACCGCAGCGCACGTGTGGGGCCGTGGGCCCCCACACACGCGCGGGCCCGGAAACCGCCGCCCCACGCGTCCCTCACCCCCCACCCCACCCCCCACCTCCACGCCGCACCTCACCCACACCCTGCCATTACCGTTGTAACGCAATGTATCACACACTGAGCACAAACATCACCTCCAACACCCACACGCCAACTCCCAACTCCAACTCGCAACACGCCCCCCCCATTGGCTTTTGGTTTCTGGAATGAACTACCCCGCCCCCACCTTCCTTCAGATTGGTTTAGTTTGGGCTGGTAACCACACCCCCCCCTCCTGTCACTCACTCCTGTCATCACCAAGACCGCTGCACCAACCAACCCCCATACATACACGCACACACAGATCCTGTCTGTGTGCGACTACCTGTTCCTGGGCCGCATGCTGCCCAGCGCGCGTTCCTGGGCGGCGCTGCTGGTGCTGCTGGGCGGCAGCGTGGGCTACGTCATGAGCGACAGCGACTTCCGCGTGGACGCCTACGTGTGGCTGTTCCTGTGGTGGGTGGTGGGTGGGGGGGGAGGGGAGGGGAGGGGAGGGGAGGGGAGGGGAGGGGAGGGGAGGGGAGGGGAGGGGAGGGGAGGGGAGGGGAGGGGGAGGGGACCGGAGGGGGAGGGGAGAGGAGGGGGAGAGGAGAGGAGGGGGAGAGGAGAGGAGGGGGAGAGGGGCAGGAAGGGAAGATGGGGGTGCAGGGATGTCAGGAGCTGAAAAGGGTGAAGCAGGAGGGGCAAGGGGTGAGCTGAAGGAGGAAAAGCCATTCATGCGGACGGTGTTGTGGGGGGAGGGGCCGCGTGCGGGACTGAAGTTAAGCAGGGTCCTGGTGTGTGTGTGTGTGTGTGTGTGTGTGTGTGTGTGTGTGTGTGTGTGTGTGGTGTAGCAGTGCGTGGTGGGTGCAGCCAGGAAGGGCAGTATGGATCGGTGGGGCAGGCTGGTAGGGCGCTGAGGAGGGCGGCCTGGGGGACCGAAACATCAGACCGCACCTGCGCACCTTGGCACCGGCCCCGGAGGATGCGCTTGCGTGCCGGGCGGTCGCGTCCCCTCACAGCCGTCGTCTTGCCCGGTGTGCCCCGCACTCCCCTTGTTGGCCCCCTCGCTCTTATGCATTGGGTTTGGTTTAGTTTGGGCTGGTAACCACAACCCCCCTTGCTGCCCATTGCTCACGGCGCCTCACATGCTAGTGCTGGTACCAACGGAGAAATGCTGCGTCTGACACCAACGCAGGTACTGCTTCTTCACCTTTGACACGGTGTATGTGAAGCACATGTGCGACACCGTCAAGGTGCGGGGGGGGAGGAAAGGAGGGGGGCGGTAGCTCATTTCAAACCCAAGCAAAAAGTTATAGGGGGGAGAGCTCAGGGCTGCAGGCGAAGAGGGGTGGGGGTTGGAGGGGGAGGCGTGCGCAGAGAGAGGGGAGGGAGGGGAAGGCGCGGAGAGAGGAGGGAAGTGGCGGGGAGGCCGTGCGTGCGGGCGGGAGGGGGCAAGGTGGACCATCCCGGTGGTAACACATGTACGTGGCGACGGAGAGGGAGGGGCCTGCAGCGTGGAAAGGGGCGGGGGTGTGGGAGGGAGAGACACGAGTGGGCCAGTTCTTTGTGACGGAGGGGAGGCATCACAGCGGGCAGCGCCCTTGCATGGCAGAGCGCCCAGGCTGAGCGAGTACACGCCCTCTGCCACGATGGCGCCATACCCCCATGGGTTCTCTTGGTCGTTTCGCTTTTGGTTTCTGGAATGAACTACCCCCCCCCCCCCGCACACCGTCTATGCCTTGGCCCCGCCGTACTCACTCACTTCACCCCCACACCCGGACCTGCACCCACACCCCTTCCACGCCCACCCCTAACACGCTCAACCCTTCCACCCACACCCCTTCCACGCCCACCCCTAACACCCCCGTTGGTTTAGTTTGGGCTGGTAACCACAACCCCCCCCCCCACATCTCCATCTTCATTAATTTAACATGCATGGAACCCCCACCCACGCGTGCCCAGATGACCAACTGGAGCCGCGTGTACTACACCAACGCCATCGCGCTGGTGCCGCTGGCGGTGTCGCTGCCCGTGCTGGGCGAGCACAAGAAGCTGGAGCGCGTGGAGTGGAGCTGGGACGTGGTGAGGGGGGGGGCTGCGGGGGGGGGGGGGAGTGGGGGGTTACTGGTAAACAGTCCGGGGGGGGGGAGTGGGGGGGGAGTGGGGTGGGAGGGTGCGGGGGGGGAGGGTGGGGGGGTTGGAAGTTCGTTGGGGGGTGGCAGTGGGAGGTGGCGGAGACTGAGTGGTTGGTTGGAGGGGCGGTGGGACGGGGGGGTGCATTCCAGAAACCAAAGGGGGGGGTGTCGACGTGGCCGGACAGGGCAGATCATATGGGCCGAAGTACGGGGGCTGACAGCGGCGGGTGGGACCGACCGAGGTGAAGGGGGAACGGGTTGGGGGCGATCTGGAGCCTTTTATAAGGACGTGGTGGGCGGGGCCAAGGGGATTGAGGGGGGCATGGGACGGGGTGGACAGGGTGCCGACAGGTGTGCGGGGCCGGGTTGGGCAAGGTGGCAGAGGCGTGGCGAGGCGTGTTCAAGTTGCAGAGTGGACGAGCGGATGTCAGGATGGCGAAGGCGAAGGACGGCATACCGGCTTGGGTGGTTGGGATTTGGGGCACGGCCTCACAGCAGCGGCCTCACAGCACTGCCCCACCTCGCCCCACCTATCTGCTGCAATTCGCCTCTTGACCTTGCAACCCCACCCCACCCCACCCCACCCCACCCCTCGTGGTTTTCTAGGATAAACTGCCCACCCACCCCACCCACCCGCCCTGCCCTGCCCCGCCCTGCCCTGCCCTGCCCTGCCCTGCCCTGCCCTGCCCTGCCCTGCCCTGCCCTGCCCTGCCCTGCCCTGCCCTGTCCCCTCCCCTACCTTCTGTGTCGCATCGTCTGTCTACATCTCCTTTTTCTTTAATTTAACATGCATGGAACCCCCTACCCCAGGTCGGCCCGCTCATCCTGTCGTGCTTGGTGGGCCTGTGCATGAGCCACAGCGCCTACCTGCTGCGCGACACCGTGTCCGCCACGCTGTTCACCATCGTGGGCATCCTGTGCAAGATCATCACCGTGGTCATCAACGTGCTCATCTGGGACAAGCACGCCACGCCCACCGGCATCATGTTCCTGCTGGTCTGGTGAGCCAAGGGGGCGGGCGCGGGGGCGGGGGCGGCAGTTCATTCCAGAAACCAGAAGCGAAACGAACGGGGTAGGGGGGCGGGGGCTGAATATTCCCGTACCGTGCCCAAGGAATGAGGATAACGACCAAGGAGCCCGAAGGAGGGGGTGGCGGGCGGGGGGGAGGGGCCGGTGCGTCCAGCTGTCCAAGCGGTGGGGGGTTTCGGGGGCGGGGTGGGGCGGGGTTGATTGCGCTAGGTGCCTAGGTGACGGGGGAGCTGGTGTGTTGGGTGAGGCGGAGCGTGCGTGAGGGCGGGCTTGCAGCGCCCAGCCCGACCCAGGGTCTAATCCTCAGGCGGTGAAAGCTGTGTGGGGCGTGGTGTTGACGAGGCGGGGACGGACTCGGGGTAGGGCGTACCACGCCACAGTTGCTGCTGCCAAACTCGACCTGGCTGACTGGAGCTGCGCTACGCTCTCCGGCTCTCCCTGACACCGTGCAAGCGCCCCCCCCCCCCCCACGTAACGAGTATTTTGTTGTATCGCCTTGCCTGCATTGCTTGACTCCGCTTCCTTTAGCTTGGTTTAGTTTGGGCTGGTAACCACACACACCCCCTTTCCCATCCCGCCCCGCCCCTCTGCGTAGTGTGCTGGCCGGGACGTTCTACGAGCAGTCGCCCAAGCGGTCACAGGCAAACAACCAGCAGCAACAGCAGAGCTAATTAAGCTGCTGCCTCGCGACGCGAAGCGGGAAGAAATAGCTAGCTACCTTGCTAGGGTGCTGAAAGGGTGCAACAGCCTGCCGCGGTTTCCACCTAGGGTAGCAGGAGGCGCAGGAGGCTTGACGTGATGCCATCAAGAGTTCAAGACGCGTCCAGTAGGACTCTTTCTGCATCGGGCTAAGGGTATTGTTTGTGGCTGGTAAAAGAACATGTATGTGGGGTAGGTTTGTGTGCTTTCGTTATCCACGACGTGTTAGGGTGGTATGCCGTATGGTTTCTGTTGCTTTTGTTATAGACATGCGCTAAAATGCGAATGCAAAGTGGGCGGGATGGTGTTGTCGCAGCTAGCAGTTATATAACTTGGTTGGATGCTGCCCTAATCAAGAATGCTGCAACACGATAGGGCGACATGCATCCGCAGCTCAACAAATGCGTTGGCTGTATTGACTAGGGAATGGGTGACGACGCGGTGGCCCTGCCTCCGGAAAGCACTGCCTGGTCTGTGCGATGGCCGTGGTGACGTTGAAGAACCTAGTAGCAGGGGTTGTGGAGGGGGGGGTAGTTCATTCCAGAACCCAAAGCCAAAACAGGAGGGGGTTTGATACATCCGGGTGCCAACCTGGATTCTACCGCTGTCCTTTGTGTGGCGAACTGGCGATTCAGGTGTGTGGAAGTAGGTAAGCCATTGCCGCTTGCACGCACATGGAGGTGTAAATACCGGTTACGGACATGCGCTAAAACCGGTTAGTCGTGTCGTGACAGCGGCGAAGTTCAGGCGCATCTAGGCATGCATATACACAGGAGGAGTGTGCTCAAGAACAGCATGCGTGCAGACTCAGTCAGCTACAATGATTTGCCACGGGCGGGTTCGGCGGGTGCCGGGGCCCTCCCCGGCGCACAGCCAGGCACAGCCCACGGCACGCTGTGGGCTGCACGCAAGGAAGAGTCCTGCAACGCCATTGCCGTATTTTGCCGATGCGTAAGACGTTGCTCGTGTGATGCCTAGTTGTTTTGGACTATCCCCCTCAAGCTGTTCGCTAAAATGTCAGCAGACGTTGACGCAAAGCCCACCACGAGAGAGCCCGAGACGGGGCCGCTCAGCAAACGGCTCAGCAAGGCTTCTCGCAAGGTACGAAAGGCATGTCTACATCCCCAAGACTCCCAATTACGCTATAGCGCTGTCGCAGATACACAACGTGAGCGATTCGCTCGTTAACGCGAGGCTCATTGCACTGTTCTCGGACAAAGACCTATACGCCAGGGCTCTCGGATGCTTTTATTATGTATTTGTGGCCCTCGAAGGAGCTCTTGACGAGGTGAGGTTCATTCTCCCGTTGAGCAACATCCCTCAGCAATGGCCCCGACCGAACACGTTTACGGAGCCTGCATTTACCCCTTTGCCGTGCCGCCGGTGACCTCCACAGGCTCTTAAGAAGGGTGATGAAGGTGGGCGCGTTTGCGGTCCCGACGAGGGGCTTGAGGCGGCAGCTCCCGACGTTTGCTCTCCCGCTCCCTGTCCCGCTCCCTGCCCTTCACAAGTCTGCTGCCACCTACCACCGGCTCTGCTTCAAGCCTTATCAACTCTCCATATCACGCGTGGCCTTACTGAAATCCTGCGCCGCAGACGTGTCCAAGTTCAAGGACGTGCTCAAAGGAGGGCTGTACCGGGCGCCGGGCTTTAAGCAGGACGTGCAAGACTACCTCGGCGCCACGTGGCAAGCGCAGCTGGGGCCAAAGAGCCAGGCTCTCAAAGACTACGAGGTATGGGGAGCATGTGTGGGTGCATGTGTGGGAGCATGCGTAGGAGCAGGCCGGTGGCTTGATATCACGACAGGCACAGGTGCTGGAAGGCAAGGCGCGGGGGCTTCTGTTGGGAGGATGGACACTGTCTCGGTGGTCGCGACACACGCGGGCGCACGCAAACACACTGCCAGCAGCCAACTGCTACTATCAACCGCTTGCTCCGCCTTCATGCCCCCACTAAACATATTGCGCACGTAACTTGTTGCTCCTGGCACATGCTATTGCTGCTGCCCGCCTGGCCCGCACTCGCATTCCGCCCTCAATCATGTGATGCACGGCCACGCCTGTGTCACCCGACCCATGCCGCTGCTCGCCCCCAACCCCCGCCCCCCAACCCCGCCCTAGACCCCCTCTCCCAACCTCCGCCCTCCTCCAATGCCCCTCCTCCAATCCCCCTCCTCCAATCCCCCTCCCGCTCCAGGCACACCTGGCCCACCTGGGCAAGACGGACCCGGCGCTGCTGCTGGCGCACTCGTACACGCAGCACCTGGCAATGGCCACCGGCGGCCAGATCATCAAGCGCTGGGCGCGCAAGATCTTCCAGCTCCCGGACGACGTCGGCACCGCGGCCTTTGACTACCCGGTGCGAGGGCGCGAGGCCGCAGGAGGGCTGTGTTGCGGGGCATAGGGCTGCTGTGGATGAGGCCGGGCGGTTGGGGGTTGGGTGGGGTGGTTTGTTCCAGAACCTAATGCAGACCGACCGAATGGGGGTTTGGGTGGCGGGGAGCGGGAGCGGGCTTGCGGGAGGAGAAACATCACTGTTGCACAGGACAGTCCAACGCATGGCGGATGTTGTCGAGCTGGTCTCGGCATGCGTTTTGAGGCGATGGGGAGAGGGGTTTGCGACGGGCGGGCAGGGCCTATCACGCTGGGCGAGAGAGATACGAAAGATTGTGGGGGTGTGATTGCGCCTCCCACCCTCCCTCCCCGCATGCAGGGCGAGATGAGCAGCAACACGCTGCGGTCGGCCTTCAAGAAGCAGTTCGACGAGTGGGGCGCCGCGCAGCCGCAGGAGGTGCAGGACAAGGTGAGTCTGTGGCGTGGCGGCAGCCGGTGATGTCCGCTGCACGTCCCGCGGTGGTCGCGGAGCGCCCTATCCACTGCGGCGCGACCCGCAACAGCCGGCGCCATCACGTGCGCCATCAGGCGGCGCCATCACGTGCGCCATCAGGCGGCGCCATCACGTGCGCCATCAGGCGGCGCCATCACGTGCGCCATCAGGCGGCGCCATCACGTGCGCCATCAGGCGGCGCCATCACGTGCGCCATCAGGCGGCGCCATCACGTGCGCCATCAGGCGGCGCCATCACGTGCACCATCAGCCGGCAGCAGGGCTCGACAGCGCGACGCGGGAAGCGCACAGCAGCGCCACAACACAGCACGCCAAGAAGTAGTCCCGCGCGCACCTTACTTGCGCACCTCGCGCCCCATCCCGCCCTCCCTTGGCAATGGTCGCTTTGGTTTCCGGAATGAACTATCCCTCCCGCCCCATCCCGCCCTCCCTCCCGCCCCATCCCGCCCTCCCTCCCGCCCCATCCCGCCCTCCCTCCCGCCCGATCCCGCCCTCCCTCCCGCCTCCCTTCCTTCCGCCCCCCCATCATCACCGCACACGCAGCTGCTGTCGGAGCACGTGGCGGCGTTCGGGCACAACAACGCCATCATCCGCGCGTTCCCGCTGCCCGCCTCCGCCGTCATCGCCGGCGCCATCCGCGTCACGCCGCGCCCGGTGCTGCTGCTGCTGGTGGGCTTCCTGGGCTGGTGCCTGGCCTTCATCATCCCCTGGCTGCAGGCCAAGCTGCAGGTGGGCTGCCGTATTTGCGCTAGGTGTGGGAGATGGGGCAAGGGGGGCGAGGTACCGGCGAGGCAGCTGCGCGAGGCAGCTGCAGGCGGCTTGCGCGCGTGCACGAACCTGGGGTCGTGTGGGGTCGTGTGCTGAACCTGGGGTCGTATGCTGAACCAGCGCTGTCCTGGCTTGAGGTGTGCTGGCTGCCACCCACACGCCACGCGGCCTCCCCTCATGTGCTTTCCACGGCGCTTATGCCGCTGCCGCGCTGCCACCGCTGCCACCGCTGCCACCGCAGGACCTGGCTGGCATCCCCATGCACATGCGCAACTAGGGAGGTAGACGACGAACGCCGCAGCGGGGCAGCAGCAGCAGCAGCAGCAGCAGACGTGTGGCCCGGTCTGGAGTCTGGAGTCTGGAGACGCTGCCACGTGGGGCTGCCCGGTCATCACTCAGGGCACCAGCGCGTGGAGCGGAGGCCCTGCAGCACCCCCTGGCCTACGTACCCGGGTTTAATGTTTCGAGATGCCGGGCTCATGACCGTTCGGTGTGTTCTTTTCTGTGATGAGGCATGTTTCGGAACCCTCGGCCTCAGACCAGTGCATGCGGTGTGGGCTCAGCCCACTTTTTACTTTCTAGAGGGGAACCACCTCCTTTCTTTTCTGTAGCCCACTAGCCCGGTATTGAGTGAGTGGCTCGACAAATGTGGACCCTGTGGTGCTGCAAGGTGGCAGGCAGGTTGGTGTACGGTACGCACTGTTGGCGCGCTGGTCGAACCCGGTCGGGTGTTACAGTGAGTTGCCAGCTGTGCGGGCAGACATGAAGTCATGAACGAATGGGTTCATATCAATCCTTTGCAGTACTGTACGGACGTACGAAGTTGCATATTGGCGGTTATGTGTGGCGGCCACAACCTGGGGCACCCACCCCTACAATGTTACCGACAGCAATTGTTGTATCAACGAATAACCAACCAGGTATTGCCCGCCCAACGCCGCGTGGTTACAGTATGTCTGTACAACAACGGTGACAACAACAACATGACTACGATGTGCCCGCTATGGTCTCTGGCTTTCTACGCTTCAAGTTTTTGTCAATTTCAGCATCTCAGCCCGCGCCGGGTCATAATGAAAGCTCCCCGGGTCCCTTGCGCAAGACACGTCCAGCACCGCCCCGCAGCCTTAGGCCTTCTTGAAGCGGTACCGCATGTCCTTGAGCCTTTGTACCTGCGCGTAGGCGTCGCGCGGGACGTTCCAAAGCCGCGAAACTTCAGCATAGCTCCGCCGGCCACAACGCTTATCCCCCCACCCTGGCTTCTGGAATGAACTACCCCCCCTCCCGCAGCGTTCACGCCATGCACGCGTACACCCGATACACACCAGTCCCGCTCCCACCTCCCATCTTTCCAACACACCTTCCACACGCCACCCCGCCCACGCCCTGCTGCCCGCCCCCGCCGCCCTGCTGCCCGCCCCCGCCGCGCTGCCATCCAGCCCCCGCCCTGCCATCCCGCCCCCCCCTCCCCCACCGACCTGTCTCTCCGTGTCACCCAGGCTGCTGGCCACGTAGGTGCACAGCAGGCAGCAGGTGACGGGCATCGTGGGCAGCCACAGCGCCTCCAGGTGCACGCCGTGCTAGGTGCAGGCAAGCGTGTGTGTGTGTGTGTGTGTGTTTGTGTGTTAGTAAACGGCAAGCGAGTGTGTGTATGTCTCACAGAGATCACAAGGGAGAGAACGGCAGACATAGGACAATTCGTGCGGTGCGGTGCGGTGTGTGTGTATGTGTGTGTGTATGTGTATGTGGGTGGGTGGGTGCATGGAGGGGCGGGGCGTAACAACAGTTAAGTGTTGGGTGGTGGTTGTGTTGACACATGCAGGCAGGTGTGCACGGTGCGGTGAAATACCCGTCGTCTTGTGCCCGGTTGTGCCCGTCACCACAGCTCCGGCGCGAACGTGCCGGCCTCATGACTAACCACCCTTGGTCTTGTGACGCCCGTCCTGAGCCCCCCCTTATACAATTGGTTTGGTTTAGCTTGGGGTGGTATTGACAACCCCCCTTACTCCGCTTCCTTTAGATTGGTTTAGTTTGGGCTGGTAACCACAACCCCTCCCACACACACAGCCATGCGCGCTCACCTCCCAGCCAAAGCGATTCGCCAGGCGCCACATGCCGCTGAACCAGAACGCCGCGCCCGCACACCCCACCGCCGCGCCCGTCAGCCCCAGCAGCTGCTGCCGCGAAGCCATGGGCATGCAGCCCACATCCCGGTGGCCTGTAGTTGTTGGGGAATAGTTGTTTTTCCAGAAAGCAAAGCGACGGGGGTTGCATGGGGTGCGGACGGGGGTGCCATGTCGGTATTGAGGCTGGGCGGCGAGGGCTCCGACACGATGCTGATTGGTTGCATCAACCCGGCTGATTCCATGCGAAACAATTTGTCTTTGCGCCTTCTAGAGACGCAGGATCTCCCGTGGCAGCAACACACCGCAACCTGAAGGTGAAGGCTGTGGGAGCGCTGTTGATGCGGCACGTCCCCCTCCCGGCAGTCAGTCAGGCAGATGGACACGCACGCACCCTTGGGCGGCACGTTACTGAGCAGCGCCGCCGCCGCCAGCCCTAGCGCCACCGCCTGACTGCCCAGCACCGCAATCACCGCGTCCGAGTTGCTGATCACCGGCCGGAACACGCCCGTGTAGCGCTGCGTGTGTGGGGCGGCGGGCAAGGCACGACGACAGGGTCGGGTTGAGCGTGCGTGTGGGTGGGTGAATGAGTTTTCGGGCGCTGGGGGGGGCACAGGAAAGCCACCGCGGCCCAGCCTTCTAATCTGCCCGCCCCAGCTGTGCGCCGCAGCAGCCGCCACGCACCACGCCCCAGGGCTCCACGTGCTGCCGCCACGCACTCCAGGCGTAGAAGGCCGCGCCGCCCAGCGCCACCAGCCCCCACACCAGCTGCCACGTGCGTCGGCTGGAGGCGGAGATGGCCTCAAACTCGCGGATGAGCGCTTCCTGCTCCGCCTCGTCCTGTAGGGAAAGAAAAGGAGGGGAAGCCCAGGGCGAGCCGGGTTTACGAGGGCCGGCGTGGTGCGCGCGGTCGGTGACACACGAGCGTGAGGTCGCTTCGGAGGTGGCAGGCAGTGTCCGGGCCTCAGTGCGCGCTGCCTTCTGAGAGTCGGCATTGCTGCGCCTCTGACACCACGGGTGTTGAGTGCTCGCATCAACCTTGCCAAGCAAAGTGCGGGCAGCTGGCGCGCGAAGTGCATGCTTACCATCGGTTGCGGGGGCGCGTCGTTTGGGCCTAAGAACTCATCCACCACCGCAAATTTGCCCTTGTTCCGTTGCCGTGAGCTGTATGAGTCCATCCTAAATCGCCGCTGCTTAAATAAAACTTTCTAGAAAGCTGCTAGCTGTTTTTCTTGTGCCGGGGTCAGGCCGTGTGAAATGATGATAGCGAGTTTCGTTCAGCCTTATGATTCCTTAAATTAACCAAGGTGCGACCTGCACACGCGGCAATGTGGGATCCGGCAGCTCCTGGCAGCTCGCCGGGCCCCATGTGTCCAAACCCCGCGCGTGCTTGCGCTTTACCCCTGAAGGTTTCTACCCACATGGGGAGGACACCCTGTCTGAAAACGCACTTTTTGGGGGCCAAAATTTTACAGGTTGGGAAGCTAGTCCACAGCTGAGACTTTGCACACGTACTATATGCATGTTGAACAACAAAGTGCATAAGTACAGAAGTCCGGAGGACCTTCCCAACTTTGACTTTTTTGGGTATCCGTTATGCGGGTCCACCTGTCACAGGTGACCGGTCCCTGCCTCATTAACGGTCGCGAATCAGCCGCGCCACCTGGTGACGTCTTCGATAATTATTATAATGAATAAATAAATTTAGTAGCGATTATATGCATGACGTCTGCGTATGCATATAAACGTTTTTGGCATCTCATCCCAGCCCAGGACAGCCCACGTTCCACACCGGCATCAACAGCCCCCAATACTGACGTCTGTACATCATAAATATTTTCTATGCGATATATGCATGCTGCATGACTACTTCATGAAGTGGAACGAGCGGATGGAGCGGTCACGGCTGATCCCCAGCGCCCCCGTGGCGCGGTCGACAATTGTGGCCACCAGCTTCTGCAGCACCGCGAAGCCAGCCTCAGTGCCTGCTACGATTTGGCCGTCGTTCCAGCGGGCGTCCTGCAGCTGCATGGCGTCATGGTAGGCGTAGTGGATCTTGCTGCTTTTGGGCAGCACGATTTTGCTGTTGGGCCGGCGGCGAAGCGTGTAGAGGAAGTCCAGGTGCTCCAGAAAGCCCATTGTCGTCTCCACGCTCGGCTTGAAGCCACAGCCGTTCACGATTAGGCTAAACTCGTTCTCCAGGTCATCTGTTGAGAGGCTGCGCTCCACCATCGAGCGTGCCGCGCCAGGCAGCTCGCACAGCAGCTGCTCGCGCGCCTCCACGTTGGCCATCAGCACAAACAGCAGCTCCGTGGTGAAGCCGTACCGCTTGGTGGTGCGGGACGCAAACGTTGCCATCTTCAGCACGTCATCAAAGTCCGGCAGCAGCAACGCGCGCAGCAGCACGCGCAGGTTTTGAAGGCGGCGGGTGCGGGTGGCGCTGGTGAGGTGCGGTGCGTCCCATGCCTGGTGTGCGTGGCCCAGTACTCGCAGCACCAGGGCATCCACGCAGCTGCGCCCGCCTGCCGCTATGAGCTGCGCCTGGAGCTGCTGATCGCACACGAGTGCCTCGCAGATTGGCACGTTCTGCGCGTCCACGTTGGCCGCCAGCGCACCGGCGACGTGTGCAAGGCCCTCGGGATCTCGCTGTGCGGCCTGCAAGATCCGGGCCTTGCTGAGCAACAGCGCGTCGTCCGGTGCGCCTGCGATGGGCTGGTCTAGCTGCGCGCGTAGCTGGGACACCAGGTTCTTCAGCTTGTGCACGTAGTCCTCGTGGTCAAACAGCAGCGCGCCTGTCTGCGGCGAGGTGCCCGCCACGTAGACATGCGAGCAGAAGTCACGCCCGTCTTCGGCCAGGCGTGTGCGTGCCGTGTCGTATGTGCAGCGTGCAAGGGCATCCGCCAGGTCGTTTGCCCGGACGCTGCTCAACCCTGCCGCGTGCACAAGCCGAAAGGCCAGCAAAGCCTGCTCTGCGCTGGGAACCTCCCCGCCAAAGATGCTGCTGGTGGCGGATGTCGCCCATGCTTCCGCGTTGGCGGGGAACATGTCCGCTGTTGCGGCCGTGAACGTATCCTCGGCCGCCCTTGCCTTTCGGGCAGCGGTGGCAACTGTTGCCGCCGCCGCAGTCGCGCCTTGCACACCGCCGCCGTCATCACCACCGTACGCTCCAGTGGTCCCACCGCTACCACTGACAACTCCCGCCGCCGCCGCCGCCGCTGCTACCGGTGCTTGCTGCGGCCGCGGTGCCGCAGCAGGCCCCTTGCCGAACGCCGCCAGCAAGAGGGTCATCTGCCCAGGCCGCACCTCTCCAGCGAGCCAGCGCTTGGCCGCATCTGGATCGCCAGGGGCAGGCAGCTCCTCAGGTGCGGCGGGCAGTGACCAGTCCTCAGTGGCGCGGCGAGGCTGCGGGTGGAGTCTTGCAAGTGCTGCAGCAGCCACCTTCTCCTTGAGCTCGCGCTCAACGGTCTGCTTCATGCGGCCCTTGTCGGGAGCACCCACCAGGGCTCGCAGTTGCTGGTAGACGCTGCCCTCACCAGCCGCAGAGGCAGCAGCGCCAGCAGCGCCGCCACCGGGCTCGCCGCCGATGGCACTGCCCCCAAGCAGACGCGTGAGCTCGAAGCTCCTACTGGCCAGCTGTTTGATTGTTGTCGGAGCAGCGCTGTTCTCGCCCAGCTTCATTGCAGTTGACTCGCCGTCATATGCTTGCACGCGGATGAAGGGCTGGCTGGGCAGCTGCAGGCCGCCGCCTGCTGTGGTGGCAGCCTTTTGGAGCCTCGCCTCTGCGGCAGCGGTGATGTGGTGCACCAGGAGCCGCATTGGCGCAGGTCCGACATTGGATATGGGGATCCGGGCAATGGGCAGGCTGGAGTGGTGGGTCAGGCTCTGCAGCCGGAAGGTCAGCATCTTGCTGGCCGCCACACGCTGATGGTCGAACACCATGCGCAGCACGCCGTCTAATTGTCCCAAGAGCGCGATGGCGTCCGCGTCCAGGGCTTGCAGCGAAACAGCAGCCGCTTGCTGTACATCAGCGGTGGCTGGAGCCGCTGCTGCTGGCTCTGCTGCTGCTTCACCCGCGTCTGCAAAGGCCTCCAGCGCCAGCTGGTCCTCCACGCGCTCTTCTGACACAGTCACAGGCTCAATGGGCTCGCCAGTGCCACCCAAAGCGCTCCCAGTGTCGTCATCAGCAGCGTCCGTGCCCGGCTTTGCTGCGCCGCCAGCAACAGCAGCAGCGGCGGCAGCAGTGACGGGCGCTGGTGACCGAAGCCGCATCACCGTTCTGATGGCCACAGCAGGCTCTGCTTGGCTATAGCCCTGCTGCCAGCGGCGCGTCAGCGCCAAAACAGCTTCTGTGTACACAGAGGCTTCGCTGGCTGAGGTTCGGATCGCTGCCACACGCGCCCGCAGCTTCGCAAGCTCCACGACCTGGGCGTAGTGCAGGCTCCCGCCGCCCTCTCTGCCGGCCGCGACACGCCGCGCCGCAAAGACCCGTGCGCGGTCGTCATGTTGGGTCTGCGCTGTCGCCAGTTTCCCAGTGAGCACAGGCTGCAATTCGGTGAAGCTGCTGCGCCACGGCCTCCGCAAGTGACTGCTGTCTGCGTAGCTCTTGCCGTGTCCGCCACCGCTCAAACATTATGTCCAGCACCGCCTGTAGCTTTGTACGTGACTGCAGTTTTGCTGCGTCCGACTTGGCCGGCGGGTGCAACTTGATGAGTGTGGGCACGTCCACATCATCAGGCAGAGAGCGCGCTTCCCAACAGTCCCGAGTTGCCGCCGCTGCCACAGCCTCGCCGCCGGCACCCGCCACACCGCCGCTGGCGCCCTCCGCCGCCCCCTCCCCCGGCGGCGGCTCCAGGGCTGCCGTGTGTGATGGCGGCGCACCACCCATGGCAGCAGCCGCCAGCGGCGGCGCCTGCTGTTGCTGCTGCACCGCCGCCGCTGCCGTTGTGGCGACCTTGAGGTCACTCACTGCTGTACGCGCTGCGGCGTCGATGCCATAGCCGAGCAGCCCAACGCGCAGCATGCAGCGGCTCGTGTTGCTGTCATTGGCCTGCGTTGTTAGTCGGCAAGCGGGTGTCAGTTGCGCGGACAGACAGAAAGGTTGGCGGGCAGTGCCACCGCCCAACGTCAATCCCGCCCAACCACAACGTACTTGTTGCTCCTTGAGCCTTGGCGCTCCGGTTGCCTCCTCGTTGATCTTCTGGGCGTGCTTGATCAGGACGCTGGGTGATGGCGCGGGCAGGTTGAACGTCAGCGCGTGCAACACCTCACGTGTGACCGTGGGGTTTACCCCGGGGCGCGCCACCCGGCCGCTGCGCATGCGGTAGGCAGCTGGGCCGCTGATGTATGCTGCTGTCTCGATGTCCTTGACCTCCTCTGACCACCGCCAGCTCGTGGTCTTGGCGTAGCCGAAGTTGCGCGCCGAATCCCCCACGTATATGAGGAAAGGGTGTGAGAGCGGCAGAATGCCCGCATCAATCACGTAGGCGAGGTTGTACAGCACGTCCCGCCGGCAGGGGTTCTTGCCGCGCTCGCTGGGCGCGCCAGCCTGGCCAACAGGCCAGGGTGCTGGCGCTAGCTGCTGCCTCGCACGCGCCACGACCTGGGCCTCCGCCTGCCTGTTGGCCTGCTGCTGCTGCTGCAGATCCAGCACCTGCTGCTGCTGCCGCGCAAGCACTGCGTCCAGGGTGCCCACACGCCTCTGTAGTGCCTGGATCAGCGCCGCCTGCAACAGACAAGTAAACTAGCGTAAGTAACCTCCAGTAGTCGGTACCCAGCAGTACAGGAACCAACGCTGTGTACTAAAGCGGTGTGATGGTCGCTTACCGCAATAGCGCAGTACTGGGTCAGCTCTTCTGGCGTCCAGTACGAGTAGGCTTTGGATATGGTGACGGCTGCAATCTCCTCAGCTAGCCGCTCGTGCAGCAGCTTCTTGACCGCAGCCGGCTGAGCTGCAGCGGCACCTGCCGAGCGGTCCAAGTCGTCCAGCCGGCGCTGCGCCGGGCTAGCTGTCACTGCTGCTGCTGCTCCAGTGGCTGTAATGCCGCGCAGCGGCGACGCCAGGCCCTGCAGGGCCTCCATTTCTGCTGCGGCAGCGGTGGCAACATCCGCTGCTGTTGCGGCAGCTGCTGTTGCCGCCGCTTGTGCCGCCGCCGCCTCAAACTCCGCCATGTCCATGGGCTCGTCCTCTGGCACTGGTGCAGCTGGAGCGTTTGAGCGTGCCGACTGCAGGCGCCGTAGCAGTCCCTGACGAACCTTCTTACGGGCTGGGCTGGGCGTGGGCATTGACGCCATCCTGTTGCGCGCGTGTGTGTGTACGTAGTGAGCGTGTGCACAATGACAAGGGCACAGACAAGATGCTCATGCGCTCAGACAGACCACCCCAGCCAACAGCTTACATGAAGCCGGCGCCCGCCGGGGCACGCTCCAGACGCGGCTCCGGCCCAAGCTCTAATCCAGACCGCATCTGGATGCCACGTTCTAGGAGCCCCTGCTCCACCACCTGCGCCTGCAGCGCTGCCAGCTCACGCCGAACTGCTGACTCCTGCTCACTGGAACGCGCGAGGCGTGCAAGCCATGGCCGCATCCACGGCTGCACCTTGGGCGATGCAGCCTGCGGTGGGGGAGGCGGAGGGGCATTCGCCTGCGCACGCGTGCGCCGGCGCTTGGCTGCCGCCTCCTCGGCTGCGCGCCTCTCCAACTCCACGCGCTCCGCCTCTCGCCGGTCCAGCTCCGCGGCCGCTTTAGTCACCTCTTGCTGCTGCTTCAGGTTAGCTAAGCGACAAGTGTCGCAGGCCCAGCCGAGGTCCAGCGGCTGACCGTCATCGCCGGTCGGGGCCGGACGCGCGGGCGCGGGCAAGTACCAGTTTTCGTCCTTTTTTCGCAGCACTCTGCCTGTCACACGCCTTCTGATTGCAACGTCGCTGACATAGCAGCCCGCGCAGCCCTTTTTCGCGCCGGACATGACGTGCGAAGTCCGGATGTATACGTCTCTACAGCTTCTCTACAGCGAGGCTTGCTTAGATGTGTCTACTATATGTGGTATAGCAAATGAGATTGCTTAATGACTCAAAATCACGCAGTTGTAGGGTGCGAAGCATGCATGGTCGCGACTAGACCGAGATAGAGGTTCTGGCTACTTTGTTATAAGTTTTTGTGCTTATGTAAGCATGTTGAAGTGATAAAACTGTTGCAAAAGATGTCCGACCAGGCCCGAACCGGGCGTGCTCCCCATGTGGTTTCTACCCTTAAGACCTGCTTCCGGCTTCCCCGACCCCACCGTGGCCCCTTCTTGACAGAATCCTTGCATGTAATATTTGATCACCCTCGCTTCCGATGTGGCAAATGCCATCTGCCAAAGGGGGGCAGGTATCTCTCACAACTTGCCTGCGTGACTGATGCGAGTCAGGGAGGTTCCGCACCCAATGTAACAAACACATCCCTTAGATACCACCAGATCTGCTCATTACGAAGCGCCTTGGCGCAACCAAAAAACCTGGCTGCCGCTGCCCGCAACACCCCTCCTGCCTCAGCCCATACTGCCTGTGCTATCAGCTACGTATGCGCCAGCCCTCCGACGCCGCGATCTGGTTCGCATTCCTGTACACAGACTGTACACCATCCTCACAGCCCAGATGCTGAACGCAACTGCATGCTCTTGGCCGCCATGTACTTTGCACCAACCAACCAACGACTACTCCTGCATGGCATCCTCGCTGCCACCGCCCGCTGCAGGCGCGTCGCCTCCCGTTGCCGCCGCCGGCGCCGCCGCCGCACCATCCCCCTCAACGGGTTTTTGCGAGCCCCCCTCAGCCGCTGTTGCCGCTGCCGTCCCCGCCCCCTGTGAGGCCTGCGGTCCGCTCCCTGTCGACTTGGGCCGGTAGGGCAGGATGGTGGGCAGGCCGGGGATGGTCGAGACCGCACCGCCCGGTGAAAGGCTGGCAGCGGCAGCCGCGCCCGCCGCGTCCTTCTTTCCAGCATCCGAGCCGGCCTTGGCAGGCGTCGCCGCGCCCTTCCCGCCGTCCTTCCCATCCTTCCCGTCCTTCCCGCCCTTGCCGTCCTTGCCGGCCGCGTCTTTGGGCGCCGGCCCCTTGCGGCCCTTCTGCGGCGCTGGGGGAGGAATGAACTTGATCCAGGGAGCGTTCTCGGTCACGCGCTCCTTCTGGTCCTGCAGGCGCAGGGAAACAAGGACAACAACAGCAGGCAATCATGGCGACCGGCTAGGGGCTCCATGCATGTAAAATTAATGACGGGGGAGATGTAGACAGACGTTGCGACACAGAATGCGTACCGATGACCAGGGGTCTCAACTACGCAACCTCTAGTGCAGGCGCGCGGCAGTGCATGTGGCAGCGCGCCGCCCGTCTTGACGTCGCCCCTGGAGCCCAGGCCAAGGCATCCCCCCCGCCCCCCGCGCGCGCATCTCCCTCGTCATTAAATTAAACATGCATGGCAACCCCCGCGCACGCACGCACGCACGCCATCTCCACAACGGATTAATCCCCTCGCGCCCCACCCACCTCGATGTAGTCCTCAGCATCCGGGTAGGCGCTGGGCGCGGTGAGGTGGCGCAGCGGGTCCGGCACCCCCGGGCCAGTGTTCTTCTTGCGCTTGGGCTTGGCGGGTGCCGCCGCCGCGTCCTTGCCCTCCTCCTTTCCATCCTTGTCCTTGCCCTCCTTGGCCGCCTCTTCGGCCTCCTTGGCGGCCGCCGCCGCCTCCTTGGCGGCCGCAGCGGCCGCGGGGTCGCGCAGCACGATGCGGCCGAGGTTCTGCGTGAGGTAACCTGTGGGGTTGGGGGTGGAACGGGTGCGGGTGAAGTGGGCGCAAGGTGAGGAACTGAGGATGGAGAGAGCATGGACCGCCCGCAGCCATGAGTTGAGCTGCCGCGGCTGCGGCGCGCAACCGCGGCGGCTGGGTCCACTGTCCCAATGCTTGGAACGCTGTGACACACACACACACACACGCGCCCGCACACGTCTCTACGGGTTTGGTTGGGTGGTTTGGGCCGGGTTGGGACGGATCGGGCAAAATTTTTAGGCGCATACACGGTGCATTGGGACAGCAACGCCGGGGCGAGGGCCGTAGCTCCACCCGGTGGGGAGGGGTCACGCGATTCGGGTAAGTATGTGGAGCTGCTTCGGCCCGATGACGCGGTAACGAGGTAACACGCGCAGCGAACGACGATCGATGGCGCGCCGTTGCCTATGCATGCTGCACGCACGGTGTCGACCCTTCCTCTCCTTGTGCTTTTCTAACACGCGCCCGCGCCGATGCGCTATGCCTCGCGGCACCCACCTGCCAGGCGCGTGAGGCTGTAGTCCGAGTCCATTTGCTTGTCTGCGACGCATGGGCCAGAGCCGCAGAGGGGCGCGCAGGCGTGAGAGGCACGCATTCAAGTCCAGGTCGAGCGGCGCCCGCGGAATAGGGGTGCTCGGCACACTTCCCCACGCATCCCTGACGCCCAAACACCCCGCTTCCTTTCCACCGGCCCCCGCCCCACGCTGCCAGCGGCGCTGCCGCGGCACTCACGGGCCTTGTTGGGCTCCCAGATGGTGTCTAGGCACATGCTGTAGGGCGCGGCGGGCGCGCGCAGAAGCGACCCCTCGCGCTCCCTGGTCGCGGGCGGTTGCACAGGCGGCGCAGTCAGCAAAGGGCGGCCTGGCAGCCGACCGCAGCAGGTCTTGCAACACACGCCGCAGGCAGCAGGACCCCGCCCTGGCCCCTGGCAACAGCACAGCCGCCAGCCCCCTCACTTGAAGTAGGACGGCCCCAGGTCTTTGAGGTCCTCCGCCTCCGCCACCGGCGACGGCATCTGCTCGCTCAGGCTTCGGCCCAGCAGCACCGCCGTCTCCAGAGCCCAGCAGCGCGCCACCAGCGGCGGCGTGTAGCCGCCGCCGCCCGTGACCAGGAGCGGGATGCGCCAGTCGGGGCCGCCGCGGCCCGCGCCGGGGCCGGACTCGCAGCCGCCGCTGCGGCACAGGTCGCGAACCAGCTCCACACACCTGGTGGGTGCGGGGGGGGGGAGGGGGGTCGCGGTACAGCGGGGGTTGGGTAGCCATCCATGGATGGTATTTAATCAATGATGAAGTGCCGATGGGGAGGGGCGCCGTGATTTGTACACATGAGCACCCATGATACATGTTGTTGGGACACGGAAGTCAGGCGATGGCCGTGTCTTGGCGGGTGCTGCTGTCTGTCCACAGGCCATGGACTAGCTGCGCCCGCCGGTATGGGTGCCGGCGGTGTGTGACCAAGAGGCGTTTGGCCCCAAAACGCCCCGCGAGACCACCGGAAAGCAGGCCCCGCCCGCCCTCCCAAACGCACTTTGCATGCCCACGAATGGACAGGTTGAAGCGGCCCAGCTTGTCGCCCGCCACACTGTCGCAGCCGCACTGCAGCACCACCGCCTGCGGCACAGCGGGAGCGCAGCAGGGCACGGCGGAAGCGGACCAGTGCAGGACGCCTGAGCAGCCGAACCCGTTGAGCCCCGTAAACCCAGACCTGCTCGGAGGAGTCCGTGCATGAAGCGACAGCCGCCCATCACCGCCCGCAGCCGCGCACCACGCGCAGCCCGCTAACCCAGACGGCCCTAGCCCGCCACGAACACCACGCAGGTCTTAGCGCGAGTGGACGCATGCCCGACCCATCCCCGCTTGCTCAACCGCTGCAGCGGTCGTTCCGCAGCGCACGGGACACTTCGCCGCCCACAGCCCCTCACCTGCGGCTTGAACTTCTCGAAGGCCGCTTTCACCACCGCGCTGTACACCGCAAAGTACGAGTCGTCCTGGGAGGGCGGCATGGGTGGAGGACACAGTGGGGCGCGGGGCGGGGTGGGCCGGGGCAGCAGTGGGCGAGCCGGCGGTGGGCAGGGCAGGTAGTGGCAGTGGCAGGCAGCGGCTGGTGCGAATGCACACCAGAACGACTTGGATCGACCTGCGCCAGCTTGTGGTGGCGGGCATTGCGAGAGCGCACCCCACCGTCATACACAACGCAGCCCGCGGCGCACCTGGATGTCGTCCTGCAGCGGCACGTTGACGGTGTAGTACCTGCGGCGGGTCGGGCGGTCGGGCGGGTCGTGGCCAAGGCGGGTCGGGCCGGTTCCGATACGGGAGGTGTACGGACAGGAAGAGGGAAAAGGAGGTCCTCTGACGTCCCTGCACCTCCAGAGAGCGTGCTGCGCCCTTCTCTACGGGGCACCCGCATCCAGCAGCGCGCGGCCCAGAGCCCCACTGCTTGCTCCGGCCGCCCTGTCCCACCGCTTGCTCCACTGCTTGCCCCAGCCGCCCCGCCCTGCCCCAGTAGTACTCACTTGCCCTGCCCCTCGCCCAGGTCGTTCTTCTTGCCGGTGCCGGGGAAGAACACCGGCCGCTGCGGCTTGCCGTGGTTCAACGTGTCGATGGACGCCTGCGGGGTTCCGGGCACGCAAAGGTTGAGGTCTTGAAGCGCGCGGGCACCATCAGTGTGCAATGCTGGGGGTGTTATGCACACATTGAGCTTTTGGTGCAAACTGAGGAGGCCCCTTCCGATGGTGCTGCTCCCCAAACCTTGCCGCTCTTTCCCCGCCGCTCTCCCCTGCCACCTCTCCCATTCCCGGCCCCCGGCCCCCGGCCCCTCCCTCTCCACCTCCCTCTCCGCCTCCCTCTCTTGCTCTCACCCCTGCCCACCTGCATGCGGCCGTCGTCCCACTTGTGCAGGCTGATGGACAGCACCTTCTCACTGCGCTTGAAGGCCGTCTCCACGCCGTCGCCGTGGTGCACGTCAATGTCTGGAGCGCGGGGGGGGGGTCCATGCATGTTAAATTAATGACGAGGTAGACGTAGAACAGACGTTGCAACACACGTTGGGGGGGGCAGGGGCAGGGGTTCCATGCATTTATATTAATGACGAGGTAGACGTAGACGAGGTAGACGTAGGGGTAGGGGGTGGAGGTTGAGGCGGCGGCAGGGATGGCGGTTGGCAGGCACACATGGTATTGATGGTGGTTTTACGGTAGTGTTTGGTGGCGAGGCGCCGGGATGAGGGCAGGGTATTGCAGGGCAGGTCAGGGCAGAGAAGCGGCGGTGATGCCGGTGGTGGGGCCATGCATAATCAATTAATGACAAGGAAGACGCCGGTGGTGGGGTTCCATGCATGTTAGATTAGTGAAGAAGGAGATGTAGACAGACGATGCGACACAGAAGGGGGTCAGGGCCGCCGCGCTACGGTGCAGCCGGCCGGCCGGCTGGCACAGCAGCAAGGCGGAAACAACTTGGCGGCGCGGGTGGGTTACTGGTAAACAGTCCCGGTACGCAGCCGCCTATGCGCGGGTGGGCAACACGTGCCGTGCATGCCGTCGCAAGCACCGGGCCAGCAGCCGTGCCGCTTCAACCCACACCCCTGGCCCCTGGCCGCACTACCGCGACCGTTGCCTCGAAGAGGCCGCACCTCTCCCATCTTCCTGGTTTGCATGCTGCTGCTGCTGCTGCTGCCCAGCCACCGCACGCAATTTCCCCCCCTGTCAATATAGGGCCACGCTTTCCTCCTCCTCCTTTTGCATTGGTAATGGTTTGTTTCCGCTGGAAACAATCACCTCCCCCTGAGTGCGCTGTGCCTTCGTACTCACCGATGTACAGCACGCGGCCGCAGCCCTGCATCAGCTCCAGGATGGCCAGCACAAGGTCGTTTACGTAGCAGAAGCCGAAGGCGCGGTACGGCATGCCTGCGTGCATTGCGGTGGTGTCCAGGCAGTCATCATCATCATTGATATCATCACACGCCCGGCCGATAAGGATGCTAAGGTCCCGGGTGATGGCCAGGGTTAGGGTTGCGCATGCGCAGGGTGCGGACGCGTGGAGCGGCTCAGGGAGTTGCAGCTATGCGAGGTCGCCGGCGTATGCGCCCATGCATGCATGCGTGGCTTGTGCCGGCCCTCTCTCAGCGACCGGCATGCACGATGCCAAGTGCTATGAGCCGCCGCGTGTACGTCTGTGTATCCGCTGTACCTCTGGACACCGGCCGTTCACGTATCACAAGAACACGCTATCCTATGAATGGCTACCCCCATGGGCAGCGACTGGGAAGTTTGGGTTCGGGACCGGGACTTATCGGGTTGTGGGAATGTTTGCGAGTTTTCTCCTCCTCCTCCTCCTCCTCCCATGTTAGGCCACGCTCACCTCCTCGCTCTTATGCATTGGGTTTGGTTTAGTTTGGGCTGGTAACCACAACCCCCCCTATCGCCTCACCGTGGTGCATGCCGCCGCCCCAGTGCACCGCCACGTCGCAGGCGCCGCTGGCCAGGTCGCGGGCGGCCTGGATGGACCCGGCGGCCTGGGGGGGGCGGGAGGTTGGCGGTTGGCGGTTGGACGCAGGCGGTTTTTGCAAAGCTGAGGGCGGCCTTGGCCCCGGTTGGTCAGCGGTTGTTAGCAGTTTGCGGTTTGCCGGCGGACCTGGTCGCGATTGACACGCGGATGGAACGCAGTGGCGTGCTGAAACCACTAAAACCGCACCTGCAGCCCGACGTATTTGAGAAGGCCGGGGAAGATGGGGCAGTCTCCTCCCTCGTCGTCGCTTCCCTCGTCTTCGTCCTCCTCGTCCTCCTCTTCCTCGTCGCTCTCCTCCGCCTCAGTGCGCCTGAGAGGGACCAGCGTGGCGGGTCGCGGGACGGTCAGTCCCCGCCAGGGCCGACCCCTCTGGAAAGGACATAGTACGCCACGGTCCGATGCTCTCGCCACGCGCACCCACGAGCCCAACCCCTTTTGTTGTATCGCCCTAACTGCATTGCTTAACTCCGCTTGCATTAGATAGGTTTAGTTTGGGCTGGTAACCACAACCCCTCCAACCCGACACGGGCACCCGCTCGCGCCGGCCTTCCCATCGCCGTCCCCAACCCCCTCACCTGACGGCGTTGGTCAGCGCCGCCACGGTCCGTGCCGCCTGGCGCGACGGCCGCCGCGCGCCCTCCCGCTCCTCGCCCTCCGCTGCCGCCGCCTTGGGCTCGTCGTCCTCCTCGTCGCTGATCTCCGCATCCTCCTCCTCCTCCTCGTCGTCGCTGTACGACGAACGCCGCTTCTTCTTGCTCTTGCTCTTGCCCTTGCCGCCCCCGCCGCCGCCGCCACCGCCGCCACCACCGCCGCCGCCCTCCGGCTTGCGCTTTTTGGCGCTGCCGCCCCCGCCACCTCCACCGCCACCACCACCGCCACCACCGCCACCACCGCCGCCGCCTTTCCCCCCGGCGCCGCCTTCCGTGCTTCTGTGGACACGCGCAAGCAAACATACCCATGAGCAAGGTCCAAGCAAATCGCGCAGTTGCAGGACACGTGTGTAGCTTCACTTGCGCAAGGACTCCGTCAAGCGCCCGCGGCCACCGGACATGCCTGCACTCACTTTGGTGGCTTGCCGGCTTGCCCGGGCGGCACCATCTGCCGACCCGCGAACGCCCCGCCCAAGCTGCGCGCCTGGCCGCCACCCGCGCCGGCTGCGTTGCCGGCGGCGGCGGCTGAGGCGGGTGGGCCGCCCGTGAGCATGCTGGGGTTCCGTTGAAGTGCCTGGAGCATGCCATGGGGTTTGCACAGGGGGTGGGGTGTCCTTCAATTTCCGCAGGACACCACCCGGCGGAATTCCGAAAGACAAGTAGCATGTCACATGCGCGCCTGCCTCAAGTCGCACTCGCCGTAGCCCTCAGCCCAACCGCCCGCTGCCGGCCGCCCGCCGCCCAACCGCCTCCCCCGCCACGCCACCTGTGCGATGTGCCGCCGCAGCTTGTCCGCCAGCGCCTCCTCCTGCTGCGGCGGCAGGGCCTCGTCGGGCGCCATGCCCAGCTCCTGCAAAGGACGGCGGGGCGCGGCGGCGCAGCGCGGCGCGGGGCAGGGCAGGGCAGGGCCAGGGAGTGAGCGCGTGTTCGCCGAGCAGCAGCCCAGAGAGCAGCAAGTGCGCGTAGGACAGCGAGGGTGAGCCCAACCCGACGGCAATGCAAGCGCGCGAACTGCGACAGGCACCGCGCGGCCGGCGTGTAGTGTCCGTGTGCCTTTTTCACGCACATCTTGACCCGCCGCCCCCCACCACCACCATCGGTCATCGGTGCGCACTATCCTACGCCTACTGCCTACCTGCTGCCCTTCGCTACATAACCTTGAAACCCCTCATGCCCCCAAGCCGCCCCGTCAACCCCCCAAAATCACCTTGCGCGCAATGGTCCGGGCCAGTTCCAGGAAGCTGGCGGGCAGCGCGAACTTGGGGATCTCGCCTGCAGGGTGCGGCGTGTAGGTCGTGAAGGCAGGCCGCTGACCAGGTGACGTGAGCTCTCGATGCGATGTTACGGGGGCGATGGCCGCGGCCGCAGCAAAGCACGCTGCGGGAGCCGGAGCTAAGGATGGTGGGCGCCCCAACCGATGTCTCATTTCTCTCGCGAGTCCTCACTCAGTCCCCGCGCCAGCACAGACAGCCGCACCCACAGGGAACGAACACGCGGCATTGCAAACCGCTGCCCGCTCAAGCAACGACGCACCTGAGTTGAGCACCGCCGCCGCCTCCGCCCAGCTCACCACCCGCCCCTCCATGGCCCGCTCCTCCGCCTTGGCCAGCTTGGCGGCCTGCAGGGAGGGCGGAGTGAAGGTCTCACGAAGGCGGTGGAGGGGCGGGTTTGCGCAACACGAGGTGCGTGTCTGCCGTATAACGGTATAAGGACCTCCCCTGAGCGCGCGGTGCTCGCGTGCCCTGGCTGCGCGCATGGCCATCACATCTGGGTAGAGCCTCAAACCCGGCACACACACACGGCACACCCACGATTTGCCCAAGCCCTCGATCGCACCTGCGCCTTCTCCTGCCGCACCCGCTGCCGCTCGCGCTCCTTCTCCCTCTCCGCCTCGCGCTGCCGCTGCGCCGCCGCTGCGGCCTCGGCCTTGGCGGTCGCGGCCGCAGCTGCTGCCTCCGGGTCCACCGGCCCAGCCGCCGCACCGTCCTTGCCCTCCTCCTTCACAGCCCCGGCCGCGTCCTTTCCGCTTGCCTCGGCTGCGTCCTTCGCCTCCTCGTCGTCGCTGCCGCTGCCTCCCGAGCCGGGCGGTCGGCATACCGACAGCCCGAACATGGCGAGGTCATCGCCAAGCTTCTCCTGTTGCTCCTCCGGCGTCATAGCTGTGAGGTCCAGCGTATCTAAATACTCCAGGAATGCAATGTACTCGTCGGTGTGGAAGCGGCGCAGCTGCGCGGTGGTGGCTGGCGC
The DNA here is from genome assembly GCA_016834595.1 of Chlamydomonas schloesseri. Lineage (NCBI taxonomy): Eukaryota > Viridiplantae > Chlorophyta > Chlorophyceae > Chlamydomonadales > Chlamydomonadaceae > Chlamydomonas > Chlamydomonas schloesseri. The sequence goes on along the minus strand of JAEHOD010000024.1, from coordinate 215,643 downwards.
ATACTCGCGCACGATGGTGACGTTGGGGTCCTCGAACAAGCCCCACATCTCGGCCAACCGGTGAGTGAGGTGCAGGCGATGCGGTACCATCGGGTGGTCCTCACCCAAGCTGAACTGAGATAGCTCCGGGTTGTAGTAAATGCGCGTCTTGGGCGTCGGGTGCGTGCGGCCAGCTACGCCCGGTGCACATGGTGTGGGCTTGAAGTCCGGCGAGGTGGACGTGCCTCCCTCCGCCTTCACGTCTACGTCCATGGCGCTGCTCATGCTGCCAAGCTGCTTAAAGCTGTTGCTGAGATGGTTCTATTAAGTGTCGGGATCGCGAGGGGTTAGCTCGCCTCGCGAGTCTACCGGGTCGCCCCGATGGCCCCTCCTCCGAAGAACGGCTGCAGGTCCAGAAGCCGGCTAACAGACTGGGGCTCCGGGGCCAGACCCGAAGGTTCAGCTGCACACTGGCAGCAGCGGACGGGCAGCGACCGGCGCAGAGCGGGCCCGGGCAGAGGTCGCCGCGACCAGCGTGCTGCTCAGGCGGGAACCTGCGCCCGTCGCGTTACGAAGCCTGGGTGCTCCACATGGGGGTGCCTCTGGGATATAGTGCTCCCACGGGTATGGCTACCAAATACCGCTCCGGGGCCGCTCGGGGATGCTGTCGCGGGGTGAAGCGCGATGGCAATCTTTGCAGACGAGTCGTATTAGCGTATTACGTTCATGCCCCTATACACAGTATTCAAGCATCCATTGAGGGAAATATTGTTCCTGACTTTGGCCAAGCGTGGTGCCCATGCAGCTCCTTGCCCAGCCACTGAAGAAAGCCTGCTCCAAACCTTTTCTATTCCTGTCCACGTATACATAGTGTACCCCTTTAACTGAGCACGAGTCACTGCAGCAGCAGTTGCGTTTTGACTCGCGCCTCAAGACTCACCACACCGCGCGCTGTTTATTGTGGCCAGCTGCACTCCATTTGAGTCGAGTAACCACACACAATGCAAGCCCTACGCGGCCCAGTGCTCGGCGGGGCACACTGCCACCAGCAGGCAGGTCCCTCGGCGCGCCTAGCAAATGCCTTGAGCTATGACCCTGAGCCTCTTCTGCGTCGGCGCACGCAGGTGCCCGCCTGCTCCAATCACACAGCAACGGTTCGGCCGCTGCGATGCCGCGGGGCGCGCTTGGCCCCTCGCCTCAGCGCGGTGTCGGAGTCGACAAACAACGGGAAGGCAAGCATCTCTCGGACCTCGCGGGTGCGCGACGGTTGGTGGCGCCGCGTGCCTCACCAACCGGTCGTGAAGTATACACGGGCTTGTCTGAAGGGGCGCTGTTCCTCATTTGTTTGGCTAATTGTGATGCTCGCTCCATTCTGCCTCGATAGGTTCGCTCAAAACAGCTACGATTCTATTACTTTGACCCAGCCAACCCGGAGGATGTGCGTGAGGTGGTAGCAAAGCAGCATGACATCAAAAGGTATGTGCCTTTTCGCGAGGCGATAGCATGCGCATGCAGTTCGTCCCTTGAGCGCCAGCCCCAGGGCCGCGCGGCATCGGTTTTGAAGAACCTTATCAATTCTTGGACGTACATCAAGTAAATCTGGCCTGAACCTGTGCTCCTTGCCTTGCAGTGGGCATCATCACAACGGCAATGGGCACTCCAACGGCTACGCAAATGGCAACGGAAACGGCCATGGAATGCACAGCAGCAATGGGCATGCGGTAGCACACGCGGCGCCAGCACAGGTGCGGCAGGCGGGCAGCAATAATGGCTGCGGTGCTGACCCGCACTAGGGTTTGGGACCCCCTGATGTACTCGCCGAAGGCTCAACCCTGCCTGGCCCACCCCCGCGTCGTTCCGTACAGTTGGTTGTAAAGGAGCCTGGGAAAGACTCGCTTCAGCTGCAGCGGCTGTCCACGCAGCTGGAGGAGGCGCGCGCCGCGGTGGCCAAGCTGCAGCAGTATGAGGTGCTATACAAGGAGTCCCGCATGCGGACAAAGCAAATGCAGGCGGAGGTGACGGCACTGCAGGTGAGGGGACTCGTGCAGCATCGAGGGACACTAGGCAGCTTCTGAATCAGCTTGGAAAAGCAGTTTTCCTGCGGCTACTGCAGCTGTTGGGGAATATCCCTACCGGGGAACAACCCTCATCATCCCAACACCGTACATCACCGCACACATATAATGACTTGCACGCCCGGACCCGGCGCTTTGAACACCACAGCAACTGCTGGCTGACAAGGACGCGGAGCTGGCTCGGCAGTACAAGCGCATGGAGAGCGAGGCGATGGAGCGCAGCGGCCTGCGCAGCCAGTTCACCACGGCCGTGGATGAGGTCAAGTCGCTGCGCAACGAGCTGGAGGAGGCGCGGCAGGCCATGCTGGAGCTACGGGTGAGGCGGAGCTTCCGGTCGAGGGGAGGGAAGGGTAAGGTGGAGGGGCTGTAGCAACAGCAGCAGCAGCAGCACTGGCGATGTGGCCGCGCGCCCCCACGAGAGGTGGTGGTGCGCCAAAGGGTCCATGCGCGGGCGGTGGTTGTCGGTGTTGTCAACAACGCATGACAGGGTAGTAGCAGGAAGGATGTTCGTGAGGATCCGGCAAAGTCTGCTGACTAAGGACCATCCACAACCTCACGACACCGCTCTGTGCAGGGCGTGATTCCGCCCAACGTCATCACCCGCCGCGGCAGCCCGCGCGCCGTGCTGGATGAGGGCACAGCCATGAACGGCGTGGGCGGCGGGGCCAAGGACGAGATGGGTTCGCCCGACGTGCTGGCGTCGCTGCAGGGGCTGGCCAAGCAGCTTGCTGAGGGCATGGAGCAAGAGGTGGGCAGCCTGTTTGGCGGGTCTGGGAAGCGCGACTGAGCAGCGGCAGCAGTGGAGGCGGAGGCAGGATCCAGAGAAGCAGGAGAGCGGCCACGCTGTTGAATCGGGCGGCGGGCCGGCGTTGCTGCGCCGCGCATTGCGGGCGCACGGCCTTTGATGATATCATGTGGGCGCTTTGCAGTATATCATGGGGGAACAGGGGTTGGCAGGGATGGGATGATGCAACCGCGGGGTGGGACCGGCCAGCTTGTGCGGGGTGGCCGGTAATGCGTTGGGATTGGCGGCATTTTGGATTTACAGTTGCCCCCCCTGGGCTCCTACATTTGGAGAGGATGTAGGCGGCAGCGATGTGTAGGATAGGCGTAAGGTCGCGGTTGAGAGAGCTGCATCGTCCATGAAAGTACGTGTTGCTGTTTGGTCGGTAGGTTCATGGGATGCCTTTCGTAGCGACGTGGCAAGTATGTGGTGTTCTCGCAAGCTGAGGGCTGGTGCGGAGCTGTGTGGCGTCCAACGTCGTGCGTGTACAGAGACGACTAAAACCGGCAACCAAACATAAAGCTCTAGTGTCCAGACCGAGGCGAGTGGTGGGTGTGTTTTGCAGTGGAGTGCATCACAACGTTGCCGTGTGATGTTGGGCACACTTGGTGCACCCCGCCAGGCGTCGGTGCCGGGTACCAACCTGGTATTCGGTGTTGCACTGCACTAGTGTGGATGAAGTTAGCGGGGACTAAGCTAGGTGTATGCCCGCGCTCGTCGGCATTTATGAGTTCGCCTGTGAAGCATTGATGACAAGAAGTGTTGTGCGCGCAGTGAACCAGAGCTGCGCGCGGATGCGCGTCGGTGCCCCGCCTAATCCTTACGTGCAGTGGGCTCGGCCCTGGGTTATATGTTTGTGCGACAGCACGTGGGAGGTTGAGTGGCAACTGGTGACCATAAGATTGTTATCGTGGTAGGATACGACAAAGAGTGAACCGGAAGCAAGTTCCGGCCCTTGCCGGGTGCACGAGCAGGTTGAGGGTCTGCGCCTGTGACACACGTTGATTGTCGGGTATTGCAGTGGGATACACTGATGACCGACCCGAGCAAGGGATCTGTAACCTGAGATGAGGAATCACCATATCTACAGTATTGCACGGGGTCTCGCCGTGGAAACCACCTCCCTCAGCTCTGCTTTTGCCCTTTTGTTCTTGTCAACGCGCTGCAGGCCCCACCCCCGCCCCGCACTCGCTGCTGCCCGCCGCTGCCCCGCCCCTGGGCCATCCGCCACCCGCTGGCACCTGCCCGCTGACACTCGAGGGACGCCGCACACCTGTTCCCTTGCTTGCATTACCGAAGGGACAGTGTGGACAGGGCACGTGTGTTGCCCCGAAGAGGGAGCCCTGTATGCGAATGATGGAGTCATGCACTCCTGCCGACACGACGCTGACATAGGGCACGTCGCACGGATCAACTCCCTCCTGCTGGAAATGCATCGTGTGGTTGGCCATCCACCATCGAAAATACAAGGCACCCTGAGCAGCAGACTGACACGGGCGAGGAGCTGCTGTCCATCCACGTCCTGACCGATCCGACCTGGATCCGACGAACCCGCATCCCGATACTCCCGCCTTCCATTTGGGGCAGGCCTGGGCCCCTGTGGTTCTGTGGACGGCCCGATGACGGGTGCACAAACCTAAACTGCTTGCCTGTGAGTGAGAGTGAGCCTGGCGCTGGCCGGGGCGCGCGGCGAGGTCTGCGCGGATGGTACGCTCGCCTTCTGCCGCTTCCCCGACCTAGCCCCGTAAGTCTCTGTGGCAGCGATGAGCGCACATACAATTATCATGCTATCATTCTGCAATGTTCAGAAACCCCGTCACCTCCTCCTCGTGACAGGATAAAAGTCATAAAAGACACCGCGCTCCGGGGGTGTGATGGGGCACGCCGGAGTGTTGCGGGGGCATTACGCGTGCCTCCCGCCCCGCCCCGCTTACCAGACATGTTATGTTAGTCTCGTCAATCCAGTATATTATACAACGTGGCATCCGAGCCAACGCACCGCTGGCTGTCCGATTTCCTGCTGCTTCCTTGCGCACGCTTGTCTCGGCGTATCCCTGACACATCCACTGTAACTATAGCTCGATAATTTTGCGCATAAAGGAGCCGTCCTGGGCTTGCTAGGAGCTTTGAGGGCGCCCTCGGGGGCGCCTGGACGTCACTTTGCTCTAGACGATGTTCGGAGCTTATTCACGCGTAACAAATGACGACTCAGATGATGAAGGAGGTACAGCAGCGCGGCTACTGCGTGAAACTGCCGGTGAGCATCGCGTGTCCAAAGCCCTTTACCGTCTTCTCAAATCGGGCCAGTTCATTTATTGAGATGTAGATGCAATGGCGGTTTGAGATGCTAGCGTATGGCGTGCTCCGCAAGTTGCAACGGGCGCGGGAAAGAGCGTCTCTTCTGTAGGGCGTGCAGTGTCCTTCTTTTCTCGATAATTTCCAGCTAAAGATCCGCGTATCTAGGTCCTGAGAGGTCCTCTGCAGTGCCGCTGAGAAGAAGAGCAACCCCTGACCTTGCCGCGGCTTCCGCCCTCGCAGCCGGCCCTCCCCCCGCCGTGGCGCCTGCGGTAGTGACCAGCACTGCCTCGCTGCGGGGCCGCACGCAGCAGGCGGTTCAGCAGCGCAAGGGCGGGCCCGCCAGCGGCTCCGGCGGCTGGCTCGACGGCAGCACGGCGGGGCCTGGCCCCGCCTCCACCTCAGCAGGCGCTGGTGCGGGCGCTGCCAACCTCATAGACTTTGGGGACGACCCGATGCCTGCAAAGCCGGCGGGCGGGCGACCAGACAGCAAAACGGGGGGCGGGCGGGGCGGCGGCGCGGCGCCGAAGCAGGACGTGGAGCTCGTGTGCATGCACCCGGCAGGTGCGTGCACGGGGCGGGGCGGGGCGCGGCCTGGGTGGCGGATGGGGTTGTGCGGGGGTGTACATCTCCGGCATGGGGCTTACATGACATGAAGATTCATCCGCGAATGGGGTGGCCATGGAGCCTTGCTCGGCGTTGAAGCACAGCGGTGTGTGTGGGGGGGGGGAGGCTGTTGGGCCAGCCCGCGTGCAAGGGCAGGGCATGCAGTGCCGTTGCCGTTCTGTACCTGGTGCTAGGTGTTTGGTCGTGTGGTAGACGTGCGCCCGGAAGCCCGGCCGTAATGAGGCCTTCATCGAGGCCTCAATGAAGGCGTCAACCTCTCCTGGCTACCACGATGGACTTTCCCTCATTAACTGTTCGCCAGCGGTTGTCTTGCTGCCTCTCACCACCGTACTTGCGGGCCGCTGGATGGCTCCCCCTCCTCCACAGACCCATTCGAGTTTCTGGTGCAGCAGACCGCCGCGCAGCCGCCGCCGCCCACCTATGTCGGCTCGCCAGACACCAGTGTGGGGGCGGGCGCGGGGGCGCGGCCGCAGCACCCCCTAGACTTTGGCTTCGGCGTGAGTGCGGGGGACACTGGGGAAGAGGAGGGGGGGTTGCACGCATTAGAGTTAGAGGGAGAAGGCGTAGCCAGGGGAAGAGGAGGGGGAAGGGAAGGGAGAGGATGGGCTCAAGCGGATAGGGCTGGTGGGGCAGAGCAAGGGAGCGACATGGAGGGGGCCGGTAGGCCCATGAAGTGCAATGGTACGTGGCCCTGTGTGGTGATACGCGGCCCTGTGATGGATGGTACGTGCCTGTGCTGGGAAATACGCAGGACTTGGCGTCTGGAGGATCCGCGTCGACAAGTGCGGCAGCAGCAGCCCCACCGGCGCCAGCTGGCGGCGGCTCGCTCTTCCCCAACTTTGGCAGCTTCGCTGACCTGCTGGGTCCCCTGACCGGGTCCGCGCCAGCCGCCGCAGCGGCGTCGGGCGCCGCGTCCACGTCAGCAGCAGGCGGCGGCGGTGGCGGCGGCGGCGGCGGCGGGCTTTGGGGGTTCGGCACGACGGCGGCGGCGGGCGCGGGCGCGGGGACGGGGGCGCTTGCCAAGGGGCACGCGCACTCGCAGAGCGCCACCGGCATTGACGACCTGCTTGCACAGCAGCGTGCGATGCGGGAGGCCGCCGACGGCGTGGGTGGTGGCCGGCCCGCGCCGCAGCATGGCTTGCCGCCCCACGGACACGGGCAAGGACACGGGCAACACCGGGTGAGCGGTGGGAAGGTGGTGGGGCGGGAGCGGGAGCGGGCGGGCGGCGTGGGACGGGAGGGGGGCCGGAGGCGGGGGCGGGGCGCCGCGAGCACGGGGCGGCGGGGGAGCCCTGGCGCGGGAAGCGCGTGCTGGTTTGTTGCTGCTACCTTCATCCTCTGTATGTATTGAAGCAGGCGCTTGCGATTCAACTCCTTCCTACGCGAGCGAACTGAAGCTGATGTGTTGTTTATCGCACAACAGGCACCGGCAGTGTTCGATCCCTTCGGCGACGGCACCGCCCCCAGCAACGGCGCCGCCGGCCCCTCCAGCGCCCCTGGGGCCGGTGGCGGCGGCGGTGGCGCCTACTACTCGGCGGGCGGGCGGGGCAGTGCCACTGCGTCGGGCGACGAGGCCGCCGGCGGAGCCACGGGTCGCAGCGGGGGCGCAGGCGCCGGCGCCGACGGCGCGGGGCTGGCACCCGGGGAAGACCCCGCGGAGCCGGGCGGCGGCGGCGGCACGGTGGGTGGCGGGGGTGCGGGCTGTGGGTTGGGACGGGAGGGGAGGGGAGGGGGTGGCTGCACGGACTGGATATCTGGGATGCTGGATGCGAGTGGTGGCGTTGGTTTGGGTTGAGGGTTGTGCGGATGAGGATGAGGATGTGCTCCATGTTCACTGGTGCACTTTGCCTCACCCACACCCGCCCCCCTTGCAGTCCCGCACACGCCCCCCCCCGCAGTCCCGCACACGCACGCGCACACGCACACCCCTGCCTGACAGGTGTACTGCATAACCGATCATGCCTGCAACCCACCCTCCCTTTGCCCCCCCCCCCCCGCACGGCGCGCCTCCGTGCCCCTCTTACTCCGCCGCCCCGCCCCGCCGCTGCCGCTGTCTCTCCCCTCCCGCAACGTCTGTCTACATCTCCCTCGTCATTCATTACACATGCACGGCGTCCCCTCCCCCATGGAACCCCCTCCGCTCCCGCTCCTCTCCCCAGGGCTACGCGGTGGGCGCGCGCGAGCTGCTTCTGTACGCGGTGCCGCTGTTCAAGGACCGGCTGGTGTTCCTGCCCGTGGTCAACTGGAAGGACGAGGAGGACACCAGCAGTGAGTGGCTGTGTGTGTGGGAGGGGGGGGGCTTGGGGGGGCGGGAGTTGGGGGGTTGGGTGGGGTAGTTCATTCCAGAAACCAGAAGCGAAACGACCAAGAGAACCCGAACCAGCCAGCCCAACCCAGAGCGTGGAGGTGGTGTGGCCTTAACCTGTGGGTCTCGAGCGCCCTCGACCTTGAATCTTCAGTCAGGGGGGGGTTGCGTGGGTGGGGGGTTTGTGGATACTGGGGGGTGATAGCTTATTCCAGCAACCAAACCGACCATTGGGGGACGTGTGTGCATGTACTCTTGTTCGTTTTGGCGAACGGCAGGGCTTGGCGAGCTAGGGTTGTGGAAGTGGGGCTGGTGGGGTGGGGCTGTGGTACTGGTGGGGCTGGTGGCGCTGGTCCGTCCGTAACTCCCGCCTCCGTGTCATGCCGCTCAACCTCCCCCACCCTGGCCCCGGCCCCCTGCTCCCTGCCACCCCCCCCTCTGTCTACATCTCCCTCGTCATCTATTAAACATGCATGCCGCCCCCCCTCCCTCCCGCCAGCCGTGCTGGGCAAGGTGAACGCCGGCCTCAACGGCGTGCAGCAGTCCATCAGCGGCATGTGGCACAGCCTAAAGGACAAGGGAAACATCCCGGCCAAGATCTACAAGTGGGTTTTGGGGGGCTAAACTGGGTTGGGTTGGGTTGGGTTGGGTTGGGTTAGGTTCTGGCCCGGCAGGGGGCGGCTGGGGATGGTTGGGGGCTGGCGGCGGGGAAGGCGGGAAAGGCGGGAAAAGGGTAGCGGGTACCTCCAAACGCGCGTCCTGCTGCTACGGCATTCCTAGACTACCCGCCCGGCCTTTCGGCCCTCCACACGGCGCTTCCCCTGCAACTGCAACCCAGCGGAGTGCACACCTGCGCTTGGGCATCCTCCTCACCTCCCTGCACACCTGCTCATTTCCTCCCTCTCACTCCGTACTCCGCCCTCCACGTCCTCCCTCCATCCCTCCCCATTCCTCCCATTTAGATTGGTTTAGTTTGGGCTGGTAACCACAACCCCCCCAAGCAATGGTCGAATTGCCTGGTCGTTTCTGCAATGAACTACCCCACCCGCTCCCCCACCCCCATCCCCAGGGCGGGCCAGGCCATCCTGGAGAACATGAACGCGGAGGAGCGCCTCATGCGCAACATCCCCAAGCGGGCAAACAAGGTGAGCAGCTGGCGGGGGCGAGGGGGGGCGGCGAGGGGATCGGATGGGTGGAAAGACCAGCCCAAGCGAAGCCAGGGATGCGGGTGTATGTTGGTGGGGGATTTGAGAGGTTAATTCGTCGGCGGAAAGGGGTTAGGTAGTGTATGCAACCCACTCATCCCGCCTTCCTTCCCCCTCCCTCCCCCTTCGTCATTAACTTTACATGCATGGCACCCCCTCCCTCCCCCTGTGCACGCACACGCAGCTGGTGGTGCACCACCCCTCCTCCGTGCCGCCGGACGAGATCCAGGACCAGCTCACGGCGCTGACGTCCACCTTCTGCTACAAGTCCGCGGGCAAGGCCGCGGCGGCGGGCGTCATGCTGCCGGTGGCGGTGGGGCTGGAGGTGAGGGCGGCGTGGGGGGTGGGGGTGGGGGTGGGGGTGGGGGTGGGGGGCGGCGGCGGATTGGGGCTGGTAGTTCATTCCAGAAACCAAAAGCGAAACGTGGGGGTGGGGGGCGGCGCTGAGGAGGCTGGGGGGGCGGCTGGGCAAGGGTGGGTTTTGGTGGGTTGGGTTTGCGATTTGGGGTGGGGTGGGGCACTGTGGGCTGCGGGGGTGTGTGGTGGCTGACTTGGCGCCCGGGTTTGCGACGTAGCAGGCTGTGTGGCTAATGCTGCTGCCGTGTCGCTCCGCGCCCCGCGCCCCCTACGGTCAGTCCCGCCTCCCTACATACACCCCCGCTTATACCAGCTCAACCCACCAACCCTACCCAGTACCCACCCAACCAACCAACCAACCACTAACCAAAACCCCTCAACCCCAACTGCTCCAACTGCTCCACGCGCCGCGCCCGTGCAGCTGATTGCCGTACCGGGCATCGGCTGGTACACCGCCTACCAGCTGTTCAAGTCCACGTCAGCGGCGGCGGGCGGCAGCCGCCTCAACCAGTACCTCAAGAGCGACAAGCGCGAGGTCCGCATCTGCTACGCGCCCGAGCCCAAGTGAGTTACGTGCTGTTGTGTTGATTGTGTTTGATGCGGCTTGTGGGGGCCGCATTTCTCTGCCTTTTTCATCGCATATTACAACTCAGCGCATCAGCGTCTGCCCCACTCATGCTGCCCCCCCTGTCTACATCTCCTTCATCAATTTAACATGCATGGAACCCCCTCACCGCACCCACCGTCGCCCATCAAGTGCTCGCGCCGTTGCGAGTATGCACGGTCTCCACCCACAGGCGCCCCCATCACACACCCCATCTCCACCTCACTACCTCCCAACCCCGCTCTGTGCTTTCCCTTCCCAGCAGCGCAGTCGTTTTCCCTGGGGGGTTGGGTTTTAGAAGTTTATCCTGCCCTTCCTCTCCTTCCCTCCTCGCCTCCTCCCTGATGTACAGTAGCTCGCACACGCGGCTGCTGCCTCCGTTCGCAGCGTATTCCGTTTTCCAACGGGAATGGTTTTGACCATCTAATCCCCTCCTCGTGTGTTGCAACGTCTGTTCTACGTCTACCTCGTCATTAATTTAAATGCATGGAACCTCCCTCCCCCCCTTCCGCAGGATGGACCTGTTCATTCTCAAGGCGCGCCTCAGCCCCGACGGCGTGCTCACCAGCGAGGACATTGAGGACTTCTGCCACGACCTCAAGGAGCCGCAGCTGCTGCACCCGCTCACGGAGTTGCGCAACAGGCACCTCAAGAAGACGCAGGTGCGGGTTGGAGGCGGGGCGGGCTGAGCGCGGAGGGAGGGGAGGGGAGGGAGGGGAGGGGAGTTCATTCCAGAAACCAAAGCGACCATTTCAACCCAAAAACCCAAAACCAGAGAGCGCGGAGGAGAGGGATGTACTGGTGTTCTTGGCGATCATCTTCGGCCTTGTTCATCTGGTCGTCGTTGGAGGGGAGGGGAGGGGAGGGGAGGGGAGGGGAGGGGAGGGGAGGGGGAGGGCAGGGGAGGGCAGGGGAGGGGAGGGGGGAGGGGAGGGGAGGGGAGGGGAGGGGAGGGGAGGGGAGGGAGGGGAGGGGAGTTCATTCCAGAAACCAAAGCGACCATTTCAACCCAAAAACCCAAAACCAGAGAGCGCGGAGGAGAGGGATGTACTGGTGTTCTTGGCGATCATCTTCGGCCTTGTTCATCTGGTCGTCGTTGGAGGGGAGGGGAGGGGAGGGGAGGGGAGGGGAGGGGAGGGCAGGGGAGGGGAGGGGAGGGGAGGGGAGGGGAGGGAGGGGAGGGGAGTTCATTCCAGAAACCAAAGCGACCATTTCAACCCAAAAACCCAAAACCAGAGAGCGCGGAGGAGAGGGATTGTACTGGTGTTCTTGGCGATCATCTTCGGCCTTGTTCATCTGGTCGTCGTTGGAGGGGAGGGGAGGGGAGGGGAGGGGAGGGGAGGGCAGGGGAGGGGAGGGGAGGGGAGGGGAGGGAGGGAGGGGAGGGGAGTTCATTCCAGAAACCAAAGCGACCATTTCAACCCAAAAACCCAAAACCAGAGAGCGCGGAGGAGAGGGATGTACTGGTGTTCTTGGCGATCATCTTCGGCCTTGTTCATCTGGTCGTCGTTGGAGGGGAGGGAGGGGAGGGGAGGGGAGGGGAGGGCAGGGGAGGGGAGGGGAGGGGAGGGGAGGGGAGGGGAGGGGAGGGGAGGGGAGGGGTGCCGGCTGGCCTCCGGACCCGCTGCCCCGCTGCTTAGGCCATCGCGCTCATCTCCTCGCTCTTTTGCATTGGGGCTGGCAACACCGACTTTTCCTCTCCCCCCCTCCAGCAAGGCCTCCGTGGTCATTTTGCTCATCAGAAAGCCAACCATGCCCATGCGCAGAAACCCCTGCCTTGAAACGTGCGTCCTGCTCCTGCCCCACACCTCTAAATCCCCCTCTTTGCCCGCACATGCCCCCCCCCCAGACCATGAACGCCGACTACGCGCTGCTGCCCATGAACGCGCCCGACGGCGACGACCCCTACAGCAGCAGCGCGGGCGGGGCGGCGGGCGGCAAAAAGAAGGACTAGGCAGCTTGGGGTTGCAGCAGCGGCGGCGGCGGCGGCTGGTGGAATGGAGGATAGCAGTGGAATACAGCAGGAGTGGGTGCGTGGCTGTCCAGGACAGAGCAGGAGGCGCCTCAGGAGGGGCACCGGAGCGAGGGGTTTGGGAGAGTGCTAGCGGGGCTGCGGGACTGCGATTGTGGATGCACGCGGGCACACGTGGGGGTGTCACTAGGTAGACGCATTGCGTGGGTTTCGGGGCCCTGGAGCCTTGTGTGCATGCAGGCAGGCAGGATGCAACCGCGGGCGTCAGCCCTACAGTATCAGGGTGTTGAGATGACTGCCTGCGTTGGGCAAGCGCTGGTAAATTGGGGTTGGCGCGCCGGCGGAAGGAAAGGACATAGGCAGGATTGGTGCACTGTGGGCTTCCGGTGCGTGGGTGGGTGAGCAAGCGGCGGACATTTACCAGAGCCGGGACGTCCGGGCTGCTTGTAACGGCTTGCGCGCGTGGGTGAGTAGCCGGCGTCAGGGGTGGGTTCCGGGGACACGCGTCTCGAGGCGGGTACCAGGAAGGGTTCGGAGCGGCGTGTCGGATTACAGGTCGGGTGGCATCGCCTGGGCCTGCATGAAGCGGTGAGCCATTACCACCGGAGCACCGGACTGGCCTGGAGGCTTTGAACTACAACGACCACTCCCCAACACACGAATGCGGCTCGCAAACAGCCTGGGCCTCTAGCAAACTCGCTCGAGCTCCTCGCTGGCTCCTGGCTTCGTCGTGAAGCTAGAAGACCCCGACCAAAATGTCCTTCTACGCGCAACAGATCATCTCCAACCCCAACTCGCCGCTGCACCTCATATGGCTCGCCTCATACCTACCGGTCCCGGGCGCGGGCGGTCGCGGTCGCGGCAGCGCAGCCGCGGCGGGCGGCCTGGGCAGCCTAGGCGCTGCTGCGGTGCCCTCGGCCACTAGCGGCGGCAGCGGCAGCAGGGCGCTGCGGCGGGCGGACATCCTGAAGACCAGCGTGCGCCAGAAGGTCGACGACATTCGGGCGCTCGCAGACCGCAGCCCGCTGGCGCTGCGGCTGAGCGGGCAGCTGCTGCTGGGCGCGGCGCGCATACACGCCAGCCAGGTGAGGGGTGTGTGTGTGTGTTACCAGCCCAAACTATACCAGGCTAAAGGAAGCGGAGTGAATGGCCGGAGAGCTTCACGAAGCCCGGCGACGCGGTCGGCAGGGCAGGCCGGCAGGGCTGGCGCGCAACCGTCCCGTGGGTCGCGGCGGTGGGGGTGAGGACTGGCCGGCGCCTAGCTGCGTTGCGATGTTTGCGCCCGCGGGTCATGACTCGTTCGCTGCTCCCATGAATCCTTGCCGCGCCGGGCTTGCTCATGCCACCCCCGCCTCGCCTCTCAGTTTCTCGGGCCCTGGCCCTGGCCCCCCAGTTCCCCAGCGCCTGGCCCATGCCATCCAGTCCGGACCCTCCGTCCCCATCTTCCACCATCCCCGCCTCGGCGGCCTTGCCCCTCCCCCCAACACACCATTGTACTGCAGATGTCGTACCTACAGCAGGACTGCGAGGGCGTGCTGTACAAGAGCATCCAGGCGCTCAGCCCCCACGTCCTGGCGGCGGCGCTGGCGGCGGCAGCGGCGGAGGACAACAAGCCCGGCGGCGGCGCCGCCGCCGCCGGAGGCGCGACACCCGACCGCGGCGGCCGTGGCGGCCGTGGGCGCGGCCGGGGTCGGCGGGGGGCCGCGGCGGCAGGCGGCGGCGTGGACCTGGAGCCCGGGTACGAGGAGGCGAACCCGGCCGACATCACGATGCCCCCGACGGGACCCGAAAATCTGAATCTGATGGTGGATCTGGATTTCATGATGGATCTTGAGGACGACCTGGCGGAGCAGGAGCTGCACGTGCTGCAGATCGGTGCGGCGGCGGCGGCGGCGGCGGCAGCAGGGGCGCCTGCGGGGCAGGGGGCGGCGGCAGCGGGCAGCAAGCGGCAGCGGCGCGGCAAGGCGCGTCGTGAGGAGCAGGAGCAGGGGCAGCAGCCGCCCCGCATTGGCCAGGGGGACCAGGAAATGGAGGATGGGGAGCGGGTGGCAGCGGCCGGCGGCGGCGCAGACGCGTCCCTAGCGCGGCTGCTGACAGCAGCAACCGCCACCGCGGCCGGCGGCAGCGGCGGCGGCGGCGGCGGCACGGCAGCGGCGGCGCCGCCGTTGCTGCAACAGCCGTACGATCCGTACGATCCGTACAACATGGACGAGGGCCTCATCCGGGTGCCGTCCGGCATCTCCCTGGAGGAGCTGCTTGCGGAGGCGGGGGCGGGGGCGGCCGTGGAGTCGGCAGCAGCGGCGGCCTCGCCGGCAGCCGCACCGGACCTTGCAGCCGCGCTCGCGCCGGCACCCGCAGCGACGGCGGGCAAGGTGGAGGCAGCAGCAGCAGCTGCTGCGGGGCTTGCTGATGAGCTGCAGGAGCAGGAGCAGGAGCAGGAGGAGGGCGAGGGCGAGGGCGAGGCAAGTCGGGACCTGGTGGCACCTGATGGGTTGGGCGCCGCATCACAGGCGGAGCAGCAGGGACCGTTGGCGGCGGCGCCTGCTGCGCTGCCCTCACCTGCTGCCACGACGGCCAGCGGTCTAGCGCTGCCCGCTGCCATGCTCATTTCCCCGGGCCGACCGGCAGGGCTGCCGCCGCCAACTTCGGCGCAGCGCCGTGCCGGCGCCGCCGCCGCCGCAGCAGCGGCAGCAGCAGCAGCGGCGGCCGCCAGTGGCTCTGACGCGGAGGCGGAGGCAGCAGGTCTGGCCACGCCTGCCCAGTCCTGGAGCTCCGGCGGGTTCGTACAACCCGCACCAGACCGGCAGCTGCACCTGCAGCCGGTGACGTCACCTGCCAGTGCGGCGGCACAAGCAGCTGCTGCGGCGCCGGCAGCAGGCCTGGCGCGCCGCCTGTTTGCGGAGGAGGAGGCCGGGGAGGAGGAGGAGAAGGGGGAGGGCGGCCGCGGCGCGTCGGCAGCAGGTGTTGGCGGCCCTGTCCGCCCAACAGCGGCGGCGGCGGCGGCGGGACTGCCGGTGGTGCCTGGTATTGGCAGCCTGTTTGATGGCCTCCAGCGGCGCCGTGTGGGCGCCGCACAGCCGCCGCCGCCGCCGCCGCCGCCGCGGGGTAGAGGGGCGGCGGCGCCCGGGGCGGCGGCTGCGGTTGTGCGTGAGGCCCTGGGCTTTGGAGGGATGGGGGTGGACGGCGAGGAGGGGGCAGAGGCAGGGTCCGCGGCGGAGGAAGGGGATGAGGAGCGGCCGCGTGGACCTCCGCCGCCCTCTCCAGCCGCGGCATCAGCTGGCGGCGCTGGGGCTGCTGGCGGCGGCGGCGGCGGTGGCGGCGGTGGCGGCGGCGCAGGCGCAGGCGCAGGCGGAGGCGAGGAGGAGGAGGAGGATACGCGCCGTGAGCGCCGCAGGGCGGTGGTGGCCGCCAAGCGCCGCAGGGTCACCCTGGACACGAGTGAGTAGGCGCTCCGCGCTCCTGTAGGGTGCCTGCATGCAGCGCTTTGCTTGTGTGGCTGCTGTGGCCGCGTGCTATGGCCGCATGGTATGTGGGTGTGTGAGCGCGCCATCTCGTGTGTTTGGGGGCAGCCAGCCAGGCGTCCAGCCGTCCAGCCAGAGGGATGTACGCCACACGGGGGACACCGGTGTCATGCATCTAGCACGTGTACACGGTGTGGTCTGCCTGCCTGCGGGCGCGCACCATGCCGCCCACCTGAGACCGCAATGCTCACCATTGACCCACCTATCCACCGTGGCACCAATTAAGAGACCAGCCCCGGCACGCACCCACCTACATGCATGGCTGCTGACCTGCCTGCCTGCCTGCCTGCCTGCCTGCCTGCCTGCCTGCCTGCCTGCCTGCCTGCCTGCCTGCCTGCCTGCCTGCCTGCCTGCCTGCCTGCCTGCCTGCCTGCCTGCCTGCCTGCCTGCCTGCCTGCCTGCCTGCCTGCCTGCCTGCCTGCCTGCCTGCCCTGCCTGCCTGCCTGCCTGCCTGCTACTGCCTGCTACTGCCTGCCTGCCTGCCTGCCTGCCTGCGTGCGCCCGCCCGCAGGCCGCTACGCCGACAAGCCGCACACCTTCCTGTCGCGCGACGACATCAAGGCCCTGGTGGACGACCGCGGCCCGCTGCTGCGCCGCCACCCGCCAGCTACAGCTTCCGCAGCCGCAGCAGCCGCAGCAGGTGCCGACAGCTACAGCCTCGGTGGTGGTCGCGGCGGTGGCGGCGGGGCGGAGGAGGCGGTGGCCGCGCACGAGGGCAGCGGCTTGGCGCAGCAGCTGCTGCAGCTGCTGGCAGCGGCTGTGGGCGGCGGCTCCCGGAGGGTCACCGCGGCGGCGCCCTTCCTGTCCGGCGCGGGGGGCGTGCTGGTGGGCGTCCTGTACGGCGGGGCGCTAGGCGGCGCACCTGGGGTCGCTGCTGCTTCTGCCGGGTTGGATTTCCACCCTTCAGCAGCAAGCCACCATCAGCGGCAGCGGCATGGCGAGCGTCGCGGCCGCCGTCGTGGGCAAGCCGTGGCAAGCATGAGTGCTGGTCTCGAGGCTATTTACGCTGGGTGGGCCGCTTTGTCTACCGAGCCGGCCTTTGTGTTTGGCTTGCCGGAGGCCTCGCCGCTGCGCCGGCTGTTCCAGTGCGCGGCAGCGGGCGGCTACCCGGGTGCCGCTGCTGGCGGAGGCGGCGCCGCAGCAGACGCGGCGGCGGCGGAGGAGGAGGACGAGGAGGAGCAGGACGATGCGCTGCGCGGGCGCCGGCGCCGGCAGAAGGCCGCGGCGCGTCGTCGTGAGGACCAGCAGCCGCCCAAGCCGCAGGAGCCGGCGCAGGGGCTGCTGGAGGAGCTGGACCAGCAGCAGCAGCAGCTGCAGCAGGCGCGTGCTGCTGTGCCCCCAGGCGGCGGCGCCGGCGGCGGCGGCAGCAGCACCGGTGCTGGTGCCGCTGTTGCGGGGACAGCAGGAGCCAAGGGTGCCGCTGACGGTGGGGCTGCCAGTGCGGAATCCGCGGGCGGTGCTGCCGCCGCGACGCAGTCCCGAGAGACAGCCCCCACCGTCATTGCCGCCACTGCCGCCGTTGCTGGCGGCGCCGCGGGTGCTGCCGGTGCGGCTGCTGGTGCGGCGGGTAGTGGAGGCGGCAGAGGCGGCGGCGGCGGCGGCGCCGGGAGCCTGCAGCAGCGGCTGTCGGCGCCGGCGGGCACGGCGGTGGAGCTGCTGGGCCCCGCTGCTGCTGAGGACGAAGAGATGCTGCTGGCTGTGGATGAGGCGGCCGCCGACATGGACATTGCCGGACCCACGCCAGCCTCCGCCGCCGCCACCGCCGCGACCAGGCGACGCCCGCTACAGCAGCAAGAGGACAGAGGTGTGGCAGCAGGCGGCATGGGCTCGGGCATGTCCCCGAGAGCCGGTCGCGCAGCAGGTCCGAGCGCGGGGGCCGCAGGCGCAGCCGCAGAGGCAGAGGCGGAGGCGGAGGCCGCGGCGGAGGCTGCGGAGCTGGACGAGTTTGAGCTGCGGACCACGACCAGCGAGACCACCACCGCCGGGGGTGCAGCGGCGGGCGTGGGTGCAGGTGGTGGTGGTGGTGGGCAGGAGGAGGAGGAGGCGGTAGAGCAGGAGCTCCACGGCGCAGCCGGCCACCGCCGTGGCCGCAGCGTCAGCAGCTTCAGCGCCTTATTAGCGTCAGCAGGCGGGGCAGCAGCGGGTGTAACAGCTGGAGACGGTACGTCTGTGGGCGACGTGTCAGAGGCGGCGGGCGGTGTGGCGGACCAGGAGATGAGCGAGGAGGGTGGAGCTGACGGCTTCGTGCTTGGTGGTAGTAGCGGCGGCGGCGGCGGCGGCCTGGCGGCGGGGCCGCACCGCGGTCGGCACCTCCTGCAGGAGCTGAGGGCGGTCTTCGGCGGCGGCGGCGGCGGCGGCGGTGGCGGCGGCGCCGGCGGCGGTTCTACTGCTGCCGCTGTGCCGCCGGCCGGCAACGCATTCGCCGCGGCTGCCGAGGTGCTCGATACCGCAGAGGGTACTGTTGCGGGCGTTACCGAGGGCGGCGCTGAAACTGCGCCGGCGGCAGAGGAGCCACAGCCGCCGCCGTCCCAGGTGCCTGTGGCGGCGTTGCTGCATGGTGAGCGGCGGCGGCTGGCGGCGGCGCGCCTGTTCTCTGAGCTTTTGGTGCTGCACACGCGTGGCTTTGTGAAGCTGGTGGTGGTGGCGGCAGCGGCGGGGCAGGCGCAGCTGCAGCCACAGAAGCTGCTTGATGGCGGCGGTGTGGAGCGCACCGCCCGCGTCCTGCCGGAGGCAGGGGGAGCCGACGACGTGCCGCCACTGGCACTGCGGCCAACCACGAAGCTGCTGGCGGCGGCGATCTAATGAGTCATGCGCGCATGCAGATTGCAGAGCTGAGAAGGGTTGGTAGGGGGAGGAGACCATGTCGGGCAGGGGCCTCGCACGGCGCTAACCAGGAGGCAGGAGCTCATGACGGCCAGAGGTACGGTAGAGCTTATCTAGATGTTGTACTGTTGCTGTTGCTGTTGCCCGGGCGTACGGCTGAGGCACGAGGGGGGGGGGGGGGTAGCGGGTAGCCATCCATAGGATGGTTTTTACCAAATGGGACGGAGTCGATAGTCGCGGTGAGATAGGCCTTTGTGAGCCGTTGTCAAACCCTGTGTCGTGTGTGCCCTCGATGCTCAGCAAGGGACAGAAGAGGCCGACATCAGCACTGGCGTACTCTGCTGACGTGTATTTGCTCCCCCAATTTACTACCAACGCGACGTCCACATGAATGATGTACACCAAAAAAGATCATGCCGCTTTCAGTCTTTCACCCAGTGTCGGTGTTTCAGCAGGGAGTGAGATGCAACTCACACGCTAAAACGGCCTCCCGCGCCCAAGTAGAATGCTCCCTGATTCAGTTCCATCATCATCAGCAGCACCATCAGCACCACCATCAGCAGCAGCATCAGCATCCCCGTTGCGCTGCCGTGTCACCCGCGCACGCCGCCGATCAAGGCCACGGCGCCGCCAGCACCACCCGCCGCCCCTGCCGCCGGGCCAGCCTGCACGCCCTTGGCACTGAAGTCCAGGCGTGCCAGCAGAAAGCGAACGTCGTCCTGCGCCTGTGTGAGCAAAGAAAAAGGGCACACGGCAGCACGACGTAATCACACAGGACAGGGTCGCTATGCGTCGCAGATGGGTAGCAGAGGGCGCTCCGCACCGCGGGGGTTGCGCGCGTGCAATGCGGAGCATTGAAGCAACGCAGCACCGTAGCAGAAGCACTGGACTTCGCTCTCGTCTCAGCGCCCGCTCACCTCTTCGGGCAGGTTCTCAGTGAATTCGCCCACCGCGCGCTGGTGCTGTGCCGCCAGGTCCGTCAGGGTGCGCCGGATGTCCCGGAGCGCGGCTGTGTCAATCACAGGCTCGTCGCCGCCAGCACCCGCCGCCGGCGCCTGTTGCGCGCAAGGGACGGCGATCGACAGATGAGTGCAAAACTGCAAATGCATCCTATGCCCTGGCGTGTGGTAGGCATCGCCGGTAAAAAGGACTTGACGACTACCGTGGCTGGGAATGTGGCGTTGAACTACCGTTCCCAAAACACTGAGCGCAACAGTTTTGAGGACCCGATGGCCTGTACGGCCATGGCACGGTGTTTTACCCCTCTTTAGTTATGGGGCGTCCCCGCCCACATGGCGAGGCGCATGCTGTGTGTACAGAAACGGGCCTCAATCAGTGAAGGCTCTCACACCTGCACGCCCCAGCCGCCGCGCGCAACACGCTGCCGCGCCGCGGTGTTGCGGGTCTGCAGCTTGCGCGCGCCGCCCTCCACCGCCTCCTCAAGCCTCGCCGCGACCGCCCGCAGCGCCACCATGTTTGTCAGCGCGTCCTGCACACAGTGAGCAACGAAGCATTCCTAGGTCTGCTTTTTCCTACGGTGGCTTTTTTGCCCTTGGCTAGCCCGCCTTCAGGCACCTGTCCACCCGTCCCAGGGCGTGGGCTGCAGGTAATGCAAGCGCAACGCAGAGCAGGATCCACTCATGCTATAGCATTTCGATACCCGCAGCCCAGGCAGTCAAGCCGCCCACACACGTCCGCGTGAAGGCATGCACACGCACCTGCAGCGCGCGGCGCAAAGCAGCCGAGTTTGGCCCCGGCTCAGAGCCGTAGCCGCTGCCGCCGCCGCCGCCGCTGCCGCCCTCGAGCAGCGCCTTGCGCAGTAGCTTGGCCAGGTGCTCCTCGTGCGCGGTGATGAGGGAGTCCAGGTCGGCGCAGGCCGCGGCGCGAGCGTAGAACTCCTGCAAGTGCAGGTGCCCCGGTCAAAAGGTGCAGGCGGCGACAAGGGGCGAGCAGAGCGTTGAGCGGGTTGAGCTGGGCGCTGGTGGGCACTCGCAACGGCGGCGCTGGGTTGCTCACCGCCGCAACAGCAGGTCCTAAACACGTATTCCTCACATCTGTCCCGGCACCCAGCCCCTTCGGCTTCTGGCCCCCCCTTTTATCCCGCTTGCCTATGGTACGCCGCCAGCGCACCTGCCAGCAGGCCTCCATGACCTCGAACTGGATGTAGTATTGCAGGTTGATGGCGAAGTGGCTCATCTCCGCCCGCAGCCGGAGCAGCTGCGCCAGCACCGGCTGCGCGAGCGCCCCGTCTGCAAAACGGGAGAGAGGGCCGCCGGCGCGGGCGACCGCGGCACCAACGGGGCCGTCAGATGACCGCGACGTTTGAGAGATGCAGACTGCTTGTGGACGGAGGTTGCGTCACGCCGATGAGACAGCAGCAGCGCGCTACGCCCCAGCATGACCCCAAGACCCGCCCGCTGGAAAGCCAGCCAGCCAGCTAGCCCGCCCACCCGCCCACCCGCCCGCCCTCCCACCCGCCCCCCCCCCATACATGCCCCGCTGCGCACCGCGGCCCATCTTGTCCACTGTGCGCTGCAGCCCGCACGCCGCCGCGCCCCACGTCGCCGACAGCGCGTGCTCCGACCGCTTCATGCGCCACAGCAGCTTGGCCAGCCGGCCGTAGGACAGCATGGCCTGCGCCGTGAACAGCGCCGACAGCGGCCCGCCCGAGGTGGGCGCGGGCGTGGGCTGCGGGCCGCCGGCGCTGCCGCCCAGCATGGCGGCGGGCAGGCCGGCGGCGGGGTTGTAGGTGAGGCTGAACACGTCCCAGCCCACCTCGCCGGCTGGCGTGCGTGTTGGCGGGGAGGAGGCAGGCGCAGCGCAGCGCAGCAGTGTGGGGGCCACGTGTCAAGGTCACGTGTCAGCTAAAGGGCGGCAAAGCGCGTACGGCTGGGGTCTGCAAGCCTGCGCTTGCGTGTTACAACCCGCGTTGCGGCCCCGCCGCGGCGCTGGCACGGCTCACCTCCCGCCGCGCGCTCCTTCTTGATGCGCAGCTTCTCTGCCAGCGCGGTCACCACCGCGCTGTCGTCTTCGCCGTCCTCATCCCCGACGCCGCTGCCGCCCACGCCCGCCAGCGCCGCCAGCGCCCCGCGGCCCGCGCCGCCGCCCACGGCGCCGCTGCTGCCCCCCATGACGTTGGTGGCAGTAAATGCCTGTAGGCAGGCGCCGTCACCACAGGCGAACGTCTCGAAGCCGTGCCGCTATACCACGGCTGTTCCAAGCCAGCCGGTCCCTCCCCCTGTGTTACAGTGTGTGTGCTCTGTTCCTATCAAAGCAGGCGTGCAGCGGCGCTCCGCGCAGCAACGGCTCACCTGGCGTAGGCAGCTGTTTAGCTGCACCTCGCTCACGTCGCCGGCGGCCTTGTCCAGCTCGCGCTGGGCCTGTGTGGAGCGTGGGTTGACCACCGCCCCGCAGGAGGCGTTCGGAAAGGCACCGAGGTTGTCACATGACAGGCAGAACACGACGCTGTGCAGCAAGATACTGATAATCAAATAATGTAATGGCGCCCCCCTGCACTCCCTGCACCTCCAAGCGGGCGCCGTCGTGCCACGCGCTTCGTGTCGCTCGGCCCTTGCCACGTGTGGAGTGTGGACTGCGGACTCGCGGCGAATTCCGCGTTCCTTCGTTTCGCTTCGTCGCCCGCACCCCCCCCCCCCCGCCTGTCCGCCGCAGCCCCACGGCCACGCATCAGCTATCACCCCTCCTAGTGGTGTACCTTGCTCCTCTTTGCACTATGGCCTTTTGGGGTGTGGGGTTGCAATGGTTGACCCGGTTATCGTGCATGCTAGACCAACTGCCATCCCACCCCATCCCGTCCGTGATCGCGCCCCCTCCCCCTCAGTCCTCACCAGGTCCATGAAGGCGGTGACCCAGTCGCCCTGCCCCAGCAGCAGGAAGCGGCGGACGGCGGCGAAGTGCGCGCGCAGGCGGTGGCGGCGCCAGATGACGTCCAGCAGCCGCGCGTCCACGCTGCGCACCGCCTCGCTGACCAGCGCGTCCAGGCTCGCCAGCTGTTTTTTTTAGTTGTGTATTATTGTTGTTGTTGTCGGGGGCACCATCGGGAACCAGTTCAAATAGAGAGTAAGCAAAAACATGATGAGATGAAGGTTGGGGGCACAAGGGAAGGGAGCGCAGGTGAGCGCCGTCAAGCGGCGCTACGAGGCGCAGTGGAAGCGGTCCCCGCTTGTTGCGTACCTCTCCGGACCCGGCCGCGTAGGCGGCGGCGGGCGGCGAGCGCGCCCACTCCTCCGCACGCTGCTGCACCCACCCCGCGTCGCCGCAGGCCTGCTTCAGGTAGTGGATGGCCTTGCCTGCGCGCGCATAACACACACACACACACACACACACACACACACACACACACACACACACACACACACACACACACACACACACACACACACACACACACACAGCCAACACGCAGGGCACACACACACACACCGCGCCAAAACGCAGGGCACACATCAGTAGATTCAGTACACCACCTTGCGTGCGGCTGCTGGCCCCGCCCTGCGCCCACCCACAGGCCCCGCCGCCCCAACCCCGCTCCGTGCACCCACCCGCGCGCAGGATGCGCTGCGCCAGCGAAGCGACGATGAAGGGCGGCAGGCGCGTCTCGTCCAGCCCATAGCTCTGGCGCCAGAGGTCCAGCATGGGCGGCGCCAGCGCCGCCGCGGCTGCGCCGCCGCCGCCGCCTGCCGCGCCCACGGCCTCCCGCAGCGCGGCGTTGACGGCGGTGGCGGCGGCGTGCTGCACGATGAAGAACTCGCCGTGCGGGTCCTCCAGGTTGCCCTCCAGCACCCAGCGCCGGATCATGCCGTACAGCGGCACGCATACCTTTTGGGGGGGGAGGATCCGCCAGGGCGCGAGGGGCCACTGGTGTAAGGGCTGGGACGGACGGAGGGCAAGGGTTCGAGGCGCGCCCGGCGGTATGGGGGACAAAATGCAGCTGCCCGTCTGTCTGGCGCATGCGCCGCAGCGCACCTCAGGCACGAGCCAGTCCCCTTTCTCAACCTCCCGTTGTGCATTGGGTTTGGTTCAGTTTGGGCCGGTGTCTACAACGCCAACCCCACCGCCGCCGCCACCACTACCGCCACCACCACCACCACCACCACCACCACCACCACCACCACCACCACCACCACCACCACCACCACCACCACCACCACCACCACCACCACCACCTGCTGCAGTAGCTTGGCGGCGTTGGCGGCCACGAAGGGGTCGCCGTGGCGGCTGAACTCGTACACCGCGCCCGCCAGCGCGCCACCGCCCAGCCCCTCGCCGGCGTCCGCCACGGTGGCCAACAGCCGCATGCGGCGGGTGGGCTCCGCCAGCCAGCACAGCAGGCGCCGCAGCGTCAAGTACTGGTCCTCCGCAGCAGCTGAGTCGCCTGGTGGGGACAAGGGCGAGAGGATACCCAGGTTTGTCGGAAGGTGCAGAGGAACAGGTTCCCGCGCGCGTGCAGGTAGGTGGCTGAGAGGGGACTGGCCGCTACCCAGTGCGAAGCCAAGGGCAGGGCACACGGTGGCATTTGCTAGCAAGGTGGCAAAAGGTGGCATTTGGTAGCAAGGTGGCAAAAGGTGTCGTTTGGTAGCAAGGTGGCAAAAGGTGTCGTTTGCTAGCTAGGCCACCACGCGCACCTGGCGTGGGCAGCGGGAGTGCCGCCTGCGCCTCGAGCAGCGCCAGGAGTCGGAAGAAGTCTCCCAGCTGCAATGAAGGCCGCAATGCGTGGGCGGGCGGCACATTATGCGCGGCTGCACGTCAGCGGCGCATCACGCAACATGTGCACAGCACACGTATGCATGCAGTCAGACGGTCCTGCGGTCGTGTCACCGACAACATCCCGCAAGTAACACCCCGCACGACAACGCCCGTGGCGCACCTCGTCCGCCAGCGCCGCACCCAGCGCCTGCCGCACCGCGCCCTCCTCGGCGCTACTGTCCTCCACGTGGCGCCGCACGTGCCTGCGCGGTGGGTCAAGCGCAACAACAAGACATGGCAGTAGGCTCGAACGTGGGCTCGAGACCACCCCACACGGCACGCGCACACGCCGTCACAACGGCGTCCGGGATCGTGGCCCCATGCACAGGCGCCTCCGGACCCGACACACCCCTGCACTCTCCTCCTTTTGTCTGCGTGCCGTTGTATGGGTCCAACGCCTTCCCAACAGCCCACGCGACACATGTGTACGTCCGGACAGAACTCGCGCCCGCCCGCCCGCCCCCCCTCCCCGCCCCGCCCCGCCCACCTGAACAGCCAGCCCAGCTCCGTGAGGCGCTCCAGCAGCATGGTCCGCGCCGCGCCCAGCCCCGCGGCGCGCGCCTGGTCAGGCCGGAAGCCGCTGGCCACGTCGTCGCCGCCCGCCTCCACCCAGCCCAGCGCCCGGCCCGACACGCCCTGCGCCGCGTACAGCACGTCCCGCACCAGAGACGGCTCCGAGGTGGCCTGCAGCAGCGCAAGGCCAGCAGGAGGGTACGGCAGGCAGCAGGGGCACCGCGGACGTGTGCAAGTGACGGGCAACACGGCGGCGGCGGCGGCGGCAGGATTAGGACGGGCGCACACCGGGAATGAAGTGAGCGCGCGCGCAGCCACAAAAATGCCGATGGGTTGGGCCAAGCCCTGGCAGGATCGGGTGCACCCAGGCTCTCACCGGGATGGCGGCGGGCTCGGGGCGGCCTGGGCCACCAGCTCCTCGGGCGAAGTAAAAGTCGCTGATGAGGTCACCGGTTGTGGAGTTCTGCAGCAAGGCGGTACAAAGCAGCCAGAACAGAACGTTAGATACCCGCTGCCCCATGCCCAACAATGTCTTGGCATGCAGGCACCCCAGCGCACCCCCGGGCTGCACAGCACCTCGTGCGCCGCACAGCACCACTACGCACCAGCAGTGACGCGCGGCTCATCTCCGCAGACAGCAGCTGCGAGGGGTCCTCCCCAAGCTCGGAGGGCGTGAGCACGCTGGTGGGTCGCACCGCGTGCTGACCGGGCTGCAGCGAGCCCGCATAGGACACAGCTGACATGGGCCGTGACGTAGAGGCCAGGGACTGGCGCGACCCAGGGCGCGACTGCGGCAGGGCAGGGTATACAGCCGGGAGACCGCCTAGCTGCACCGCCTGTGGCAGCGCATTTACAGCCGTTCGCAAGTGTAGGGTGGGCGTGGGCAGGCAGGCTGAGAAAGGAAGGGCATGCCATGTGCATGGCATGTCTTGGCACGCTCCAGCAGAGGAGTAATGGTTCCTTCGTGCCCTAAGCCAGTGGTTCGCGGGGTCCTTCGGAAGCGCACCTTTGACAGGCTGACCGGCGGTGGGGCGCGGGCGCCCACAGAGCCATTGAGGCGGCGCAGCAGCACCAACAGCGCCGTGGCTGCGTGCGCTGAGAGGCCTGGCCTGCCCCCCGCCGCTGTTAGTTTGCTGCAGTACTCCTGGACGAGCTTAATTCTGCAGGAGTGCAGAGCGAGCGCGCGATTGCAAAAATGCACACTCCGCGCACATGTCCCCCTCCCTCATCAGGGCTACACTGCCCACGCCTCGTGGACGACGCCTACGGCCACTCCGGCCAAGCCCGTGCACATATACTGTACGTGCCCGCACGTCCCCGCATCTCACTTGTCCCTGGGGGCGCCGTTTGCCTCAAGCTCCTTGACGAACCCAGTGGCCAACGCCATGTAGTCGCCACCGCTTTCCAACGCACTCCGCGCGTAGGCGGAGCCACCCATGATGCCCATCATCATCCTATAAGTAAATAATTGCACCAATACACCTGAGCCTGTAAAATTAACATGGGCGAGCGTCAAGCACTCAACGCTGGTCGAATGCACGACCGAACCTGAGCGTGTAGGCCCGGCGAGCAGCAATCTCAGCTTCAGGTATTCCAGCATTTCTCGCCACGGATTCGCCCAGGCGAGAGAGCAGCGTGGGGATGTCCACCTGAGCCATTCTTCCGCTCAAATTTCGGCTATGGATCCAACAGCGTTTTGACTCTCTGACTAACGATATGATGCTCTCATGTTGTAAGTGCTAGCCCAGGCGCGCAGGGCATCCTCCTGGCCGCAGGACAGGAAAGAGCGCGAAAGGCCTGAACTCAACGCCTTGAAATACTTGTGTTAACTCGAATGATAATGCATCAGTTACAAATGTAATTCTTATAGAAATCTGACCATTATACCACCCTGACCGCAATCAGTGCAACAATGAATGAGTCCTCCAAGTCCCGCAATGCTCGGGCCAGCCACAGCTGCTGGCCGAAATGTTGTGGGACCATGTTGAGCGAGGCGTATGTGCAAATACCCGCTGAGGGCAGGCATTGGATCGCCCTGCCTTCGCCTCCACAGCCCCGGCCATCCCCGGCACACTGCTGCTTTGTCCCCAGTGGATGCAATGAGCGCCTGTGGTCACAGGAAATATTCTTACATGGAAATGTGTTTATGTGGAGGTGTAATAGCGCTAGGGGGGCGATGACGTGGTTCCTGGGGAGAGGGTGGACGGCCGGGGGGGGGGGGGAACGTGTACGTGGCAGCGGCAGCTCGAGGACATCACATTTTAGCAGGCTAGATTTTTGGGTGAATGTCCAACACAATGACATTACAATAGAATGAACGCATAGTGCACACGCGTTGCCTTCGGGCCAACTTGTTGACTGTCGCCCGGGATGCAGGCCTTTCCTACGGAATTTGCGCGAAATGGAAATCCCAACTCAAAGGAATATGATACATCTTCCATTGAGCGATTAGGGCCTCACAGATACAAATGGAAGCTGCACGACTTCGCTTCGCTCCGGCAGCTGCAAAAGGAGGTACTTGGCGACTGGGATACCAAATTTTCAGTCAAAGGTAAGTGCTCCTGCTGCAGGGGGCCGTGTCCGGGTTGCTCGACAGACGCCCTCAGCTGGCAAAGAAATGTACCATTTATATCAAAGAAAAGCATAAATGCCTCGTTAAGACATGTGAAATCTTAACCCATGATACGCACCATGCTCTCTCTTGACACAGACGGCGTGCCCAACCCGGGCCCGGCTGCGGCGACGGAGGCGCACAACACCTCCGGTGCACCTCGCAAGGATGGGGCGCCGGGCGCTGCGGCAGCTCCCGCAACACCGGATGTGGAGGACGCAGATCGCCTGCGCGCGCGCATTTGGGATGTGCAGGACATGTCTGCCATTCGGAAGGGGCCGCTCGCCAAGCTGCCGATTGAGGCGCTGCGGCGGCACCTACAGGTGGACGCGCTCGGCGGCGTCATTGTACGCGGGGCCGAGGATGAAGCGCTGTGCAGGTGCGTGCGTAGCCGAGCAACTCCACATGTGCTTGAGTGCCGGCGTTCTGGGGCCGAGGTTATGAGGAACGTGCGCGTCTTGCCGCAGTCTCTGACTCTGCCCCCCGTGTGTTTGTCTTGCTTGCATATGCGGGTTTGAGGGGCTTCGGACACTATCGGGACGATGCGCTATCTCCCCTTGCCCTGTTCCATCGGCGTCTTGCCGCAGCAGTGGCTGAGCCGCCTCCCGTGTCTGTTGCATGTTGACACGTGTTGCATGTTGACACGTGTTGCATGTTGACACGTACGATTGGTTCCTCCACCCGCAGCTGGCAGCCAGAGCCCTGCTTCCCCCTCTCGCGCGGCGGCCAGCCCGTGGCCGCCAACATGCTGCCGCTACACGCCGCCGCAGCCCGCACCCGTCGGCGCCTTGGGCCCGACGCGCCGATCAACGCTATTGTGCGGGACGTGCCCGCGCCAATGGCGCCCTTGGGCTCAATGCTGCCTTGGCTGGCAGGGGCAGGACAGGGCGCAGTGGCAGCGGCAGCGGCAGCGGCAGCGTCTCCCGGGAGGCGCAGCAGCACTGCTGCCGGCGCGGGGTCGGAGATGGGGCCACAGCCGAGGTCCTTCATGGTTGTGCGGTTGGAGCATGAGGTGGTGACGGGGCAGGTGGCACCGGGCGTAGCCGCGGCGGCAGTCACGTCGGATTCGGGCGCGGGCTCAGGCAACGCCAGAGGCGGCAACGCTGAAGGGAAGGGCGAGGGCGCGCTACCAGCGGATGCTGGCGCGAGCGCAGAGGGACAGGCAGCGCCTACAGCCGGGACGTCTGTTGGGTCTGGAGCACCAGAGGCGGCTGCGGCAGATGCAGATGCAGGTGCGGCCTCATCAGCGGGATCTGCATTGCAGACCAAGCCCATGGCCGCTGACCTGCCCGATGCGGCAGCTCCCGCGGCGCCTGCTGAGCCGCCGGCGCCGGCACCTTTTTTCGCACCACCTTCATCCACTGCTGCCCCCGCAGCAGCACCAGCAGCGCTGCCGCGGAAGAAGGGTCTTGCGCTGCGGCCGTTGCTGACCGGCCCCACTCAGGACCAGGTGGCGGCACTGTGGCACTATGTGCTGGGCGCGCTGACGGCGCCGCCACCGCCGCCGCCGGCCGCTGCCGATCCTGGAGGCGGCGAGGGCCCGGGCGCGGGGGAAGCAGCGGGCGGCGCCGCTGGGGACAATGCTGGAGCAGATGACGATGATGAGGAGGACGAGGATGACGACGACCTGGATGACCTGGATGACGAGTTTGCGGAGCTGGGCATAACCGGCGGCCGCCGCCGCCGCCGCAACACCGCACCGCTGACGCGCGCGCCCGTCCTGACGGCGGCGGCGCGCGCAGCCGCCGACGCGGCGGCGGCGGCCCTGGTGCTGGACGTGCTGGGCAGCAACTGGGCGGGGCTGCCGGATGGCGGCCTGGTGGCGGGCCTGCCGTACCGCCTGGTGGCGTCAGCGGCGGCGGCCGCTGGCGGTGGCGTGGATGGCACCGCCGCCGCGCTGGGGCTGGCAGCTATGGCGGCGGACTGGCCGGCGTCATTGCTGCGGGTGTATCTGGACTGCACACACGTGGAAGAAGCCGCGAGTGCTGGGGTGGCACCGGCAGCAGCGGACGGCGAGCAGCAAGCCGCCGGTACAGCTGCAGGTGCAGGTGCGGCCGGGGCCGGGGTCGGGGCCGGGGCCGCGGTGCCGCTGACTGGGCTGGCGGCTTCGCGGCGGACGCTGGCGCTGGCCTTGGGCTGGCAGCCGCCGCCGTCGGGCCGGCCCAGCACACAGCAGCTGCTCACGTACGCGCCGTGGTGGTATGAAAGCGACCTGGACGTGGAGGAGGAGGCGGACAGCAGCGGCAGCAGCAGCTCGGGGCCGCTGCAGCAGCCGCACGGCCTGGGCAGCTACCCAGTCATAGGGCCGACCGGGTTGAGCGCACCCGTGATTGGAGCCGTACCGGCGGCGCCGGCGCCCGGTGCCGTCCTGCCGGCCGGGGCCGTCGTGGCGCCGGCTTCCCCTGCACACGCAGCCCCTGGCGCGGCCGCCGCGTCCCCTCACGCCTCACCCTACAAGGCGCCATCGTCCACCGCGCTTCTTTCTGCCGCCGCGGCGGCAGGTGCTGCTGTTGCTGCTGTTGCTGCTGCTGCTGTTGCTGCTGCGGTGCCCACCGGCGCAATGGCCCTGCCTGCGCACATGCAGCTGCCGGTGCCCGTGCCGGCCGCCGCCGCCGGCGCCGGCATGCCGTCCGGCGCCGCCACCGCGGCGGCTGCGCGCCTCGCCGCCGCGCTGGCGCCAGGGCGGGGGCCGGTGGACCCGGCGCTGCTTGCTGCCATGGTCCAGCCGCGCGCTCGGCGGGGCCCGGCGCCGCTGTCGCGCCGCTCCGCGCAGCCCTTCCGCCGCCCCGATGACACCATGGTGCTGCCGCCGGGCCCGACCAACGTGGCGCGCTGGGAGCTGGTGCAGGCGCCCACGGTGCTGCCCTGGGGCGCGGGCGCCATGTGGCCGCTGGGGCCGCAGCAGCTGCCGACCACGGAGGAGGAGGAGCCGCACCCACAACAGCCGCTGGAGTCGCCTGCGGCTGGGGTGGTGGGCAGCGGCGGCGCCGTGTACACGGTGACCGGCGCCGACGGCGATGCTCCCGGGGACGCAGCAGGCGCGTCCGCATCGCACTCACCGCAGCCGCAGCCGCCGGCGAGTGGGGGTGGGGGTGGTGCAGCCAGTGCGGCGGGGGAGGGCGGTGCGTTGGGCGGCGCGGTGGTCATGGAGGAGGTGCAGGACTTTGGAGGCCAGGAGGAGGCGGAGGAGGATGGCAAGCCGCAAGCTACGTCGCGCAGCAGTGGCGGCGGCGGCGGCGGCGGCAAGCCGGCGGCGGCCATAATTGCGACGGCTGAGGACTCGGATCCCGAGTTTCCGGCGGCCCTTAGCGCCCAGGCGTCATCAGTGGGGGGGACCGCTGCGGGCGCAACGCCGCATGCCCTGCAGGCACAAGCGCGGCACCGGGACAGCAGTGCAGGCGGTGCCGGTGGTGGCAGCGGGCTAGTCACTGCCGAGTTGAGTACGGCGTCCGTCGGCGCCGCTTCGGTTGGCGCCGCCTCGGCTGTCACCGCGCCTGCTGCGCCCACGGCGGAAGACGCCGACCTTCAGGCAATGCAGGACCGCATGCAGGGGCGGCGAAAGTGGCAGGGGCTGCTGCAAGAGCAGCGGGAGGTGGGGCCGTCGCTGCCGGGGCAGGGGCAGGCCGGTGGGTCGCCACAGCAGCCTCAACCGCCACAGCAGCAGGAACACGCAGAGGAGGAGCAGAGCCAGGCCCAGCAGCAGTCGCAGTCGACGCCGCAGCAGGGGCCGGCGGTTCTGGGGCTGGAGCGGCTGCCTGCGGACCTGGCGGCGGCCTTCCGGCAGGCGGCGGCGAGCGCCAAGCGGCACGGCCACCTGCGCACGGTGCAGGTGCGTGCGCGCGTTTCGTTCAGGTTCCACACGGGGTCTACTCGGGGTCTACTCGGGGTCCACTCGGGGTTCACTCGGGGTCCACTCGGGGTCTACTCGGGGTCCACTCGGGGTCCACCCGGGGTCCACCCGGGGTCTATGGGCGATTCTTGGAAGGCACGGGGTACACACCGCAGCGTGGCGGGGCGGGGCGGGACGCTGGTGCAATGGCGAGGTCGGGTTGGCGCACGCCAGCACGCTGCGCACACGGAACTTTGACCATGCGGTTCGTCATGCAAAGTGTCGCCCCTGCTCCACCTAACGCAATCGCCATGCAGGTCGCGGCACCGCTGGCCACGCCGACGTACCCCAACGCAGCAGCCCAGATGGCGGCGATGGCGGCAGCAGCAGCGGCAGCAAGACCTGGAGGTGCCGCCGCGTCGCCCTCAGCGGGCGGTGCCGGCGCCGTGCCAGTAACAGCAGCGGCAGCTGGAGGGTCCACACTCGTGCGAGCCGGCGCGCGGTCGCCAGGGACGGCAGAGGTTGCGGGCCCTGGCGGTGGGACGGACGCGGGCCCTGCAGATAAGGGCGCTCCCATTGTGGGCATAGATGCCAGCGGCAAGCCATTCCCTCTGCCGCTGGCAATAGCTGCCGCAGGCGGCTGGGTTGGTGGAGCCGCAGAGGCAGCTGCAGCGGCGGCGACCTCTGCGGCCGCTATGGATTCACGATACGTATTGCCAACGCCTGGGGCCGCTGCTGCCAGCGCGGCACCATCGGATGCAGCGACAGCGGCAGCGACAGCAACAGCGACAGTGGCAGCAGCAGCACCAGCTGGAGCGTTGGTCTCTTCGCCTTCAGCAGGCGGCGCGGGCGCACAGCCAACAACAGCAGCGGCAGCTGGTGGGGCCCCGCTTGTGGGCCCCGGCGCGCGTTCGCCAGGGACGGCGGAGGTGGCGGGCCCTGGCGGTGGGGCGGATGCGGGGCCTGCAGATAAGGGTGCCCCAGTGGTGGGCATAGACGCTGACGGCAAGCCGTTCCCGCTGCCGCTGTGGGTGGCTGCCGCAGGGGGGTGGGTTCGCTGGGCCGCGGAGGCAGCAGCGGCAGCGGCAGCGGCCGGCGCTGCTGCGGCTATGGATCCACGCCTCGTGTTGCCAACGCCTGGGCCTGCCGCCGTCATGGCACGACCACCGGCGGCCCAAGCATCAGCGGCGGCGCCGGCGCCAGCGCCAGCATTCCCGGCACCTGGAGCAGGGCCGGGCGGGGGGCAGGGTAGCGTTGCGCCCGCCGCCGGCCCTGCCGGTGTGTTGTTGCCGGCAGGCAGCGCAGCAGCTGTCGGGGCCGGGGTCAATGCGGCGGTTGGGGCGGCGGTGGCGATGGGGGCGACCTTCTCCAACCCTCTTGGCCTCCCTGTGTCTCCGCGCGATATGCCTCTGCCGCTGCAGCCCGCGCCGCGGCGGCAACTGGCGCCGCAAGCACACGCGCACCTGCAGCAGCAGCACCCGCAGCAGCCCGTGCCGCTGGGGCAGATGCAGGCGCATCTCAGTCCACATGCAGCTGCCGTCCTGCAGTTTCAACAGCAGCTGGCCCAGCAGCAGGCCCAGCAGCAGGCCCAGCAGCAGGCCCAGCAACAACAACAACAACAACAACAACAACTTCTCCAGCAGCACCCACAGGCTCGGGGCCACAACGCAGTGCCCGCAGCACATACAGCAGGGCCAACGACGTACCCGCAGCAGCCGCTGCAACCGGGCCAGCCGTATTTCGCCCAGCCCCAGGCCGACCCGTACTACGGCACGGACGCGCCGTACGGCGGTTATGCGGTTACACCCGGGCCCAACCCGCCGGCGCCGCTGCAGCGCCGGCCGCCCAACGCCGCGTCCAGGTGGGCGCGGGTGCTGGGCATTGGCGGCCCGGGGCCTGCGGCGGCGGCCATGCAAGCGGAGGACGCGCGCATCAGCGCCTACCAGGACTTTGTGGGCGTCACGGCACTGGGGCGGCCGGTGCCGCGGTCGGCGGCGGGGTACGGCGTGGTGAGCGGTTACGGTGGCGTGTTTCCCGGGCCTACGGGGCCTACAGGCTTCACAGGGCAGTACTGAGGCGCGAGGCCAGGACGCTGTGCAAGATGAGATGAGCGGTTGTGCGGTAGGCGCTGGGTGAACACAGGCATGCTCCAACACCTTTGGCGGCGTTGATTAATGTATCAGTGCGCGCGGGGACGAAGATACGAACGTGGCTCTGCCGCGCGGAACTCCTGTAATGCGTCAGGTAGCAATGCTAATGCCCCGGGCACCTCTTTCTCCACACCTGCGTAATGCCACCTGACAGCTCATGTGCTCCGCACTGCAATCAGTGGCTGCACGCCTGCTCCCGTCATCAGCGCTATCACGTCATTCACGTGTCACCCTCGCTTTCCTCACTCTCCGCTGGGGGAGACCGGGCCTTACGGCGGGACTTCGGCGGCTTTCCCCCGTTCGCCGCGCCACGACGCGTCGGGGTGCTTTTACTGCCCCGGCCCCAGCCCCGGCCACGCCCTGCCATGGCCTCTGCCTCATCGTCAGCATCCGCGTGCACCTCATCATCCGCCGCCACCTCCACGGCTTGCGCGGCGTCAGCAGCCTCTGCCTTGTCCAGCTTGCCCCTGACAGCTGCGCCGCCGCCGCCGCCCTCACAGGACAACCGAGTCACCGCCTGCAGGCCAGATTACATTACGCTGGTGCGTTCGTCATCAGTGACCAATCAACTCCCGACATTCGTGATTTCGTGCCCCCCTATTCTCATGAGCGTACGTCCAAGCGCACACACGCACAGAGCGTCCCTTTGTTAATGCCACCAGCACCAAGTGTGACCAGGATTAAGTCACACATACCTCTCGCCAGCGCTTGGGCTGGCGCGGGATGTGCAGCTTGGCCAGCACCAGCTTGATGTGCTTGCAGTCGTGGCGGCGGAAGCGGTGGTCGGGGCAGGTGCAGGTGCGCTTGGCGTCGCTGAGGACCACTTGGTAGGTGTTGCCTGCGCGGGCAGCCGGTGGGCGTGGATTCGGGAATTGAAGAACAGAACATGGGCTCCATGCAGAAAAGTATGCGCTCATGATCCTCGTTAAAGCTTGACGCCGCTAGCGTGTTCATTGGAACGCATGCACTCGAGTAAGGAAGCATGCGCAATTGCGCACGTAAGTTCCACCAGAGCTCACCCGTCGAACCACACACGCTGAAGCTGGCGCTGCTCTCATCGAAGCCCGCCAGCCCCTCCACTTCCAGCTCCCGCAGCTTTTGGGCCTGCGCCGCGGCCCGCCGCTTGGCGGCATCCTCGTCGTCGTCTTGCGCTCGCAGCCGCCGTGCGGCCCCCTGTCGTACACACACACATTGTTTGCAAGCCACATTACTTGGGGGATGCCTGCAGCAGTAGGTATGGGACGGCAGCTGATGTGGACGCCAGCCAAGCAAAAAGCCACGGACAGGGGCACCCTGGCTACGGACCTGTTCAGGCCGCCCTTCCTCGCCGCCGCCAGGCTCTTGCCTCCGCGCAGCACTAGCAGCACGCCGCCGCTGGGGCGGCGTCTGGACGCTTGGCGGCTCTACCGCTGCCGCCTCATCGCTGCCTCCGGCACCATCCAGCAGCCCTCTGGTGGCGTGCCGCGGTTCCATCCTGATTATGATATGGTCAGTTGCAATGCAAGCAGCATGCAGGCATGCGTCAGAGCCGCACTGCTGACCACTGGCCAGGGGCAGCAGTAATGACGGCCGGCCACACTTACTTTCGCGTCGGCTCGTGTGGCTCCTTCTTCACGCGGGGGCGCTTCACGTCATGCCGCGGGTGTGGTGCTGGCCTGTGCGCAGTGCGCGGCACGGGAAGAGGCGGGGGGGGCAGCGTGCCGGCGTGCGCGTGATGATATCGCCTAGCTGGATGACACGGCGGGCGGCGGCGGCGACGCCCTTCACCAGTGGTGCGACGGCTAGCTAGGGGCCCTGCGGGCGGGGCCCACCCCTGCCCTTCACTCGCTACTGGCTGCCTCGGGGCAAGCTAGCCGGCTCACAGCTGCGGCGCCGCCGCCAGCCGCTGCAGCTCCGCCGGGTCATGCAGCAGCCCCAGGTCCAGCATGGCGTGCAGGTTGCGAAGGATCCTGCAGGCAAGGAGCGCGCGCGTGGTGCTACATAGCAGTAGAAACCGACGTCCGCGCGACCGACGCACAAGGAAGAATCGGACCCTTTCCGTGCGCGGCGCTGGCCCTTCCGCGGCTCAGTTCCAGCCTTCCAGGGAGGTGCACAAAAGCGGCGGGAGGTTGAGCGCACGGCGGCGGGACTCACTGCTGCCTGCGCTCCTCGTCGAGGTTGCCACTGCTCGCGCCCGCTGCAGCCGGCGCGCCCGCCGCGGCCGCCGTTGCTGCAGCGGCCCTGTCGCGGCTCGTCATGTCGATATCGTGTCCGCCCGCTGTCAATTGCGCTGTTTGAGCGATTTCAGCAGGCTGGCAACGTGCGTATCCCCCGGAGCAAGCTGAGTTGCCGGGCAGCTCCGTTTATAGTGTGCTTGACTCTGCAATGGCCCTTCGCCTGTGCCTATCCCGCGTTGTTCAAAAACCCACCTAGACAACATGCCCGGACTCCCGCGAGGCTGGGTTACATCCCGGGCACCCTTTACCATCGTATGAGGTGACACCACCGCCGGCACGTCCCCCGGCTCAGGCGTGCCCGTGCCCTGCTTCGCACTGATATGAAATTTCCCCAATCCCCTGCCAAACAACAGATGCAACGATACCATGGGTTCATGGCTCGGCGCACAGTAAAATGACAAAACCACATCACGGTACAGTGCTACGGTAATTATAACGTGCAGCCACACGGCTGCATAGCCAGCTCATGGCAAACTTGCCTTGAAAATTGCAATCACATACGCCCGGAGGCACCCATCAGCAGGCGTCTGTGAACGGCACACAGCAGGTTGCACCGCAGGCGCATCATTCCCAGTCCTTGTTACCTTGATGCCCCGCCATCCCCCATGCGTGCTTTATCCTGGGATTGGAAGGTGCTTTCTCAGCAGTATAGCACTATAGCTCTAACCCGCCTTCAGTCGGAAGTCTATCCGAACACCGGTGCGTCCAGGCACTCTGCAAACAGCGTGCAGCAGGCCACAGCTGCGTGCACCCCCTACCCCACGCACACAGCACACGTCTTTCACTCGTCACCACCGCCGTGCCTTCAATCCCGCCCTGCTGCTTGCCCACCCCTCGTCATCAACTCTATGGTCTGCCATTCCTCATAAGTTGCTTGATCCACCACTGCTATGTAGCAACCGAGCCATGTGCTACTCCTCGTCCTCGCCCAGCCACTGCGCCAGGTAGTCTGCCTCCTCCGCGTCCAGCTTGCCGGCCACACACGCGCCGCGCTGCTGCACCGCCTGCGAATACGAGTCGTGCGGAACAGAATCCCATGCATGCGTGGCTGGATGAGATCAGTTACTACGTGTGTCATGGACGTGGAGTGGATGGACGCTCGATCATCATCATTAACATCGCAGCATTTACGGCTTTGCCTGCCCTCGCCCGCTCCCCAAGTCAGCCGTGCGTGTCGTGAAGCCCGAGCTAGCAAGGCCCCAAGGCCGGTCCCCACGCACGCGCCTCGTGCCACTTGTCCCCCTCGCCCAGGATGTGCAGCTTGCCCAGCAGCACCTTGATGTGCTTGCAGTTGCGCTTCCGGGTGCGGTGGTCGGGTGTGGCGGGAAACCTTCACAACTCCACAATAACCCCGCAAGCTGCCTCCGGCTAGTCATCAAGTCCTTTTTACCGGCAATACTGCTACATCGGGGCAGCTGCAACGAGGGGCGCCGTCGCTGATCGTCACCGTGTAGTCTGCGGCGTGTGGGGGTTGGGGGAGGCAGTAGTAGGCGACAGCGAACGGGCGAACGTGAGTTGGTCAGTGCACAACGGGCTCCGTAAGTAATGATGATGGGGTGCTGCTGCTGAGCACGAGCGTGCGCACACAGGTAGGCTAGTACCGTAACCACCCAAGCAAGCACCCCAGCGCTGTGGTACCTGCCGCCGCCGTACCTACCTCGCTCAGTACCTCACCCCACGCCCCACACTCACGCCCTACCGCCCCCGCCCCGCCCCGCCGGACTTACTGCTGCCGGTACTGCCTATGGCAGTGAAGGTGGCTTTCACATCGTCGAAGGCCTCCAGCCCGGCCACCTGCACGCCACGCAGCGCCTTGACCGGGTGGCGTGCTTCTCCTTCTCCGCCTCCTCCGCCCGCTGCGCCTTCTGCGGTCGTTAACATTTTGAGCAGCAGGGTGCGTGTGAGATAGAGCGCCTGCGTGTCACCACGGTCGGTCGGCATGGTGTTTGGTGCCCTCAACCCCTACCGCCCTGGCCCTCTCTCAATGGATAGGCAAGCTGGCGTGATCTCATCAGGGCGGCCCCGGCTGCCGCTGCGGCGGGCGCGGGGAATAAAGCGCCCCCTTTCACTTCCATCTTCGAATTTCTCACCTTGAGCGCGGCCGCGTCCTCAGCGCTCTCCTCCTCGCCGGCGCCATCGTCGTCATGGCGCCTGCGCTTGATTGCCTGGGCACAGTCGAGCCACGGTCGGTGACGCCTCGCCTTTCTTTCTTGTACACTCTCTCTCGTGTCATGCCCGCCCAGCAGGAATCAAGTGCAGCTGTATGTGGGGATGGGGGCTCCTGAGCGCCGGCCCTGAGCCGCCAGAGAGCGGTGGCGGCAGGTGCCTGACCTGGCCTGACCGTCGGTCATGTACCGCCTACCTCGCAATAACAAGTAAGCACGCACGCCCACCTTGCAGCCGCTGCTTGGGCGTCTTGATGGCCGGCAACCCCTCCGCCTCCTCCGCCTCCTCGTCAGCCGCGGCCTTCTTGTCACGACCGCCCTTGGCAGGTGCGCGGCGACGCGGCGTGGCCCTGCAGGTCGGGCGGGGGGGGGCGCAGCAGGATATGTTTGTGATGGTTTGTGCGAGGAAGGAGATGGAAGGCCACGCTTTCAGGGCCAACTTGCAAGCCCGCATTGTCTCATGCCCCTTGAATGTCTCCCACAAACATTTCACAGGTTGATGTCGCCATGTCGGCCTCCTATCTGTTGCCCACTGTGCCCGTGCCTGTGGCCAACTACGGCTCATCCACAGCTTTCGCGGCTCCCGCACCCTGACCCCACGCACTGGGGCTTGAGCTCCTCCTGCGGTTGCGACGCTGCGAGCTGCTGCCCCACACCCAGGACACCAACGTTTAGCGGGAGTCTGCAGCGAAGGCGGTGGGGACGCGGCGAAGGTTGTCAAAGTCGCGAACTGGCCCATTTGACATGCCATGCCAACGCGCCGCGCGGCATGACCCGCCGGGGCCGCACTCATATAGTGCCGGGCTGCAGCTGGGGCACAAAGGCCAGAAGATTCTGTAAGTCCATGGGCGACATGTTGAGGGCGGCCATGAGCTGGAAGGTGTTCTGAGTCCTGCGAAAAGGTGCGAAACGACACGAAAGCATCGGCATCGGCACGGAGATGTGCACCGCCTTGACCTGTAACACCGACAGAGCACCGCCCGGCTTGCTCTATGGGCATGCCTTACAGCTGCTGGTTCAGCTCCGGGTTGAACTGCATGTGCGGCAGCGCGCCCGCGGGCGGCGCAGCGTTAGCCATGGTTTCGGTGGTCCCCCGGGTCCTGGTCTTAATACCGGTACTGCAAAGCGCTCATGGAGTTGGCAAGGGGCAAGAAGGCAAGTTCCCGGCAGTGTCCGAAGCCCCCCATATATCCAAAAATACGAGCAGGCAAGGCATTGGGATCAGAAACAAAAGAAACGCGCTGCTGTTACTGGTACTGCAAAGCGATTGTATGGTCCGGCAGAGTTGTATTTATCGGTATGTTTGCAGGCCGAAAGAGGTGCCTCGAGCGAGTTTCATGTGTGCAGGGCGGCCCAATCGTGCACATGCCCCATCCGCGCCTGCCCGGCCTTGCTTTCCCCTCGCCAGTCCCCATCCCGCCATTCTAGCAAGCAGTCCCCGCACGGGCTTTCAGCTCGCCGTGTCCTGCCTTCCGACCTCTATACGGTACGTCTACCATGTCTAAACAGAGAATGCTTATCGCGCGCCACATACACCTCGGGCACGACTACTGCTTGCAAGTGGTACCCGTTCTCACTCGCACTGCCCCGCTCGCACACGCATTAGTTACTTAATATTCCCCGGCACTTCCACCGCTACTGCTGCTGTTGCTGGGCGACGAGAAGAAGTCACTGACGGTCCACATAAGCAGCCCTGTCAGCTGCTCTTCTGACAGCCCCACCGCCTGACCTGTGGCGCCGCCAACCCGGCGCCGCCAGCCGCCGCCCGGAGACCGCAGAGGGCTGCCACCGTCTACAGCGCCATGACGCGGCTGGTGATGCTGCGGCCACGGGTGAAGCGGCGGCGAGCCTGAGTGGCTGCCGCCGGCAGCGGCCGTAAGTGCAGCCGGTTGGTGCTGGTGGTAGTGAGGAGCAGCCTCGCGCATCTGCGTGGGTGTGGTCGCGGCGGAGCGCGATGCAGCCTGCTCTGGGCTCGCGGCGGGGACGCCGGCACCTGAGGTGGCCATTGCCAATGGCGGGGAGCCGGGGCCGCCGCTGACGGCCGCAATGGCGACGCCAGCGCTCTGCAGTGCCACCTCCGACTCAGGGATGTCCAGATGGAGGCCCTGCAGCCCTGAACTGCTCCGCCGCTGCGCCAGCGGCGTGTGGACCTGCGCCGCTTGCTGTTGCTGCTGCTGCTCCAGCTGGCGGGGACTGTGTGACACATCCCCACCTGGCCGACTCGCTGCGTCCGCGACGCCCACCGCCGCTGCTGCTGCTGCTGCTGCTCCCCCAGCCCGCCCGCTGTCCTGCCACAGCCACGGTCCACCAGCGTCCTGCGACGCGCGCCTGCCGCCAAGGCTGAGCCCGAGCAGGTCCCAGGCTCCACGCCACGGCTCAGTATCCTGAGGGCTAGACAATCCTGCTGGCGCCGTCGGCTGCAGCGACTCGTACTGTATCGGCAGCGGGCTCCAGTTGGCCAGGCTTGCTCGGGCCCCACCCGAGCTAGCGGACGCGGCTCCCACGCTGACCTGCTTACTGGCGTCAGCGCCGGGTGCAACACCCGCTGCGCCGTCGGGGCCCTCTTCGGAAGACGAGGGCGAGCCAAGCGGCGAGTGGTGGATGCCGCCGAAGAGCGGGTACGCAGCCAGCGCGTCAGTCAGGGAATTCAGAGAGGACACTGTGGTAACAGAGTGAATGGGGCTGGAGTGCTGCGAGCCACCGCTGCCGTTACCGTCGCCAGCCACTGCAGCACTCTCAACTGCAGGTGCGCCAGTTGCGCCGCCACCTTGCGCAGGGTCTGAGCCGGCACCGCCAATGCTTGCGTTGGCGCCAAGGCTGCCCACGCCGGCGCTGCTGAAGGGGGGCAGCGGGGATCCGGGCGGGCTAGGCGAGTCACCGCCTGACTTCACGCTGGAGGGGGTACGGCCGCGTGTGGCGGATGCCCTCGGTGGCTGCAAGAAGCTATAGGCACCACTGGGCGTCGTCGAGGTGGCGGCAGCTGCGCTAGACCTAGGCGGCGGCGCGCTGGCTGCTGACATCAGCCTTGAGGCCCCGCCGGTGAGCAGGCTGCTCAACAGCAGGCCGGTGACGCTGCCAGCAGCAGCGCCGACGGGTTGACCAGCGCCGCCGAACCAGACGCCGGGGTCCCCATCGCGTGGTGACTGGGGCGAGGCCGGCGAGGGCAGGGAGGGCGAGCGTCGTAAAGAGCCCTCAGCAAAGCCGCGACTGAAGGTGGGCATGGAGAGGAACTCCGGCTGCTGTCCTGCTCCTGCGCTACTGCCTGCGGTGCCTCCGGCCGAATCCTCGCGCTGGACGCGTGCCGTCGGCGACGGCAGCTGCGGCAGCTGCTGGTAGTGCTCTGGCAGGGGCAGCTGTGAAGAGAGACTCGGAGCGACCGCTTCGTTGTGGAATTGGCCCAGCTCCTCCTCGCTCTCTGTGCGCAAACCCTCCTCCCCCTCGTCATCTTTACCACTTGCGGCTTCTACGGTTTCTGCACTGGCGCCTGTGCGCAGCCGGGGCAGGCCCTGCTCCTCTTGCTCCTGCCACCATGCTGCGTCCTCGCCGCCCTGATCCGCGACCTCTGCGCGGTCTGCCGGCTCCTCATCCAGCGCTGCATCCGTGGCGGGAGCGGCCCCTGTCGGCAGCGGCTGCGCCACCGCGGCGCCCATGACTGCGAGGCCCCGCTGGATGTCCTGCAACAGGCCCGCCATGATGTTGCCAAAGTCGTCAGAGCCCGCAGACGCGCTGACCGACAGCTCCGGCCGCTCGCTGTCTCCTTCGCCAGCATCACCACTCGCAGCAGCGCCCGCGCCAGAGACAGGAGCTTGCGCCTCATCCGTAACCGCGGTGGGCTCAGGGCTCAGCGGCAGGGGCTCGCCGTGGGGCTCAGCCCCTGCAGTTGAATGTTCTGACGGTCCAGGCGCCGGAGACTGTGCAGCCGGCTGCTGCTGAAGCGGCAACGCAGCAGTGGACGGCTCCTGGGAGGGCGGCACGAGCTCCGCAAGGCTGACCGAGGCGGACAGGTTGAGCGAGGAGCGGAGCAGGTCATCCAGCGATGACTCAGCGCCTTCCATCAACCCAGCCAACGCGTCCTCCAGTGACTGGCCGGTCAGGCTCGCCCACACGCCGGCCGCGGGCGACACGCGGGTGCGGTCGTGGCCAGCTGCTCTGGCAGCCGGGGATTCCGGCACCTCCGCAGTGGGCAGGTGCGCCTGCTGCGGCGGTGCCGCAGCTGTGGTGGCGGCTGCACTTCCAGCGGCACGGCGACGCAGCAGGTCTGCAATGGCGCCTGCCACAGTTGCGACTGCGTCGCCGGCCTGGGCTGGTTGTCCTGGCACACCGCTGAGTGTTGTTGAGGCATCTGCTGCAGCAGACGGGCGCTGGAGCTCGGTCAGAGGTGCTGCTGCAGGCGAAGCTCCCTGCGTCGACAGTGTGGAGTCGGTGAATGCAGGCGAAGGCGGCGTGCCGGGCGAAGGCAGGGACGGCCCTGGCGAGGCTTGCCCCATGGCAGCGGCGGTTGCCGCACCCGCAGCTGGAGA
Source organism: Chlamydomonas schloesseri (assembly GCA_016834595.1). NCBI lineage: Eukaryota > Viridiplantae > Chlorophyta > Chlorophyceae > Chlamydomonadales > Chlamydomonadaceae > Chlamydomonas > Chlamydomonas schloesseri. The sequence continues at coordinate 173,326 of JAEHOD010000024.1, read as the reverse complement.
CCCCGGTGACAGAGCAGCGGCGCCCGAAGCAAGCCTGGGTGAGCGGGATGGCTTTGCTGTACGAGTCGGCGAGGTGACTGATGCTGCCCGGCCACGAATGGCTTGGGCGCGGTCCTGGGGCTGGGCTGTCTGCTCCTGCCAAGCTGCCTTTGGCGGAGAACGTGCAACAGCTCCAACTCCAGCCCTGTCCACACCACTGCCGCGGCCCCCACTAGCGCTGGCATTGAGGAGCGGCTGCAGGGATGAGACCCCTGATGACAGGCTGGAAGTGCTGGCAGTTACCGGTGGCCCGGCGGCCGGTTGCGCTGCAAGGCGCGGCAAGGCGGCCGTGGCATGCAGCAGTGAAGAGATGGAGGACAGAGTCGTGGTGGTTGGCGAGCTTAGCGCCGCCGCCACCGCGGTGCCTGCAGATAGCCCGGCGCGGCTCCTTGCAGACACTGCTATGCGAGTCTGCTGCTGCGGCGAGGCGCTTGGCGATGGGCGACCTACACCAGAGCCCGGGCCATCCAGTCCCCGCGTCGGCGATGCGGTCGGCGCGCTGCTAGGACGCACCGCACTGCGCGTGGGCGTGCTCCTGTTGCTGCCACTGCCAGCTCCGCTGCCAGCTCCGCCCCCTGCACCGACGCCGGAAGCCGCAACTGCCCCTGCTGCAAGTGCAGCTGCTCTGGCGGCGGCAGGTGAGCGGCGGCTGCCCGCCAGCGCTACAGCCAGCGCCTCGCTAAAGGTAGCGCTGCTCAGCGAAGAGACACTGGATGGCGTTGGCAGCTCTCCCAAGAGCCGCTCTGCGTTCGCTACTGCTAGCGCCGCCGCAGCAGCTGCGCTTGGGGAGGCATGCACCGAGGTGCCACCACCGAGAGCAGCACCGCCACCACCTCCGGCCCGAGCCACCGCCTGTGCCGACTGCTGCAGGCTGGCGGTGATGCTGGACATCAGCTCGGCCAGCCGCCGAGACTCCTTGTCGTACATCTCATACGGACTCGACAGCTCGTTCGAGACCTGGTTGCGGCCCCTGGCGCCAGAGGCCACCCGCCCCGCCCCCGCTGTGACGGTTGTCGCCGGCGTGGCTAGGAGGCTTGAGGTCGAGCTGCTGGGAGCTGGGCCAGGAGTGCTCGCCTCTGGCATCACCGGTGGCGCGGAAGAGGTCACGGCCGCAGCGACGCTGCCTGCACCGAAGGCAGCGACACCAGTACCGGGTAGGCCGATAGAGGATAGACTGGAGCTCGGTGTGCCCGGGTGCATGAGGGGCTGCGCCGTCTGGGGCACATGAGATACCGCTGCAGCCCGGCCGGCCGCTGCTGCGACACCGTCTGCTGGGCGCTGCTGTGCGGCGAGAGGCAGAGAAAGCGGCGAGGACAGGGTGGAGGCGGATGCGGCGCCGTGGAAGAGGCCTGGGGGCTGCAGCGGCGCTCCGAGCGACGACGGCTCCAGTGACGTAATGATCATCATCGGGCCCGGGCGCGTGGGCCGACCCGGCGTGGCGCCTGAGCCGGTATAATGTGCACCTGGCCGTCCCGCTAGCCCCGTCCTCGCTGCCAGCGACGTAAGGCTGCTGCTCGGAGCACTGGAAGCGGCGGCAGCAGCTACTGTGGCGGCAGCGGCGGCGGCGGCGCCAGCTGCAGGGCCCGAGCCCGCCTCAAGCCGGCCCTTCCATGCTGCTGCTGATGACATGAGCTCACGGTTCAGGTCGGCCAGGGTAAGCCGCACTGGCTGCGACAGCCCCGGCGTGGACGTTGCTGCCGCCGCGGCCGCCCCGCCTGCCCCGCTCGCGGCTGCGCCCCCTGGCAAGGAGGTGATGGACGAGGGCGCTGACGGCGCCGCAGATGGAGCACCCGGCACCTCCTCTGGGATTGGCGCCAGGCCGTAACCAGCGTGACCTGCAGCTCCAGTGCCCCTGCGGCCCGCCGCGGCTGAAGCCGCTGCCAGGCCGGCGGCATAGGCGGACAGGCTGCTGAGACTGGAGGCGGCCGAGAGGGAGCCGAGGCTCAGCACTGAAGCCGTGTCGCTGGGCGCCGCAGCTGCCGTCGCTGCGGAGGGCGCCGCAGCTAGGATGGCTGACAGCCCGGACACTGAGCTGGAGAGTGTGGAGCGCGCGTCAGCAGCAGCAGCCGCCAGCTGCTGCTCTTGCAACGCGTGGCCAGCTGCCGGTGGCAGCATGCTGAGGTCGGTCGTGGCCGTGAGGGTTGAGGTCAGCCCGCCAGGAGACGCCAGAAGTGCACCAATGTCAGGGGGCAGGATGCCTGCGTGAAGGGTCAGGGCAAGACGTCAAGGCACATGCACCTCCCAATCTCAGGCTTCAGCAACAGCAAGGCACGTACGATAGCAACATAGCCTTTCAAGGGGAGGAGAGCCGCTAATGTACAGCCTGCACACCTTCTGCAACGAGGCGCTGGATGCTGGCCGCGTCGCCGACAGCGCTGAGGCTCGGGCTGCTGCTGGCGCTAGCGACCAAACCGCGATCAGCCGCAGCGCCTGCGCCGGGTGCTCGTGTGGCACCGGACGCGGCGGCATCCGCGCCGCCAGCAGGGCGCAGGCCAGCCATGCCTTCCAGCTCCTCCCAGTCCAGGTCCGACAAAAGGAGCACATCGTCTAAATCCGACGGCAGGGATCCTGGCGACAGGCCTGCGAAGAGGCCGCGCGAGCTGGCCCCAGCTGCTTTGCCCATCGCGCCGGCGCCGACGGCAGTGCCAGCGCGAGCTGCGGCGCGAGCTGCCACAGCCGTTGCAGCCCCGGCAGGAGCGCCGGCAGCTGTAGCCGGGCTTTCGGACACCGAGGTGGGGGTGTTCAGGAGTCGCAGCACCGAAGAGCTCAGCGTGTCCGCTGGGCTTGACGCCGCGACGGAGCCCGCCGCAACGCCCTGCTTCCCTGAGGGACCAGGCGTGCCAGAACCCCGCTCCAACTTGTCAGTCTCCTCAGCCGCGGCCGCAGCCGCGACGGCTGCGGCTGTCTCTGCTGTCGCCGCGGCCGCGGCTCGCGCTGCCATTTCAGCTGCTGCCCTTGCCCTAGCTGCAGCGGCGGCCGCCGCCGCAGCAGCGCCGGCCGAGCCGGTGCCGGCCAGGCTTGCGGCCGCCGCTGCTGCCGTGTCCGCGGCTTCGCGCAGCAGCTGGCTGGTGGCGCGGCGCTCAGCGGCATCACCCAGCAGCGCAGGCACGCTGACGCTGCTTGTGAGACTGGTGGCCGATGAGCGCATGTCCGAATCCTGCATTGCATTGCGAAGTTCAGCAAGCTCATGGGCCTGTCACAGTAAACACATGTCATGCCAAGGCATGGACGCGCAGATGCGGCATCCAAACGCCCACGCCGATCCCAGCTGGTAGCTGGGATCGGCGTGAGCACCCTAGCGTCTTGTTCACACGACCGACCTCCAGACCTAGCTCCTTGCGCATGCGGGCCAGCTCCCGGTCCACCTCCTCCTCTGCCCAGTCATCCAGCGCGTCGTCATCCTCCATGGCAGCTGGGCCGGCCGCATCCACCGGCGCCGCCGCGGCCGTTGCTGCGTTGTGGCCCTGCTCATCGCCAGCAACTGTGCCGCCGGCGTTCGAGGCGGCCTGCTGCTCACCCGCTGGCTGAGGCTCGCTGCCGCCGTCAGTCTGTGGCGCCGGCTCAGGTGCTGGCGATGGCTCTGAGCTTGCCGGCACCTGGGTATCGGCGCTGGGCGGCTCCGGGTCCGTCTGAACTGCGATCTCGCCTTTGGCAGGCGCCGCAGGCGCTGGGGGGGGGGGAGCACGGCACACGTAAACTGCCGCAAAGAAGCAAGTTTACATCAACGAGCCGCATTGTACACAAGCCCTGCTTGCAAGAAAGGTCCCTCCCATGAACGCGTTAAAGCTCACCACCGGGAAGAGGAGGAGGCGATGGGTGTCGGCCGAGTGGAACGGTGCGGCCCTTGCTCCATCGCGGCATCGCTGCAGCTGGTGCAGGTGCCGCGGCAGGCACATGCACCGGGCCTGCATCGGCAGCTGGCAAAGGCGCAGCGCCTCCCCATACAACAGGGACACGCGCGGTGCTGCTGGTATGCGAACGCTGCGGCGCTGGCCGGAGGTGCGATGGCAAGGTCCGAGGCGCAAGGTCGTCGTCATGGGCGCCCTGCAGGAAACATTGCAGCAGCGGCAGTGCACATCAGGTTACAAGCAGCTCCAAATAGCAATGGAACAGTCACCCACCTGCTGCAGGAAGTTCTCTTCAAACACGCGCAGCAGCTCTTGCTGCTTTCGCTGGTCCTGCAGGCGCCTGCGGCGGGAATGGGCATGCAGTCAGGACGGCTGGTCACGTGCTGGCGAGGCAATACGACATACCCCGCAAGTTGTGCGTGCGTTTCCCGCGGCCCCCAAGTTCCAACCAAGCACTCACAGCCGGTGCGCATCAAGGGCCTGCTTCTTGGCTGCAGCCCGCTGCGCGGTCAGCTCCGCCAGCTCTGCCTCGACCTGCTTGCGCTGTGCATCCGCCCGAAGCTTGGCCTGCGGTGCACAGGTCTTCCGAGTCAGCTCTTTACCGAAGGAAGCCTAAAGCGTGTGGAAGAATCCCCTATGCATCTGCGCCTGGGCACCAAGCTATCGTGCTACCGCCCAGCCACACCTGCGCGGCCAGGAACCGCTCCCGCGCTCGGTGCTCAGCTTCCAGTGCTGCCATTTCCTTGCGCCGGCGCTCGAGCTCCGCCCTGCGGACAGTTTGAGCGGAAAATCGGGGTGTCAAACGGAATGGAGACATGCCCTGTTTAACACTCCACAGCCGAACAGGTCTCTAAACCCCTAACCCACGAAGCCCGAACCCCAAAGCGACCCACTTTTGCTCGAGCTCCTCAGCCGACAAGGTCGGGTTGGGCACGGCCGGTATCGGCGGCGCAGGAACCGCTGGAACTGGCATGGGCCCTGGCGCGCCGAGGCCCTCGTGCAGGCGGGTGTTCCGGAAGTCCACCGACAGTCCGTTCGCCGCACGGCGCCGGCGCTCCTGCTCTAGGCGCAGCTGCTCATCCTGCCGGCGTTTCTGCGCCTTGTCGCGCTCTGCCTGCTCGGCAGAAAAGGCCTGAGCCTTGTCGCGCTCCGCCTTCAGGATCTGTGCCCGCCGCTGCTGCTGTTGCTGCACCTGTAGGCGCGCCGCGTCGTGCTGCGACTTGACGGAGGCAATGGCGGACTGGAAGCGCTGCGCCTGGACCTCATCCAGCTCTGCTTGCCTCCGCTCCTGCGCGGCCCGGGCTTCGCGCTGCTGCTGCATATAGGACGCGGCCTCAAGGTGGGCCTCGCCCATCTTGCCCAGCCGGCGCTCATACACGCCAGCCAAGCGCGCAAGCTCCTCCGCGGCCGCCTGCTTCTGCTCCGCATCCGCCAGCATGCGCTGCTGCTGCAGGGCCTGCTCAACGCCGGCCCGGAAAACTACGCCTTTGAGCATGGCGCGCTCACGGTCCTGGTCCCGCATGACCTGCTGGCGAACAGCCTTCTTAGCCGTCAGCTGCTGCGCCACCGTCTCCGCCTGCCGACGCTCCTGGTCGGAGAGGCCGGGCGAAGGGCTGTTGCGCCGACGGCTGGTAGTATCGCGCGCATTGCTAGCCGAATCCATGGCTGCCTCAGAGTCGGCGATCAAGAAAATGCCCGCAGGGGGCGTGACTGGCGTCCGGTCCATGCCGAACCTAGCGCAACCGACGCACAAGGCTGTGGACAGCTAGCTAGCAGCCTTGTATATTTACGTCGAAAGTCATTTTCAGTCAACGTTTTGCCGTTATGGCACGTCAAGGGCTGGAAGGCTGGTCGACAAGGAATTGTTGACTTCCGGCCCGCGACAGCTGCCTGGGCCAAGTAATGTCATTGAGTAAAGGCAAGCTTGTGTATCTCCTGTTCACCCAGAGACTGCCCAGAACATGCACACTGCGCCAATCGCCGAGTGCCATGCTACTTAATCGACAGCTCCCTTGTTCAGGTGAGCAAGGCTGTGAAGCAATAGTCTGACGTAATTGAACTGTATAGTTGCGTGGTCTTCTGCTTCGCAAAAGCAACTGGCGACCAGGGAATTCGTTCGCTTTGCGCCCAAAGGTTTCGCTCCTTTTTAGCCTTGAAAGGCAACCACATATAGAGCTTACACGGCCAACAATGTTGCAGCGCTTGCGGTTGGGTCGGCTGGCTGGTCGCGTTGCCGCCAGCCGCTCCATGCCAACGCCTGTGGTGAGCTCGCACGGAAGCCAGCAGGGTTCAGCGTCTTCTTACTTTCACAGCAGCACCTCGCCATCTGGGCGTAGCGCCAAGTCTGGCGAGAAGCGAGGGGCGCCTCGGCGGGCACGGTACGTGTCCGCAGGCGCCCTCGCTACGTCGGAGGCACCGGAGGCAGACAGCGAGCCCAGTACCTCGGCGCCCAGCACCATCTACAGCCGGCCAGACCTGTATGAGCTCGCCTTCAGCTACCGCGACTTCAAGGCGGAGGTTAAGTTCCTGCAGGAGGTGTACAAGCAGCACAACAAGCATCAGCTGTCCTCGGTTCTGGAGCTAGGCTGCGGGCCGGCCCGCCACCTGGCCGGCCTGGCCCGCGGCGGCGTAGCCAAGGTGGTGGGTCTGGACCTGTCGCCAGACATGCTGGGCCACGCACGCAAGTCCCTGGCCAAGCAGGGCGGCAAGGCGGCCGAGGTGGTGGAGCTGGTGCAGGGCGATATGTCGGATTTCGACCTGCCGCACAAGTCGTTTGACATGGTCATGTGCCTGCTGGGCACCTTCTCGCACCTACTCGACACCGACCAGGCCATCTCGGCCTTCCGCTCCGCCGCGGCGCACCTTCGGCCGGGCGGGATACTTCTGCTGGAGATGGCGCACCCTGGGGACCTCTTCGACGGCACGCTCATCATCGGGGAGAGCGGTAAGGAGGTGTGGGAGCTGCCGCAGGACAACGGCGACAAGGTGTTTGTGGAATGGGGAGCCGAGTTTGACAACTTCGACCCCGTGACCCAAATCATCTTCCGCACCGTCACCATTAACGTGCTGCGCGGCGATGACGTGGTGGACTCGGTGGAGGAGGTGGTGCCGTACAGGTGAGGGGCGTCGCGTAGCGGGGCGAGGCTGGATGGTGCGGGGCGGGGAGGGAAGGGGGGCAGTTCATTCCAGAACCCAAAGGGGGCTGAGCGAAGACGTTGCTGTGGAGGATGCGGACGTGGTGCCGGGTATTGGCTTAGCATGCAGCCTTGGCCAACACGAATGTCGCCGGGCGCACTAGAAGGGCATGTGGGTCGGCCATGGACAGGCGGCTTGAGGGCCCTACCAGTCGCACCCTTTGCGCACCAGCCTGCTGCACCGCCACTGCAGCCTCCACATAGCATGTACATCCACTATTCTACAAACAAACACATGCTCACGCCCTTGTACCATCCACCGCAGGCAGTATACCGTTCGCGAGCTGGAGCTGCTGGCCAAGCTGGCGGGGCTGGAGCAGATCGCGCTGTACGGCGAGATGCGCATGGGCGTGGACCTGGAGCATGAGGATGCCTATCGCATGCTGGCGCTGTACCGCAAGCCCTAAGTACAGGAAGGAAGGGGCTTGGGCGAGGGAGCTAAGAGCGCATGCGTTAAGAATGAGGCGTGTAGGGGAGGGGCGCGTCCTCCTGTCACGTGGGTAGGTCGCAAACATGGAGGGCATGTCTTCTGGAGGGCACAAACGAGTGTCGGTCTTGACTACGCAGCCGTTTGTTCCTGAGGAAGTGAGGAAGCGATGAAAACTGGAGGACAGTACCGGTACATGAGCAAATGCACACTTCCATTTCATGTGCATAAACACATTCCGTGTCGTATGGATGTGATGTCGAGTTCTTGTCCACGTGCTCAAGTCACATCACATCGTGAAATCACATGTAATCACGCTTTTTTGCCAGGAAGCTGGGCAGCTTTTGTGTGCGGGGAGGGCACTGTAATTACGCCGTTTCGCGTTGTATTCCCGAGCCCTATGAGTGCTGATCGCACTCCAACCAGCTCAGCAGTGGTGCGGGCTATCAGGTCAGCAGGGATCGAAATGTGGACGTGCCGTTGATGGCCCTGGTCACCTGGTGCACCGCCATCCGACACTGCATCCTCACGCCAGGGCCACACCCTGATTCAGGCCAGCTTGGCGTTGGCCACCTCGGCATCCGGGTCGTAGCCCCACATCCAGCCCGACGGCAGTGTGCCGGCCACCCCCACGATTGAGTGTTGCGCGCTGCAATGGCGAGCGGCGAGTCCAGGCTGGACACTACGCGGCGGCGACAGCAACGCCTGTGCCACTTCTGCTTGCTGACGGGCCTGCCGGCATCTCGCCGCAGTCCACCGACTCTGCAAGTTTTTGTTGATAAGCTTCATTACCAGTCAGGGTGGCGGGCGGCAGGGCCTGCCATCGATGTAAGGGGCGGGCTATCATGGTTGGTGCTCATTGCTTCACACAAACATCAGAGAGCTTAGACTTCCGCATTCTATTGTGTCTGAGTGTGTTTGACTGAGCATGTGGAGCACGCTGAGCCCGACGTGCGGATGGTGGGTTTTGGTGGGTTGAGCGTTTTGGTGGGCTGATCAAACATGGCAACGCCGCAACTGCTCAACCCACTTGATGTCCACGTTGTATGGCACGGCGACGGGTCGGGGCGTCGGGCAGCATGTGATGATAGGAAGTTACAGGCGGAAGCACAGATGACCTTACAAGCCATTGGTGCCGCTGGAGAGCTATGTACATGTTACGAACAGCGCGCTGGTCTCGCTCCTACTTGTAATGCATTTCGGCATTACCGTGCTTGAATTGCATGCCAAGGCACATAGTAACGCCGATGCCTCTCATCTCCGTATTGCTACTGGTCAGCATCAGCTCTTACCCTTGCCCCACACACATGGCATTTGTGCGCCCAAGATGCCGCCACTCTGCCATTTCTCACCCGGCCTGGCTGCTCTTGCACTGCCCAGGCAAAGTTACCGCCCAGAAGTGGCCATCGCCAGAAGCTTGCCCAGCGTGTCGTCGTTACGCAGGATCTGGCCCTTCATGCCGATGATCCGGTCGCGCGCCTGCGGAGCAGATACCGGAATGACGGGGGCGGTACAACGCATTAGCACGGATGGAGCATCCCCACCATGGACCTGACACCCCACGCTGACACCCCAACCACACGATCATTCGAGGTCCACCAAGCCGCGCACCTTCGCAGGCCCCGCAAAGGCATTCAGCTTCACAGCCGGCTTCACTGCACTCTCCCTTGCCTTCGCCCTCTCTCACCTGCTTGATCTGGCCGTCCAGGTCCGCCAACTGCGCGTCCACGTTGGCGGCCTCGCCCTGCAGCCGCATCTCGCGCGCCAGCTCGTCCTGGTACATGCGCTTCTCCGTCAGCCAGAATCTGGAGGAGGAGAGACGCAAGACAAGGAGGGGAGAAGCAAACCTGAGGGCTGCGGGCGGGAACGCAAAAGGAGAAGCAGCAGCAGCATGACACCCTAAAGCCGCGGCAAGGCAGCTCATCGCAGGCCCAGCCGTTCCGGATGGCATTCGCTCACTTGTACTCCTTGCGCATGTTCTCGATGTCCTCCTGCAGGTAGTCCATTGACTTGGCCAGCGGCGTGCTGCTCTGGCACAGCTTCTGCACCAGCTCACGCACGCTGGAGGGGTCGTGCGCGCGCGGCCCGGCGGCGGCAGCACCGCCACCAGCGGCCTTGCCACCCAGGCGCTTGAGGATAATGCCGGTGCTGCCCTGGTCCGACGTGTCCGCGTTGTCCGCGGTGGCGTCCGCCCCCGCTTTCTGTGGGTATGACGGGTTCAACAACAAACTGTTTGAGCACAAGCTGACGTTCGGGATACCAGTTTCCTATATGCCCCTTTTCCCTGACACAGCGGAACACTTGTCCTATATGCAGGCCACAAGCCGCTGTCCAACGCCCGCCCGCACATCGCACCTTGAGGCCCTTCTCCGCCGCCAGAATGTCCTTGACCAGCACACCCTGCTCGCCGGTCAGGTTGGTGTTGCCCGACAGAACCGGTGTCTGCTCGTGCACCACCTCCACCTCGTCGTCACTGTTGTCCTTGGCGTTGTCCGTGAACACTGCCACGGGTTTCGACACCTGTGGCCAGCACATTACGGCAGCGGCGGCGGCGGTGACAGGCACTCGTAATGCTTGGGCCGGCGCACGAACGCGCTGCAGTGAGGGCTATTCAGCACCTGGTGCTGATCACTGACGAGTGCGCGCCATGGGCGACAGCCAATTATGTCTGAGTTTCAAGCTTCGCATGACTTGCCTTGCTGTCCGTGGGCTTCGGCTCATTTGGTCGCCGGGTGGCGGTGCCGGGGCGGATACCCGTACCGGCGAGCATGGTTGGCCTGCAAACGATCAATGAGTATGCCCCGGTACGTTTGAATGAGCACTGCTTACACCCTGCGATGCCCCTGCTGTAATAAGCTAATCTTCGTAATTTGCATATGTGTTCGCGCAGCCTAATGCCCCTCTGACTCACTGCTGCGGCTGGGGCACTCGCGGCGGCGCCTTGCGCGCGGATGTAGGTCGCTGGAACTTAGGCATGGCGCTGCCGCTCTTGTTCAGCGGATCCTCGCCACCAGGCGATGCGGAGCGCGCGGGGGGCTCCGCGACAGGCGGGGGCGGCGGAGGCGCCTCCTCAGCTGCGGCAGGAGGGGCAACCGCGTGGTCAAGACGTCGTGCCAAGACAAGACATCATGCACGGCCCACGCATTCAGCACTACCGGGTCATCCGATGCCAGATTACTACATATGCTTTCAAGTTCTACGACTGTATTGCGTCACAGCCCGTGCTCACACACCTGCGGGTGCAGGCTTCGACTTAGACGGCTTCTCCGGTGCAGGCTCCTCCTTCTTCTTCGCCGGCGCCTTAGCCGGCGGCTCCTCCTTTGACTTAGACGAAGTCTTTGAGCTGGAAGACTTTTTCTCGGCTTCCGGCTCCGCCGCCTTTTTCCGGGCCGGCGACGCCTCTGCCCGGCTCTTCTCTGCCGGCTTCTCCTCCTTCTTCTCTTTCTTCTCGGGCTTCTTTTCCGGAGGTGGAGCTTCCTCCTTGGCCGGCTCCGCGCCGCCACCACCTAGTACTTTCTGCAGGCATCCATGGTCCACATTGCACGACAAGTAAATGCAGGTCGACATGGTCCATGCACCGGAGCTATCAACGGTGCGCTGCGGTGGTGAAAGCTGCACACAACCCCTTAAAAAAAGGCATGCCGTATACGGAGTTCCGGTTCCAGCCCCAGGCCCTTGTTGCTGCGCACGCCATTGTCTCAACCGTGTTACTGCGCATGAGTCCTATTAACGAATATTCATTCCATGCCTTTGCCCACCTACCTGCACCGCCTTCGCGCCGTCGCCCTTCTGGCACGCACGCCCCAGCATCTGCAGGAAGATGTTCGTGTTCTCCGGCTCCAAGCCGGCCACGATCTGCGCATGTTGAGCGTAGACGATTGTAAGCACAAATTTACCAGATGCTGGGAAAACCCCTCGAGTCCCCTGTGTCCACTCCACACAGCCGCACCTTGTTGGGTCGAGCGGGGCACTGCTCCCCCAGCACCATGCTGACCACCTCGATGATTTTCTTCAGGTATGCCACCTTAGCATCCTTCTCCTGTGTAATGGGATTGACAATTACGTCGCAGTAAGCACTGGCTCCGCACAGGCGCTGGTGGTCGCCCGGAAAGCTTGTGCACCGACCTGAATGGCCTTGCCGTCAAGCTCATCTCCTTGATACAGGCCTGGTGCAAAGCCAGTTGCTTGTTGCACCTGTACAAACAAGTGCATTTGTTCAGGGGCTGTCGCAGAAGAACCTCGCGGCATGCCGACTTGGAGTATTTTCTTGCTCCTTGCTCCTAGCAGCTGCGCGAGTGCATGCATTGCTGAAAAAGCCCCGCCAAGTACTTCCACCAGCGCCACAATCTGCGCGGTCTCACCGCGGTGACCACATCGTGGAGAAAGCGGAAGGGAGGCTTCTCCAGCAGCTTCTGGGACAGCTTAGGCTTGTCAAAGATAGGGCTTCCACCCTGAAGGGTGTCAATCGTTGCCTGCCAGTTATCGCACATGGCTTCAACGCGGCATCGAAGGCCCAAGGCCGAGAGGAAGGCACGTTAGGTAAAAAGCCTACTTGCGTGCTTTTGGCGAAATTACAGTGACTATTTTCAATACTTGGCCTTGCGCGGATGCTGCTGTGAACCCGGCGTGGTCGCAACGAAGACCGTCATTGGGCAACTTGGCGCACGACGCCTGGGAGCGTGTACCCATTCAGCTTCGCATGCGCAATGATGGCATGTAATTCATATTGCAGCGCCTTAGCAGCAAGGTACACCAAACCGCTCGGCACGCACACGCACACGCACACGCAACCCACCACCGACAAAGCGTTGCCAGTCATGCCGTTTAAAACAGCAACAACCCCATAGCATGTTGTCCTGAAACATAGCGATCAATCGCTCAAATCGTATGTCAATAAAAATACGAATCATTTATGTTCGGCTTACCGTGCTGTTATCCGCCCCCACCACGGCAATTTCAGCTTGTCCGCCCTCTAGCCTCTCTTGGTGCTGCCTAGCACACGCTATCATTATACATGTCTCCGCCAGCAAAAATCTTCGTTTCACATAAGCCCACACACCACTTGCAATACTCTTAGTCACTCCTTCCCGCATCGCCGGCCTGTGCTCGGTTGCACCTGCTGCTGCACCTGCACTGGAAGCTCGGGTAACGTGGCTGCCTGGGCGGCGCCAGCGTTGAAGGCGCTAAGCATAGCGTTCCACACTAGCCCCGCGCCATTCACGTACAATACACGCGAGGTTGGCGGCACGAACATGAAGTTCACGACGTTCGCGACAGGCCAAAACAGCGTGCCTGTAGGGGTCACCACAACGGGGCATCAGTAGCAGCATCAGAAAGCAACACGGTCACTCAGCACGGTGAAGCTGTGGTGCCACAGCCGCCATGTGCAGCCAAGGCCTTATTGCAGGCCAGGATAGTGCACATCTTACCGACAGCGTAGGCTTGTGCAAACCCATTTTTGAGCTTGTCCGTCGCCGCTTTGAAGTCCCCACCCGTCTCCAGCAAGGTAATGTAGGTGAAGAACGCGGCAAGGTAGCATGGGAACAGCGTAACCTGCCCGAACGCAGTTTTCCGAATGGCCTGCAGTGCAGATGTGAGAGAGGCTCTCATGCAGCAAGTGCGCACAAGGTGACCCTGCTCATAATCACCACTTCAAGGTGACTGCTACCTACCGTGCCCAAGTTTTTGGCCGGCCCAAAGCGCTCATCAATCATGCGGAAGCCCCACAAGAAGTATGGGCCGTGCAGCGTCAGCCCTATGAGCCCAAATCGTGCGGTGCGATTCCAGTCGTATGGCGTGTTCCTGCAGCAGGGTGGGCGACGTGGGCGTGGACAGTTTAAGGGGGTATCTCAAGAGCACCTTGCACCGTGACTACCCCACATTCTTGCATGCAGGCATTCTAACCATAACAGACCCGTTTGCATCACGCTAGGACCGAGAGCTCACTCCACGCCCCCCCCCCCGCCGCGGCTGCGCAGGCCGCTCGTAGTGGTCGTGACCCAGTTCCAACGCCGGCACGCACTTGCCACGCCGCTGCAGGCTCTGGCAGATAACATCGCCGGCGCTCATCACCACACAGCTTGTCAGTCCAGCGCGCGCCACTGGCGCCAGCTTGCCCAGACGCGCGGACAACGCTGCCATGGTTGCAGTTCACTTGCAGGCCTCCCCGCGATATCAAGCTCCTTTTTGGCTCTAGTATACTAATGAATCATTTTAGGAAGTGATGCGCCCTTGTGACCGCGATGGGTGTTCTGGAAAGGGGTTTGCCCAGGTCAGAAGGCCTTAAACGACAGCGACGAGCGCGCGCCCCATTAAGTGACACTGCGTTACAGGCTAAACATCATAAAAGGTTACAGTGCATGATTATAGGCGACTAAGCTGCCCACCTGCAAAATTCCCTCATCCCTAGCTGTCCCTGGCAAATAAACCGCTCCGCCTAGTGTCGCGTGTCCTTTACGCCATTCACGCATTATCAATTCATCATGGCTTGCGACTATTGTGCTCTTCCTTTATCCGTCCTTTACACGGATTGACGGTCAACTTGACGAGGCGCGCCTGACTCCGACCGGAGCTTAACATGGCTCAAGCTGGCGATGCGGTAGACCGGGTTCTCAGCAGAATCATGTCGTCCGGAAGCAAGGCCAGGGGCGCCAGCGCCAAGTCCCCGACGAGGTAAGCCGGGTTGTCACCCCAGACGCCCCAAGGCCAAGCCGGCTCACGCTTGAACCTGGGCTCGACCGCAGGGCCACTGGACACGCCCCGCAGCGGGATGTCAGCTCAGGCCGTGACAAGCGGCCTTCAAGCGCCCAGAAGCAGCCGCCCCGTGGCAAGTACCCACCGCACGATGGGGAAGGGGTGTCGGGTGCGCCAGCGGGAGGCTCCAGTCCTTGCATCTGACGCGAGGGTGGCTTCAATACAGCTCTCTCCCTCATTGCAGGCCTTTTGGGAACGACCACGACACGCGACGCCAGCCTGGCGGGCACGACGGTGCGGCTTGGCTCGGTTGATGTCCTGTATGGTTTCGGACACTACTACCGGTAATCTGATTACTTCCGCACCGCTAACTTTGCAGGTGGTGCCGTCCCTAGTCTTTCCTAAGGGCCTGCTGAAGCCGGGCTCCCTGCAGCTTCCGATGCCGGTTTGCCGGCCGGCTACGTCGCCCAGTGTGTCAGTCCGCACCCGCCAGCCCGATGCGCGGCCAGCAGCGACCTCCGCATCTTCAGGAGTAACAGCAGCGGCAGCAGTAGCAACACGGGCGCCCGCACTTGAAACAACAGCCACGTCGCGGCCCGCATCAGGCGAGTTCGCGGGCCCCAGCGCTGCACCTGGCGCACCGGCGCCTGCGTCCTCACCGCCCTATGCTATCCTCCGCCAGCGGAGTACCAGCCCGCCGCCCCTGCAACCGGGGCGGCAGGGTAGCAGCGCTGATGATGGTGCCACCCGCTGTGTGGTGCTACGGGGGGCAACTGCCGGGGCCGGCGTCGGGTCTGGGGCGGTTGGCTCGCCACACGGCGGCAGCCGTAGCGGAAGCCCTGGCCCCCAGCACGGCGGTGGCAGCGAGACACGGGCTGGCGTGCCAACATTGATCCTGAACGCCGAAGCGTCAGCAGCCGCCAGCCAAAGCGGCACTGGCACTGTGAATACCGGACCGATGAGCCCGGGGCGGGCGCATCCTCGTGTTGGCAGCCCAGGGCGAGGTGGCGGGCCAGTCGCCACGGCGGGCAGTCCGCGGGCTGCGGCACATCGTGGCAGTCCCCGCGGCAGCCCAAAAAGCCCGCGGGGATCCATGCAGCGGTGGGGGGCGGGTAGCGGGCAGCCTGCAGGCGGCCCCTCCAGCCGCAGCGGCAGCGCGGGGGGCGCCAGCAGCGGCCACACCATCACCCGTGCCGCTGCGCTGCGCGCGCTCAAGCAGCAGCGCTCCATCACTCCCGATCGTTCGGCGGCTACAGCTACCGCCACAGCGACGGCCACGGTCACGACCGCCGATGGCGGTGGCGCGGCGGCTGGCGTGGGTGCCTTCAGCACTAACACGGCCACCGCGTCAGTGTCCACGACCTCGGCAACGCCTTGCTCCAAGCCTGTGGCGAGCACTGCAGGGGCGGTCGTGGCCGACCCGGCTGTCGTGCCGCTGTACGAGGCACGCGGCAGTGGCGCCGGCCCCAAGGACACTGCGCTTCCAGTCAAAGGGGCAGCCGGGGCGGTTGCAGCAACGAATGCAGGCGTAGGGACAGACGAGCAGGTACCAGAGACCGTGCACAGTTCAGCGTCACTGCCTGCTGAGGCCGATGCTAAGGACAGCAGCGCTGCAGCCATTACAGGCTACGCTGCGTTGCGACTCGGTGCTGCGCGTTCCCCCTCGCCTGGGGCCAGACGCACCGGTCAGGGGGCAGCAGCTGGAGAAGCCGCGCTCGCGCTTGCCTCGGACAAGGCTGGCGTCCTGACGGAACGGCAGCAGCGGGCCATGCGGCAACATGTTCAACGGCAAAGCAGCCCCTCGCCGCACAAGGGCGCGCCCCCAGGCCTGGCGCCAGCAGCAGGAGGCGGCTCCTCGCCAGCCGCGCAGCGGTTGGCAGGCACGCCAGGAGCGTTGAACAATGGCGGCGCGGGCCTCCCAGCGTCGGGCCAGGCGCAGGGGTGGCAGAGTGATGTGGTTGTTGCGGCAAAGTCGCGTATCAAGCGGTTGGAAGACCAGGTAGGTCCGTGGGGTGGCGGCTATGCAGCCCGGGCCCTGGCTTCTTGGTTTCCAGCTCCAAAGCAGAACGCACCGGACTTTGCACACTGCGACTGCGCCATCCTCGTCCGCCCACTGCATTCGCATTATTGGTGCAGGTCGCAGACCTGACGGCGCAGCTCAGCGGCGCCAAGGCCGCTCGCAGCGAGATGCAGCGCCAGCTGGAGGACCTGCAGCGCCGCAACGCCACCACTGGCCCGGAGGTGCGCGCCGCAACGTTACAACCCAGCCTGTGCAAATGCAGGGGCAGGCTTGGTCAGCTGTCTGGACGCGCTGGTGCCTATGGGCTGCCTGAGCACCTAACACACGCCGCTTCTCGGTGGCCGCAGGCCCTGGCGCGGGAGCTGCGGGAGGCACGCGAGCAGCTGAAGGCGTCAGCGAGCCGGGAGGCGGAGCTGGCGGCGGCGCTGGGGCGAGTAAAGTCCGCTAATGACGGCCTAGCGGCGCAGAACAAGGCGCTGTACGGCACCCTGGATGAGACGCTAGCGGCGGCGGAGCATGTGAGAGTGCGATGAGGGGACCGTGGCTAGGGGGGTGTAACCTTTCGACATGTTGGTGGATTTGTTGACGGGTCCCCCCCACCCCCGCGCTGCACAGGCCGCGAACGAGCTTAGGCAGCTGCGGGCCGCGCACACGGAGCTGAAGGTGTGTCCACCCCAGAATTTGTCAAATTGTACACGCGCATTGGGGCATTTGGGGTTTCCAGTAGTGTGGCACACCTTTACCCGACGTCAATGACAACTGAACGTTCTCCTGGTTTGCGCTTCAGTCCGCCCACGCAGCGCTTCAGTCCGACGACAAGGAGCTGCAGGAAGAGTTGACGCTGCGGGAGCGGGCGCTGTCGGCGGTAAGATTCTAGGATGGACGACCATGCTTGCTTGAGTTTTCTGAAATGGCGGTTGGCGCCCTTTGACGTGATTCTGTCGTGTTTTGCTGTGGAATGGCCGTAGCAGCACGGCTCCGTGCTATGCCTTATGCCTGCGTCCAACCATCATCGAACGCAGGTCCAGGCCGAGTATGCGGCGCTGAAGCGGCGCCACGACGACGCTACGGCGGCGGCGGAGGCCGCCCGCCGCGATGCCGCCCTGCGGGACGGCCGGCTGCGGCGCGAGATCGAGGCGGCGCAGGCGGAGACGGCCGCGGTGCAGCAGCAGCTGGCCAAGTTGCAGGTGCGCGACGGCTGCTCCATCGGTGGCTGGCAGGCTGTCACACAAGTGTTTGCGAGCAGCGCGCATCTATGACATATGAGTGAATGACGCCTGACCTTTCTTGTTGCCGTCCGTAATCGGATGTCTCGCAGCGCGAGCACCAGCAACTGCACGGTCGCAAAGCGGAGAAGGACAAGCAGCTAGCGGCGGCGGCGAAACGCGCAGACACGGCTACGGAGCAGCTTGCAGCCGCCGAGAGGCTGGCGCAGGAGCAGGCCGGTGCGTAACGCGCGTTTTGGGGTATCACCTCCCACCTGTTGCTGCATGTTAGCATACCGTGCGTGTCCTTAAGATACCATTAAGCCGCATACGCTACCGTATGGTGATGGCCTGCTGTGTGCAGGTCTGGTACGGGAGCTGGAGTCGCGCTCGGCACTGCTCCGCAACCGCAACGCGGTGCTGGACAAGGCGGTGGCCACGGAGAAGGAGGCCCGGCAGGCGGCGGAGGAGCAGGTTAGAGCGCTATGGGCATTCGATCTTGGCATTTGGGGAGGGTCTCGCGAGGGGGGTGTTAGTTGTTGGAGGGAGGCGTCGTTCGGCACCATGGCTGGTGTCCCGTTTGATGCATGCATGGAACCATAGTTCACTGTTGGGACACTCTGCATGCCGTGTAGGTCCGGAAGCTGGAGGAGGAAATCGCTGTACTGGTGGCGGTGGTGAGGCAGAGTGACCCCAACCTCGAGTCCCTCAGCGGCCGGCTGCAGCTGCAGGGCGGCCGCGCATCCGGCGCATCCGCCGCCGCTCTGCGGTCCGCCGCGGCGGCCTCCGTGGCCGCCGCGGCGGCGGCCGCGGCTGGCACCTCTAGGGCCAGTGCCGCCGGTGCTGATAATGCCGATGCGGGCGCAGTTGCTGAAGCGGGTGCGACGGAGCGAGAGGAGGCAGAGCTGCGCGAGTTTGAGGCTGCTGAGGCCCGGGCTGGCGCTGCAGGGCCCATGGGCAGGGGGTCGGGACTGGACCAGCCGGGTCAGGAGTCACAGGCGGAGCCGCGCCACTCGCTCGTAACGGTGACCGCGCTGGCGGCCAAGGCGTTGCCAGGTGAGGCAGCGGCTTCTGCACAAGGGAAAGCCGCCTGGATTGGTATGATGCATGCGTGGTGCCACCATGCACGCCCCTTCGCCGGTCTCATGCCTGAGCGGCCTGCTGTTGCACGACCCCGCAGGACCCACTGGCCTCACGGTGCGGGCGCCGCCGCCGCAGCCCCACCAGCAGCGTGCGGCCTCGGCCCCCGGCGCTGCCGCCAACCGAGCTCGCGGCCCCAGCCCTGGGCCCAGCCCGCAAGCAGGCACGGGTTACCCCGCAAAGCACGGGATGACCGGCGGTGTGTTCCTGCCAGGCTCCCCGACCGCGTACCTGCAGTACAGCCCCACCTCGGTCACACACGCCCGGTCGCCGGCAGGCCTGCTCCCGCCCGCGCCCTCCTTGTCGCCTCAGCTGAGGGCCGGTGGGCGGGCGCGTTCCGCTGGCGCAGGCGCGGGCGGCGACGGAGCAGCTGGCCGGCAACGGCAGCGCGCCACCAGCCCAAGCTGGGCGAACGGTGCAGTGATGGTGGATGATGAGAAAGAGGGCGGCGGGCTTGGCATTGTCGGTATGCGGCGCGCACGCACGCCGCCGGGGCGCCTCACGGCCGGAGCTCGGTCGAGGCCCCAGCAGTCCGGCTCTGGATCGGCAATGGTCGCGCCTCGCGCGCCCTCTCCGGCCTGGGCGGGGACCGGCCGCGCCGTGGCGCGACGCGCCGCCACACCGCCTGCAGGCCGGGGCTCCGCGGCCGCCCGGCGGGATACTGCAGGCAGTGGCGGCGGCAGCTTCAAGCCTCAGGACGCACCGTCCCCGGCATCGACAGCGCTGAGCCAAGCAGCTTCAGCTTTCAGCGCCGCCGCCGCCGCGGCTCCTGGCAGTGGCAGCGGCAGTGGCGCGATGCTGATGAACCCTGCGGCAATGGGTGGTGTGTTTTGGGGAAACAAGCGCCGTGCCAATAGCGGCGGGGGCGGCAGTGGTGGCAGCGCGCCCCGCGCAGCCCGGTCAGATGCCGGCGGCATTTTGAGCGACAAGGCAGAGGCGGCAGCCGGCAGCTATGCCGCGCTGTCGGCCCGAAGGGCCATGGCCACGTCGTGGCTCACAACCGGCGCAGGCGTGCCCAGTGGCAGCAGCGGGCAGCGGTACAGTGGCAGCGGTGCGCGCGAGCCCGCGAGTGCTTGGCGCGGCTCCGAGCGCTCGGTGTCCCCCGCAGCAGCGCCCAGTGTCCGGCGCGCAAAGTGAGTTCGCAGGGAGCGTGCCTCGCGTGTCTTTGCTGGCATTCCTGCTGCTGCAATGCTCCTATGACCCGGCACATACCAATCACACGTAAACTAGGCTTACCAAACCGGAACCCTACATGGTTGTCATGCCGAAAAACAGGACTCCGGAGCCCATGACAGCCGCGGCCTGGGCTAAGGCTGCAGGTCCGCGCAGGCGCGCCGCCACTCCCGACGCCATCCGCCTCAGCAGCACCGGCCGTGGCTGCTACAAGCCTCACCCGTCCGCAGCTTCCGGCGCCGCGGGCAGCAATGGCGGCGCCACCGGCAGCGCAGCCAGCAACGGGCTGGCAGCGATCCTGAAGCCCACCGCCGCGCTGTTCGCCGCGGCGCATGAGCCGGCATTGTCAGGGTCTCCCGGTCTGCAGCGCGAGCCGACCTTTGATGCGCTGATCGGGTCCAGCAGCGGGTACGAGTCGACGGCGGCGCGGGCGTCAGGCGTGCAGGACGCTGGGAAGGGTAGCGGGGATGATGGTGCGGACGCGCGGGGTGCCGGGGGCATCAGGCTCGCTCGCGCGTACTACGAGCAACAGTCGCCGCCCAGTCGTGCTGACACCGGGGGCCCGGCGGCTGGTGGTGGCAGTGCTGGCAGTGCTGGTGCAGGCGAGATGTTCCGTGCCAGCTACGCATTCGACGCGTCGCCGCCAGGCTCCAACCCGCCAGCTCCAGCTGCTGCCGGCGGCGGACCACGCGGCGTGTCGTTCGGCGGCGTCACGCATGTGGGCGGCGGCGACAACGGCTCGACGCAGCAGAGCGCGGCGGCTGGCGGTGCTGCTGACGCAGATTGGCAGAGCGGCGCGCAGCTACCCAAGGACAATGGTACTATTGGCACCGGCGGCGAGCCAGCAGCGGATGACATGGATGCCAAGTCGATCAGCGCCGCGCTCCGCGCACTGCAGGAGCGACAGGCGCGGCTACTACAGGAGCTCACCTCGTCCCCGGCTCCCGCACCGACAACCAATCTCAGCGGCCCGCCAGGTCAGGTGAAGCACGCACGGCAGCCGCCCCTGCCGCAGCCGCACCACCCCTCTATGCCGGCGACCGGGGCCAGCAGCGCAGCCATACCGGCCGCGGTGTCAGGCAGCGTGCCGGGCTCCTTCAGCTTCCCAGCCCCGCAGCCGCAGTCGCCGCTCAGCGAGTCGCCGGCCTCGCGGCCGCCGTCGCAGCACTCGCCCTCTCCGCCCAGCTCAACCTCAAAAACGCCGCTGCCGCCGGTGCTGGAGGCACCGCAAGAGAGCGGCTACCGAGAGGCCGGGATGGAGGCCCATTGGCGAGCGAGCCACCGCGACGGGGGGCAGGTGCGTGAGCGCTACGCCGCTGGCGGCCCGCACGCTGCCACCGCCGGTGGCGGTGTGGCGGGTGGTGGCGTCAGCAAGAAACGGCCTGCATCCCAGCAGCGCGTGGCGCCTTACTTCCTGCAGGATGACGATGAAGAGCTGCAGCTCGGGGCCGAAGCGGTGGCGGGCGCGTCAGCTGCCCAGTCTTGGGAGCAGAGTGGGCAGGCGCTGGGCGCGGGGGTGGCGCAGCCATCACGCGATGACCTCTGGTGGCCGGGCCAGAACGGGCCGCGCGCGCCGGCAGCTTCGGCCGGAGCTCGCTCTCAAGCCGGAGCTAGCGCTGCAGCCCTGATAAGCCCGGCGCGCACGAGCCGGCGGCCCAGCGTCACTGAGGCGGCGGAGGCGGCTGTCGCCGCGGGTGCAGGGGTAGGCGGCCCGCTGACCGCACTGCTTGGACAGCTGCAGGCGGGTGATGGTGCTGGTGGTGCACCGGCTTCTAAAGGGACTGTGGTGGAAACGCACTTCAGTCTGGCCTCGGCGCTGTCGGCGGTCAAGCAGGCACAAGCGCAGCCGCGCAACGCAGCAGCGCAAGAGCCACGTGTGCCGAGCGGCGGCGCTCCTGCTGATGGTGCGTGGGGCTACGCAGCGGCGGATGACGAGGAGGTTGCGGAGGATGGCGAGGACTGGCGCGCAGCGGCGGATGAATCACCACGTCAGCAGCTCCCGCCCAACCGTCCGAGCATGCCACATCCCGCGTTGCCGCACATCCTTCAGCCCAAGCAGCACCCAGTCAACCAGCAGCAACATCACCTCGGCCTGTCGGGCTCCCAGCCGCCTTCCGCAACAGCCGCAGCCGAGGGCTCTTTCTTTGGCGATGACTCCATCGCCGATGCGGCGGGTGCGCCGTACAGCAACGCCGCGAGCCCGCGGCTGGGTGTGTCTCTGTACGACAATCATGTGTACGGCGACAACTCGTACTCGTACGGCACTGCGGCAGCAGCCCAGCATGGCATTAGTAATGGCGGCGCTGCTGCCGCCGTGGACTCCGTGCCACCAGAAATGCATGTGGCGGCGGTGCGCGAGATGTACGGCTTGGGTGGGAGCAGCGGCGGCGGTGCGACGACTGCAGCCGCCGCTGCGGCGGCGCCTGGGTCAGCAGGTGCGACCGTCAGTGGCGGCGGCGGCCTGCCGATAGTGGTTGGCCCCGTGCGCATTCCAACCTCCATCGGTCACGCGGCGCACCAGCAGCACCTGCCGCGCAGCCGTCTGGGCGAGTCTGCGGCTGCGGCGGCGGGTGAACACGACGAGCAGGAGGCCTCTTCGCCACCCGCCCAGTGGGTGCCGCTTCGCATGTGCCACAGCAGCGGCGCCAGCTCCCCAGCTATCGCCTCGAGCAAGGGCGGTGGCCACGACATGAGCAGCGGCGGCGCGGATGGCGCTGTGCCGTACGCACGGGGCGTGGCGGCGCGCGCGTCAGACCCCGCGGTTGCGGTAGCGGCTTCCGCAGCAACGGCGGCGGCGCAGGCAACCTTTGAGGCCCGCATGCGAGAGGCCGCGGTGCCGGGCACGCCGGCACAGGACCAGCAGGCGGTAGAGGTGAACGGCGACAGCATCTTTGTTGTCAATGAAGATCCCGTTCTGCAGGGCGTCGGGAAGGGCGGGCAGCACTCTCTGTTGTCACCTGCTACTGCTGGTGATCCCACACCGCTGGCGGCCGCTGCAGCAGACGCAATGAACAAACGGCAGCGCCTAGGCTCAGCCACGGGCTCTGACGCGTCCGCTGGCAACGCTGCGGCTCAAGGCGCCGCGCCCTCGCTCGCCGCCTCCATTGCCGCGGCATTGGCGGGAGCCGGAGCAGGTGGCGGCTCACCGCCGCGGCACACTGAGCTACACGTTCCCCATCCGGCCATGCAGCCAGCGGCGGCCCAAACCGGCGCGATTGCGACTGCCTCCGCCTCCAGCGCCGGGACCGCTGTTGACAGCCCGTCAGGTTGGGGCTCGACCCTGCTTACGAGCAGCGGCGGCGGAGGGCCAGCCAGCAGTACAGTGACGGCTATCGGAGCGCCAACGTCAGCTTCCAACGCAGTGTTGCAGCTTGGCGGCTCAGCACCGGCATCTGCGGTCCGACGAAGCCTGCAGCAAGGTGGTACCGAGTCGTCGCTACTGGGAGCATACGCCTCCGCAGCGGGGCCAGCGGCTACGGGTTTCAGCGGCGGGGGCAGGAGCAGCAGCCTAAGCGGCTTGGGCGGCAGCAGCGTGGGTGCGGTCATCAGTGGTGTGGGACCAGTTGGCGCCGGGGAGGCGTATGGGCGGCCCTCTTCGCCTGGCGTGAAGCCGTTGAGCCTTGCTGAAGTTTTACGGCGTTCACCAAGTGGCGGGCGGTAATTACGGTGGGATTGGAGGCTCGCTGAGCTTTGATGAGAATCATGTCGGATGTGACCGGACGAAAGGGCCCGGGAATGCACGGTGGGAGGTGAATCAGGCACTACGGCCCGAGATGCGTGCACTGGGAAGGGAAGGTTTCGTGCCGGGGACGATTCCAAAGTGGCTGTATCAAGTTTAGTAAGGCGTGACGTGTAGGTGTGCGCTAGGTGAACTGCAGCAGCTCTGCAAAGGGAAGTCTGGACGAGCATGGGCCCAGGGGACCGCAGGAAGGGTAACGTGTTCGTGTCGAGGGCATGCGGTGCGGCATGGTGCCTTGAAATACAAAGTAGCGTTCGAAATACCGTACACACGTTGGTGACACTGTCTCGCACTATTTTATGAACCTTGCAAGAGAGACAAATTTTGTCACGACCATTTCTGCTCAACGTCCAGGCGCAATCCATTGACAACTCTAATTTATTTCTCGTGTAATGGCATCGCCTAGCGATAAAGCCTGGACCGTCAAGGACCTTGAGGTTATCGGTGCCGGATGGGCGCGAACCGGCACGACCAGCCTTTGGATTGCGCTGAATAAGCTTGGATACAAGACTCATCACATGCGGGAGGTGCGGTTGATGCATGCATGTCATGCGGCTTGGGCGTGCTAAGCCCGACATGGTCCCACGGCCGACACACGGCAAATCAGGCGCTCGCGCAAACGCCAGGTTATCGCTTGCATCATTTGTATGTGCCGCTCACTCGCGGAAACATGGGTTGGGCCCGCCCCATGTAACACCATCCACAGGTGTTTGCGCACCAGAAGACGCAGCCGGCGGCCTGGGCTCAGGCCGCTGCCGACAAGGCCGCTGGCCGGCCCATTGCCTGGACGGCTGTGCTGGGCGGTTACACTGCTTGCGTGGACTGGCCTTCATCCATCGTATACAAGGAGCTGCTAGCAGCAAACCCCAAGGTGTGTACCGTGGCGAGACACCACCTAGCCGCCGAAAGTTCTGCGTTCCTGCTGAGCTGGACGGGGCAGGGGAAACGACCTCCTCCTCGAGACTGCGCCCTTTGTTCAGCCCAGCGGCTTATTTATCTGCGCAACGGCACTGCATTACCAGCCCCCGTCACAACCCCATCCCCACGCCACCCCCGCTCCCGCGTCCGGCCGATGCAGGCCAAGGTCATTCTGTCGGTGCGGGACAACTTTGACGCCTGGTACGAGAGCTGCAGGGAAACCATTTACCCCATCGTGGAGGTGGGTGCGTGTGGGCATTGCGTGATTGTAAACGTATTTGGGATGAGGGGTTCATTTACCAGGTGGTACACGTGCACTTGATTGTGCACAGAGCCAGGATAAGGGTCAGGGACCCAGGGCAAGTGCCAGAGCGAGCGTTCAGGGTGCCGGTCAGGGCCTACCCCCGACTGCGGCGCATTGCACGATGTAGCATGGTGCTCGTCACTCAGCGGTATCAATCCCCCCCTGTTCCATGTTTCCGTGATGCATGCAGATTGGCCTGGGGATCAAGCCACCCGCAATGCTGAAGCCGGTATTCGCTGGCCTCAGCAAGTTCTTCACTATGCAGGTAGGTCGCGCACTAACACGTTGACTTGCGATTTATGGGCTCCCGAGCGAGGCAGGCAGGCAGGCAGGCAGGCAGGCAGGCAGGCATGCAGGCACTCTCAGGAAGAAGCAGGAAGGGCAGGCCCAGGCCAATGAGGTTCAAGGGCTAGGGTCGCGCTCAGCTGGATCGATGATGTGGCTCATGCTTGTAATTCATGAGCCCAGCACGCAACTGTATGTACGGCATTTGCACATTGTGCCATTCCGCATGTCCGTAATACAGTTTTTTCCCACATACTATCCCCATGCAGCTGGACCTGGTGTACGACCCCATCTTCGGCGGCTATGAGCGCTTCAAGGACAAGGAGCACGTGCGCAAGGTGTGGCATGGGGGTGGGAGACAAAAGGAATGGGCGTGCCCGTGGTCTTGCGAAGGGAGGCCGGGTAAAGGGAGGGACAGCGATGGGGACGTGGCTGACACGCTGCTTCAGCCGAGAGCCCCACGACAAGCATAAGCAGCCGCACGTGACCAGCAGCACTCGCTGTCGCGGCCTTGAACAACGACCGCCTGTTCCGCCACGGCTGCAACCCGTGCCCTCCATCCTCAGATCTACGAGGCGCACCTGGCCGAGGTGAAGACGCTGGTGCCCAAGGACCAACTGCTGGTGTTCAACCCCAAGGACGGCTGGGGGCCGCTGTGCGCCTTCCTGGGCAAGCAGCCGCCCGCGGACGGCGCGCCCTTCCCCCACGTGAACGAGACGCCCGAGTTCCGGGAGCGCATGCGAGGGCTTGAGAAGCTGAGCAAGGCCATGGAGGTGGCGACGTGGGTGCAGTGGGGCCTGCTGGCCGCGGCGGCGGGCGTGGCGGCGGCGGTGCTGGCGCGGGCGGCGGCGGGCGGTCGCAAGTAACGGCTGGGCCGCTGGCCGGTGGGTTATGACACGCTTGATACCCTCAATTATTGCTTCAACTCTACCCTCCATTTCAGCAAACGCTAAATGAGTGCGGTAGTGGGCCTCGTGCTATTATTTGCGCATCGTGCACGTATCACTGATGACGCTAGGCGTGGCGTGCAGTCACGCTTAATACGCTTAAGCGGTGTTCTCATGTTTGCGAGGTTTCAGTACGGAACCTTCAGTTGCTATGCTGCAATTTGGTACTTAATTGCAAGATGTGCTGCTGCATCATGCACCGCATTTACACGTGGACTGTTTAGACTGTTTAGGAAGGGCGGTGTTTGCTTGGGGCCCTGAAGGGTCACGGTACTGACGTGCCAATCGTACCAAGCATTGAAAGGCTTTAGAAACATGGGTGGAATGCTTAGGATCTGTCAAACTGGCCTCAATGCTTGCACATTTGGATTGCAAGCCCACACACGCCTGCACACATACACATGCACAAGCAGTGCACCCCGAATGCACCCGAACGGTCAGGCGGGCAAGCGCTTGCGCCCTCCCTCCCCTACATGCTCCTAACTCCGCCTTCACGGTGCATTACATAAAAATAACGCGGTGTGTGCATGGTGGTGGCGATATGGAGCTTGCGCTGGTTGGGTTTTGTTTCGGAAGCTGTCGCGATGTTGGGTTGCTGCCGCGCTGCTGCAGCATGGGACTTTGGCCTGGGGCCTGTTGGCCCACGCTGAGCGATTAAAGTAAGAACGATTGACACAAGATTATTTGCACTGCCTGTACTGAGCATTTGTTGATCCGCATTTTTATTTGATATCGAGGCCCCTCAACAACAGTCTCCGAGACCTCGCGCGAAAGCACTGCCGCCGACTCGGCGCGAATAATAACAGCTTGGCAGCCATACGAAAGCTCGCAACCCCTTACAAATGTCCCGAAAAGAGGAAAACGAAGCGCCGGCTTGGTTGGTCGATGACGTCCAAGTCGTTGGCGCAGGCTGGGCTCGCACCGGCACCGCGAGCCTCAAAATCGCGCTTGACCAGCTCGGTTACAAGACGCACCACATGTCAGAGGTCAGTCGCAATGCTCGCGGTGGATGTCCGCACATACACGTGGGAGCATGAATTCGGCCGCTAGGGTTCGTGCCAACCGCGCACGGTCACCAGCTGGCGCCCCCTGTCCGACCCCGCAAAGGCGCCAGCATTATGTCCAGCAATAGCGTGCGTTACTGAGCGCTGACGCCATCTACATATATTCGGTGGCTACTCCCTGCAGGTGTTCGCGCACCCACAAAGGCAAGCAGCGGCCTGGGCCCAGGCGGCTGCGGACCAGGCCGCAGGCCGGCCCATCGACTGGACAGCCGTGCTTGGGGGCTACACCGCTTGCATTGATTGGCCCTCAGCGGCAGTGTGGAAGGAGCTGCTTACCGTCAACCCCAAGGTAGGTGGGGGCTGTAGATGCGTTTGGGGGTTTGTGGTGGGAGCGGGCAGCAGGGAGGACCTGCGGTGACTGGTGAAGGGCATTGTGCTGACGAAGGTGCGCTGAACCGCCGGCACGCAGCTGTTGATAAGGCGCCTGTGACACGCCGACAGTTGTCAAGAAATGTGCGCTTTACACATGTCTCGGATTTGGTGTATGTTATGCGCGTGTTAGATGCCGTGAACAACAACACAGCCTTGGTGCATCGGGGACGGCAGTGCGTGTGCGAGCGCAGGATGGTGACACGGTGCTTGCTTGTTAGTTCTAATGGTCTCTGACGGCTCTTTTCCCGATGAAACTCCTTGCAGGCCAAGGTAATACTTACCGTGCGCAGCAGCTTTGACATGTGGTATGACAGCTGCCTGAAGACCATCTGGGCGGTCATGGAGGTGCGTGGTAGTGGGCGAGGCGGGGACGGGGGTGAGGGGCGGGCGGTGAGGGGCGGGGCACGTGGGGGCGGGGGTTGGGGCAGGCCGGCAGGGGCAGGGGCAGGGGCAGGGGCAGGCTCTCTTCCGCAATGCTCCTTGGAGTCCTGGCGCTTGCTCCACCACTCCTCCTGCTCCACCACTCTCCCGGCAGCCAGTCGATATTCTTATTGCTATCACAATTCTGTATAGCTATAATAGCTATCCAGTCTTGTGCCAATGTCGGGGCCCAGCAGCAGCGGCGACACGGGGCCCAGCAGCAGCGGTATTGATGGTGCACATGTTGGTAGCGGAGGGGGCGGGAAAGGCCACGTGGAAGAGGAGAGCGCGGCGCCGCCCAAAACGCGGCGTAAGCGCGCGGGCTGAGGAGCTGACTGATGTCTAGGTAGCGGTCCGCAGTGGGGCGAGCAAGGCCTGTGGTGTTGTAGGCAGCAGTGGTACGACAAGTAGTGCGGCTGCTGTTGACTCCTGCACTGCGTGTTGGCTGGCTCCTGCTGCGGTGCCGCGGCTGTTGGGCACCTAGGTTTGGCTTGGTGCCTGTTCAAACCGACCCCGGCTATGTCCGGGCGATGAGGTAGTTTGGCCTCAGACAGTGGAGGCGCTCAGCCCCTTTTCCCTGACACAGGGGAACACTTGTCGCTGCAACCTGCCGCACGGAGGCACCAGGTGGCTTCAATTTCAAGGCAGAAACCCCATGTCCATCATCCGTAGCACCGCCCCTCCCCCTTGTAAACTCGGGGAATTCAGCAACTCCGAAACCCCATCACCGCCCGCCCCCCCGTATGCACAGTCCTATGCTGTGTGTCACTTTAATGCTGACTTCGCGCTTCCCGTTTTGCTGATGCGCCCTCAGCCTGGCCTGGCTATCCGGCCGCCGGCACTCCTGCAGCCCGTATTTGGCGGCCTGGGCAAGGTGTTTGAGATGCAGGTGGGTTTGCTGGGGTGGGTGGCGTTGCGCTTGGTGGTGCGCTCGTTCATAAGGTTTCTGTGCTGCAGCATACATTCCCATACTCGGCATGGTGTTTGCGGATTCCGGTTACTGGGTCGGATTCGGGTATACCGTACTTATTGCCATTTGGGTTGTGGGCTTGGTTCCACGCGCCCTCCATGCACGCATGGATGCAGTGTTCACGTGCGTGTGCGCACCTGCAGGTGGAGCTGGTTTGGGAGCCCATCTTCGGCGGCGTGCAGCGCTTCAAGGACAAGGAGCACGTGCGCAAGGTGTGGCATGGGGTTGAGACACAGGAGGAACGGACGGGGTTGGCAGTGTCGGCTGCTGCAGGGCAGAATAAGGGGAGTACGAGGCAGCGCCACTTGGGTGCGCGTGTCTGGCCAGCTGTGTATGTGTGGGTGATCTCAGGCCATACCTGCCGTGTTCTCAAGCATGCGCTGGGCCTTGCACCTCGAAACCTCTCTCATTCTGGCCCCAGGTCTACGACGCGCACATAGCGGAGGTGAAGCGGCTGGTACCCAAGGGGCAGCTGCTGATATGGAATCCGATGGACGGCTGGGGGCCGCTGTGCGCCTTTCTGGGCAAGCAGCCACCCGCGGACGGCACGCCCTTTCCCTGGGTCAACGAGGCCTCGGAGTTCCGGAAAAAGATCAAGGGGCTGGAAACGCTGAAGCGGGAGCTGGAGGTGGCGACGTGGGTGCAATGGGGCCTCGCGGTGGCTGGAGCGGGCGTGGCGGTCGCCACATTGGTGCGGGCAGCGGCAGGTACCGGACGGAAATGATGCCCGCATGCACTGCATCGAGTGAATGGCTAGTTTTCTATTCTTTTCACACGTTTATTTTCCTGTTGTGACAGCACCGTATGTACATATGATAGTCGCCACTTGACTTATGTCAATGGGTGGCACCCTGGGTTCATCTGCCGTGGATTCTGTGGCAGTGCGCTTGCGCTTGCTAGCTGGACGCGACTGGACGCATGGCGGGCGGTGCCTGCACAACCCGACTAGTGCACGTGGACTGGGCTCAGCCCCCCTTTCCCATATGGGAAGACCACCTTACACGTCCGTTCATGGACGTTTTGGGTATGCACCCCTACTGGTGTGCACAGTCCTTTCATCGCGCAAAGGGACCAGGCGGGCACAGGATCAAAACTTACATCAGGTCACATCGTGAGGTTACCCGTATAGTGATTTCAGTGGACATGGAGAACTAGTTACCGACATGCGCTAGAATGCGAATGTGAAATGCGAAACTAGGTGTGCAGGACCAGCAAAGACTGGTACCGTGTGTAGGGCACGCGTTGTCATACTCAGTTGGGCCCCATCATTCGCGATCTTAGTAATGAACAAAATCCTTCGTCCTCCGTGTATGTAAGCTCGTTCGAAATGTATCGTTCGTTGCCTATCATGCAGCTAACGCAATGTGCAGCATCCGCGCCCATGCAGGGTGCCTGCAACAGCGCCCGCCACCTTCATCAAGACGCCCGGGATCAGAAACATCTTGCGACGCGCCTGTTCCTAGCTCCCGCCCCGCCACCGGCGCCGCCGCCGCCGCTGCCCTTGCCGGCGCGGCGCTCATGGGCTTCTGCCCGCGCTCCCGGTTGCACAGCGCGTGCAGCAGCTGCGCATTGTCGTACGTGGTCGTACCGCCCTGCGCGTACGGCACCACGTGGTCCACCTCCGCGTCCTTCACGTGCACGATGGGCTCGCCGCACCAAGCGCAGCGCACCCCGCCGCCGGCGGCGCCGCCGCCAATTCCACCACCAGGAGAGGACTGCCGTGCGAACAGGGCATCGCGCACAGAGGCGGCGAACAGGCGGGGGCCCTGTGCCGCCTGCGTTGCCGCCCTGCAAGAATGGCAGCATGCGGCAAGCGCCATACCGGTATTCAACTGCATGAGCAGTGTCGCTGACGGGAATCAGCAGCAACCCGCAGCCCCCGGCTCGACACCCACACCCACACCCACATACACACAACAACGTCGTCCCTCCTGTCCCTTCGCACGCACAAGTCTTTCATAGTTCTCTCCCTTGTGATTTCTAACGCACAACACCGAACTCACGGCTTACTTGGCGAGCGGGGCGGCCCCCACCACCAGCTCCCGGAACAGCTCCAGCCGGAGCCACAGGCTCTTCTGGCTCAGCGTGGCGGGCGCCTCCGCCCAGCGGCGGTCCTCCAGTAGCTGCCGGAAGCCGGCCTGCAGCGCCGCCTTGCGCCGCTTGAACTCCAGCGGCTTAACCCTGACAGCGGTAGGACCAGCAGCAGCGACCAAGCGGACCGGCCATGAGGACAGGAAGGCATGGACGCCACATGCTAGGAGGTGGGCGGGTAGGTGGGTTATAGACTTGTGAGGCGACTCGCTATGCAGTTCCTCTCTGAGCCGCAGGACTTCCCGGCTGTGTTCCCAACGCCCCTGCATTACTTGGGTTCAAGGCCCGGACGCCCGCAATGCCCGCTCAGAACATCCCCCACGTTACGGCCGCACGCACGCATGCACGCACGCACGCACGCACGCCTCACCCGTCATCCAGCGCCAGGCGCAGCCCCACCAGCGTCACGTCCCACAGCACATTGGTTGCGCCGCCGCCGCCACGCCGGAAGGACTTGCCGCGGCCGCCGCCCGCCCCCCTCAGCGCCTCCTCCGCCAGCCTCTTGAAGTCCAGGTCTGCGCACACCTCCACCGTCGCCTGCGCGCGCGCAGGACCACGGCACCAATCACAGAAGCGCCACCTTTTGCGGCTTACGTGCGCCCACCCATGCACTCATTCATCCATGCCCCATGCGCCAACGCGCGCGCCCACGCACCCTGAACGCCTCCTCTTTATCCCGCTCCTCCGCCTCGCTCAGCTGCAGCACCACGCGCCGCCCGCTGCCGGCCGGGTCGGCCGCCTGCAGCTCCTCGTTTAGGAAGCGCTTCATGGGCGTGCGGTACGGCCTGCAACGCAATACAAGCGCACCGCGCGTGTGACAGCTTGCACTGCCCAGGACGGTGCTGCACAGGACGCATCCCAGGCCCTGTGCCCCTTGCTTTTAGAGGTCGCACTGCGTCTGCACACGCGCGGTGATGTCAATGCGACGGACCCTCCCCGCCCAGAGAGCATTCTGCGCACCGCTTAAGGGCAGGCACGGCGGCACGGTAGAGCGCAAAGAAGCGCAGCACCAGCTCCTCTCCGTGCAGTTCCCGCTGCAGGTTGGTATCAGGATGGGGATGCAGGGAAATGCAGCACGTATGGCCACTACGTGAGCACGTCGCGGTTTGGCAGCGCCCAAAGCTAATAAGCTGCTTGAGCACGGTCGTCCAGGCAGCAGCAGTTGTGCACGGGGGCCACACGCCCGCACCTCCTCGGCCTCCGACAGGTCGGCCAGCAGCCTGAAGGTCTCGTGCCGGCCCAAACGCGACAGCAGCCGAATGTAGGCGCCGTGGAAAGCGGCCCTGCGCATTGTTGCAATCATGGGCATCGGCGATGCAAGCGGAGGTGGACTTGAGTAGAGGCGGAGCCGTAGCTTAGCGACGGCAGGGGAGTACGATCAAACAGCATGCAGGTTATGACAGGATTCGCGGTGTCGTGCGTGCGTTTTGGCTGAATCTAGACATCAAATACCGTATCAAGTTTGTGGCCCAGACGTTGTTCAGCAACCGAATGATGCTGCGGTAGCGTTAGGCTGGCGGTATGGCTGCGCCTACAACGCACCCACCTTCGGATCTGCTGCGCGCTGTGCCCCACGCCACCCGTGTTCATGGATTCGTAGACGTCGTACACTGCAGGTGGCATGCGGTGGGCAAGGTAGGACCATCACGGGTACGGCACAGCACGGCACGGCACGGCACGGCACGGCACGGCACGGCACGAGCAGGGGCCTGGCGCAGCCAGTGCCCCGCCGCGCGCCCCCCGCTCACCGTAGTCGAGGGTGGCGCTGGCCGGGATGGTGCGTACCTGCATGTGAAGCCGCAGCCGCACCAACGGACACACTTTGCATTTGGGTGCAGGCGGCTGCCGGGGGCCGTGCCGCGCCGCCGTCGCCCGTCCCTCGACCTCCTGAGCAGCAGGTGCCTCCGGCGGCCGCTGCTCCCCCGGGTGGCCCTACCGCACCGCCTATGCTCCAACGACACCGAGCGGCGCTGCGGCTCACCGTGAAGGAGACGTTCTTCATGAAGGACTGGTCGAACGCCGACAGCTGCGCAAACGTTCTGCCGTCCAGGAACTCGCTCATGTCGTCGTCCTTTAGGTCCAGCACCGTGGGCGCCTTGGGGAAGCGGCCCGGGTCGCCTGGTCGTGTTCGTTTGTGGCAGGTGTGAGGTGTTGTGGGGACCCATTCAGTCGGGCGAGACACTGAGAAAGGATGAAGAGCTGCAAGCATGTCGATGCCGGGCGCACGTGGCAATGCCCCAGCCAATGCGCAGCGTGAATAGCTGCCCGCCGCTGCATTCACGATCCAAACCCCCGGGCCGGGTCATTGGTTCGCTCTCGGTTTTGCTTTTCCTTGGTATGGGTAGCCCTGTCAACAAGTGCTCCCCTATGTCAGCAGGGAAAAGGGGCTGAGCCCTCCACTGTCTGAGGCCGAACGTCCTCATCGCCCGGGCATAGCCGGGGCCGGTTTGAAACAGGCCCTGTCGCAAACTGGCGCAACCACAGCTCTCCACCGCGCCCACCGGTCATGAAGGTGTAAAGGGTGGCCAGGCGCTGCTTGCCGTCCACCACATCCCGCACCACCCCGCGCTGAGGGTCCTCCCGCCTGCACCGCAGTAGGGCACGGGCACGGGCACGCTGAGTTTGGCTTCGGGCACGGGCACGCTCCATAACACCTGGGACAGCGCCAGGCCGTCAGCCAATGTGTTCCTGTGCATCAGGGCCCGACCCGGCCCGCCCACCTGTGGAACGTGAGCGGCGGCGTCTCCAATCCCTTGTACACCGTACGCACGAAGCCGGAGCAGGTCTTGGCGTCCCACACAAAGTCGCGCTGATACCTGGAGTGTGAAAAGCGTGGAGTCCATGGAACGGTGTGATGTGAGTTCAAGACACGCCAAGCTGCCGGCTGCCCTGTCAAAGTGGCCCCAACGACGTTTTGTTGGCAGCTGTCTCACGAAGCCGTCAGAACCGTGTGCACGCGCATGCAACTCACTCCGGCTCCAGGTTGATCTCGCCCAGCTGTATTTCATTTATAATTTGCTTCAGCGTGAAGTTCTCCACCTGCGTCCGCACGTCCGGCCGCTGGTAGCGGGGCTCCTCATCATCCGCCACCGAGGCCGTTGACGACGTAGGAGCGGGAGCTGGCTCCGCTTTTGGGCCGCGGGGTGGTGGCTGTCCGGGCGAAGACGGCATGCCACGGGCGCCGCGTGCTGCTTTGCGCGGCCCGACTGCACTGGCGAATACGAACCGCGGCCGGCGGACCAACGGCGTGATCGCTGCCACCTGACTTGTTATAACTAAAGCATTGTTTCCAGGGTGGCACGCGAGGCTTCGCTGGCAGCGCATATCGCAGGCGGTCGCGAGCTGGTGCGCAGCGTCGCCCCGAATCCCGGTGACCTATGCAGGTTGTCGCATGCAGGTGCCTCTGTATCGAAAATGTCAAGGCAGAGCTTCCTGCTCGCAGAAATTTGAGCAATGCAGTCCAGGATCCAGCACGACCGAAAACTCTCTCGCTTCACTTGCAGCATTCCTTTTGTTACTTAATTTCAAGCTTAATGCAATAAAACACACATATGGAAACACAGTAATAAGAATTGCATGCTGGGGCGGGGAGCTATTGTCCTTTAGCTCGCTCGTTCTGCGACCGCAAAGCCGAACTGCTAAAATGGTGGCGGGTGCAGACCGAGCGAGCGTAGTTGCGTCTGGATTCCTGACGCTGCTGGGTAAGTGCTACTGCAAGACCGGCACACACGTAAGCGGGACACCTCACCCCGCTTAACCCCGCTTCCCACCCGCCAACTCCTTGCTCCCTCGCCAAACACCACAGCGTCACAGATCGGGACGCGGCTTGTCACATTCATAATCAACCTGCTCATCGCGCGGCACTTGTCACCAGAAGCGTACGGGGTGAGGACAGGGCGGCCGGGACTGAAGAAACGGAAAGGAATCCAATGCGCCCTCCCCATGGCATGTTGGACAACTTATAGATGGCGGTGCTTTATTTTACTGCACTCAAAACTCTTGCCTCCATGCTTGCAGCTTTCTTCAGTGCAGTTCCACCTGCTCACCACCACGGCCCTGTTCATCAGCCGGGAGGGCTTCCGACGCGGTTGCCTGCGTTTTGGCGGATCGGATGCGGACGACAGCAGTAACAACGACCAGGGCGCGGACGCCGCTGGCAGCAGCAGCAGCAGCTCCAACAGCGGCGGGAAGGACGTCGCAGGGAAGGGCGGCAGGGCTGACGTCAGCAGAAAGCAGCGGGGCAGCGGTATAGACAACCGTTCCGTGCTGCGCGTGGCCTGCCTGGTGGTGCCGCTGGGTGTGGTCGTGACCGCGGCTGTGTGCGGTCTGGCCATCTGGCGCCATGACACTGCTGTCGCCGCCGCTGCCGCCGCCGCCGCCAGTGGCGTCAGGGGTGACGGCGGCGATGCCGAGGCGGCGGCTGCGGTGCCGTACTACAGGGAGGCCGTGCTCCTCCATGGTGGGCGCCGTGCGAGGGCGTGTAGGCGTGTAGGCATTGCGCACGTGCGGTTGCTGGCTAGGATTAGTTGAGTTCCAGTGCAATTGCGGAAGCAGCGCCCGAGCTGCTTTTCCTTAATGTGGGCCGTCGCCGCCAAGAGCACCTTTTGCGCGCATGGGCGCGCCCTCTCCGAACCCCTCCACTGCTGCTGCCGTCGTGCATCCCCCACGCCGCCAACGACCTTCACCCACACATTCACACACACACACACACACACACACACACACACACGCGCGCCCTGATTGGCGTTCCTGCCCCTTCGCACGCACAAGTCTTTCATAGTACTCCCCCTTGTGATCTTTAATACACACACACACACTGCACAGGCCTGGCGGCACTGGTGGAGCTGGCGGCGGAGCCCTTTTACATCCTCGCCTCCGTGCACCTCATGTTCGGGTGAGCAGGCGGCGGGCTGTTGGGGAGCACGAAGGGTGCCGAGATACGGCGGACTCCTAAACGTCACGCCACGCCAAGGCGGCGTCGGCGCCACAACCTTCACGACACCGGCAGCACTCCTGCCTGGTGACGTGTGTGCCCTTGATGTTGATGACGCAACCATTCATCAGCATTTTGCTTGCACCTCTGAACCCACAGGGTGCGCGTGAGCGTGGAGTTTGCCTCCACCCTGACCAAGAGCCTTGTGACCCTGGGCCTGCTGTCACTCCCCGCCCGGGCGCCCGCGCTGCTGAGACGCGTGGGGCTAGCGCTCGGAGGCGCCTCAGGCGACTCGGCTGTCGCGGCTGCCGCGCCGCTGCCGCCGGCGCTGGT
The DNA here is from genome assembly GCA_016834595.1 of Chlamydomonas schloesseri. Classification (NCBI taxonomy): domain Eukaryota; kingdom Viridiplantae; phylum Chlorophyta; class Chlorophyceae; order Chlamydomonadales; family Chlamydomonadaceae; genus Chlamydomonas; species Chlamydomonas schloesseri. Next base: position 137,211 of record JAEHOD010000024.1, on the reverse strand, counting down.
GTTCAGTGCGGCACAGCTGGCGCTGGCGGCGGTGGCGCTGGTCGGATACGGCGTGGTGGGGTGGCGGCTGCTGCAGACTGACAAGCGGATGCCAGGGGTGAGCAGAGCGCTGTTGACGTGGCTGTGTTAGCGTGGCCGTGGTGGTTATGTGATGTGCTATGGTGTATGTGCCGTTCCATGTATCGCGCCCTGGCGGACGTGTCCTAAAATGTGGATCGTGTGCTGTCAGTGTACGATATGATTGCGACACGTTTGCCTGCCGCTGTCTGCCTGCAGGCGCGCGGCTGGCTGTCTCGCTGGACGCCGGCGGAGATGCGGGTGCTGGGCACGAGCGCCGTGTTCACTCTGCAGGCGGTGAGCCTGGCGCTATGTGCGCGCGTGTGTGAGAGAGAGAAAGAGAACGACGTGGCCGGAGACCACCACCGGAACCCTGCAGCCCCCCTCTTCACCTGTTGAACACCGTAATTCTTGCGGCTGGCATCATGGTAGTGTCTCCCTCTGTTGCAACACGTGACGTCATCACAACTGTCAATGCCGCTCCCGCATTTCCCACGTCTTCTGCAGGTGGAGAAGCTGGCGCTGGCGGAGGGCAGCAAGGTGGTGCTAGCCACCATGCAGTCCGCAGTCAACCAGGTGCGGGGGGCGTGCGCTCGGGGGTGATTGTCCAACTGCCCATGCAACCGCCCTTGAACTGGGAGCAAGCCCACGCACACTGTCCAAGACTGGTCGCTCGGATTGTTTGCCGGGTATCCGTTTATGACCAGTTTCCACGCCCTTTCCCCGGCCTGCCGTACAATCCCTGCGCCGGTGTCGTACCGCCAGGGCGTGTACGGGCTGGTGTCCAACCTAGGCAGCCTGGTGGTGCGCACCCTGTTCCAGCCGCTTGAGGAGGCGGCCTTCGCGGCCTTCAGCGCCTGGGGTGCGGAGGCGGCCTCAGCCTCAACCTCAGCTTCGGCCTCCAACAAGGGTTCGAAGGGTGTGTCGGGCAAGATGGAGGACGAGGATGGCGGGGACGGGTGCGGGCAGGCGGCGGCGGCGGCGGCGGCAGAGCGGCGGCTGGCGCCGCTGGCTGGCGCTCTGGGGCCCATGGTTAAGGCGGTGTGCGTGCTGGGGCTGGCGGCCGCGGCGTTCGGCCCCGCCTACGCTTACACGCTGCTGCGCCTCGTGTACGGCACGCGCTGGAGCGAGACGGAGGCTCCGGCGGTCCTGGCCGCGTACAGCGTGTACGTCCTGCTGCTGGCGCTGAACGGTGGGTGGATGCGCATCCGCGGCAACTGTACTTTGTCTTGGCGGCCAGCAGCTGGGGGTCTTGGGGTCTGAGACTGCTGTGTGCGTGTCGGTCACACTGCATTGCATCAGCGCACACGGAAGCCGCCGGCCGCACATGTAGCTGGGCACCCGTGCCCGGCTGGTTGTGGGCTGGGTGCAAGGGTGCTGATGTGGTTCAAGTTCTTCAGGGAGGGGCCTTTCTTGCGCCAATGGAATGCGCTACTGTATGTTGAGAACACATGCGCGCTCGCCCGCCCACTGCTGCGCTGTTGCTACGATACGCAGGCATCGGCGAGGCCTTCGTGCACGCGGTGCTGGACGCCCGCGGGCTTCAGGTGAGTCATGAACTCATGACGCGCGGTTGCGACAGGGCACCGCACAGCACACAGCCCCTCTCTTGCCCGCGTTCGGTTTTGCTGGCACGCGGAAACAGCCTCGTCCGTGGCGCACGCAAGTGCCCATCCCGCCTCCGCCGCGCCGCCTCTCGCCTACGCCCCCGCCTGCTGCGCCTCCAGGCCTCCAATGCGCTGCTGCTGCTGTTTGCGGGCGCGCACATGGGCGCCTGTGTGGCGCTGGTGGGGCGGCTGGGCGCGCTGGGGCTGGTGGCGGCGGACGGCGCCAACATGCTGCTGCGCATCGCCTACTCCGCCTGGTGGGTTTGGGTTGCGGCGCGGGGGAGAGGGTGGCGGAGAGGAAGGGGAAGCGGCCATGTCCGACTGTACCCCTGCCGTAGGGCTCCTGACCAAAGGGACAAGGGGGCAGTTGCGGACTCGATTGCCGTGCGCGTAGGGAGCGGGACGGGACGGGGACGTCAGTTCGCTCTGGGTTCGCCGGGGTGGATGGAGCCTGGGATTCGGGCTCCAGGCGCCACAGCTAGAACCGCATACCGCAATGCCTTGGTCCGCACGCCTGTGCGCGCTACCTGCCCTGGATCGCCCACCCGCCCCCCGGCCATGGCAGGTGCATCCGGCGCTTCTTCCGCCAGCTTCCCGGCTTCTCCCTGCGCCGCGACCTGCTGCCGTCCACCGCCACACTCGCCGCCTTTGCGGCTGCGGCCTGCGCCGCGGGCGTGTCCAACTACGTCTTCCTCCTGGCTCCCGGAACGGACGGTTCGACGCCGCAGCGGCTGTTTCTGCGCCGCGCGGCGCCGCACGTGGCGGTGGCGTTCGGGCTGTTGGCAGTAGTGGGCGGCGTCATGCTGCGCGCGGAGCGCGCCACGATGCGCCAGGTGGTAGAGATGCGGAGGCGTGGGCGCGCGCGTGCCGGTGGGGCGGCGGCAGATGGGGCAGCGAGCAAGAAGGAGGATTAGGCTAGGCGAGTCGTCGGCAACGCCTCTGTGTGTTTGGCCAGCGTGCCTCCTACTGCAATATCTAGGGAGGGAGGCGCCTTGACGAAGTGTTCAGGGTTGCATGCATGCAAGCCTGGGGAGCGTGGGGAGTCTGGGGACTGCGTCGCTACGGGAAGTCGGGGGGACAGTCGCGGGAAGGGTTACACAGGGCAGTTGCCCGCCAGACGGACGCGCATCAATTATGCCACGCCACAATTATGACATTTCAAGTGCAAGTTGTTTGAATTACAATTGCTGCGGTGGTGGTGCCACGGCGAACCTCCGCATCGTCCCTCGCTGGTCGCTTCCCGAGTTCCTTCCAGACGAGGCACATGCATCATTCATTTGCCATATACAGTAGTATGTCATAGCGTAAAACTACAGCGTCAGATTCCCGTTGTGTGACGATGACGCCAAACATCCTCACGAAGCTGCTCGTGCTTGCGGGCCTGCTAGCCGCCTCAGCAAGCGCGAATAGTATTAACGTAACTCAATGCGCTTGGGATGGCGTTGACTGTGTGCTTACGAGCGGCTTTATTGCATCGCTGCCGGGGCGACTTGGCTCCACGCCAACGACGAACAGCGCCAAGTAAGCACGTGCGCGTTGCTTTGCTGGTGCTTTGGGTCAGCGGCGAGACTACGTTAAGGACGAAGCGGACGTGCAAGTCCCTCGCACTCAGCGTGCCACACGCCGAGGCCACACGCAGGCAGCCCGCCCGTCTGACTGCCCCGGACGCGCTGCCAGCTCTTGGCCAAACCCTTTCGTTAACCACGTTGCGCTGCGTGGTGACGCTGCAAACAGGGTGCTGGCGCGGGCTGCGTATCGCGCGACCGTGTGCGCCAACTTCACCGGCTCCCGCGTGGACTGCGTGGGCGCAGCTACGCAGTACGGCTGCGAATGGGACGCGGCGGCGCAGAGCTGCGGTATTAAGGATCTGCTAGATCCCGAGGTGTGTATGTTTGTTGGGATAAGGGACAGCTGTGCTTGTGAGGGCTGAGAAAGTGACCCGGACCAGAGCTTGGTTGCTGGGAAACAAAAGCAGCGCCCACTTGCAGCCACCGTGTCCACAGCCCCCACACGACTGGCGCGAGGGGCTCTGCGGCTCCGATAACCAGGCCACCGGCCCCGCCGGACCACGCGCCCACGCCTATCACACTTTCCACCGCCACCACCATCGCCATCGCCACCACCACCATTACGCTCTCCCTCCCTCGCGCAGCTGCTCCGCCGCTCGGCCTTCTGCCCCGACAGCCGGCTGGACGCGGCGGTCAGCTGCGCGGCCCTCACCAGCAGCGGCGACGGCTGGCAGGCCTCGTGCGCCGCGGCCTCCTACGGCGGCAGCACCTGCAAGGTGGTCAACAGCTCCAGCGTGCTGGGCAGCGGGCCGGCTCAGTCGCTGGGCGACGTAGTGATGGGTGTGGTCAACGGCGTGGCGGCGCAGGCGGTGCAGGCCATCAAGGATGCGGCGGGTAGGTGCGGATTGCTGGGCGATGGGCGATGGGCGATGGGCAATGGGTTGGAACGTGAATCACTCGTGTTGGGAGTGGGGAGGTGGGGGTGGCCAGGGTGTTTGTACACATCAACGGAGGAAGGGTAAAGGGGCCGGTGACGGGCGCGGCGGGGTGTGATCCTGGGCTTGGGCATGTAGATTGGAGGCCTACATCGTTGGACGAAATGCGCGGGTGCAGCAGGGCTCCGTATGTCAGGGCGCAGGCATGGCGCCACGTCGTGCCCGACCCACATCACAGCCCCCTCGGTGGTGCCAATACTCTTATCCAACCACCAGCTTTTCCTTACGGCACGTCGCAACGCAACCGGTTGTTACACCTGAATGAAACCTCCACAATACAGGCAAGCTGAACGTCACGCTGTCCAACACCACGGTCGCGCTGCTGGTGAACAACGCCACGGCCACCGCCAACAGCAGCCAGGTGTGGACGAGTCGGTTGGCTGGCCTGGGCTGGGCTGGACCTGGGGCTGGTCAGCAGTACGGTAGTAGTAGAAAGCTGGTTTGAGGCGTGTGAGGGCCCCCAGCGGTGCACCGGGCAATCATTTCTGGAGGGCAAGGCGTCTTAGCGCCGCACCCGCCCTCACATGGATTCGTGTCTGGCGGCCTTGACGGATGATGACCTTGGCTTGCGGTGCGTCACATGCGACAGGCGTGCGTGGCGGGCTGGACCACCAACACCACCTACCTCAAGTCCCTTGCGGACTCAGTCATCAGCGGCCTGCGGGTGAGAGTGGTGGCGTGGGCGCAGCAGGCAGCAGGTAGCTAGAGCCGGTGGGGTGGCCGTGGGGCCGCAGCAGCAAGCGCCCACATGGCGGGGAAGCAAGGTGGGAAGGGCAGGTGATGGAGCGGCAGCGGCAGGGTAGGGCCCTGCACTGGGGTGCCCACGCTGGCGCAGCGGATGCAATGTGGAGGTTGCTTCCTCTGGCGGCACGGCGCCGCTTCTTGTTGATCCTTTTCGCCGCCACCAACCGCAGTCTTGCCACCCCCGCTCCCCTCGCACCGCAGTCCGGCAATGACGCTCTGTCCACGCTCATGACCCCAGAGCTGTTTGGCAACTGCAACACCAGCACCAAACTAATGGTGGGCCGGTTGGGGCGGTTGAACGAGGAGGCTGCGGCCGTGTGGCGGTCGCCAGACTGTCTTGCCTGTGACGGTGCAACAGCGAAGCAACAATAGCGTGCCCATGGCAACGCAGCGGAATGTTTGTTCGGAAAGCGGAAAGTTTGCAAACCTGGCTGCCCACTCCCTATCCTCCTCGCAGAGCACTGTAAAGACCTGCCCTATCAAGGTCAACAAGGTACGCATGAGGGCAATGACGAGAAGCAGCAGCAGCAGCAGCAGTGCTGGCATCTAGCTAGCCTGGGCCCTCCCGCCCCGCGAAGCCACCATTTGCCCCTGCCCCACATTTGCCAGCTTGCACTCCTCATACGGCGGCTGTTCCCGAACCCCCATGCCTCTGTCCCTCCCTCCCTTGCCTCCGCCTTTCTTTTCCCTTACCCTTCCTTTCCTCCCCTGCATGGCCCTTCCGCCCTTGCCCCCTCTCTGCCGCCGCCCCTTACAACCCCGCCTTCTCAACTCAATGCATGCGGCTGCATGTAACCCACCCCACCCCAACCCCCGCGCTACCCGCAGGCCGACTGCACGGCGGTGGCGGGCTGCAACTGGATCGACCTGGCGCAGGCCTGTACCGTGGCCATGGACGCCGTGGACCGCATCATGCTGCAGGACCCCAAGGACGCGTGAGTACGCCAGCACCGGCGGCTGGTGGCGCAGCCTTTTGTGGCTTTGACTGCAAGCAGCAATAATGCTGCGTGTTGGTTCGCTCATGCCTTGATTTAATGGTTCAGGCTTGCACTTGTGCGGTGTATGTGAAGCTCCTATCTGCTTTAACCGCAAAACCAACGGATTTGCCTCGCAACTCACTCGTGTACGCGCCGCACGTACGTCTTGCAGCTGGGTGGCGGTCTACAACAACGCAAGCGCGCTGTGCGACTCGCTGGCGACAGAGTCCAGCTGCAACGCCACCTCGCCGCGCCTCAGCGTAAACCTCACAATCGATCCTGCCATCCTGAAGAACCTGTCCAGCCTGCTGCCCAGCTTTGCCATCGACGTGGTAAACAACATCACCGGCGGTGCGGGCTTGAGCATGGGTGGGTCGACAATCCTGGGCGGCGGCGGCGGCGGCGGCGCGGCCGGCATGGCGGCGGCGTCGTGGTGGATAGCGGCGCTGGCCGCCGTGGCGGCGCTCATCGTGGGCCACGGGCTCCACCAGCAATAGCTGATGATGCCCGAGTCATAGCAAGAGCCTATCCAGGCAGGCGTGCATGAGTAGTGTCCTCGGCCGTGATGCTTATGTGAGATCAACCAAGTATGGCTCGTGATCGCGGCTTGCGGTGGGTACATGATCTTAGCCTTGTGTGCAGATATCGACAACCGAGATAAAGAACGTGAGCTGCTGCATCTTGTGATCAGCCCTTGTGTGTGTGCGTGTGTAACGTGTGTGTGCTAGAGCTGTCAATGAGAGTGATCGAGCGAACATCCTAACACGTGATTGCAAAACTCAACCTGATGAGATCTGACCTGTAGAGTCGGGCATGTAATGGTGGATAGAAGTGCTCACGCGTCGCTTCCGTCCTGTTTGCCCGTGTGTACCGGCACTCAACCCACACACAGCATGGCACGCTGCCACACACGGTGCACGTTAACGCCGAATGTCATGACAATAATGACACGAACCCACAGCCACACACCACCCCGTCTTTCCACCACTCCTCCAGTCAATGGCAACATCCTCGAAGGGCCACCTCGCCCCCTCTGCCTCAATGCAACTCAGGTGGCGCGCCAGCGGCCATCCAGCACCCCCGTGAAGCCCTGTGAAGGGGCTGCTGCGGGCACGAGCCCATGCCATCCACTGGTTGCGAGCGAGGCCGCCGGTTAGTTGTGGGGCTCCCGCTGCCCATTGGGCCCGCCGCCCCCGCCGCCCATGGGGCCCTGCACCTGCGTCCACCTTTCACAAGCCAAGCCGACGAATCCGCAATCAAGCACCCCCGCAAGATTTGGGAGTCCTGTGGCTTTTAAGCGCAGGCCAGTGAAGCAATGCAGCGTACCATGCTGCAACATCCCCAGCCGTCCTTCGTGTGCAAACAGCATACACGTGCGAGAGCCTCTGGTACTGCTACCCTCGATTACATGTGCGCAGGGGTGCATGTGCGCACGTTAACCTACGCCACGTGACATCCACCTATCCATCCCGTATGTCAGTCTCATTTACGGGCGCAACTTGCCTGCTGAATGGGTTCATTTCGCTGCGCACATGTGTTTCCTTTTTCCCCAAGATACCTGACATGCCAAAACATGCTCACGAATCCTCTTGCTATGTCGCAATGTCACATGTCGGGATGTCGCGATGTCACATGCCGGGGGGTGCCAATAAACTTGGAACCTGCTATAGCATGACGATGACGAAGGAGAAGATGATGATGGTGATAATGATGATGATTGCGGGTGCTTGTCTGTAGGCCACGGACATGCCAGCAAAACAAACGTGCTTCCTCCCCCAAGCCCGCACACATGCCAACACCCCACGTGGTGCACCTCGTGCATCATTTCCCAAATTTCGTGTGCACAACCTGCTGTGCCAGCCATGCGACACACACAGCAGGCGGCCCTTCCGTCTAGTTTACGATCGCAAGGCGCCTGCGTTCATTTCTTTCACTGATTGGTCACGCACATCTGGTTCCCTCTGTCATCGTGATCCCCGACATGCCAGCATGCGTGTAGAGATTATGTAACAGAAATGGCAAAAAAAGATTATGGAACTTCGGCTATCCGGGCGCCCGCCCCACTGTGTGGCGTGTTTGTTCCAGCCATTAGTCTTCGGCTACACGAGTGCTAATCGTCACTGTCCGACAAAGAACCTTGCCCAGAGGCCAAAGTGAGCACAATAAATGAAAGAACAAAGGAACGCATGCACCACATGTCTGCTGACTGGTTTCGCATTCCTGTAGCTAGGCCGACAGCGTGGCTGCAGCAGGAGCGTGATCCCTGCCACAACCCAGTCCGCACACCCCCACTTTGTGAATCATTTCTCTGCCTCGCCACCCTCACATGCTTCTGCCCGTGCGTTGATGCGTCCTACCTGCCGAGCCGCCTCGCCATTGCTGTCCCCCGATGAAGAAACCCGGCCATCAAGTTCTCCCGGATGAATGCCCGATCACTTGCATGTAGGTAGCCGCCCAGGCATGCACGGCGAGTGTCTCGGCGCCATGCCCATGTCCACACTTGGCAATTCTGCTAGCATGCAACAAAATAGGACACCTCTACGCTGCGCAGCAGTAGTTCACGGTTCTGCCGCAGCCGCACCAGCCATTGATGTTGGTGATGCAGCGGCAACAGCCTGTTGCACACGTGGCGCGGCGGCAGTGTGCCAAGGAGGCATGGGGCACCAGCATACACGCACACATTAGCATGGCGCCCTCGCTCAGCATGGTGCACGCGCAAGCCAGCCATAATGCAAGGTAGGCCCCCTAGCTTGGGCTGGTACTTGCAAGCCCCCCTCCCGCAGCTTGAGCCAAAGCGCTTTTCCTGGTCGAACCGCCCGACACCCGCCCACCTGTGGGGTTCTTGCTGGCGAAGCTGGACAGCGACGACAGCGTCAAACGGCAGCCCACGGTGCAGGCAGCAACACAGTCCTGTTGAGGGTAGCGGCAGGGTAGTGAGCAGGTGGGGCGGGGTTAGGCATCGGCGTGGCATCCAGCGCGAGAGGTGGGATACCGTACTGTGAGTAAAGCAGTCGGCCAGCGAGCGATTTGGCTAGCGGCGGGCTTCTTGGGTAGATGGGCCGCTCACTTGGGCAAGGGGATACCAAGCCAGCTGATGAGCGAGGATGGATGGAATACGCATACGGTATGCCCGGCGGGCAACTCACGGCATTGCTTATGCTGTTGGCGCAGGAGGAGTAGACGCTGCCTGTGGTACAGCGGTTTGCAGTCGGGTCGTTTGTGATGTCGCAGCGCTCTCGCTCCACAGTGAACCCTGCCTGGCAGGACTCCGTGCAGCAGGCCTGGCCCGCGCCAATGAGCGCGTACTCAACCTTGACCTGGGCGGGGATTGATGCGACAGCGTTGCGTACGTGCAGCAATGGGCAAACACTTAGGGAAGCGGCATAGCGTGCGTGCGTGTATGTGTCAAGTCTACGGAACTTGGCGGATGAAGGGCAAGGCCACCGGGGAGAAACCCCGCCGGGGCGAAGCGAGGGCGCCATGCGTGCTGCGATTACTGCGAGGCGCTGCGGTGCCCTCCTAGTCCTAACAGCTCCACCCACCCACCTCATACTGGTCCATGTACACGCCTGCCGCCACAGTCCTCGTGCTTATCAACGAGCCGGCCCCGGCCATGTAGTAGGGCAGGTCCCGTTGAAACCCCATCATGCTGGCGGAGGGGGCGCAGGAAGTGGCGAGACACAACGTGGCGTGATCGGCCGCGATGTCCGCGGCGGTGAGGCTGGCCAGGCTGATGACAAGGCTGCTGGAGCTGCTGCTGGGGTGTGTGATGGGGACGGCGACGCCGTTGAGGGTGGCTGACGTTGGCGCGCAGGGCCCATCACCGGCTGCAGGCGCGCATTAGGAACAGGAACACAGGTGGTGCGACGTAGGAAAGGCAGGCAGAGCGCAGAAGGGACAAGTGTTCCCCTGTGTCAGGGAAAAGGGGCTCGGCCCTCCACAGGCTGAGGCCAAACTACCTCATCGCCCGGAAATAGAGGGTTAAATATCTATGAACGCGTGTGCGATGCGGATCGAAGGCCGTGTGTGGCCACGCACGCGGTCCTCGGCCGTGCGCCGCTCCCTGCGCTCTGCTTATATTCCACACACCTGTATGCAGCCGCACCTCCGCCAGCCCATCAAGCATGTTCATGCAAGTGGCTGTGGGGCACCAGCCCAGGTCCGAGCGCGCGATGCTCTGTGGTTCAAGTCAACAAGAAGACACACACACACACACACACAGCAGCAGCAGCAGCAGCGGCAGCAGCAGCAGCGTGCACATCAATAATACCCGCCGGAATTGAGGTGAGTTTGTGTGTACACGGCCCACACAACTTTCGCTCATTACGCGCACGGTGGCGGGGGTTCACAAGCGCCGAAAACACTCGTCATGTGGGCACACACGTGGGCAACCAGCTCGCACCGGCTGACACGCGTGTGCGCTGCAGCGAGACGCACGCAGGCTGCCGGCCCACCCGCCGCTGTTACAGGGCGGGTAGCTAGGCAGGTTCCCGTGTGTGTGCGGCGAAGCACGCATCCCACAAATGGGGCACAGACTCACGCGGCGGGTGATCGTGAAGCACATGGAGTTGCTGGCTGCGCTGCTGACGACAAGCTGCAGGGGAGCGTTGCCGCAGGAAACGCGGTGGGCGCAAGTGGCGAGGTAGGGGAACGTTGATGTGCTGCGGGGAGGCCGGCGGAGGGCGGGTGGGAGAGTGAGGGCGGGTGCAGCAGCATGTGTGAGCGAGACTGAGCCGCGCGGCACGTAAGTGCTTCGGCGTGTCGGACGTGTGTCGGTGTGTAGCTAGCCCAGCCCCCCCCCCCCGCGGGCTGGTGCTCTTTCACCTGCTGATGCTATGCACGCATCCTGTGCCACACCCCGCCTAAGCGTGCTCTGCCTGGGCCATTCACCTGCCGAGCGTTGTCAGGTAATCGGAGGCGCTTGTAGGGCATGGCGGCGCTGGGCTTGGCGGCGCAGGGCTGGGAGGTGCCGGGCTGGGCGGTGCAGGGCTGGGGGGCTTCGGGCTTGGCGGCTTCGGGCTGGGCGGCGCAGGGCTTGGCGGTGCCGGGCTGGGCGGCTTGGGGCTAGGCGGCTTGGGGCTAGGCGGCTTGGGGCTAGGAGGAGCGGGGCTCGGTGGCGCGGGGGTTGGTGGCGCGGGGCTGGGTGGTGCAGGGCTGGGTGATGCAGGGCTGGGCGGTGCGGGGCTGGGAGGGCGTGGAGGAGAGGGAGACGGGGGCGCCGTAGCGTGCTTCTCCCACTCGCAAGCCTCACTCTTGCCGTTGCCCTTCCCGTTTCCGTTGTTGCACTGGACCTTCATCCGGCCGTCTTTGTCCGCGGGGGCCCCTGATGGCGTCGCTCCCTTCAGGCCGTGGCCGTGCTTCTCGACGTCGTCCAAAGCGAGCCCTGATAGAAGCCGCAGGGGAGAGAGGTGTATGGTTGTATCTTATACATATTATGCTGACACCTGCACACCAGGCTACAGCGTGTAACTATGTTTGACAGCATTCTCGAAACAGGGCTGTCCCGATGCTACCGGTCGCTGCGGCACTTTCGGCGCTTCTTACCGACATCGTTCCGGGCTGTGGTAATACCAGCACAAAGGATGAATGACAGGAGCGAAGCGAGAATCAGGCGCCGCGCGGTATGTTTCCGGGACGACATTTTGAACGGCGTTAGGGCGGCAGAAGCTGACGAAGGGCTCGCTGCACACGTCCCGTGTTCATGAATCCAATCTTCGAGTTGCGACGCACTCTAGGCGCACGAAGGCGTGACCAAGCGCGTCAGCTGTATAGGGCGCCGGTACCGCTGATTCCGGGCCGCACTTCCGGCGGTTATGAAGGTACGTAAACTTGACAGCCTGCCTCATAAACGCGTGAGCGCATACACTGGCATGCATCAGGGAACAGGCAAGGACCTGGAGATGCCCGTCGATGATTGCTCCGTATTCGCCCCGGGGCCCCCCGGTACGTGTCACCCCCCCTTCCTCGGGCCGCACGGCCATGGTTTCCCGCTGGGCCAGCCACTGAGCCCGCACGCGCATAATCAGGTGTAATCGCACTCATACGCAATACACCCAGACCTATGCCCTTAGGCATTTAACATCTGTCTGTTGTTTACTCTACTGCCCGAACATGGCGCTTCTGTCCGTAAGCACATCACGCTGCTGCTGCATTGCCACTCAACAAGCAAAGCGGTGTGTATGGAAAGCATATTGAGGCGACGTCTGTCTCTGCCGGAGGGAAAAGCTGATGTGAATTTGGGCTAAATTTCTCCTATGCTTCTGGCAGGCATCAACGGGCGCATCCCTTAAACTTTCGGCTACCTTGCATACGCGTGAATGCGCTGCCGGACCAAGGCGAGGGTAAGTCGGTCCAAGCGGGCTGCCTGCAAGCAAAGACTGCCATCGTTTTTGCGCGATGGCTTCAGCGTGAGCACTATGCGGCGATAAATGCAATACGTAGCCGAGTAGCTTGCGGCACGCGGAGCCCTCCAAAGCCTCTCGGCTGGGGCTTGACGTATTGAAGACCGCCCCGCCCCACCCCTCCCCACGCTATTGCCACTACTGCCCCACGGACTCCCACGGGCCTCCTTCTCCGCGAACACCTGCACAGAGATTTCGGAGGCCATGAAGGCGGATTTGGAGCGCCTGCGCGCAAAGTCTGGGTCCAGCTCTGCGGCTGGCCCCAGCAGCCAACCGCAGGTGAGCGTGCACTGGCGGCCCCAGCTCGTTCGCGGGCAGGTCACCAGCACCGTGGGGGCTGGGTTGCGGGCATGCAGCCTCTTAAGCACGCACTGAGACGCTAGCTGCCCTGAACAGCTGGCTTGGGGGAGATATGCGCTGCTGGAACCTGATCGCAGCTGCTGGCGCAGCGCAAGCCTGATGGTGGGGGCTAGGCGGTGTGGGACCCACGGGCTGTTGCGCACAGCTCTCTGCAGCGGCGCCGGCGGGTTAGCCCAGCGGACAGCTACATTCACCGCCGTGCTTGAGCTCAGGCTGATTCCATGCCTTGCACGAGTGCATCCATGGCTCTTGTACCAACTTGTCCGCAGGCGTCCCAGGTCGAGGCGGGCGGCTCCTTCACTGGCGCCAAGGACGCGCTGGACAAGGTGAGTGCGTGGAGGACAAACAGGGGCGGGGGGGGGGATCCATTCCAACCCTTTACTCACGGACCCGAATGAACAGTATCTTGTTACCCCGAGTAAGTGGCACCCATGCGTAAGCCGCCCGTCCATGGCCAGATGCGGATGTGCAAATCATGCTCCCACCCACGCCGATACGCCGCCTCTTGCACCCCCGGCCCCCAGGCTCCACACACATCTCCGCTGCATTTTCCTCGCCTCCCTTCGGCCACACGCCCACACACACGCCCACACACGCACACCACCGCTGACCCACGCCCCTCCCCTGCTGCCCGCTGCCCACTGCCCACCCTCCCCAGCTGCTCATCGCCGACTTTTTCCTGGTGCTCTTCATCCTGGCCTGGCTGGCGGCGGGCGTGGCGCAGAACGCCGTGTCGGGCTCCAGCCCCCTGCTGGACGCCTGGTACCCGCTGTGGCCGCTGCTGTGGCAGCCGGCGCTCGGTGTGCTCATGGCGGGCGCGCTGGTGAGCGGCGGCATTGGCTGGCTTAACGAGCAGGCCGCCAAGCGGGGGCAGCAGTGAGGTGTGCGGCGGAGCGTTGTGCGGGAGCGGTCAGGGCGCGAGGGGCGAGAGAGTGGCAAGAGAGGGGACGGCGAGAGGGACAACGACGGAGGTGAGAGAGCTAGGCATGAGCAAGAGATTGGGGGGTGAGAGGGATGGCGGGAGGGACAACGACGGAGGTGAGAGAGCTAGGCATGAGCAAGAGATTGGGGGGTGGGTAGACTGAGAGAGGTTGCCGAATCGACCGATCGCAAGCACGCACAGAGCGATGCGGGATGCTGTGAGACTAAGTGTGATGCGGGCGAGAATGGGTGCATCTGCGAGACTGCTTTAAATTACGTGCGCGACAGAGCTCGGCACGCACTTCCCCCGTAGAGGTGCACTTAGTCCGCGGACAGCGGGTCCCACAAAGAGACAAGCGCTGACGTCTGACGAAGGCGCTTTCTCGATTCATGACCACGGGTCTCGGATGTGTTTATTTACATTCACCATGCGAGAGCGCGCAGAGCGCACACTGCCACCTCCGCCACGTCCTCTCACCTGCTCCTGGCGTTGACTCTTCCGCCCCGTCTGGGGCCGATCCTCCTACCTACAACGATGTCGCTCCTCTCCTCCGCGAGAAGCGCAGGATTGGATCCGAGTTACACGAGTCACAATACTAGTCAACCACACACGCGTGTCACTAAACTCATCTTCTCGAGGGGGCGACAGTTTCCGACATATGCGCGTTCAGATTGCCAGTGAGATACTGAAACGGCACTGTTGCCTCAGCCATACGCCGTCCCATACGTCATCGTCTACCAGCAAGCACCACGGCAAACGCCCGGCGTGCTAGACGCCGACCTGCAGCTTGCAACACAGCAGCCTGCACGCTTCCGGGTGCCGAATGCGCAGCGCTTGCGTCAGTCCTTCCCATCGCCAAGCATACAAAGCACCACTAGCCTCCAGCAGGGAGGCCACATTGCCCGGACGCCCCGACAGCTAGGCTGCAGCCGCTTTAGGCGGCAGCTGCTTTACTCCTGGAAGGGAGCGAAGCAGACCACCGAGTTGTGGCCGCCGAAGCCGAACGAGTTCGAGATGGCGGCGGTGATCTGGGGGCAAGGATGGGAACAGGACACAGGGGCGGGTGAAGGCAGAAGCAGCAATCCCGGGTGGTGGCTGCGGGAACTCCACCCTGCGTGCAGCTCAGGTGCCGCCGCATTTTGGTTTACCGTGTCTACCGCGGCGCACCCGTCTGGCCCCCAAGTCTCCCCCCGTTGCCCCCCGCCGCTCCTGCTCCCGCCGTTGCCCCCGCCGCTCCTGCTCCCGCCGTTGCCCCCGCCGCTCCTGCCCCCGCCGTTGCCCCCGCCGTTGCCCCCACCGCTCCTTCCCCAAGCACACCTTGTGCTGCTTCTTCTCGTTGGGCACGGTGTCGATGCCCGCCACCTCCTCGATCAGGTTGTGCTGGTTGAGGGTGGGGTGCAGCCAGCCGGTCTCGATGGCCTGCGCGCAGGGCAGCGGTGGCGCAGCCCGCAGTACACGGTCAGGAGGGCAATACTCAACCGGCATGCCGACTGGCCGCAGCGCCAGCAGTGCGTTGCAGCACGTTTCCCCGCGCCCTCCCTCCATGTCTCGACAGCCTGCCCTTCAAGTGGGTGCTCGCCTCACGCTGCACACGCATGATGCGTCACGCGACCTGTACCCCGCACGCACACACGCACGCACCTTCAGGGTGGCGATGGCCTCCACGCCGGCGGCGGCGCCCAGGCAGTGGCCGATCATGGACTTGGTGCCGTTCATCTTGATGTTCGCGGTGTCGGTGAACACCTTCTTGATGGCCTTGACCTCGGCGATGTCGCCCACCAGCGTGCTGCGTTCCGAATTCGGGCGCGTGTTCGCGAATGAGAGTGCGTGTGTGGCAGTGGCGCACAGCACATGTGCACATGCAGGTGCACGTGCGCGCGTGTCGTCCAGGCATACCCATTTCCTCGGGGCAGTCCTGGCAGCGGCATGACGTCCCCCAACAGCCCTTTCGCCCATTCCCTTCTTCATGTATGGACCCATACCGTCGGCATGGATGGCGAACCCCTCCCCGTCCCCCAGCCTGCGCAGCACCTCGGTCCTACACACACGTGCACACGCACAAGCACACGCGCACACGTGCTCGCACACACGCAAACGCACACGCACGCACGCACACACACACACCTGGTGGCGTGGCAGTTGATGTAGTTGACCTGCTCCTTGGGGATGCGGCTGTCCTTCAGGGCCAGCTCAATGCAGGTCGACACGCCCAGGCCGTCGGCGCGGGGGTCGGTCATGTGGTGCGCATCGCAGCTGCGCACGTGCGTGTGTGTGTATCCGCATGTAAAGCATGATGCAGGGCAAGGGGAGGGCATGTCAGTCCAGCTCGGGTCGATGAGAGACTGCATCCCCGCTCCTCGTTGCTCTCCTGCTCCCGCTCCCGTTCAGACTGCACCTGCCGCAAGCCCACAAGCCCCACCCCTCCAGTCCAGCATCCCGCGCCACCCCGGCTCGTGCTCCTTCCCTCTTCCATGTTCCCCCGATGCCACCCACCCACCGCCCCTGGTGCTGGCGGCCCCCTGGCGCCCCCACCCCCCACTCACGTGACGGCGCCGCCCAGGTACTCGGCGTAGATCTTGGCGCCGCGCTTCTGGGCGTGCTCCAGGCTCTCCATGACCAGCACACCCGCGCCCTCGCCCATCACGAAGCCGTCACGGTCGCAGTCCCAAGGGCTGCGGGGGTTGAAGGGGGCGGGGGTCGAAGGGGACGGGGGTTGAAGCGCGTGCGATACGGTAGCGTGACAGGCGCGTAAGCATGGTGAGCGGGGTTTGCGGGTGCCGCCCACACCCTGACCCTTTCTTTCGTCATTTCCGCGGATGCGGATGCAACCTTCGAACTGAGCCTCTCCGTTTGCATTGACATACCGTACCCAGATAGTAGTGACTTGCAAGATCCCAACCCCCACCCTAGCGCCCGCACACACTACTCCACTGCTCCGCCCCTTGCCGCCCGCTGCTGGCTCACCGGGAGGCCTTGACGGGCTCGTCGTTGCGGGTGGACAGCGCGCGGCAGGCCACGAAGCCGCCCAGGCCCACCTGCAGGAGGAGCGGCAGCGAGAGTATGAAAAGCAGGAGCGGAGCAGGAGCGGGGAGACAGCAGACGTCAGGTCCACTCAAGCGGCAGAGTAATGCAGGAGGTAAGGAGGATTTAGGAGGATGCGTATCCGGCTGTGTGGCTAAGGCGGCGTGCGTGGGGCATGCGGCAGCCCCCCCTTTCGTCCCGCAGGTTCAGCGGTGCAGCGCTGTCTACTCTTGCGCTCCGGTCCCTGCTACATGCCGGTTCAACC
The DNA here is from genome assembly GCA_016834595.1 of Chlamydomonas schloesseri. Taxonomy (NCBI): domain Eukaryota; kingdom Viridiplantae; phylum Chlorophyta; class Chlorophyceae; order Chlamydomonadales; family Chlamydomonadaceae; genus Chlamydomonas; species Chlamydomonas schloesseri. Next base: position 120,354 of record JAEHOD010000024.1, on the reverse strand, counting down.
CGGATCTTAACCCGCACACTCATGCCCCCGCACGTGCATTACATTACTGTCAGGCCGCAGACTCATGGACTCATCATCATAATCAGCACGATCACAACACAGTGCACCGAGTGCTGCGAGCCGCCGCCCACCGGGACTCACGGGGATGATGGGCGCCTCGGAGCCGCCCGCCACCATGACGTCGGCGTCGCCATTGCGGATGTGGTTGGCGGCGGCCACAAAGGCGTAGTTGGCGGTGGCGCAGGCGGTGGAGATGGAGTAGTTGGGGCCCATGAAGCCCTGTAGGGGGGGAGTGAGGGGGTTCGGGAGGGAGGCAGGCAGGGAGGGCAAGGCAGAGAGGGAGGCAGGGAGGGAGGCAGGGAGGGCAAGGGCGGCAGGGAGGGGATTGCGGGGTCGGTGGCTGTTGGTTGTTCGATGGGGATATGGTTGTGGGTTGCAGGCCCCGCTTGTTTCGTCGTGGGTCAACAGCCCTGTGGGTGCACCCCGGAGTGCACAGTCAACACACCGGGTGCGCTAGCAACCGCACACACCGCATCCTGATCAGCTGCCACGGGTTTGGGAATGAAGCACCCTAGCCTCGCTCAACCCTCCCCCTGCCCCCTGCCCCCACACAGGCACACACACCTGGTCAATGGCCAGCAGGGCGCCGCCCATGTTGGTGATGGCGTAGGGGATGAAGAAGGGGGAGATCTTCTTGTAGCCCTTCTGGACCAGGTTGGCAACGCCTGGTGGTGATACCGGTAGCAACGATGGCGGCGGTGTGGTGGGAGTTGCGTTAGGCAGGCGCGTGCGAAGTTCGGGTGGGGTGTTCCCCAGCGGGCGTGGCGCTGGATTGGGTGCCAGGGACGGAGGAGCGTGTCATGCTGGCGGCTGGCGCGTCGCAGGCGGCAGCTGGGGTTGGGGCGGCCGCAACTTAGCCCTATGACGGGGGCCTGGCCGCGAGGGGCCAGCGCCGCGCTGCGTGTGTTATCCCAGACACCTGCCGCCATGCGCAACAGCAGCGCAGCTGCCGTAGCCCCTGCTCGGCCCCCACCAACCCAGCTGCCTTGCATCTTCCTCTGCAGCTGCGTGCCGATAATGCCTGCCCTGAGCACCGCGCATACTCCCGTTTGGCCCACCCCAAAACCCCCCTCCCCCCGCATGTCCACGGAACGTTGCTGTCCACCGCCCCATTCCCCAGGTTGCCTCACCCCAAACGCCCCGCCCCAGGCTCTTTCCCAGTCCAGTCCGCTCAACCACCCCAGTACGCCCCGACCGAACTAACCCACAAACTCCCATTCCACTGTGCAGCCCCTCGTCAGCAGCACTCCCGACTGCCTTCCTCCGCTCCGCCCACTCACCGTCCTGGAAGACGGTCAGGCCGCCCATACCGCTGCCCACCAGCACACCCACGCGGGTGGGGTCGACCTGCACACGCCATTCGGGGCGGGTTGGTTCAGAGGGAGGGTTCGGTCAGCAGAGAGCGGTTGGTGGGTTGTGGAGTTGCATGTCGCGCGTACAACCAAATCGCCTGTCTGCACCGCATCGTGAGCACAGCGGGTCCGGCGGGCATTCTGCCCCGAGACCAACAATGCCCAGGGGAAGGGGGGCGGGCTGAGTGCGCTCGCCATCCAGTCGTGTGCGACCCAAACGCCACCCAGGAGCCGCCGCGCACCTACCTTCTTGTAGCCCTCGGAGCAGCGCTCCTTCTCCAGGCCGGCCATGATGAGCGCCTTCTTGCCCGACACCTGTAGCCAGGAGGTGCCAGCACAAGCAGAGCCTTAGAGCAGCAGCAGCAGCAGCAGCAGCAGCAGCAGCAGCAGCAGCAGCAGCAGCAGCAGCAGCAGCAGCAGCAGCAGCAGCAGCAGCAGCAGCAGCAGCAGCAGCAGCAGCAGCAGCAGCAGCAGCAGCAGCAGCAGCAGCAGCAGCAGCAGCAGCAGCAGCAGCAGCAGCAGCAGCAGCAGCAGCAGCAGCAGCAGCAGCAGCAGCAGCAGCAGCAGCAGCAGCAGCAGCAGCAGCAGCAGCAGCAGCAGCAGCAGCAGCAGCAGCAGCAGCAGCAGCAGCAGCAGCAGCAGCAGCAGCAGCAGCAGCAGCAGCAGCAGCAGCAGCAGCAGCAGCAGCAGCAGCAGCAGCAGCAGCAGCAGCAGCAGCAGCAGCAGCAGCAGCAGCAGCAGCAGCAGCAGCAGCAGCAGCAGCAGCAGCAGCAGCAGCAGCAGCAGCAGCAGCAGCAGCAGCAGGGTAACGGCGGGGTAAAGGGCATCAGGGTATGCGCCAGCGCGGAGTCCGAAACCGCGAGGTACCTTGCTGCCAAGCGTGCCGTCTCTGACAGCCTGACTGTGACAGCGGTCGCTCACTGCACGGCTGTGTGCCCTGCAGGCTGTGCTGCGCTGTGCTTGGCTGCGCTAGTTAAGCTAGAAGCGCACTAGAATGCCTCTCACCATGGTGTACTTAAGGCAGTCATCGTAGCGGCGGGCGTTCTTCTTGTCGATCAGGCTGCGGGCAGGCAGGCGGGGCGTGTTAGTGGTGTGTCAGTGGCGTGGCCGCGGCAGCCTGGTTAGTAGGCTTGCATGCTCTTGTGCAACAGGGAGGGGTGGGAGGAGCTTTGCCAGGGTGTGCCTGCATTCCGGGCTGGAGGAGGTGAACGAGGTCGACACGAGGCACCCGGCGCGCTATGGCCTCTAGGAATGCAGTTGCTAGCGTCAGCTGCTGCGCGCTCACGCTCTACGCGGCCACTGGTAAAGCTGGAGTGGTGGCCGTCGCGGTAGGGCGTGTGCCCCTGGAGGCACATGGCCCCGAACGCTGGGTAACGCTTCCCCCTGCCCGTGCGGTGAACCCTGGTAACCCCAAGCCACCCGCGCTTACTTCTCGTCGTCGAAGTTCCTGATCTGGGCGGCAAAGCGAGTGGGGAACTCCGAGGCATCGAAGCGGTCGATCAGACCAACGCCGCTCTCGCCGTTCAGCAGCCTGCAACAACACAACGTTGCGCAGGCAGCATGCCGGGTCACATCTCCACGTCAGAGAGCGCAGGTCGCACATGCTGTAGAGCGCCAGCCGTTGCAATTTGCAGCCGGGTACCATATTCGAGCGACCATTCTCAGAAGCAACACCTGCAGCCCTTCCATCGCGCGCCGAATGCTCACTTCTGGTAGAAGACATCAGGGTCGTTGCCGTGGACGCTGCAAATCCCGATACCAGTAATGACAATGCGCTGCTTGGGGTCGCGCTTGGCAGCGGACGCGCGCACGGTGACGCCTGCGTGCAAGCGTTTCCAGGTCAGCTCTAACGCCTGCCCGCGCCTGGAAGGTCGAGAGGGCCCGGATCAGGGCTCTATGTGGCTATAGATCACTCTGTGCGCAAACCTACTAGCGCGGGCGGGCTTGCGGGCCGCCGAGGCGCCGCTGAAGGGGCGAACGCGCTGGCCGAGCTGCATTTTTGCACTAGTGACTTCAATTACGGCGGCAGGGTCTGCCGCTTTCACTAGGTATGCTAAGTGCGTGCCAGCTTGAAGGCAGGCGTTGCAAAGCGCATGCGCGGATCGATGCTTGCACGCATGGCCCACCCGCAAGCGACCAAGCTCCAACGAGCTGGAATTACACATATCTACCTGCGATGCTAATACCAGGAATACAAATTACCATCCTCTTTAGATACAGCTGCAAGGTAAGTCCTGTCTGTCAGAGTAGGTGCCCGGTCTCCTTATAAACCAAGTGTATTGCAAGGCTCGCTCTAAGCTCATTAGGGGAGAGGCTTGGCAGATTGCCGGGAGCATAGGAATGCAGGACGCTCCGTGGCCTCAGTGTGGGGGCACCCGCAACACACAGCACGGCGAAGACAGCCAGGGTGAACCGTTTACAGCCCGGTGCTCTCACTTTTACAAAGCATTCGGGGAGTCTTGCGGCGGGATGTACACAGGCTTATGGGCAGAGAGGCCAAGGGTGGGGTGCGGGCGCGACTGCCGCATGGGGTTCGTGCCCAAGTTCGGGCGGCCGACGACCTTTCCGGGCCTGCAGCGTTTTTAGATGCATTGCCAGGAACACAGGTACCGAACCCGAGACACATGCTATAGAGACACGGCATTCAGCCAGCAGTGGTACCCGAGCCTTTGCCGATTGACACAGACGCTTAAGCATTTGGGCCACAAAATCAAAAACTGCAATCTAGCCCTGCCAAAAACTTGATGACAAGCACTGTTGACACGAACAAGCCAAAATCGACTTGAGCGCGACTGCGATGTCAATAGACCAACACCAAAGCGCGTACTCGCGGCGCATCATCCGCGTGAATCGAATCATAGCGGGTACCATCATCGCGGGCTGCGTGGCGGTCCTCACCGGCTTCGTGGATGTCAAGTTCTACCAGAACGAGGTAGAATACGCGAAGGAGACGCCTGACAAGAACCGCTTCAAGTCACATCGATGCAACGATCGACTAGCGGACGCTCTGGAGGTGATTGAGGCGGAGGACGGGCACGTCTGGCGCGACTTGCGGCCAGCATTCCGGAACTGGTGGGCGTGCATGCGCTCAGTGGAGGGCTCGGAACCGGCGATGCCGTACATTATGCTCACGCCCAAGTACAAGCAGTACATAGACCCAGCAACGCGCAGTGAGGCGGCGCGGCAGGCTGCGCAGGCGCAGGCAGAGCAACAGTTTCGGGGGTGAGGGCGCAGCGCGGTACGGGGTTTGACACGCATCTTCGCATAACCATTGGCCACCTGTGCCCGAGGCAGTGTTCACACTGTCCCCTTCTTGTAACCAGCACTCATAACCATTATGGACCCCGTCCTGTTCGTAATGAGCGCGTGTGCGTGCAATGCATGATGCCCTCGTTGGAACCATGGCATCCAGAGCAAGGTGGAGCTCAGCAGCATTGTAAGAGGGGGAAGCGCCGCTGTCCAATTCTAAGCATGGTTTGTGTGGCACGTGGCGCAGCAAAGGCGAATGCTGCTCGGAAGTCAAAGGGGGAGGGGCTGCCGCAAGTCCAACAGTCCATGTGTGATTTCTTAGATGAGGCCGACGCTGGAGTGCTGGGCATTCCAGGTCCGTTGTTAGAACTGCTGGTTGGCGAACCTGACGACGGATGCGTTCATGCTGTGCTACTGGCTCATGGCGGCTGAAACCTTCATTAATTGCGTAGGATAAGCAGCGTAGTGTGGCCAATGGTGGCTGATATGCACACTTGGCGTGGACACGTGGTGTTTCTGAAGCCGTACGCCCATAGGCTAGGAACAAGTATGGAAGTCCACCTGTGCAAACCCTGCGTTTTGCACTGCGAGTGGGAGCCGCAAGGGCCGCGCAGCTTTGGCCGACGGTCATCGTTGGAACTTTATGCACATGGGCACTATTAGGCATTGCCGTAGGTAGATGGTTACTCGGAGAGACAAGGCAAAGGCAGGGCCGCTCGTGCATGCGAATGTAGCTGAGGTATGTTGTGCCGGTAGCTCCAAGGCGTGCACTGTGGCCCTGCAGGCGCGTGGCTAAAGCACGCAGCCTCATTCTCCTGCTATGCCGTTCTGTAAGCTGTAGACTACACGGTAGCCCCAAGAAATGTGGCACGTATTATACGCTGAGCAAATGTCACAGGGTGCTGCTCAGATGGTCGGGGCAGGCTGGGAACCATCGTGTCCGCCAGTTGACGCAACGTGCAACCGCAACCTGCCGGCATGCCGCTTCCCGGAACCAGCCACCAACATCGCTGAGAGCCTGAGACAGCTAGCAGTAGGAGAAAGTCCGCCCCGCTGCTCGGGGTTTTAGTGCTCAGCGGACCGGGGGCGGCAAAGGAGCCGAGGCAACACCGTACATGTCCGTACCGTGGGAACGGGCACGAACAATCCGTGGAACAGTCCTGATAATCTACCCCATTCCGTTATCGGCATCGCTCTCATTGAAGTGGTCGCCCTCCGCTTTCAGCGTGAAATATATTGACATCCAACCAAAATGTGCGCACCGGTGGCGCAAGGGGTGGGTGGCGCTGGTGGATGTTCTGCGCGTCTTCCCGCCAGAAGGGCGCGAACTCACTTTTGGCACCACAACGTGTGCAGATTTCGCGGGCTGCCGCCTCGCTTGCAATTATCTAAGAGATCTTTTGGATGATACCGTAACAACTGTCCGTCTGGACTTGACGCGGCACGAGGAGGAGGACCGCTTCAGGGCGTGGCGTTCGGCCAGATTTCTCCGCGGCTTCCAACACGCGGGTCATTAGCTTGCCCCCGGCATCCCTTCTTCCAGAGTTTGGTCGCTGCAGCGGGATGGCCATTACAGTGGACCATGACGCGGGCAGCCATGCCGTGACCCTACATTTTGCTGGTCTCGGCGCCGACACGCGACGCCGCATCACCGCGTGGATGCGGAGGTGGGGTGGGTGTGATGGCGCTTCAGTGCTTCGCCCCGGCAGGCAGGCGGCACTGACGCTGGGAGCTGCCTCCAGCCGACAGCGGACAAGCTCCACCTTCCCCGGCGCAACTCCATCCCCATAGCCGTTCCCCACCCAACCCCACTGGTTTCTCAATAAACTACCCACCCCACCCCACCCCCTCCCAGGTCGCCACACCCCGGCAGGACGCATTGGCCTCCTTCTCCAGCGGCTAGTACATACGGCTATCCTTCATCCGAGTCGCTGGACGCGCTGAGCGTGGTGGAGTCGTGCGCGGCGCTGCTGCCGGGCCTGGAGGAGCTGCACCTGCACTGCAAGCACAGCGCGCCCCCCGAGCACCAGCACGCGCTGTTGGTGCTCCTTGCCGGCTTCCTGCCCCGCCTGCGGCGCCTGACGCTGCCGGCCCGCGCCACACGTCAATCTGCAGACACGACAGACCGGCGGCCGCGGCCGACAGCCTCTACGGTGTGGGTGCGCTGGTCGCCTGCGCAGACCTGGCAGAGCTGACGGTCATGGCGCCGGCGCACTTCGCGCTGACCCTCACTGACGGCATGGTGGACGGATTCGGCTGCCTGCGCCGCCTGGAGCGGCTGACACTCGTGTGTGATGGGCTGAGCCCACCTGACGGCAGCAGCGATGCCGCCAGGGGCGGCGGCGGCAGCAGCAGCAGCACCGCGCTGCAGAAGCTGGTGGCGGGCTGCTGGGCGGCCGCCGGCCGCCGCGCGTGCGCATACTTGCGGTCCAGGCCGCCACGCTGGAGCGCGAGCTCAAGCTGCAGGTGGACTACGCGCCCAGGGAGCGGCTGGCGGGCAAGGGCGGCGCAGCAGGGGCAGGCGTGAGGGCGGCAGCAACAGGCGGGAGCGGTGCGGGCGCGCACCAGGCGGAGGCGCCGCACGGCTGGTTGATCCGCCGCCTGACGTTCGGCAAGTGGGCACTGACGGGCTCCGGCCTGGCGGCGCTGAGCGGCCTCGCGGCGGGCGTGCTGGCCGCGGCAGCGGACCACGGCCTGCACCGGCATGTGCTCCCTGAGCTGGACGTGGGCGACGTGACCTTGGGCGAGGGGCAGCTGACGGAGGCGCTGATGCGGGCGCCGCTGGACTTGGTGGCGCGGGCCGGCCGTGTGCAGCTGCGGCGAGATGCAGCTGCGGCCCGAGCAGAATATATATATATATATATATGACCTGATTTCTATCTTTATTTGATTTCAGCGACTCGATATGTCCGGCGGAAGGAGGTTGAATGGTTCTTGTTGGGAGCTCTACCAGCTCGCTACCCCCCGGTATGGAAGGGCCGTACGGCAGTGTAGCACCTCTCGGACGAGGAAACTGACACGACAGGCGCGTTCAGCGCATATAAATTGCGTGGATTAAGTAAGGCTATTTTTCTCGTCGGACTGGTGCTACAACCAAAAATGCGGGGTCAAAGATGGTGCAATTTTGGACGGTGGCTCCCCAGCGGGTGAGACCGTGTTGGGTGTTGCTGAGGCTTACCAACTTACCAACCATAATTTTTACCAGCTATGCCCGGCTAGATCACCAACTGGTGTAAGAACCCGCAGCTGCCGCCGGCCGGGCACCGCTTGACCGGCACGCTACCCGCGTCGCTGTGTAGCAGTATTGCCGGTAAAAGGACTTGATAACTAGCCGGAGACAGGTTGCGGAGTGATCGTGGAGTTGTGAAGGGTGGAATGTGGGTGGAGCCCATCGGTGACCCAGGGTTCGTGGCGTGTCGCGGCCCCGGATTGGTCTGACCTCGTCGTACGGTTCGCGATCGTGGCCTCTAAACATTCTACGGACATTCTACGCTCTGTGTTTCGGCCAGCTTGTCTAGGATAGGCCTAGCAAGTCTCCGTTCGAGACGGAGCAGAGCCATACAGACTCCTTCAACACTAGTTACGGACATGCGCTAAGTCTGTGTTCTTGAGACGACCACTCACCGCCATCTTTCGTCCCTTCCAGTCGGCGTCTCCACACACTTCCACACAGCAGGTATGCTCATTGTGGGCACTGGCTGGGTGACACTCCTGCTACGTTGGTCTCGATACCAATGTAGCAGTATTGCTGGCAGGGCTCGTATCTTCTTCGGCGGCGTATGTCCAGTGTCATGCCCCATTGCGGGCATGGACCATTCGTGGGCAGCCGGTGTGGGATGCCTGCTGCGTCCTAACGGTTGCGATGGTGATCTTGCCGTTGGTACGTTGGGCGCCGATCGGAATGGGGTGCATGGGCAGGCATGGGCGCGGGGAAGCCGTCTTAAGCCGCGGGCGACGCCAGAGGCGTCGGCCCGCGGATCGTCCCATAAATACACTCGTTAGGCTAGTTAGGTCGATGCCCCACGTTGCTGCCTAGCGAACCTGGCGGTGTGGGGCCGTTTCCGGGGCTCAATTACTTGTCTGTAACACGTCTTGACCCAACACACAGCTCGCCGCTTGTCCTATGCCTCTGGGGTACGCAACTAGCTCCAACCGGGGGCCCTAGCTCAGCCTGGTCAGCAGGGCTAGCCAGCACGCAGTCTCGGAGCGGGAGCCTGCGAGGTAGCTGGGGCGACATGGCGCAGCTCAAACCGGCGCGCGCAGGGCCAGCGCCGCACGCCGGGCGCCATCCGAGTCGCAAAGCCATTGGTGACCTCGGTGGCGCTGAATGTGCAGACACCAGACATCAGACATTACTGTCCAGAGACTGGTAGGCTGCAGAGGCCGTGTGTTGGGCCCGGGTCGGAGGCAGGCCCACAGCTGTAACACTGTACTACTAGACATTACAGGCCTTTCCAGGGCTAAACTATGTCCACCACATAGCCGATTTGGGGTCTTTTCCATAGGATTTTGGACATTGGCACGCCACGGGCCCCCTTTCCAATGTCCAGTGGGCCCGCCGGAGACCGGCACTGGGTGACACTCTTGCTACATTGGTATCGAGACCCATGTAGCAGTATTGCTAACTTGCTGGTAGAAGGACCTGATGACTAGACCCGACCTGACTCGACCCGACCCGACCCCACCACCACCACCATGCACAGGTGCAACAGTTGTTGATTCTGCACGGCAACACCTGGTTTGCTGGCGAGGTGGCCCAGGTGCACGAGGAGGTGTGGGCGTAGGGAATACAATGCAATTGGTCCGGGCTTAAATGGTGAAGCTGAGCGTTAGAGGCAGTTGGCCCCAAAACCCCAGCTCTCATGGAGTTGGCCCCAAAACCCCAGCTCATTGAAAGCCTGACCCTCACTGCGGGCCTCAGAGTCCAAGCGCACGACATGCTGCCTAACTGCCACTGGTTGAGGGCATATGGCGGTGGACAATGTTAGATAGGACGTCTCCATAAACCTAATGACCAACCAATGTGAGGGTGGAGGCCGCGGAGCATCAGGACCGCAGCCATGCAGTGGCTTGGCCGGCGGGCGGTGGTGTCACCAGGTGCACGGTTCTGCACGAGTTTAGTACACACACCTGTTCCCCACGTGCATTTGGGAATGCCACTGGACTTAACTGGACAGTTGGTGTGGTGTGCATTCACATTGCAGAGTGGTTCACGGCGCCGAGGCCGGGACGGCTGAAGCACACAAGGAGGCGGGCCCCAACAGATTTATTACATGCCCTGCGCTACAGCTCGCGAGCATCAAGGCGTCAGGCGTCGCAGCTTGACTTGCCATCCAAATACCCCCGTGATAAAGTGCTAGGCAACCCACCGCACCTTGCCTGATGCACCCCTACCATGCGACGTCCCATCCCACGGGTACATCCCGGCTTATAAAAGCCCGGTGCTTATTATGCTCAACAACACACGCATAAATGGAAAACTCCTGGGTCCAGCTCTTCACAGAGTGGTCCCGCAGTGTCCTCGAGGTGTCGCCCTATGTACGGTAATCCTCCTACCCACGGCCGTGAAGCGCTTCTGGTCCACCAAGCATGTGCCACCATCCACATTCTACCCTTCACCCACCGTTTCATCCTGCCGCGAGCATCATCAGTAATCAACATCCGTCTCGCTGCATGGTAAGAGCCTTACTACGCAGCAAGCTACAGCTGACATACCTGATATGCACGTTAACACCAATCCTTCTGAAGCAATTTGACCCCATACAGAGCTTGCGAGCTCGGCGTGTCCTTTCTTGTAACCACGCAATCATACAGTCCTGTGTTTGGTCCCGCCCGTGCCGGTCGCTGAGAATATTCGTATGTTATATTCCGTAAATTTAGGTAAATGAGAACAAAGGGTAGTCGTTGAAGGCATGGTGATGTGTGTATATGTGTATGCGGAAACACGAGAGCACACGCCGTGAACCATCAAAACCTCCACGCGTTCACACTCAATTTAAAATATCTCGCCTACTCCGCTACAGCACGAAGAACAGCGCAAACAGGCCGGCCGCCATGAGGCTGACCAGCGAGCTCACGCTGGCCATGCCCGCCGCGCCGCCATCTTTGAAAAACGAGGGCTGCGCCGTGGACAGGTAGCTGGCGCTGGTGTAGACGGCCGTGTCCACCTGGATGGCTCCCGCACCGTTGCAGGCGGCCGCAGTGGTCTTGGAGTTACAGGTGGTGGTGGCGTTGTTGTACTGCTTGACCCACGGGTCGTTGGGGTCCAGCAGCAGGTCGGTGCCGAAGGCGTTTTCGCTCAGGTCACAGATGCCGGACGATGAGGTGCTGCCGAGCCACTCGCAGCCGGCGGCGGCACGGCAGGCGGTGGCGTTTTTGAAGGCGGGGCAGGACATCACCATGTTCTTGAAGGATGACACGCCGGAGCAGGTGCCGAACATGTCGTCAAAGATGGCGCCCAAGTAGCTCGTGATGCCGCTCTGTGCAAGGGAGGACATGGCGTGGCAGCGGGGATGGGGTTCAGGAGCCGGCGAGGCACTGACGGACTGGGGCAGAGTGTGCAAGGCCAACAGCTACTGGTGCAATATCAAGGCATCACGCGCATATGGCCGCAGTGCCGTGAGCCTTGAACGCAGCTGCACTCAGAACTTACGGTGGCGGACATTGCGTTGGTGATCTTTGAGACCAGGCTGGCGACGTAGTTCTGATCGTTCATCCAGTTGGGCAGGCAACTGCGCGAGTATGCACCCAAGGAGGGCGGGACATCAGTTCATGCGCAAAATGAATAGGTATGCGATTTACCTGGAATCAAATGCACATTATACCCACAACGGCCGCACCGTGCACGCAATCGCAAATAGCGCGTCTGTCCCCGCCACAACCCCAGCCTCACATGCCGGTGGCGTTGGTGCTGCCGCTGCTGCCGCCGAGCAGCTCGGCGAAGGAGGAGGCGAAGGTGGCGGCGATGCTGGTGCTCATGGCCGAGGCCGACAGCCAGGTGCAGCCGCTGCCGCAGGCCGACTGGGTGGCGTACGCGCTGCATGTGATGGCGGTGTCCATGTTGGAGCCAGCGCAGTAGGCCTTGCCGCGCAGCCACTGCGAGTACGAGGAAGAGACAGGTAGACAGGGCGGGACTCGGGGACTTGGACAAGGGCAACGCAGTAAAGTGAGGAGGGCTTGGGTGCTCGCGGAAGAATCATTACCGTACTGCAGCTGTCACTCGCAGCCAGCTCTTCACCGAAAGCCGCATTGCTGTGCTCTGCGCAGGGGAGGGGACCTACCGCCAGGTCGAAGTAGCTGTCGCTGATGACGCACACGCCAGAGCTGCCGGTGGAGACCCACTCGCAGTTGCCCGTGCAGGAGGTCTTGCTCGTCTTCTGTGAGAATCAACGGGGGGGCGGGGAGTGCAGCGTTTACGGGAAGGACTTTGACTGGCCGTCTGCTACAGCGCAAGGTCCGATTCACACACGGCGTCCATCTCCGGGCGCCATCCTCACCAGCGAGCAGTTGTACGACAGGATGGAGGTGTAGGCGAGCAGCCTGCGTGCGGTGGCAGGAAGGTAGAAAGGCGCGGCTAGGTCAGGCTGTGCGGGTTGGAAGGTAGGCGGCCGGGGGGTTGGTGGTTCTGTTGAGTGGAGCACGGCGTGGGTTGAGACATGGTTGCAACATGAGACATAAACATTTCAATGTCTTCCACAGCTGTGCGAAGAGCACGGGCTTGGAGTTGCTACGCCAATGGCGTGCGCGAGTTCCCACATGCCACCGGGCCGCGGCTTACAAATTGATGCCCCATCCAAGCCGCATGCTTTGCTACCGACTGGTTACAGCTTCTCACTTCTGGCTGTCGGTGCTGGGTGTGCCAAGCGAAGTGATGTAGTCCGCGTTCAGGTCGCAGTTGCCGAACGCGTACGCGCAAAGGCTTGAGTTGCTCGTTGCCAGAAGCGCGCGAGAGCCCGCGCGCTGCTGGTTCGGGGCGTGCTGCATACTCGCAAGTGTCTGCATGGCCTCAATGGGCAGCACGCGCTTAAGCGCCCGCGTAATGTCATCAGCAGGGCTCGAATAAACCACTGCTAGAAAGGCACAGCAGCACAAGGCTGCGAGCGCAAAGGCGCGCGGCATTCTGACGGCTGACTCTTAGTTTACGTGTCGACTTGAAGTAATTGACTGAGATTGCTCTGCGTGCGTGACTCCTATACAACACTAATGATAGCTCGGCTTTGTAGGCGCGACGTCTGCCGCTTAGATCTGCGCTTAGATTGCCCAATGGTGAGCTGCGGCTCGACACACAGCCTTCACAGGGGCGAAGCAGCTTTCGTCATGCTTATGGTAACAGAGCTATACCAAAATACTGCGGTCGCGGGAAGGAGTCGGTCAGCCGCGGCCCGCCATAGACCCAAGACGAACTGTCGTGGTTCACTTCGGTTTTGGCTCGTCCAAAAACCGCTCAGCTACGCAGTGTCAGGGCTCGGCCCAGAAATACATATGCAAGAAAATGCTTTTCTAGCTCTGGGGTTGAGGCACCACGCAGCGATCAGGCAGGGCCGTCGGAACGTGCAAGCAGGCAACCCTTGTTGTGACTCGGTCGGGTCGGAGTCGGGCCTCCCTCACCTCGGCCCGCCCCCCTCGGGCCGTCCCTCGGGGGGCGGGCCTCGGTTCGGGGCCCTCACCTCCCCTGCAGTGCCAAATTACGGCACATCTTTCAAATCGATATTGACTAGACTAGGACAAGTGTTCCCCTGCGTCAGGGAAAACGGGCTCAGTCCTCCACTGTCTGAGGCCGCACTAGCCGGGGTCGGTTTGAACAGGCACCGAGCCAAACCTAGGTGCCCAACAGTCGCGGCACCACAGCAGGAGCCAGCCAACACGCAGTTCAGGAGTCAACAGCAGCCACACTACTTGTCGTACCACCGCTGCCTACAACACCACAGGCCTTGCTCGCCCCACTGCGGACCGCTACCTGGACACCAGTCAGCTCCTCAGCCCACGCGCTTGCGCCGCTTATTGGGCGGCGCTGGGCTCTCCTCCTCCACATGGCCTTGTCTGCCCCCTCCGCTACCAACATGTGCACCGCCACCGCCGCTGCTGCCGGGCCCCGTGTCGCCGCTGCTGCCGGGCCCCGTGTCGCCGCTGCTGCAGTGCTGTTAGGCCCCGTGCCGCCGCCAGGCAGCACGGATGCAGGCCGCTTGTGTCCCAGAAGCATCTCCACCAGCGCGTGCCGGGTGTTGGCTGCGGAGTTGACGTCACGTCCCCTTTAAATCATGGGGACGCTCGAATGCTGCCACGGACGTGCGCACGGGGGCGGCGCGAATGCTGCCACGGGCATGCGTCCGGGGGGTGGGGAGGAGGCGCGAATGTGGCAGCGAACATCATGGCGGTGCAGCAATACCAATTAAGCGCATGTCCAGTGTGGTCGACTTTGGTAGGCTGGTAGGCTGCAGCGGCCGTGTTTCGGGCCCGGGTCAGAACTCGAACAGCTGTAACACAACAGTGTGCCCCTGCGGCCCAGCGCTACAGCCGTCCTGCGCCCCCAGCGCCCCTTGTCTTGCTTCCAGTAGCTAGCGAGCAGCTTGCCCAACCATACGGTAAAGTTCTTATCCGATTGTCAACTGCATCCTTTTGCGTTGGCCAACCATTATCACTGTATCTACATCAGGGTATAGGGTAATATCGTGTTACGGACATGCGCTTAATCGTGGATTCGTGGTGAGTGGGATGGAGCTTTGGGGGAGGAGTCGCTGCTCGAATCGGATACCCCAGGCCGTCCTCGCCATGCTTCCACGTAGCCCATCATAGTCCGATTGGAACTTGTAAGTGTGCGATGTGTGCATATTGGCCTTTGACCCAAATTAAATGAAACATTGACGCGTGGCCGAGGGCTGTGACAGCTTGCCTGGGCCGCGGGACTGGTGAGACGAGGAGGTACGGTACCCAAATGAGTTACCCGAACGGCCCTCCCATGCCCTCCACGGGTGCGCCATGCCCCCCCCCCCCCCGGTAGGCCACCCGTGGCTCTTGCCAACGCCGCGTCTGACTCGGGTCTGAATGCGAAGCATGGCGAATGTGGCCGTACATAGCGCACCCGCTGACCCGCCCATCCTCAAGCTATACCCGCCTATCCACAATCTCCCGCATCGCGGCGTCCAACCGCCCAGAAGTCTGATTAGTGTGCAGCACACAGCCAGCCACCCAACTGGCCCAAGTCTTGTGCGTCCGCTCCCAGCCTTCCCGCATCGCCCGAGTCGTTCAGCAACCAAACTCTTGGTAACGGCGCAACTTGCGCGTGTTAGTACTTGTGACCCGCTACTGCTGAACACGCTTTTTACTAGCCCGGAACTCCTGGATGTAGTTTCTAGACTTGCACGTTGGGGCAGGTGCCACAGGCATTGTGTGCGCGTCTTGGACTCTCGGCGCCACCCCTGCTCGGCGCTCTTGGCCTGTGCCCCCGGGTCGAAGATGCCGCGGCCAAGGGGAAGAATGCATGGTTACAAGAAGGACCTGGTGACCCGGGTCACGAGCGAACTGCTCTGGACTTCAGGGGCGTGCCACCTGCACGCCAACGTCTCCACCGTGACTTCTGCCGCCTAACCGTTCACCCGATCGATCGATACTTCTTACTTTATAGGAGCTCGCGGCCGCCCTAGTGGACCGAATCCGGGCTCATCGACTAAGTCCTAAACTCGTCCGGCCGACCACTTATCCGTAGGCATTTCATCCCGACCGAAATCGGGGGAGTGTATGGGAATCGAACCCACGACCTCGAGCAAACTCGTCCCATGACGCTATTCACTCGCGGTTGAACCATCCACCCCAGGGGAAGGTGTCACGGACATGCTCTAAAGTTCGAATGCATAGCGCAGCGCAGTCGAGTCGTGGATGTCGCTTCCAGCAGGCAGCAGCGAAAGGGGGTAAGAAGCGAAAGGTGGTGGTGCCGCCCTTCTGGCGCCCAGCGGGGCCATCACATGACTGGCAGACAGGATTTGGCGTCGTTATTGTGAAAACGTTGGAGCGCAGCGACTCGGGTAGCGTGGCGGTCGAGCGGGGATCGAGTGGTCGACCGGCGGCAGCGGCGGGTCCTTGAACCAGGTGGTGATCGGGCCGGGCATAGTTGAGTGTCGCTATTACAAGCTATGCCGTGTAGTATAATGTTGTTTAATAACCTCCATGCTTGTCCGCGCGAGTCGCAGCGCATCCAGTATTGCACGATCCCTGGGCCGGCAGCACACACAGCACGAACTGTGACAGCACGCTGGCGGACAGAATGCCTCAACACTACAATCCACAACAAGGAGCTTCTGTGTAAACTTGCACCCGTCTTGCCTGTGTATGCCGAGGCCCAGCGCCAACCCTGCGTCGGGTCCAATGGTGTACACCAACTAATTGTATACCGTTACCACACCCGGTACACACTACGTCGAATGCAATTCATGAACCAAGCATCTGCACTTGCAGTTCTTTCTTCCATTTCCATCCGGCCGACCAGCAAACGATTCGCCTTGACCGTTTGCACGGCCTGCATGCCGCCGCGCCCCTCTCGGCCTCCGTCGCCACCTGCCCACGCCCATCCGTCTCGGCAACACCCATGCTCGCTGGCCTACCAGCGCTGCCTGTGCGGCCGACGCCGTCCGGCGGCCTCGCATCACAACCGCGACAAACTCAGGCGCCTGTGGGACTGCCCCAGCAGGCAAACTTCCTCACACGCGACCTGGTGGCATTGGATGCGATGTGCGCATGCACCGCCCTGGTCGGCCCCTGGCCGGCAAGCGCCGGTGGTGGTGGTGTGGCATGCGTCGTCGCATGCGTTGGGAAATGCAAGAATATCTCCATGCAGCGTCATCTTAGCAGCTACCAGTCCAATCTGCCCCCTGCTTAAGCACACGCCAGCCGAAATTGAATAAGCAAGCTATCCCTTAGCACCATGAAGGTCTAATGAGCAGTGCGAAAGTGACATCACGGAAAGCCCGACGTGGTTGGTTTCACAATCCGATCACTAGGGCGGTCAACAACGGCAATGCCTAGCTCGCTGTCCCATACTGCGCGTCCGAATGCGTCCTGCTGCTCTTAATCAACGCGCGTCTAGCAATAAGCAATGTTTCTTGATGCAACTTGCTAACCGCGCCTCATCAAACGCGGTCCGTCATCAGACACGGTCCAGCAGTCGTCTGTGTGGGCTCGCGCGCGGTCATTAACACCCACATCGTCAATTGCGCTCACACGCACGGTGGTCGTACCACAATGTAATGCGCCTCCAGGCGCATGCCAGCCCCTGACGGGTGGCAGACGGACCAGGCGGCAAAAGCCGAGAGGGGAATCCGCGGTGCACGTTTGCGTGCACGTGAAGTGCGTGTGAGCACGCTCGTGATAGCAAAAAGCAGCAAGATAAACCGGCACGCTGCTTTGCAGCGCGCATGATAAATGTTATCGAGACGTTATTTGGGAGCCGCGTGTCTGGTGCACGTGCGCCCTGCTTAGCTGGCTAGGTCACAATTCGTGTGCATTTCTCTCCGTCGCACAACCCAGTTCCCTTTCAGCCAAGCGACACCAAGCCGCAGTGTTGTGCACGACCCCTGACATAAATTTGAATCCCAAGCCAAAGCTACTAAGCTGCCTTGCCGCTTTCGTTACCACTGCCGATATGAGACAGCGGCAGGGACAGGGAAGAGCCCGCGGCAGGTGGCACGCCGCTGCCAGAGACATTCCTCCGCGCCACCGCCACCACCGAGGTGGGGTTGCCACCACCACGCGCCGACGTCCGGGCCGCCGCTGCCGCCATCGCCGCTGCAGCCCCTGGCGACGGCATCTCGTCCTGCGCGCACACGGTGCGCGGCGCCGCAATTAGGAGGTTACGCCGCTGGCCGCCAGGGCCGATGCCGCCCGCAGTGCCGCTGCCGTTTCCGCTTACGTGGCGGCTGTTGGACAGCACGCGGTTGAGCTCGCGGCTGAAGGCCTCACGGATGAGGGGCGCGCTCTCACGCCGCTGCGCCGCCACGGCGGCAGCGGTCGCGTCTGCGGACGACGAGTCCACGGCAACGGCGGCGGAGCCGCCGCCGCCGCCACCGCCACTGCCGCCGGCACTGGGCCTGCCATCAAAGCCGGCCGCCTGGGGCGGCGGCAGGCAGGGCGAACCGCCGGCATCGTCAGACACCGCCGCGGAAGGCATGCCCCCGGCGTGCGGCGCGCCCGCAACCTCGAACGGCGAGAGCGCGATGCCGCCATGCGACGTGGCGCTCGGAAGCGCGTGGCTGCCGGTCCCGTTGGTACCGGCGGTGCCGGTGCCGAGCGAGGTGCCGGTACCCATGCCTGTGCCCGTGCCGGTCAGCACGCTGCCGTGGGTGATGGAGGCGGCAGAGGCGTGGGAGGCGGAGGTGACGTGGGAGCCGACGCGGGCCAGAGAGCCGGCGCGGGAGAAGCCGGCCTGTAGAACAATGATGGGGATGGAAGCCCTTAGCAACAGATGCCGCTGAGATTGCAAGGGGCACATCAGCGCTGCCATCATATCTCATCCAACGACTTCCCGCGCGTGGTGCCCGCGCACCCACGGGCTGCTACGTGCGCGCAACGACAACCGCATGAGTCAGAACTCCGCCAACAATGTGCCATCCGCGACAACGTCCTCATGCACGCACGCGCGCGTGTAGGAACAAAACCCACAACCAGACCAGACCAGACCAGCCCACAGACCAGACCAGACCCGGCGAGCCCCTGGACCCCAAGCGCCGCGCGTGCGCACCACCCCGGAGCCTTACCTGCAGGTTGGTGGAGGCGGAGCGCAGGCTGGAGGCGAAGGAGCCGAAGAACGAGCCGTGGCGTGAGGGCCGGCCGCTGCCGGGGCTCTGTACCTGCGACGGCGGCACGCTGCGGCTGCCGCCGCTGGGCGCCAGGTCAACTACCAAAGACAGGGCCGACTGCTGCGTGCCAGTGGCAGCGCCGCCGCCAACGCCGCCAGCGGCGGCGCCGGAAGTACTGGCGGAGTGGTCGCCGTCGTCGTCTGCGATGAATGCGGCAGCGTCAATGACGCCCTTGGCTCCGCCGGCCGCTACGGTGCTGGCGCTGCGGCCGATGCCGTTGTGGCTGTGCGCGCGCGCGGAGGATCCCGACGGCGCTGCCGCGCTGCCGAAAACCCGTAGCAGTAGCGAGGGAGACTTGCCATCACCGCTGGCGCCGGCAGCCCCGCTGCCGGGTTCGCCGCCGCCACTGCGACTGTGCGAGCCGGCGTGGCTTTGCGAGCGGCGCCGGAACATGCTGCTGCCTGCCACGTCATGTCCGTCTTCCCGGCGGGCGCCTGCCGCCGCCGCTGTAGCTGTGGCAGCCTCAACATCCGCCATGTCCATTCCACCCTGCTGCTGCTGCTGCTGCTGCAGTTCGGCCGCGAGGGCCGTGCAGGCGCAGTCGTCACAGGCGCTGTCCACCTGCGCAACGGACTCGCCCAGAGGGCCACCCAGGTCCTGGGCGCACGACTACAGAGGGGGGAAGATACAGGCGCACAATGTCCACGGTGTCATTAAGCACGCAAGCGCAAGTGCGCACACAGTGGCACGGTCGCGCTCCACACGTGCATACCGGTCAGTCAATGTGTGTCTCACGGTAAGAATGCGAGCAAGCAGTCCCTGCCCTCGGCTTGAGCGCACGGCGCACCGCACAAACCGGCACATGGCCACCAAGCCCCGGACGCCTTGCCACTGGCCCCACGCGCCCTGCCCGCGCCTCGCCCTCGGCTCACCAGTGTGTCCAGCCGCGCCACGCCTTCCGCCGAGTCCTGCACGCGCAGCCGCCCGCAGGCGCGGCTGCCGGTATCGCCGCCGCTGCCGCAGCTGGTGCTGGCGTCGCCCGCTGTCGCGCCTACCGAGCCGGAGGCCGAGCCGGTGCCGCCGCCGCCGCCCGCGTCGCTGCTGCTGCCGGTGGCGCAGCGCATTAGTGTGGGCGGAATGCCCGGCGCCATGTCATGGCGGATCGCCATGTCCGAGTCCAACGGTAGCCTGTTGGCGCCGGCGGCGCGCGTGCCGACGGCGCCAACCGTTTTCGTCGCCGTGGCGGCCGCCGCCGCCACAACAGTTGCAACCGATACAGTCGCGGAGCTGGCGCCGACTGGGGCCGGCTGCGGCGCCATGCGACTTGGGCGGTGGTTGCTGCTGCGCGTGACACCGCCGCTGGTCCGGTCGAAGGCGATCTCCGCACCCACATGCGCTGCTGCTGGCGACGCCAGCGCCGGCGCCGCCGGAGGCGGCGGCGGTGCCGCCATGGGGCTCTGGCGGCCCTGCGACGCAGGCGAGCCGGCGGCCAGCGGTTGCGAGTGTGACTCCGCCTCGTCGCCCTCCTCCAGCCTAGGGAGGCCCAACAGGCCTAGAGGGCCGCCCACGCTCAGCCCCGGCGGAAGCAGTCCGCCGGCGCCCACGCCAGCTGTGGCGGCGCCGCCGCCAGGGCTGAGGGCGGGGCCGCCGACGCCCGCCGTGGGCACGCCGCCACTGCCGGCGGCGCTCACCACTACGCCGGTGCCAGACATGCCGCCGAAGCTGCTGCCGCCGGCTGCGGGCCCGATGGGGCTGTACAGGTACGAATTCTGCGGGGGCGAAATAAATGGCCAGGCTAAGTAAACAGGTGACCAGTGACTTCTGCCATTACCATGCCGCATCAGAAGCGAGAAATGCCGTACCACTGGCGCGGCCTCAGGCAAAGCGCGCGGCACGTGCCGCTGCGTGAACCATTGCATGCCCCTGCCCCTGCACATCACCTACATCCCTCCCCCTCAAGCGCCCTATAGGCCCGCTCTCACCAGCGGGATGCTGCTGCTGCCGGCCGAGCCGCGGCTGCCCGCTGAGGCCCGCTCCGTGAACAGGCGGTCCGACAGGTTGGAGTCGCGCTCCGTAGGCGGGCCTGTGGCGCGGGCGTGTATTCGTTGGATCGCGAGGGCACGTGAACACGTCAAGCCGTGTGCAACACAATCATGGCTGCCTACTTTGCCCCCAGCTAACAGCCACAAGCCCAGCCAGCGCTGAGCCAGCGCAGCCAAGCACAAGTACAGCAGCAAAGCGGAAGCACCGCCGCCGCGACGCACCTGTTGCTGATATGCCGCCGGTGTTGAGGCTGCTCAGCAGCAGGTTCGCGGGCGCGGTGAAGGCACTGCCGAGCATTTGGTGCCCAGAGCCGCCAGCGGAGGGGTGGCTGGACCCGCCGCCCGGCGGCAGCGGCGGCAGCCCCAGCGGGTTGTGGTAGTTGGCAAGGTGGTACGGCGCGGTTGCCGCCGAGGAGGCGTTGCTGGCGGGCATGAAGGGCGACTCCACGCTGTCCATGCCAGCGGCGCTGGTGGTGACGGTCACGCCCGCGCCGCCGCCCGGCGGGCCGCCCATGTACGGGTACATGAGGTCCTGCGGGTGGGAGCCTCCGGCGCCAACCGCAACGCCGGCGCCGACGGACGACTGCGCGTGCGCGCTGTTGCTGGACAGGCTCTTGTGGAACAGCAGCTGCTGCTGCTGCTGTGCCGCCAGGAAGGACGCGGCGGCGGCAGGGACGCTGCCGGCGCCGGCCGCCGCCAGCGCGGCGGCGGCGGTGCCCGCCGTCGCACCCGACGTATCCGAAGCTGTGCCCACCATGCTGCTGCCGGCGCTGGAGCCGTCAAAGCCGGAAGGCGCCGCCGCGCCGCCTGCAGCGGCCGTGGCGGCGGCGGCCGCCGCGGCGTCACTGCCGACCGCGCTGCCAGCGGTGGAGCCGGCCGCGGCTGCGCTGCCGTTGTGGTTGCCGCCGCCGGCCCAGGCGCGGGCGCTGCTGACGCGGCGCATTGCGCCCAGGCGACCTCCGGTGGTGCCGCGGCCGCCCATGGCCGCCTGCAGCTCCTGCATCTGGGCGTGGTGACGCGCCAGCACCATCTGCGCCATACCCAGCGGCGAGTTGGGGTTGGGCGCCCCTGGGCCGGCACTGCCGCCGCCAACCGCAAGCGCGGGCGGCTGCTGTGACGCCGCCGCCGCTCCCTCAGCGCCGCCGGCGACGGCGCCGAGCACAACCACCGGCCCAGCGGCGGTTGCGGCCGCCGGGTAGCTGTCAACGCTACTGGCTGCCGCCGCTGCCGCTGGGCCCCTGCCGTTTCCCGGCTCCGCCAGCTGCTGTTGTGGCTGAACCTGCTGTGGCTGCTGTGGCGTCGGAGGCATGGGCGGAATGCCAGCGCCCGAGCCCGCGGCCGCCGGTGCGCCCACGGCGACGGTCACGCCAACGCTGCTTGCCGCCTGCCGCGGCACCGCCATGCTGTTCGCACGGCGGCGCTCCGCAAGCGACGCCACGCCGCCGCCTCCCGCCGGTGACAGCGCACCGCCGCCGCCCGCGCTTCCCCCTGCCGCCCCGGCAGCCATGGCCGCCGCCGCGGCAGCGGCGGCCGGCCCGATGCTGTACGACGTCTGCGACCTGCCGCCGTTCCCTCCACCCACGCCGCCGCCGCCCGCGGCGCCCGCCCCCGGCACGGTGGCGGCGGGCGTGGTGATGTTGGAGATGATGGAGGTGGCGGGCGAGTCCAGCGGCTCCAGCTCGGGGCAGTAGCGCGCGGCCATGGCCGCGCGCAGCTGGTGCTGCAGCGCCCGCAGCGCGCGGTGAATGGCGGTGAAGGCGGGGCGCTGCGTGTGCATGGGCCGCAGGCAGGCCGCCACCAGCGCCGCGTACTCGGGCGGGACCTGTGTGAAGAGTGCGGATACGTTTGGATTTGATAGTGGATACGTGGCGGGGGGCGTCATGAGGTTGTGAGACCAAGGGCTGGGCACCGGCAGTGGGTGGAGGAATTTATGCATGGTTGTGGGGAAAAGGGGTTAGGCCGCGAGGCGGCGGGCGGGCGGGCCTATGCCGCTGGTGTTGCAGCGGGAGGCGGCGGCCGCAGCGGCGACGCGGACGGACTCACCAAGGGCGGCAGCTTGGGGAAATCGGGGTGCGCAACGTAGGTGGGCGCGGGCGGCTGCGCGCGGTGGTGCCGCGGCGCGCCGGGCGGCGGCGGCGGCGGCTCCACCGCTAGCCACACGGGCTGGCTCCAGGCCAGCTCCCACAGCATGACGCCGAAGGCGTAGGCGTCCGAGAACTTGGTCAGGATGCCCTGTGTGGGTGGGATAGTGCGTGTGTTTGAAAGAGGAGCAGCACAGTTTGTGGCACGCGTGTGGATGGAGGGAATGACAGGAGAGCGATGGGGGAGCCGTCGCTGAAGGCGTGCAGAGGTCGAGAGGTCGGCTGGAACGCTGTAGCAACAACACCAAACCTGAAATGTAACCTACGTGCTCGATTTGCTCGGGCGCGGCATAGAACTGCGTGCCCTGCCAAACGTTGGACACGTGGCTCTGCGCGGCGCTCAGCTTGACGGACATGCCGAAGTCCGCCACCTGCGTTGTTTGGCAGCAAGCAACCGTGTGGAGCAAGCATGTCAGACGAGCACATGCCGCCAGCTCGCAACCAGCAACCTCAAAACCTACATGCAGCAGCCCGCACAGGCATCTCGCATGCCGCACGCACGCACACACGCACGCACGCACGCACGCAAACCAGTTCAGCTTCAAAAGGGCATCAACACGCGGGCGGCCGCGCTGCCGCACGCAGACACGCACCTTGGGCACGTATCCCGCCAGTGCGGCGCTGTCGCGCTTGAGCAGCACGTTGCGCGGGTTTAGGTCGCCGTGCACCACCTGCTTGGAGTGCAAGTGGCGGATGGCGGCGGCAATGCCCAGCGACAGCTCCAGGACCATAAGCTGCAGGGGAGGATGGGAGATAGAGGGGGAGGGTTCGCGGGAGTAGGTAAAAGAGCTTTGGGGCTCGAGGGGCCGGAGGAGTTCTTTATGCACGCCCGGCGACGAGGCCACGAGCTTGAAGACATGGGCTGGCGACACTGCGCCGAGGGGACCGCTCTCCGCCGAAGCAGTGATGCCGCCTTGTGCGCCGTCAAGGGCACCGGCCCACAGACGTACAGCCGCCACCCGCAAGGCCGGGCAGGTCGGGGGTCGGAGCCTAGGGCACGGGTGTACGCGGCCCTGCGTGCACGCACACACGCACCCACCCACCATGTTAGGGCTGCAGCTCTGCGTGCCGCCCGAGTCGTGGCCGTGCAGGCACAGCGAGGAGCCGTCGCCGCCGGCCGCCGCGCCGTCCACCTGCGCCGTGTTTAAATGTCAGAGAGGCCACAGCGTGAGCAATGTGCGCGTGCTGGTGGTGCGGCGTGCACGCCGCAGACCGCATCCCCACGCCAACGGCAACCCATACTCGCGTCCCAAGGTCCAAGTTCCTGTGTAAATTGTGAGCCCGCGAGGACGCCACCCACCGCCACGTGCGAGTGCGCAGCCGATGGGTGCTGAGAGGCCGTGGAGGTGTCGCTGAGTGCGCAGCCGGCGCCCATGCCGCCAGCTGCGGACCAGGAGGCGGTGGTGCAGAAGAAGCGGCCCTTGATCGCGCGCAGCAGCGTGCCGCCGTCACAGAACTCCTGGATGATGTAGAGCCGCCAGTCCTGTGTGGGGGCGTGTGTGGATGCGGGGGTGGGTGTGCGGGGGCAGGTGCGGGACGAACAGCGACTGAATGCGCGCATAAAGAGCGTCGCTGGCATCGTTGCGTCGCAACAACTGACAACGCCGCCAGCCGTTTCCAAGTGCCAACCATCCATACCAGCCACCAAGCATGCAAGCACGTAACGCGACGTAGTAACGCGACGTAACGCACCCGGATGTCGGCCATGGACCGCTCGCCGCTGCTGGCGGTGCTGGCAGCGGAGGCGCCGCCGTCGCCGTTGAGGTTGATGGGCCGGCGGTGGGGCACCACACCGATGGGGCGCGCGTCCACGGCGTATGTGGCCTGGAGGTTCGGAGTGAGTCGGCCAAGGCATTAGAGGTCAGCCAGCCGGGGGAGGCAAGGCTACAGGGAGATCCGCTTGCTGGCTGTCAGCCGCTTGACCGCTAGCAGCACGGCATGGGCGACCGCCACATGAGCAGCACACCACCACAAGCTGCGCGCTCTATGCAGACCGCCACGCGGCCGACGGAGCGGCCACCACCACCCCACAGGCGCGCGCCCGCCCACAAGGCCCATTTTAGGCACTCCACGCCCATCAGCCCATGCAACACCGCGCCACGCACGCACCACGATGTTGGGGTGCGCGATAGACTTGGACAGCGCCGCCTCCTGAAGCGCCACCTTGCGGCTGTAGCTAGCCTCCTGGAACAGGATGGTCTTGACCGCAACGCTCAGGCCCTGCGGTTTTTGAGAATCGATGTTAGGCGGGCGGCAATGTTAGCTGCGCTTAGGAGCAGCGATACAGGACTACAAGGATACGAATGCAAGACACAGGGAAGACAGGCAAGGAGCAAACGTAAATGCACTGCTCTAAGCGGCGGCACACACCTGCCAGCTGCCGCGGTATACAGTGCCGTAGCCGCCCGAGGCCACCTGTCGTCACAAGAGGAGCGCGCGGGGAGCGGTTGACGAGCAAGTGGTGAGGGCGGGGGCGAACGCATGACAAATGCTCAGGGATGTCGAGATGAAGGGGGTCCCATGCCGATTGTATGGCCGGCGCAATCACACACGCGTGTCGCAGGACACCTCCACACCGCCACTACCACCACAGGGAACAAGTTCTTGCACCACCGGCCACTCGAGTCGGCCCGGCCCGGCCACGCACCACGTCCAGAACCAGCAGCTGATGGTCGTCGATCTCGTTGGACAGGTCCACAGACAGGCTGTGCAGCTCGTCAAGCACCTGGGGCAGCGGCATGACATTAGGTTTAACACCAGGTCAGCACGATGAAGCACGCGGCTACACAGCAACCGCATGCAAACAAGCCGTTGGCAGCCGCGGTGTTGCAGCATGGCATGGTGTTGCAGCCCGCCAGGCAGGCCACGACGACCGACACACGATAGCGCCTTGCCGCCGCGGCCCTGCCCACTCACCGCCGTCTGCGTGCGGTGCACCGACTTCTTCACCGTTGCGCGCGACGCCACCGTGTTGCTCAGCGCGTTGAACGCCGTGTGACTGCCATTGCCTCCGCTGCCGCCTCCTCCCGCTGCCCCTGCCGCCGCCGCGGCCGCGTTGGAGGCGTCAGCCGTCAGCGCCGCCGCGTTCACAAGGGCCGTGCCGCCGCTGCCGTCGCCACTGCCGGTGGCGCGGCCCTCCAGCTTGGCGGTGAGCGAGCCAGCCGTTGCGGCGGCGGCATCTGCGGCAGTGAGGCCGCCGCCGTGCGCCCTGAACGCGGTGTCGCGGTCGCGCAGCCCGCTGGATGCCTTGCTGACGGCGGGGCTGACCCGGTCGCCACCGCCGCTCATGTAGGCGCGGCCCGAGGCGGTGGTCAGCGACGCCGAGCCCGCGGCAGTGGAAGAGGTGGTGGCGGTGATGTCGCCCGCCTGCGAGGACACGATGCGGCCCTCCGGCAAGCCGTCGCCGCCGCCGCCCGCGCCGCCCAGCGCGCTCAGCAGCGCGCCCTGGCTGCTGCGGCTGCGCGGCCGCCCCATGCCGCCGCCTGCTGCTGCTGCCGCGGCCGCGTCCGCCGCGCCGCCGCCGCCGCCATGCGCCAGGCTGCCGCTGTCGAGGGGCTCTCCAGTGCGCAATCGGTCCATGACGCGGTTGAGCCAGGACAGGCTGCCGCGCGGCGCGGCGCCGGAGCCGGTGCCGCTGGCGCCGCCGCCGGGCGGGCTGGCCAAGGCGCTGCCGGCAGCGCTGGCGGCGCGGGCGGGCGCGGTGAGGCCGGTGGCAGCCTCCTCCGGTGTCGCTCCAAGCGTGATCCGCCGCTGTGGCGAGCCGCTGCCAGCGGCAGCGCCGCCCGTGGCGGCGACGCCGCCGGTGGACACTCGCCCACGAGCCGCCGAGGTCCGGCGGCCGCCGCCCGCCAGCAGGTCTGGGGAGCCGCCGGAGCCGTCAGCGCTGACGGCAACGGCGCGGCGGCTGCCGCTGCCGTGCTCCAGGTCGTCATCGTGGCTGGGCGGTAACGCCTCCAGGGCGGCCGCGGCGGCGCTGCCGCCGCCTGCGTAGCGTTTGCCGGAGGCCGCCGAGGCGGCCGCCAGGATGGACCCCAGCGCCGCCTGATTGCGGGGGCTCATGCCACGGACCAGCGCCGAGTCGTCTTGCGACATGTTGGCCCTGTCAAGAGAGGAGTGCAGCAGGAGCAGAAGTGGTAAGGTTGCAGCGTCCGGTGGGTGTTCTGGCACGTGCATGGCCACTACAGCGCACCAGGCTCGAAGCTAGACAGGCGGTCACGTGCTAGCCGCGCCCAGCCATGCCGCATCCGTCCCACAGTCCTACTACTCACTTGTCCAGGCCGACAGCGTAGCCGTTGTGTCGGCGGCGGCGGCTGACGAACACAAAGGCCACCACCGCCAGCAGCGCCGCGCCCAGCACACCGCCAATCACGACGCCCGCGATGGCACCAACACTCAGGCTGCTGCCGTTGCTGCTACCGTCGCTAGCGCTGTTTCCTTTGCCCTTCACCGGTCCAACTACTGGTGGTACGGGCTCGAATGCATTGGTGTCTGCAGGCGGAAGGACAGGAACACCGGGCACGGTTGTGCGAAAGGCATACAATACCTTTCGGCATGGAGCAATGAAAGGGAGACTAGATGCTACAACAGGTCTACGCATGCAGACACACGCGTGCGGTCTCCGGCCTCCATTAGCTCCTTTGCTCACTTGGGAACAGCAGCTTCCGCATGTCTGTCCGAATAATGCCCAAGCTACTGCGCAGCGTGACGTTGCGCAGAAGTAGCTGGGGCGCCAGGCTGGCGCTGCTACTGCCGCTGCCGCCGCTGCCGCCCAGCACCGCCACCGCGGCGTCGGTCGCAACCACCAGCTCCACCTCGCCGCCGCCGGGCGTTCCCCACACCCACGGCTCCGGCCAGGCCGGCGGCTGCGACGTACAAACAGCAGGTGTGTGAAGCAGTGATGGGCAAGCAGGTCGCAGGCGTTAGTTATATAAAGGGATGCCCTCATGCGACGCTTTAAGTAAACATGCCAACAACCCGATGCCCGGCTCTCACGCGGCCGTCAAGCTAGCAAAAGCAATCGCAATATCGTGACCTCACTAAACACAAGCACGCACCTTGAGCCCCATGTCCTCAATGCCCGCGCAAGCCGCGTCTGTAAGTATCGTGGCCGCCTCCGATGCCGCCGCCTGCCACGTTGACAGCACCGACTCAACGTTCGCCGGCGGCGAAGGCGGTGCCGCTACCGCCTGCGTCAACCGCCGCCGTCGCTGCGCGGAGGAGGAAGCAATACGGAGCTGCCGCCGCCATACCAGCTGCTGCTGCTGCTGCTGCTGCTGAGCCAGCGGCCTCGTCACCTCCTCCAGGCGCGCCAACACAGCCGCCGTATCCGCGTCTTCTGATGACCCCGAAGCGGCGCTGCTCCTGGGGTCGTGGGCGATGTGGGTGTGGCCGCTGCTGCTGCTGCTGCTGCTGCTGCCACTGACGGCGAAAAGCAGCACGCTGCTCAAAGCCCTCCGCCGCCGCGCCGCCGAGTGGGGCCGCGGCGGAGACGGCCATGAAGGCGGCAGCGAGGGCGCGTCAGTTCCGTTGCCGCTGCTGGAACTGGGGTCGTCGACGCTGGCGGTGCTGAGGGAGGCGAGGGTGCCGCCCTGCGTGCGCGGCAGCGCGGCGCCGCCGCGCACGGCGCAGGCCAGCATCAGCAGCACCTCCTCTCGCGACAGCGTCAGTACGGCCCCGTCAAGCATCATAGGCGCGCTGCCGGCGTTGAAGGCGGTGGTAGTGACGGCCGGCTGTGAGGGCAGCGCGCCGCCAGCGACGCCGGCGTCAGAGCCGGGCACCAGCGACCACAGGCGCAGCTGCAGCGACTCTGCCAGCAGCGACGTTGTCGCCGGCGGCCACGGTGGCGGCAGCGGCGCGGGCGGCGGCGCGGGCGGCGGCGGCGGCGGCAGCTTGGACGGGGCGGCATCCAGGCTGAAGACGTTTGCGCTGCCGCCGCTGCCCTTGCCCAGCATCGTGGCTGGCTCCTCCGTCGGCGGCGGCAGCGGCGGCGGCGGCGGCGAGGGCGGTGGCGGCGGCGGCGCCGGCCAGGCGTTGCTGCCGCCCAGCTGGCCCGTCACGTTGCGCAGCCAACCGCTGCGCAGCACCTGCACCGAGCGCAGCGTCAACTGCGCCGCTCCTGCGCCTGCCGACGCCGACGCTGATGCTGTCGGCGCCGCCAGATAGCCGAGGCCCAGGCCCAGGTCCAGGCTGTGCACGGAGCCGGGCGGGTGGCTGGCGAGGGTGGTGGGCAGCGCGAGCGCCAGGCCGCCCGCGGGCCACTGGCTGCGGTTTAGCGCCACGGGCGCTAGGAGCTGTAGCAGCACGCGCCCGCCCGCCACCGCGCCTGCAGGGCAAAAGTTTGACAGCGGACACAATGCAGTCAAACGTGAGATCTAGCCACTTGGCATGAATCAACTTGGTGCAGGCGGAATGTAGCAAAGCAACTAGAAAGCGTTGCAACGGGCGACAGCGAGCCCACTTACTGGTGGGAATGCCAGCCGCCGCCGCGCCGCGCCGCAGCTGCGCCAGGTCCGACGCCACCGCCACTGCCTCCTGCAGCTGTTGGGCGCTGCCTGCCGTCAGCAGCAGCGTGGGCGAGGTGGAGGCCGGGTCCAGAAGGGCCGCGGTGTCCCCTGCAGACGTGGAAAAAAAAACAGCACAGTCGGGATGAAGAAAAGTGGGTGATGAGCTGCTACGCCAGTTGACAAGCGCCTACACGGGACGTGCGTTTCTGGGAGAGCTGTGCTCTGCACCTTGTGAAGCCCCGGGGTGCCAACTCACCCGCTGCCACCAGCCAGGCCGGCGGTGGCGACGCCAGCAGCTCTGCCGCCGCCGCCGCCCACGCGCCGCCCGCCGCCGCGCCCGCGCCGCTGTCCGCCGCGGCCTGCAGCGCCGCCTGCAGCAGGCTGACGCCACCGCTGCCGGTACCACTGCCAATAGTACCAGCCGTAGCCGTGCCGGTGGCGCCCGCCGCTGCCGTCAGCAGTAGCGGCACGCCCTCGTACGCCACCGCAGGCACGTCGGTGAGGGTGACGTCGGCGAGGGTGGTGCCCAGCAGCCCGGCGGAGTCGACGCTCAGCCGTTCAACCATGAAGTCGGCGCCCTGCGTATGTATCAGGCGTGGCAGAGCGTCAACGGGGTTTTTTCAGTACTGAAAAAAAGCAGTCGCAGGGAATATCGGCGGTGGCGGGGGCGGCAAACGCCGCACGATCGCCTCATCGGCACCCCGCCTGGTACCGCCGCCGACCGCGTGCCCCACATGAGACTGTAAGGCGCGTGCGGGGCCTGGGCCAGCTCACCTGAATGCGTTGGAACAGGAACGCCCGCCAGCCCAGCAGCGCCGCCGCCGCCGCGGCGCGCAAGCCGGAGGCGGCCAAGCCGGCGCCGCTGCCGCCGTTGCTGCTCACGGTGGGGTTGGCGGCGAGCGCACCCCAGTAGGCCAGCGCCCGCAGCTCCGCGGTGGGCAGCAGCAGCGTCACGTTGGACAGCTGCAACGGCGAGTAGGCGGCCGCTGCGGCCGACGTCCAGTTGGCGACCCTGCACGAGACACGAAGATGCATGGGAACGATGCCAGCAGCGGGGCGAGGTAAAGCAACAAATTTTTTTGCAAAAATGCAGTGCTATAAAAACGAGCCACGAGGCCACGTGTAGCTCCCTTTATATCCTGTTCGCCTGCGGCATTCAGCGTGCCAGCCTGCCCGGCATCATGCCTGGAACTCCCCATCCATCGCCATCGCGCAGTCCACGCCACCAAAAAAGGCGCACCTGTCACCCGCCACGACCGCGCCGCCCGCCGCCAGGTAGGCCGCCGGGTGCCGCGCCAGGCCGACCAGCCCCAGCCTCGCCATCGTGAGCTGCGATCCGCACCGCATCGCCGCCACCGCCTCCAACCCACGGAGGTCCAACACCGTGCTGGTGGCGGTGCCGGTGCCGGTGCCGCTGCCGCCGCTGAGCTGCTGGCCGCCCTGGATGGTCACGTTGACGTGCAGCACCACGCCCTGCTGCGGCCAGTCCGCCGCCGGCAGCGCCACCACGCCGCCCGCCGCGAGCCGGATCACGTGCGCCGAGTGGCTGCGGCAGTCGGGCGCCTGCGACGGCACGCCGCCGGGTGAGGCCGCGGCACCAGTGGCGGTAGAGGCGGCGCCGGTGCTGATGGCGGCTAGCGCAGCAAGCAGGGCGCCGCCGTCGGCCGCGTCCCACACCACGCTGCGGTCGGTGGCGGCGCGATCGGCGGCGCAGGCGGCGGCGTTGAAGTCGTCGGAGCGCTGCGGTGAGGGCATGTGGGGTGGGGTGTGTGACTCAGTGAAAACATCAGCTCGGCTGTTTCGCGAAATGCATAGCATCTAGTGCAGCTGTCTCCCTTTGTCCCCATGCAACCATCTGTCCAGGAGCCACGCTTTTCCAGTTGTCCGCCCCCCGCGTCACCACGGACCTACCTCGCACGTGAGCGTCAGCTCCTCCGCCGTCAGCCGCCCGCGGCGCCAAGTGCGCAGGTAGGCGCGCGGGAAGGCGAAGCGGATGAGGTTGTCGTCATCCGTAACATTGCCGCTACCGCTGCCCCAGCCGTACGCCTGCTGCCGCCCCCACAGCGTCTGCAGCAGGGAGCAGCGGACCGCGACGGTGCTGTATGACAGGTGCAGCGAGGCGCCCGCCCCCAGCTTCAGGTTGGGCAGTAGCGGCAGCAGCGCCGACGCGAGGTCCGCCTCCGCGTCCACCTCGGCCCCGCCGCTGCTGCTGCTGGGACTGGGACTGGGACTGGGAGTGCTGCTGGCCTCCTGTGCGCCGCGGCGGCGGAGTTCGCGGCGGCGGAGTTCGCGCAGCGGCAACGGCAGTTCCGGCGGCGGCGGCGGAATGCCACCGTACACGGCTGGCGGCGCGTCCGCTGCCGGCGGCTCGTCCGCTGCCGGCGGCTCGTCCGCTGCCGGCGCCTCAATGTTCCCGGCGGCCTCCCCTACATGTGGGTATGGTTCGTTCTCATGACTGTGGCTGCCCATCGCGCCGCCGCCTGCCGCGCCGCCGCCTGTCGCGCCGCTGCCTTCCGCGCCGCTGCCCATCGCGCCGCTGCCTGACGCGCCGCTGCCGAAAGCGCCGCTGCCTGACGCGCCGCTGCCGAACGAGCCGCTGCCTGACGCGCCGCTGCCGAACGAGCCGCTGCCTGACGCGCCGCTGCCGAACGAGCCGCTGCCTGACGCGCCGCTGCCTGACGCGCCGCTGCCTGACGCGCCGCTGCCTGACGCGCCGCTGCCTGACGCGCCGCTGCCTGACACGCCGCTGCCGTATGCCCCGTGGCCATGGTCGCTTCCGCCGTCGTCATCGGATGAGGTGCTGACGTTGTGGGGAGGAAGGCCGCCGTAGTAGCCCGGGGGCGCGTAGGTGCCGTAGGAGCTGGTGGGCGTGAAGATGACAGCGCTGATGGCGCTGGTGCCGTTAAGGCGCACTGGCGGCGGTGACGGCCGTGGCGGCGGCCGCGGTGGTGCCTGCCGTGGCGGCGCGCTGGGAGGCGGCGGCCAGGGTGGCGGCGGCCGCGGCGCGTACATAAGGTCCAGGTCCACGCCAGTAAGGCGTAGGCGGATGCCTGTGATTTAAAAGTGGGGTGAAAGCCGGGACTTGATGGGGTTGTGTTATAGTGCCTATATTGTTATGCCTTCTACGACAAGCCAAGGTGTCCGGCTTTCGGGCTGTCCGGCTGGTTGTGTTGATAAGCTGTGCGGGTGGGAAAGGAAGGGCCGGCGGCATGGCCGCTAACCGCGGTCGCGTGTCCCAGGTTGCACGGCCGCGTCTATACAACCGCACAAGCAGCTCAGGTGCGGCCGACTTAGGATCGCCCTGACCTCATCTGTTGCTTTGGCTGGCTCTTAGGTTTGCTCCGCAATCCTAAAAGGAGTGCCGATGGGAAGCCGCGCCTCGGCCGCGCTGTGGCGCCCGCTGCGAGCCGCACGAGCAGCACATGCCATTTGTCGCAACTGGTCGCGGTGGCCGTCGACGCCGTCGCGCCGTTGTGCCCCCACCTTTGTAACCGTACCTAAATGTTTGGACTATGGTACCCCCTACCGGCGGACCCCCGAGAAGCGGCCAGTTTCGCTCGAACGGCCGAGCTATGCCATGTAGAAAACGAGCCCCGCCACGAGCTGCCGGTCCCTTAAGCCACAAGCTGGCGTGTGACCGAGTCCTATTTTGTGCATAGTTAAGGGGAGCCTGGGAACTCGCTTCCTCACGCGCTGCACCAACTGACCGACCTGCGAGAGCGTCCGTCTCACCTGGCGCCACTTCGCCCCTCAGTGATGCCCCATCCAGTTGAACTGTTGGTGACCGGAAACCAGCGCTGGGGACGCTGCCGATGCAGGCTGTGTGACCGACGACGGGGCTCACGCTTAGGATGGCGAGAGCCACGTCTCTGCTCGTGCAAGAATACCGCGCCTCCGACGGTACCTCAAAGTCTGCTCTTGGTTGCCATGCTGCACCGGCGCCGGGCCCCACAAGCGTAAGAACGACCAATGCTACGAAGGCTCGGGCAAGCGTCACAGAGCCCGACCACCTCCGCGGGCTATGCCCAGCTCCAAGCATATTGTTAGCGCAGCTTTGCATTCCTGGTGCCGAGCTCTACCCCAGCGTGAGCGCCTGAGCCTTCCTCAGTCTTCCGCTCGCTGATAGTCGTGACATCCTCGTGCCCTAGTTGGAGAATCTGTTTTGTGCTAACTCAGTCCTTGGATGGCATGCTCCTGGAGCGTCTTCAGTGCAAACTCGCGTGACAGAAACCGTCGCAAAAATGCAAGGCGCACTGTGTGCCAGCTATTGTGTGCTGTAATTAATGTTAAAGCAGTTCTCTGTAGTCGTGGAACAGTAGGGCCAAGGAAGGAGGGTCTTTGCGACTGCATTGAGCAATTCGACACACAATCTGCTCGCCGCTCGTCCTCCCTCCGGTGCCCACCGCATTCCTTCCTGCAATAAATTGTAGTTGTATCGCCAGCCCCCAGATCAGGGAATGGCTTGACTTACGTGTCCTGCAGACAATCTGCAGCCTGCAGCAGGTCTTTTCTTTGACAGGGGCGATAACTGTGACAGGCATGGAGGGTAATTTAAAGCTGCAGTCAGATGCTGTTGCTGCGGCCTGCCGGCGCTTTCAGTCGGTCGTGCTCTCGGGGCAGCTGAGCGCTCCCACGCAACAAAATGCCCCGGCCCCGCCCGCGCCCTGCCCCGCGTCGCACCCCAGCGTTGACGCGTTGACCGCTCTGCTGTTGGAGCAGCAGGAACTGCTCGCACGCCTGGCCGCATGCGGCGTGGACCCTTCAGGGGCCGGGTTAGCTGCAGCGGCGCCGCAAGGCACAGCGGCAGGGCCCGCAGCTGCGCCTCCGCCAACGGACGGCACCGCCGGCGCCAAGGCCACCGGCGCCGGCACAGCTGCCGGTGGCCCCCAAGCCGGGGCACCGTCAGCCGTCGATGAGGCTACAGCGGAGCTGGTGGCGGCCGCGGGCAAGCGCGAGCGCGTGCTGGGGGCGGGGCTGCAGGCGCTGGGCGCGCTGGCCAGCTCGCTGCGGGGGGTGCTGGATGACGTGGCAGAGCTAGCCCCTGAGGACAACGGCTACACGCCCAGCGTCAAGGTGGGTGTCCGGGAGGGGCTGGGTTGTGGACCTGGCGTGCGCTGGTGTGTGTCGCGCTTCGTCCTGGCCTCCTGGGCTACGCACGCCGCGCGCACGCGGTTTACGCAACAGCAGCTGTGCGCCTCGCGTCGCCCTCTACAACCCCTGGCCGCACACAACCACAACAAGTCAATAACCCGCCTGACACCGAAACAATTACGGCTCTCCATTTGGTGCACACGCGCGAATAACCACAACAACAACCACAATCGTGCGGCACGGTGGCAACAGGAGCTGCTAGAGTACGGCCACCGGCTGCGCTACACCACCTTCGCCACCACCGGCCTGTTCGCGGGCGAGCCGGCGCCCCAGCAGCTGCACCTGGACCACGCGGCGCTGTGGGAGCGGGCGCTGGCGGAGCGGCACGCGGCCATGGCAGCGGCGGCGGCGCCGGCCTCTGCGGGTGAGGAGGGCTGGGTGGTCTCAGGGGTCGGGAAGGTGGTGACCGCTGACGCTTTGGGGGCGGGGGTTGTGGTTACCAGCCCAAACTCAATCAGTCTTATGGGTGCATGGTTAAGTAGCAGAGGGCTGCAGGGCGCCTTCAAAGGGAAGATGGTCTTTGGGGTTTGGGACTTGGGGCTGGGGGCCGGGCGTGGAGCACATGCAAGGCGCACGCCCTGTGCAGAGGTGTGTGTAGCAGGTGTGGGTAGAGCTCCTTGTTGTCAGGTCCTCATCAGCATCTTCCCCCGCCCCCCGGCCCCCGCCACCACCATCATTACCATCACCATCACTGCCTTGACACATATATACACAAAAACATGCAAAAACACACAAAAACACAGTCTTTTATTTGTTCTCTCCCTTGTGGTCGTTTACACACGGAAACACACAGAGCCAGCCGACCCCGCCACGGAGGCGGCTTGTGTCTCGCTGCTGGAGAACCTGGTGGCGGCCGGATGGAGCCCGGAGCAGGTGGGAGGGGGCGGAGGATGAGGTGGCGAGGCCGGCGGAGATGGCGGAGATGGCGGGACGTGGGAGGCGGGGGCCAGGGGCTAGGGCGGGGGGAGTCGGGGGCAGGAGGTGCCGTGTGAGTGGATATGTAGAGGGGAGGAGCACCACTGCGTGCACGTGGCGCGCGCGTGAAAGTAAAATCGATTTACCGGGGAGACGGTAGCAGGGCGGGCGGGGGAGGAGGGACCGCAGAGCAGTGTAGGGTATGTAGGGTATAGCCTCGCCACGCACGCGGCGGACCTTCCCCTACACGCGTACCCTGTCCGATACGCGTGCCATCGTGCACGTGCCCACGAACTCTCCTCCCTCCGTTGCGCTGTCACGCGTCTCATCGCCAACCACCCCAGCCACTCCCTTGTCAGCATAGGCCACGCTCTCCTCCGCGCCCTTTTACATGGGTATGGTTTAGTTGGGCTGGTGTCTACGCACACACCCTACCCGCTGCACTTCGCTAGCTATCCCTGCAAACCTCCCCCCCCCCTCCCCTCCCGCGCGCTCCCACCACCGAACCCAGGGCTTCCCGGAGCCGGTGGTGGCCTTCCTGTCCGACATGCCCGGAGCCATGGACGTGCTGCGGCGCCTGGTGGAGGTGCACTTCGCCCCCGCAGGCGCCGCGGCCGCAGGCGCCGCGGACGCCGCCGCCGCTGGTGCGGCTGCGGGTGTGGCTGCGGCACCAGCGCCCGCGGCTGCGGCGTTAACCGCAGCGCCGCCGCCGGCGGCGGCGTCAGCGGCTGCCGCCGCCGCCGCCGCTAACCCGGCCAGCCGCCTGGTGCATCAGCTGATGTTGGACGAGGACAGCGACGACGACGGCAGCGGCAGCGAATACACCACCACCGAGGACGGCTCGGACTGATGAGGGGCCAGGGCGGGTGTGTGAGCGGGAGGGCGAGTCTGGGAGTGGAGTGGGGGCGCAGCAGGGGCGCGGGAGGGAGGGTGGGACCGGCCGGGCGCGCCATGAGGCGAGGACGGCTGGGGCTTAATTGGAATGGGCGGCGTATGTCAGGAGCCGAGTCTTGGGTGGGGCGGATGAGCTGGCGGCTGAAGAGTTTCTCGGTGCTAGGTGGGGTTACAGTGGTGTGACGGTGGTGGTGCAGGCGGCTAGTTGGCTTGCCCCTTTGCCCGAAGGGGGAGGGACGGAGCCATTGCGCTTGTGGTCTTCCAGGGGCCCCCTCCCTAGAAAACTATTAAAAAACGCTGTCCGACACTGTTGACACTCCGCTGATCAAGCATCTTATGCAAAATGAAAGCATGGTATATTATGGCATTCGAGAAACTTTTACACAGCTTCATGCCCGGGAACGATCGCGTCGAAAACTCGCATGGTAGGTTATGTCGGTTATGTAGTAGGTCGCCCGCCCCCGCCTTCTTGCGTGTATGCTACTAAAATAGTTATTGTGTGACCAAAGGAACCCAACTCAATAATTTTGGGCAACTGGATGGCAACGAGTGAAGGCGTGCTTCTGTAGCCCGAGCATTGGTAGCCTGCCCGCCCCCCCTCCTCGTGACTAAGATGCATGCGAGTAGATTAGTCCCTCCCCCTCCTCCGTTTCCCCCTTGCGCCAAGCCGAGAATCCCCATCGGTGATGCAAGCAAGGGAACAGGTGTGCGACGTCCCTGGAGTGTCAGAAGATCCCACCCCCTCACATACCGTCAACATGAGCAGTCGGGACAGAGGCAGAAATTGCTGTGACTGTACCGACTGAGGTAGCTGGCCGATGTTGCTGGAGCGTCCCTCCCCCTCCCCCGTTTCCCCCTTACGCCGAGCCGAGGATCCCCATTTGGGGCGAGTCCTTGCGCTGCGAAGCTGAGAGGTTACAATGCTGGAGCTCATTAGTGGGATTGCCACAGTGTTTGTAACACCGTCGTCTCACGCGCACCCAAGCCATGCGCATGGATGGCTTCGTCACCCCCCCTCCTCCGTCTACTCTGTCTTTGTATGTATGGTCCCATTGGCCATTAAGGTGGCCAAACGCCATGACGGCCATGCAGTATATGACATCATGTGAAAGAGCGATCAATCTTGCGAATGCATTCTATCAAGAGTGCGCCAGTCAATGACGTCAACTTTACTAACCTGCAAAGTTCTCCTATGGAACCTTCTTGCCGGCTCATACCCCGCCGCATTCCCACCCAGCTTTATTCAGCAGAATCAAGTCAGAGATCACACGCCTCAACAATATTGTACAGGTTGCAGTTCAGTCCAGGAAAGCATTTGCGGGACGGTCGAGTCGCCCCGACGAAGCTCCACCCCTAATCATGGCCCCGGCCCTTCCCCTCCCCTCCCGTGGTGCCGTGCTGCTATTGATCCCAATACAGCCCCAACCACCATGCAGTAACCTATTACATATAACACTCTAATCCTCTCCGTTTCCGTTTACTAACATTTATCACTCGTAACTGCCAGTGCCTAATCCGTCAGCGCGCCGCCCACCCGTAAGCGCGTCATCCCATCCGCTCCTGCCATCCATCCGCCCCATGCATCCATCTACCTCTTCTGGTGGCGCACGTAGGTCAGCGCCAGCAGGGCCAGCACGGCGAACACGATCCAAAACAGGCTCAGGTAGCCGATGTACGCCCACTTGTCCTCGCCAGCCAGGCCGTAGTATTGCAGAATGGTCTGGTCGCCAGCGAAGATGACGTCGTTGTCCTCAAACTGGTTGAGCATCAGCGCCCTGCCGGCAGCACGAGGTGAATCAGAGGAGGAGCGGCAAAGCGACGTGTCAGCGGCTGAAGAAAAGTGCCGGGACTCGGGAGCTTGATTGCGTGAACGCGCTCAGGACTTCATTACCAGGAGCCGCTTGTGCGCAGCCGTGTACGCTCCCAACACTGGCTGCCGTGCAGTACCGCGCTATGGCGACAGTTGTGTGACAGCTGTGGGGAGGCTTCTGACCCGGGCCCGGAACACGGCCGCTGCTGCTATGGTGTGCACACTTTGGCACCTGCCCCAGAGTGCCAGCCCCCGAAGCACACCCCGCCCCCATCCCATCGCAGTTCCTCGCTTCGCATGCAACTCACCCCCAGGCGTAGCGCAGTGGGTCGATGCGCGAGTACCACTGCCACCAGGGCGGGATGGAGTCCACGGTCATGAGCTGGCCCGCGAAGAACAGCAGCGTCACCACAAAGCCTGTGGGAGGGCAGGGAGAGGCGTTGGGTGGAGGGTCAGAAGTCGTGTGGGCGAGGTGGGTCAGAGGGAGGAGGGAAGGGGTGCAGCAGAGGTCGATGGGTGTGCGGAGAGGGAAGCGAGGCGGGCCATGGGTAAGGCGGTGCACCGTGGCGGTGCGCCCAGCCCACAGCCCCACCTCATATCAGCCACCCCCAGGGGTGCCCCCCCCGGGCCACCCCGCGCCCATTCCACAACAGCCACCGTCGGCCCCCTGCGCCCCAAGCTGCCCCCCCTATCCAATCGATCCATCACCCGTTCATCCTCTACCACTCATCAGCATTTCCGCCACCGCCACCACATCACGACGCACCCGGCAGCGCGGCGTTGGCGACATCCATGTTGGGGCTGAGCGCCGCCACAAGGTACGCCAGCACGATGCCCACCGACAGGTCGATGAAGTAGACGAGCCAGAACACCACCCAGGCGCCTTTGAGCTGCACGCCGTAAAAGACGTAGCTGCTGAAGATGAGGGTGATGATGACGGATAGGATAAGCTCCTCCACCAGCTTGGCGGCGAGGTAGGTGAAGACGCGGTACAGGCCGTCCGCGCGCTCGCGCACGAACAGACGGCGCTCTGCGGGCGCGTGTCAGGTCAGCCGGGTGGTGGGTGGGTGTGAAGGTTTGCGGGGGCTTGGTTTGAGGTGGGGAATCACAATGTAGGAAGCTAGGTGCTCAGGAACGTGTACGGACGGGAGAGAGGATTGCACGCGCAGATTGCACAAAGCGTTCACGTGTTTCCGAGGCCGTTTCCCGACGGTGGCCGGCGGCAGTGGCGCACTACCCTGCACCGCACCGAACCGCGCTGCGCCCATGCGCTCACGCACTCACCCAGCACGATGGCGGGCACGTAGCTGGCTGCACCGAAGGCGGGCAGCAGCGCCCACATGAAGAGCGAGGACTGGATGTTGATCAGGTTGTCGGGTGCGAAGTTGTCGCCGATGCCCAGGTACAGGGTCAGGATGATCAGGCTGATGAGCAGCTTGTCGCCGATGCGCGGACCCAGCCAGCCGGGGTTGCAGTAGTTCTTGGAGGTGCGGTACTGCAGGTAGGTCGGACAGGTGCGTACGGAGACGCGCATCGCATAGGGGGCGGAGGAGTTACACGAGGTCCGTGCGTGCGTGCATGGGCTGAAGCGCGGGGCATGTGCGGGCCGTGCGCTAGCTTGTTTACACACACGCAGACTTCATACACTCGCAGGCTCTCTCACCTTGAGCAGCGTCCACAGGGCCCAGTACCAGGGTGTCACGGTCTCACTGCGTGTGGCTAGCTCCTTCGCGACCTGTGGCGGGGGCGAAAAGCGTGGGGAAACAGGAGGTCGGGCGGGGCGTTTCGGGTGAGTAAAAGATGGTGGCCGCGACAGGCACGTAGCAGTGGAGCACAGACAGATAGGCCAGACAGTGCTGGTACCTTCCTTTGAAGCCAAACGCACGTAGCCAAGTACCCACCTGCTCTGACACAGACAGGGCGCCGCTGCTGGCTGCCGCTGCGAAGGGCGACGACGTGCGCTGGCGCAGCAGCTGCTGCGGTTGCGACTGCTCCCCACCGCCGGACGCGGCATCGGCAGCCCCTAGCTCCACGTCAGCAGCCTTGCTGGTGCCGGTGACCTTGCCGCTGCTGTTGCACTTGCTCACGCCTAGGGCCGTGGCCACGCGGCACAGTCCGGAGGACTTGGCGCCGCCCAGCCCGCCGCGGCCGTGTGCGCTCTCAGCTATGTACATCTCGATCTGCCGCGCGTTGTCCTGTGGGCAGACATGGGCCAGTTCCGAGCCGGGCGTTATTTACCAACCGCTGGCATGCCTTGGTCTCGGTGGGAAGCTGGTAGAGAGCCGCGCACGTCCTTGGTGCTTGGCCAGGAACTGATCAATGCCGCATCCCCATTGGTTTCTGGAATGAACTACCCCCACTTCCCACTGCCCAAGGCTCGCACCCACCTGCGCCAGGCGGCTCTTGGCGTACGCCGCCGCCAGGGCCGCCGCCTCGCCGCGGTGGTCGGCCTCCGTCACCGCCTCCACCAGCACCTCGGCATCATTGAAGGCCAGGGCCGCGAGGGAGGAGGAGGATGCAGCAGGCTTCTGCTGCTTTGCTTTGTTGTCGTCGTCGCCGGCGGCACCGGTGGTGGAGGTGCCGGCTGCCTCGATGGCGAGCGGCGCGGCGGTGCTGGCCGCGCGGTGCAGGGCCAGCAGCTCTGAGGCGGTGCCGGCGGCGGCGGGGCCCCACTCGGACGCGGCGAACTCGAGCGCGGGCAGGCCCTGCGGCCCGAAGTACACCAAGTGCCCCCGGACCTGCGTGTGTGTGCGTGGGGATGTGGCATCAGGTGCGGTTTGGTGGTCGGGAAGGTGTGCGCTAACTCTGCAAGACCCACACGAAGCAGCAGCGCAGCTAGGCATGCCCATGCAAACTTGGAACGCAGCACGCACCAGCAGCATGACCCGGTCGAACAGCGCAAAGGTGGCGGCGGTGGGGGAGTGGATGGTGGCAGCGATGGTGGTGCCGTCGGAGGTCAGGCCGCGCACCACCTTCATCACCTGTTTGGGGTGTGGTGCGTGGAGGTGGCAGTCAAGGGGGTGGGGCGGCCCGGCCGCGTTTGTCAGTGCGAGCACGGTGGCGGCTGTGAGCCCGGAGTGGAAAGAAGCTAGGCCCCCATCTGCTGCCCTCCCTCGAGCTCATGATCAGTTGCTAGCTGCCCTACCTCGTTAGCTGTGTAGGAGTCCAGGCCGCTGGTGGGCTCGTCCAGGAACAGCACTCGCGGGTTTGAGATGAGCGCAATGCCGATCTGCGGGCGGCGGGCAGGGTGGGGTGCCGTAAGGCGCGAACAGGTCGAAACCCAAACACGGTCAACATGACGCCGCGCGTAAGGCAGGGCGGGCCCGGGAGCCGCTGCTACGCCCTACCCCACCGGCTGGCGGCACCCTGCCTGGCGGTGTGTGTGCGGTAGTCAGAACTCACGTTGGTGCGCTTTGCCTGTCCGCCGCTGATGCCCTTGGTGAGCGGGTCGCCAATGCGCACGTCCCCGCAGGGCGCCAGCGCCAGCCGCTGCAGCAGCACGTCCACCTGAACAGCGCGGCGAGGGGGCGCGGGCATGCGCAGCAACAAGATTAGCGCGTAGGTATGGTTGGGGGATTGGGCGGCGGAGAGGCTGCACTCATACCGCCGGTACGGTACTGCCACAACGTCACCCCCTTGCTGCGCAGGCTTGTGTGTGTTGCTCACCGCGTGCCGCTTATCCTTCAGCGGCTCGCTGGTGGGCCGCTTGAGCTCGGCGGTGTACGTCAGCATCTCGCGGACCGTCAAGTCGCCCAGCAGCGTGTCGAACTGCGTCACGTGC
The DNA here is from genome assembly GCA_016834595.1 of Chlamydomonas schloesseri. Classification (NCBI taxonomy): domain Eukaryota; kingdom Viridiplantae; phylum Chlorophyta; class Chlorophyceae; order Chlamydomonadales; family Chlamydomonadaceae; genus Chlamydomonas; species Chlamydomonas schloesseri. The sequence continues at coordinate 78,672 of JAEHOD010000024.1, read as the reverse complement.
GTGCGTGTGTGGGTGTGGGTGTGTTTGGGGGTAGTTGATAGGTTGGCTGGCTGACACGAGTTGGTTGGGGAAGGGTTGAAGGGTTGAAGGAAGGGTTTATGGCGTAGGCAGCATATGAGGGTAATTCGTGGGGCGGGTGGGCGGGATCAACAAAAAATCAACTGCAACGCAGGCCTCTACCCCAGGCCTCTACCCCCAAAGAATTACTGCCGCCACGCCATCCTCCTGGCGGATGCCCCGCTCAAGTACTGCGTCCGTCCCGACAACCGGCGCACGCACGCACCTGCTCCACGTAGCCGGTGTAGCGGCGCAGGAAGGCCTTGGTGGGGCTGACGCCGCCGAAGCTCAGGTGGCCGGTGGTCTTGCCCACCGTCTTGCGGCCAGCCAGCAGGTCCAGCAGCGTGGTCTTGCCGCTGCCGCTGGGACCCATCTGATTGATGTTGGTGGTGTAGGGGTGGAAAGGAGGGTTGGGAAGGGCAAGGGAGGCAAATGGTTACAGCTGCGGCCATGTGGGCTCGTACGTGTGACATCACCCAGAAACGGTTCAAACCGACGGACTTTGAAACTCCCTCCACCTTGCCCATGGGAGTGAGCATGCAGCACTGAAATCTTCACAAGATGCGCATGCACTATATCCATCCATCCCAGGATTCACACACACACACACACACGTGTGTGTGGAAGTCTTTCCGTTTCCGTAATCTAACACACGTGTTCACGCAGCTCACCAGTGCGGTCATCTGACCCGGCTCCAGGAACGCGTTCACGTCGCGGAGCAGGTACGCGACCTCGCCCTTCTTGGTGTTGGAGGGCACCGTGTAGGTGAGGTCCTTCATGAGGATGCGCAGCCCCTGGGAGCTGCCGGAAGTTGACGAGGCTGGCGAGGCGGCGGCAAGCGCTGCAGCTTTGGTCTTGCCCATGTTGTCATAGGTCGAGGCATCCCCGGCCTCGACATCCACTTCAACGCCTGCGCGGCTGCTGGCGCCGCTGGCCGTCGACATGGTTGCGCTGCCCGCCTGAGGATGGGGGTGGATGCGCGTAATGCTGGCGAGCTGGTCTCGGCTGGCGGGAGGCGCCGGTAAGGTAGGTGCGGACGCGGGGAACACCTGCGAGGGCCCACCATGGCGTGGTTAGACACAGACCAGGACCTGGGAGCCGCACGCAGGCAATCAAATGACTATACGGGTCCTAATTACAATGGTACGTATCAAAATGCAAACTAAAAGAGCCCGCCGCCCGTCGCCCGAACATAACAACGACATCGCCAACACCATCGCCCAACATCGCCATAGGCCGCGCTTGACCACCGCTGCCAGCGGCGACTTACGATGTGTGGTTTCTGGTCCAAGAGGGGCGCTTAGCTGCTGACTCCACTCTAGGACTGACGCAACTAACAAGAGTGCTCGGCAAATATGTGTCTAACTTTCTTTCCGTGCCAATATGAGTGGCGCATATGATGTTTAACTGATAGCGCAAGAAAGTTTGTCTTTTATATTGGAGGAAACGTTGGCACCCCGTACCCGCACGCCGGCGGTGAGGCCGGTTGACACCGGCAATTTGGCAGCCTCAACCTGCCGGCCACTGTCGTGCACAGCTTAAAATACATTTACGTAGTATTGTTTGCATCATTTGAAGCATCAAAAACAGCTAAATTTCGTCAAAAACGCGTTCTTGAGCAGCTTCGCGCACACTGCTCCTTCAGCACCACTGAAATATGTCAATTAAACATCACGTTAAGCACTTCTATACTGGTAGTTTAAGACTGTAATGCCTACCCCTGCGTCATCTGTCCTCAACCGTGCTAAGCCCGGCTAAGTCGCGATGTTCTGGCGTTTTCAACAACATTCGCATAAAGGATACATCAAAATTTCTGCACATGCTCCTGCACGTCAAGGGTCCATGTCTGCAGTCACAGTCGCACAAAGCATGTCCGAGCCGGCTGATAAATTGCTGTGCGGATGACCTCACTGTGCAGGGTAACTACGCCCGCCAGCGTAAGTGAGCGTGTTTTATGAGTGAGAAGCCATAAACGAATAGCGACTCCCAAGACGGTAGGCTGAGTGGGAAGGAGACGTTTCGTTTTGCTGCTTCTTCCCTGCTTCCAGAGGGCACACAGTGCATGCGGAGGGATAAGAAAGTGAGGGTGTCTCTTAACAGCACCGTAGCTCACAGAAGGATGTGACCAGCGTAAGGCGCGCTAGGGGCGCAGCAAAAGCGCGAGGGGCTGCCGGGGGCTGCGAGAGATGTGCGTGTGCCGCGGCACGCAGGTGCGTGCCGACCTCTGCTGTGAGCACAAGTGCGGCGCTGCGCTCTGTCCACTTTATCAACCAAACGGGCAAAATGCACGGCCCAGCAGTTATCGTGCTTGCGCGCCCTGAGCTGGGGCCTGGCCTAAGCGGCATTTTTAAGCATTCTCTACGTTTAAAAGCTCGTATGAACGTCCGCGCAGGTGCTGGAGCACGCGTGCCAACAGCTTGCCAACGGGAGGCGCAAGGAGGAGGTCATCATTGGGTGGAGCAATGCTAACGGCGGAGGAGGCTGTGTCAGCAGGAAGGGGTGGGGCCCAAACCGGGCACTGCTCCGCCTGCTGGTGGACAAGTACGCGCACCTGGTGGTGTACGTGGACGAGTTTTTCACATCACAGGCAAGATGGGAGCAGACGTGACGGGATATACAGGTAGTCGGGTAGCCAGCCAGTAAGCTTCACGCTGCACTCTTGCCATTCGCCCTCCTCAGGTGTGCGCGAAGTGCGGGCGGCGCTTGCTCAGCGACGGGCAGCGCTGCCTGCAGGCGGTCGTACCGTGGGGGGCGGGGGCTCACATGCTCACCAATCCAAGTGTGCAACCACTGCGGGACAGTGTGGGTGAGTCCACTTTGCGGGTCACGGCGACGGGTGACATGGGTCTGAAGGGGTGGACGGGGTTGGGGCTGATTAGACGGATAGAATGGTATGTGGCCAACAACTCTTCCCTCCCAAAATCGACCACACTGTACATGCGCTTAAATGGAATTGCTGCACCGCCATGATGTTCGCTGCCGCATTCGCGCCTCCTCCCCACCCCCCGGACGCATGCCCGTGGCAGCATTCGCGCCGCCCCCTTGCGCACGTTCGTGGCAGCATTCGAGCGTCCCCATGATTCAAAAGGGACGTGACGTCAACTCCGCAACCAACACCCGGCACCCGCTGGTGGAGATGCTTCTGGGACACAAGCGGCCTGCATCGGTGCTGCCTGGCGGCGGCACGGGGCCCAGCAGCACTGCAGCAGCGGCGACACGGGGCCCAGCAGCAGCGGCGACACGGGGCCCAGCACCAGCGGCGGTGGCGGTGCACATGTTGGTAGCGGAGGGTGCAGACAAGGCCATGTGGAGGAGGAGAGCGCGGCGCCGCCCAAAAAGCGGCGCGAGCGCGCGGGCTGAGGAGCTGACTGGTGTCCAGGTAGCGGTCCGCATTGGGGCGAGCAAGGCCTGTGGTGTTGTAGGCAGCAGTGGTACGACAAGTAGTGCGGCTGCTGTTGACTCCTGCACTGCGTGTTGGCTGGCTCCTGCTGTGGTGCCGCGACTGTTGGGCACCTAGGTTTGGCTCGGTGCCTGTTCAAACCGACCCCGGCCATGTTCGGGCGATGAGGACGTTCGGCCTCAGACAGTGGAGGGCTGAGCCCCTTTTCCCTGCTGACACAGGGGAGCACTTGTCGCGCATTCTCACCAGGTCCTGAAAGTGCTTGCCCATGACTATGAACCCAGACAAGCATGTAGGCTCAACGCAAGGCGCTGTGCCTCCGCTATAATGAAGCTCGCGGCCACCTCAGCATTGGCACGATGGTCTGGGGCATCGACCTGCCACATCCCTCACCGGCGGCTGAGTTGGTCGACACGACGCTGCGAGTGCAAACACTTGTCGAGCATTCTCATCAAGCGCTTGCAGCAGCAGCAGCAGCAGCAGCAGCGGCAGCAGAAGCAGAAGCAGCGGCGGCAGCAGCGGCAGGACGTGCCGCACGGCCCATGGCTGCGTGCGCTGGCGTCGCTGCAGCCGCAGCAGCTGCGATGTGAGGAGCTGCGGCTGTCGCCAGCGGACCTGCACACCATTGCGACATTCGTCGGGCCAGCGTTGAAGGTGAGGCCACGTAGAAATGACGCACGGCGTTGAGGGTGGGGCCACGGACAGGGGGCTGGGCGTGTTCAGTTCGGGCCTGGTACGCGGCTTCTTTCGTGTGCACGTGGTTGGCTGGAGCGTCGTGCTCAAAGCTACGTGGGGCTCATTACAATCAGGTGGGACCAGCGGAGGGGCTGGGTGGGTGCGTGGAGGCTGGGGGCCGGCCGCCACGGGCGACCGCCCATGTGAGCCGCTCTGCAGAACTGGGATGTGCTGCACGCCCTCATATCCGGAGCTGAGGCTCTTCCTTTCACCTGTTACTGTTGCACGGACGCTTGATTGGTTGTTGGTCCCCGAATTCAAGACACGTGACGTGCGCCAATCCAACCATCCGCCACATCCAAGGCCACATCCATACATGCACCAGGGACTGGAGGGGATGGGCAGCTCCTTCCCTACCACCGCGCTGCCCTGCCTGGCCGCCTGCAGCCGCCTGCGCAGCCTGGACCTCGGCCTCGATACCTGGGCCGCAGGGGACCCCTGCTGGGCCGTGGCCCAGCGCTGGCGCGACCCCTTGGGGCCGCAGGGCGCCGAGAGCAAGACCTACCTCGCCAACCTACCTGTGTTTTATGGCGGAGCGGAGCATGTGGGAGGGCAGAGAGGCTGCGAACGCGACAGCTGAGGAGCTGGGCGCGCCGGCGGGCGCGGCGGACGCGCTGTATGCCTTGCTGGCCGGGGACGCGGAGGCGGTGGCGGCGGGGCGCAAGCGGGAGCCACTGGTCGTGGGGCTGCACCTGAGCACGGCTGACAAGACGGTGGTGTGTGAGCGTCTGGCTGGGGAGGCGCGGCAGCAGCTCCGGGCCGGGGGGCACGAGCCGCGAGTACAGGGGCAGGAGGTGCTGAAGAAGGTGCACGGGCGTAGAATGTTTGAGCATCAGGACTGATTAGATATAAGCTGGCGTGCCGCGTGACGTGCGTTTAGTGTGTGTTAACGGATACAAAAGAAACATGGAGAAGTCCCGCCCAACGCTCCGCGTTACCGTTTAATTTGGTGTTTTTGAACACCACAAGGTGTGTCGGTGATTGATCGTGCGGGCCCCCACGCAGACACCACCAGACACGGCCATGGACACCGAGATGCGCCCATGGGGTGGTGCGTGTAAAGGACTGGAGATAGAGAAATGCGAGACCGGAATGAGCGAAATGGCCGACGAGGCTTACATGCCTGTAAGACCGGGGCCTAGCTGCGGCCGTGAGAGCTGCACATCGGGAGCACAGTAGGATCACAGTGTGTTTCCAGCTTCTTTGAAAAGGGGCCTTCCGCGGCCCACCATCAATCCCATGCACTGCTGCACCCGTGCCAACCGGCTCAACCGCCTGCACAGCACCTAATGTCTAACGCCCACTTGTTCCACAACGCCTCGCCCAAGTGTACAGCACCCCGCCCAGCTTCCCCGCCGCTGCTCCTAGCCCACAGGTGCCAGCCGCTGCGCCCTCATCCGTTTCTGCTGCCCATCTGCACGCGCTTAGCTTAGGCCTCTTCCAACGCCACACCACCATCACGCGGCCGAAGCTCTCTATTCGTCCACCACTACCTTGCTGTAGTCGTTCATGGGCTTTGAGAAGTTGGTGCTCTTGCCGAACGGCGCCGCCGTGTTCAGCGTGGTGGTGCCGGGGAACACGCCGCCTGGAGGGGAAGGGGTTCCAGGATTGGGCAGACGGGCGGTGTCGGTGGGCCTTCACTTTGTGGGATCACACCGCAGGAGCCACGCCGAAAGAGGCGCCCGCCTGCCCCTCTACAGGCCAGGCTGCTGCCGTGTCGCCCCACAACCCAAACGGCCCCAGCTAGGCAAATCCTGGGGCAGCCGCCCCCACAACCAAACCCGCTGTCGCTCACCGTAGGTCTTGTTGGCCACGGCTTCCGTGTAGATGGTGACGGGCACGTCCGGGTTGGGCAGCAGCGTGGTGTCCCGCGCACCCGACTGCGCCGGGGAGATGGCCGGGAGCAAGGAAGAGGCGGGGCGATGAGCGAGGACAAACGAGGGAGGCGGAGTCATGGCCGGAAGTACGGACGCAGGGGCGTGCGCAGGCGGCTTCTTGCCCGGCGCCAAGCGCAGCGCAACCTACCCTGCCAGCGACCATGCGCTTCTTCATCGCCGCACAGGACCACCACCCATCCCGTGTCTGCTTCGCCACGGACCGCTGCGGGTGACCCGCGCCCCCAAACACTCGTGCACGGTATTCCATCCCTTCCGGCCGCCTCTCCATCCACGTCCACAACGAGCCCCGCTCGCTAAACCACCACCACCACTGCCACAACACCACTGCCATAACAACACACTCACCTGCCGCGCCGTGTCGCCCATGAGCCGGTCCACCACGTCCTTCTTCATCATCTGCGTCTCCGCCAGGAAGGTGGGGTCGCGCACCGCCGGCCGCCCGTCCCGATCCTTCATCACCTTTGTGCCCACACTGCATGTGGTGATAGAGGGACAGCAGCGGCCGCGGCCGCAGAAGCAGGGAGGCGGGTGGGTCATGAGCCGGGCTGGGCAGGAGCACGGGGAGGGGGAGGTGTGGCGGGCTGCATGCACTGCTCTCCGCACCCCCTGATGCGGGTGGAGGCAGCCGCGCCACAGAGCCCGTCGCTGCACCGAGTCATATAACGTGCCGCAAACGTGCCGCACACGTGCCGCACACCGCACTAACACTCACACGACGCCGGTGAGGTCGTGCGACTGGAAGTCCGCTCCGTAGGTGGAGGCGGTGGTGACCGGCACGCCCGGCCCCGTCAGCGTGGCCTGCAGGGGTGGATGAGCAGTAAGGAGTGAGGGCGGGGCCGGGGCGACGAACGAAGACGAGGTGTGTATAGGGGGCTTGACAGTGCCAAGCAGTGGCGTGGGCAGCTGGCATCACTCCCGGCCAAACACCCCTCGCCCTGGCTTCTAAGTTGATGCCATTCCTGAGGGCATGGGTCACCATCCGGCTCATCCCCCGGGAAGTGCAGCACGCAAGTGCCACCACACCAAACTACAACTTTTCCATGTCGGTGCCGCCTGACGGCATGCTTTTTGGCTTTCATACGACATACGCCGCCCCTCCCAGGCAGCACTGGTCCGCCCTGCCCAGCATGTTCCTTCTGCCGCTGAGAGATCCGGCGGCAGGTAACAACCTGAGCGACCTGGTCACACCCGGCACCGTTAAAAAACCTCAGCCCCCCCGGCTAATGAAGCCGCCCGCCTCTCAGCCGACTGACCTGCAGCTCCGGCGGCAGCTCCTGCGCCTCCTTCATGAGTTGTTCATGGAGCTGCAGTCAGAGCGAGGGGGGGCGAGGAAGCGGTTGGCCGCAGCCAAGGGGGCAGCAGCAGGGCCGCACAACGCCTGGACTGTGGGCTAGCACATGTACACAAACACACATACATACACACACACACACAATCTCGCGCATACGCATGCCCAAACGCACCATGCGCTCGCGTGGCCCCATCTTTGAGGTGTTGACGTACCCCGCCGCATTGCGGGTGGCGTCGCTGGGTGGCCGGTACGCGGCCTGCACGGTGCTCTGCCAGTCTGCTGCGTGCTGCGGAGGTGAGGAGTTTGGGCGGGCAAAGCGAGCCAGGAAGAATACTGTAAGAGGCAACAGCGCAGATAAGCTGTGGGAGAGTAAGCTGCCGGCCCGTTGAGCCCAGCCTTTGCCCAAGCCTCAGCCAAGCCCACGGCCCAAGCCTCTGCCCTAGCTTATTCCCCACAATTCCAGCCCTCTGCCCCAGCTTCTTCTCCCGCTACAAAGCCATGATTGTATCGGCCATGCAGGCTTAGAGCACTACTTACTGTTTGTGATTGAACGTGCTCGATGACACGCGGGTGCGTGGCGGTCAGAGCGTCGCCGCGGGCACGTCGTGGTGAGTCCCCGGCGGACGGGTCCTGGAACGCTTGTGATGCGCCCTACGCACATCACCATGGCTCAACGTCAGGCTGTGACTGTTTTGCTGCATCTGTATGCTCCCATCAGCCTGTCCGCGTCAAGCCCTGCGGTCTGCATGTCTCGCGCTCACCAAGTTGCGCGTGATTCCGGTCAGCTCTTTAAGCTCACGCTCCTCCACCCAGTTTCCGATGAGAGTTGGCACCTCATCCTGCTTGTTATAGTTGGTATACGGGGCTTCCTCAGCCATTCTTGCTGGCCTTGAGGGCTAACAGCTATTGTTTGACTTTGTCTTCTTCAGCAAATGCTTGTAATGCTCGTTTACACACTAATCAATATGTGTTCGTGGGCGCGGTGCCGAGCTTCTAGAGTTTCTATCCCTTGCTGAGCCAATTATATGTTTTCAATGCAATAGTTAGTTATTTGTAGTGAATTGTATCTCTGAGCCAGCTTGGAGCGCCGTGCCGAAGACTCATCGACGGCCCTTATGCCGCAAATGGGCTGAAGGACCATGCGCATTCGCTTACTTTGCCACTATTGATAGATATAGGCTAATAATAGAGGCCTGTGGGTCCAGGACTTCTATGCACCGATCCAAAGTGGCCCACGGTTCGACTCCGAGTTTGTGACACGCCGCGCGCCCGATGTGCCTGCCCCGGCCCCGCGGCCCCGGCGCCGCCGCCCCCGCCAGGATACCTTGAGGATGCGGTCTAGCCTCCCGTGCGCAAGCGCTCCGTGCCCACGCGTCATTTCTGCACACGCATGCTTCAAGCACCTTCCACAATCATACACAACCTGCCAGATAGGATCACTTCCCAGGCGGCATTGGCCAACTCCGCGTCAGAATGCTCACCGCGGCGGCCAACGGCTCACTGCCTTGCACAGCTCACCCAAACAGCTCTGGGGAGAACACGCTGCCGCCCTCTTGCGCCCGCTGCCCCCCTGAGACCTCTCCACCTTCCCCGTCCGACCCCGACCCCGCTGCTGCTGCCGGTGCTGCCTGCCCGGCGCCGCTGCTGCTAGCGCCCTTGCGCAGCCGCCTCCGCTCCAGCACCAGGGTCACCTCGCCGTCCTTGGCCTCGCCCTTCTTCAAAGCCCCGCACACGCCGGACCAGGTCTGGCGGTCTGCGCCGTACACCACCTGCGCAGAAAACGGTCAAGAAATTTAGCGACGCAGTCCAGACCGCAGCAAAGTCAAGTCCTGTTCTACAGAGAGTCAAGTCCTGTACTGCAGGATTCGCGGCCCTGCAGCGGCGACACTCACGATGTGCCGCTCCGGCGCCTGCGCGCCCCACAGCGCGCGGGTGGGGTACACGAAGTTGGTGGCAGTCACGGCGCGCAGCACGTCACCGGGCAGCACCGCCTCGCTCGCCAGGGTGGAGTTCAGCGATGCGCGCTGTGGGGTGCGGGTTGCCGTGTGGGGCGTTACACGAAGCGTGCCGGGGTAGCCTGTTGGCAGGACAGTTTGCTTTTTCCTGCCCGGAGCCGCTGAGAACAGTGCCGGACCTGCAATAAACCTTGGGTATTGGGATGCTAGCACAGCTGACACGGGTCACGTGCAGCTCCGGCGTACACCCCCTTGGTTTCTGGAATAAACTACCCCCCAGGTTTAGTTTGAGCTGGTACCCCCCCCCCCCCGCTGCCCTGTACGCTTTATGGTCACCTCCATCACTCGCTCACCTTGCGCCGCTGGTCGGCGTGCGTGCCCTCAATCAGGTCCACCACAGTGGCCCGCCGGAAGCGCTCGTCGTACTCCAGCACAACGCCCAGCGGCCGCGGCAGCGTGACGGTGAGGATGTCGGAGGGCACCGCCAGGCTGCGCGCGAACACGTACGTCCTGCGCATGCGTGTGTGTGCGTGCAGGCGTGCGGAGGCAGCAGGCGACAAATTTTCATCCCGGGCCATCTAGACATAAAACAAGGAAAGCACAGGCCTGGAGGCGCGGACCTATAGAACGAACATGCAACAAAACCGCACAGCGAAACACCCACGGCTACTGCCTGAACTATGCGGCGCATGCGCACACGCCGTCGCCACCTGACCACGTTCCCACCTGAGCTGCCGGTCCGCCACCGGCCCCACGGCGATGCGCACCCGCTCGCCCTCGTAGCTCTGGTCCACCGGCCAGGGCGTATAGCTGATGGGGCGGTACGCCAGCTCGCCCTGGGCAGGTGGCAGAAAAGGAGCCCGATGAGAGGGGCGGAAGAAGTGGGTAACCCAGAACAAGACGCACAACCATGCTCGTGAGGGCGGGAGCGGTAGCGGTACTCTATGCAGGCGTGCTGCGGCCATTGGGTATGCTAGGCACCGGTGCCCAAGGTACTACACAGCCGTGCTCACGTTCTTGTCCCGCTCCGGGTTGACGCCCTCCGGCGCCTCGAAGCGCGTCCCGGTGGCGGGGTCCTCAAACACGCGCCCGCTCTCCGTCAGCTCCGGAGGTGGTGGCCGCAGAATGTAGGCCAAGGACAGGGCCTGTCATGGAAGGCCCATTAGCATTACCTTCAGCATTGTCATTGCACACCTGTAACACGACTTGCTGCCATTTGCACCGAAGGAATGTCGCGGGAAATGCTCCCATCTCCGCACTCACCGCCACCACCAGCGGCACCGCCAGCGCAATGAGGAAGGCGCGGTCTGTAGCCTCCTGGCAGCTCTGCGGGTGGCGCAGGTCAGGTTGCAAACACGCGCACGGTACACACGTCTTGTGGCCTCCCTATGTTTGTGTTTGATAGCGCTATACACACATTCATACCCCTGCCCAACGCAGCACGCCGTCCCCGTTGGTGGCGTTGGGCCCCCACACAGCCCAAGCGGACCTGGCTGAAGCACACAGGCGAGGTGAACGACAGCAGCACCACCGAATTCGCCAGCGCTGCATCCACAGCCTCCGGCAAGGTGCTGGCGCCACCACTACCGCCAATGCAGCTCCCCACGAGGGCTGCTAGGCTGGCAGGCCATGCCATGCCACCCTGTGTCGCCGCTAGCGCCGTCAAGGCTGCCTCCACAGGGAGCGCGGCCGCGGCCACTGCGCGGTCGTGACTTGGAAAACGGCCAGGCCCATGCCGCCAAGTGCTGTGCCCTAAAGTGCGAGGGGCTGTAGTGCCGGTCGCGCCGGCGTGGCGCACGCCGGCGACCGCGGTGCAGCGCTGCGTGTGTGGCTGTGACCGTTGGCGCGCGCAGTTGGGTGCTCGGGCCCGATGCGCGCAGCCCCCGTCTAGTCGTAAACACATGCCAGAGTTCGCAGTGTTACAGTTTTGGTGGCAACGCAGCAAGCGCGGACGTATGCGGCGAGGTGAGGATGATAGGAGTCGCACTTCTGGTCGCGCGGGTCGCCCTCAACTCCAGCACGGTGTCAGGAAATATCGACTTTAGTGTGAATGGGCATACAGGCTTGAGACCTCGAAATCTAAAGACTGCAACGAATGGAAACCAGCCCTGGGCGAATGGGGCGACGCATGTTGCACTCCCAGATCATTTGCGCGTCGACAACCTAGCCCTAGTGTTTTCGTTACATAAACTTAAGTACCGCAACATCAAAGACGTAAACATGGCAACGTCTTGAATAGTTCCGAGACAGCTTCGGAATTCCACACAAAATAGTCTCCCCCCACTCGGCTCTATTTCATAGCCAGGAGCTGGTGGCGATGGCAAACGGCAGCGGCCTGCGCGTGGCGTTCATCCACCCGGACCTGGGGCTGGGTGGCGCGGAGCGGCTGGTCGTAGATGCCGCGGCGGAGCTGGTGCGGTTCGGGCATACGGTGGACATGTACACCGCCTTCTACGACCCCAACCGCTGCTTTGAGGAGACTAAGACCGGCGGCTTCGCGGTGCGCACCGCGGGCGGCTGGTTCCCGCGCCACTTCGGCGGCCGGCTGATGGCGCTGTGCGCCTACATCCGCTGCGTCCTGGTGGCGCTGCACATCGCCTGGCGCACCCTCTGGTCGCCGCGGCCCGACACCGCGCCCTACGACGTCATCATCGCTGACCAGGTGGCGGTAGTGGTGCCGGTGGTGCGCGCGCTCATGCCGCGCTCGCGTGTGCTCTTCTACTGCCACTTCCCCGACCTGCTGCTCACGCAGCGCAAGTCGCTGCTCAAGCGGCTATACCGCGCGCCCCTCGACTATGTGGAGGAGCTCAGCACCGGCGCCGCGCACCTGGTGCTGGTCAACAGCAACTACACGCGCGGCGTGTTTAAAGAGACGTTCCGTCGGCTCGCGGCCCGCGGCATGGACCCCGGCGTGCTGTACCCGGCGGTCGCCATCCCGGCGTCGCAGGAGCTGGCGGAGGCCGCCGCCAGCTGGCGCAAGGACCTGGATCCGGATCTGGTGGACTTCATCGCGGGCGGCACCACCTTCCTGTCCATCAACCGGTGAGGAATGGCGCCGCGAGGCGACGCGGGTGGTTGGCGACGGCGGCTTGGTGGCGGCGGCGGGTACAAGCGGGTGCCACGGATGCCGGTACGGGTGTGACATGACATGTCCATGATGGCGATGGGCCGGGGTAGATATGATGGCAGCAGCTGGCTGAATGTGCGTGGAGGCTGTGTGTGGAGGCCGACCTGACGGCGCCTATGGTGTGCGGCGGTGAGCGCCAGTGAGTGTGCGTGCCTATTTAGCATTGGACCGCATGTGCGCAGTGCGCCGCCACCGGTTCGTAGCTGTGGCCCTCGCTTCTCCCACCGAGCACCTCCGCACCGCCAGCCGCAGCTTCCCTAATGCGCGCGCATGCTCACGGCGCTGCTCTCTCCGTGCGCCCCGCCTGGATAACAACTACGACAGGTTTGAACGCAAGAAGGGCATCGGGCTGGCCATCGAGGCGCTGCACGAGGTCCTGGTCATGCGTGCCTCCGGGGGACCAGGAGCAGGAGGAGCAGGCAGCGCCGCGTCCTCGGCCTCGGCATCGGCTGCCAGTGCCGGTGCCGGTGCCGCCGCCGGCGGGCCGCCGCCGCGCCTGGTGGTGGCGGGCGGCTACGACCCGCGGCTGGCGGAGAACGTGGAGCACCTTCAGGAGCTGCGGGAGGCGGCGGCGGCCATGGACCTGCGGCACGAGGTCCGCTTCCTGCCGTCCTTCACCGACAGGTGGGCGTGGGGGCCTGCGTGCGTGCGCGCGAGCACCTGTGCTTCAATTTGCGGTTTGGCTTGAGGATATCGGTAGACAGGGAGAGCTGTGCGGATGGGATAGGAGCTTCTGTACGCCAGAGATACATGGCGTCATGAAACCCTTCCCTGTCTACGTCTTCATGCCATCACTGATCATACGGTACCTGTACACCCCAATGGCATTGGTTATGGTTGGTTGGCCTGGGAACGACACCCTCTCCCCCCGTTGGCGGGCAGCCGCTTGCTAGGCAAGCAGTGGGCGCAGCGCGGGAACGCGGGGTTTGCGGCCTCTCCACGCCGCAGCACGCGTTCACGCTCTCCAATCTTCTGCAATTCACACCTGCCCGACCCGCCGCAGGCAGCGCACGCTGCTGCTGGCCGCCTGCCGCGCGGTGTTGTACACGCCGCAGCACGAGCATTTCGGCATCGTGCCGCTGGAGGCCATGGCGGCGGCGCGGCCCGTGGTGGCCGTTAACAGCGGCGGCCCCACCGAGTCCGTCGTGAGCGGCGTCACGGGCTTCCTGTGCGACCCCACGCCCGCGGCCTTCGCGGGCGCCATGGCGGCGCTGATGGGGGGCAGCAGCGCGGGCGGGAAGGCAGGCGGGAAGGAGGGCGCCAGCTCGGCGGAGGAGATGGGGGCGGCGGCAAGGGCGCACGTGGAGGCAAAGTTCTCTCGGCGGGCATTTGGGGACGCGTTGGACGGGTACGTGCGGGGGCTGGTGGTGGTTGCGGGGAAGGGAAAGCAGTCGAGCAAGAAGGCGGGGGCGGAGGAGAGCACGAAGGAGGGGGCTGCTTCGAAGAAGAAGGTGGAGCTGCGGTGAGACTTGGCTTGGGGCTACAGCCAGGTGAGGTGATGGGCGTCATGCAGCTTCCGGGGTGGCATCTAGAGGATGTGACTGTGGACTCGTGAACAACGATACCGGTATCAGGTTGCATGTAAGGTCGGCGCTTTGGTGGACGGGCTTGTCTTCCGTTGCCCATATACTCAAAGCGCCGCACGGATGTGCCCTGCACACAAACGATACAGCTGCTTTATGTCGGTATGTGCAATGGCCAGGCTCCAATCAGCGTGGGCTTGAGACCCGAAAGGAGCTGCCTGAGCCGAACAGGGATGCTCAGGGCAAGCCGAAGAATGGGCTGCAGACTGCTGCTTCACCGTGCTTCACTCACAGCAGCAGCAGCAAAGTGAATCGACACCATCTTATAGAACATAACAGCGAAGGTGAAGAGTTTGTCAGGTGCAACGAATAGGAGCGGGCGGGACGCACGCGAAACGAAGAAAGGTTGCGGGTTCGTGCCGGCACGGGGGGGGGGGGGGGGGGGGGGGGGGGCGGGGGAGGGTCGCATGCCGGCCCAACTTGGCACTGCTGCGCATGCGGCGACCCTGGTACTGTGTTTGCGTATGTCCCGACACTATCCATGTATTTATATTACGCGAGAAACGTCACTCTGCTCGCTCCTTTGACCCGGCGCCGCCAAACGTTTGAAACGTCCCGGTTTGGAACCAACGCAGCCCGCCGTCTTTGAATACCAGTTGCAAAACTCTTGTTTGCATATCGAGTTGCTACCAACTTGTTAAATTCTCGCTTCTTGAGTAAGCTTTCACAAAATGGCCGAGGAGAATGCCCCGCTCACCAAGCGCGAGTTCCTTGAAATGTCGTGCATGATTCTTGGGGAGATTCTCAGCCCACAAATGCTGCGCCCTGCGCTAGAGGCAGCAGCGGCCAAGCTTGCAATTCCGGATGGTGCCGCGTTGGTCAGCAACCTGCTTGCTGAGAAGGCCGCGCAAGCGGCCAAGGGCAAGGGCAAGTCGAAGAAGGGGGCGGAGAACGGCGAGCAAAAGGAGAAGAAGAAGCGCGACCTGACCACCTACAACCTGTTCATGACCTGGTTCAGCGACTTCGCCATCAACTACGGGCACCACCCCTCCATCGTCAAGCTGAAGGCGGACAACCCCGCCCTCAAGTACGGCGTGGCCATGACCAGCGAGTTCTATAAGACGCTCTCGGAGGACGTCAAGGTGGGAGCGGCAGCGGTCAAAGGTGGAGGAGCACGGGGGAGGGTGTGCCGCGACACCGCGTGGCGTGGTCGGCTTGTTGGGTATGCGGCAGCGTGTCAGCGCGCCGCATCGCCCCGTTGCGCATACGCACTGCTTCTTCAGGGATGCGCACCCACAAGTAAAACCACACACCCACCACCCTTCATCAAACCCAACTCTTCCTGTCGCGCAGACCAAGCTGAAGGAGGCTGTGGACCCCTTCCTCAAGTCCTACAGCACCGACCACCCGGGCGAGGGCGCCATGGCCGCCGTCAAGGCGTACGAGGCCGCGCACCCCGACAAGGTGGGTGAGGGCGCCCGGGGGCGTAAGGGAGGGTAGGAGGGAGGGAGGGGACAGGGGCACCGCAGGGGAGAGGAGGAAATGGGCCTTCACGGGGGGGGGGGCGTGTACCTTATGTTTGGGCCACAACGCTGGTGTAAGTGCTTTGGACTCAAGGCTTGCGTTGCCCACGGTGGCCCATGCCCTTAATGGCCCAATCGCCCGGATCCCACCCCAACCAACCTCGGACGCGCCACGCGCTAACCACGGTGGCCAACTGTCACACAACGCCGCTACCGTATTTTCACAGACCTTCTCCAAGCTGCTCAAGCTGGAGCCCAAGCAGGGCTACAAGACTAACCCCAGCGATATGAAGCAGGAGGGTGAGTGGTGCAGGGGCAAACTAACCTACCCTGAGGGAAAATAGCACACAGGGGGGAGCCGCCGTCGCACCTGTCCAGCCGTTGTACTGATGACCTGGTTTGCTGCCATACCACGCCACCCCGCAGCTGCCACGGCGCGCGCGGCGGCGCAGGGCGGCGCCACCCCGGCGCCGGCGGCCGCGCCCGGTGCGAACGCCACACCCGCCACCGCCAAGACGGGGGACGCGGTGGGTGCTGGTGTGCCACTGTTCTGAGCGCTTTTGAGGTTGCTCAGCTTTATGATGGGGAGGCCAGGGTGCCTTACTCAGACGACCGGATGGACAAGGCTGGATGGGCCAGGGTTGCGGGCTTGCGGCTCCCAACAGCGGTTGATCGACAGGTGCGCCGGAGGGTACCGCACGCGCATCGGCACTGTAGGCAGCAGCCTGACTGTCGCTTGCGCTGACCGCACTAGGTCTTGTCAAAGAGCTGTGTATAACACTTCGCTGTTGTGCAGGAGAAGAAGGAGAAGAAGCGGCGGAAGGAGGACGAGGACGCCAAGGTGAGGCGAGGTGGCTGCGGGCCGGGCACCGGATGTAGGCATGTGGTGTAGTGCTTGCAGTCTGGAAGCGCCGGGGCAGAGCAGCTGGGAGCAACGCTTGAGGGAAGGGCAAGGGAGGCGTGTCGGGCACACCCCAGCAGCTGCACCGTACACATGAAGCTTGATCTCGTTAAAGCTTCACCATGCGGACGCCTAGCTTGCACACTGGGGTGAGGGCGATCGGCGCGCCCTTGCAACTTGTATGATGCGGGATCCATAGGCGACTCCCTTAGGAAGGCGTGGTGTTTTGCTCGGTTGCCGTTTGCCCTCTGGCAGACATTGCGTCTTGATATGAATGTACCTGCGTTCTAGCTTAATGGCCGCGGGCTCCTCTATGCATGCACGTGGCGCCGCAGGAGGAGGGCGAGGAGAAGAAGAAGAGCAGGAAGGACAAGGAGGGGAAGAAGGACAAGGAGGGCAAGGACGGCGAGAAGAGCGCGGTGAGATCTTGGGCGGGGTGGGCGTGTACGGATTGGCTGCATTAGAGCGGCAGCACCATGAGTATAGACGGGCACCTGGCGGCTCGCTTGCCGTCACTCGGACGACAGAACCTGGTGCTGACTTCCTCCCTTGTCCTCAAAACCTTGCAGAAGAAGGAGAAGAAGGAGAAGAAGTAATATGGTGGAGGCGGATGGGAAGGCGCCGGGGCCGTTAGACAGAACGCTTTGAGACGGCGGCCGGAAAGTTGGGCGTGTGTGATTCTGTGCACGGGCGATTCTTGTGGAACAACTTGCGGAATGGTTCGCAGGCGGTGTCGCAGACAGACATGAAGCTTTGACAAAGTACATGCTGCAAACTTTAGGGTACGCAGGCAAGGACATGGTATGGTTCGGACACCGAACAGCTCGGATTAGATACCTTGTCTGCGGTCAATTGTGTAACATGCGCATCTGGGCTTTGTGCGCATCTGGGCTTGAAGTTCACCATGTGGCGGCGTTAGGGCAAGATCGGGACTAGGAAGCACTGTACGAAGCCTAACTGTGAATGATACGCACAGATAGTAACACGTGCTGAGGACCTGCGTGATGGGCGACACATTCGCATTCTAGCGCATGTCGGTAACACATGACCCGACACAACGTTACACGGCGTTTGGCGGGTAGGGGACAAGTGCATGGGCAGATGAGCTTGCCCTTGGGTCTGGGTGCCATTTTGTAGTGACCCATGCTACCTTTGAATCGTACACGATTCGTGCCCCGGGCGTCTAGACTATTCATGGCCCAAGCGGCCTGGACACGCCCACACATACCGTAGTCACATATGCGCACCCGCATCCTAGCAGTAATGTTTGTTGCGCTTTGGGGCAATGTGGCCTCACGCTGCGTGGCGTCGCATTATGTGTGGTGGCATCGCCTGGCCGGGCGCCCGGAGCGTGAGGAATGCGCCACAGCAAAACGCTCCAGCAACATCGACCAGTCGGTACAGTCACAGCGCGCATTTCTGATTTCTGCCTCTGTCCCGGCTGCTTATGTTTATGTTTTGATGGTATTGGGAGAGGTGGGATCTTCGGCCACTCCCGGGACGCCGCACACCTGTTTCCTTGCTTGCATCACCGAGGGGGCACAGGGCACTGCGGCCTGCCGCTGGCCCCCCGCCGTGCCCCCCAGTGCCCCCCGCGAGCCAGCCGCGGGCCCTTCGCCCAGTGCGCGCAACCAGCTTCTTTCCTGCTTGCTCATTTGTCTCCCGGCCACTTGCTTAACGTGTGATGCTGCGTCTACGCCGGTCTTCTGCTCGTCACAACGCAGGTCTGGTGTCGGGCTGCGCACGGGCTGCGCAGTGTCGGGTGCCCTGATGCGGCCGCGCCTCTGTCAGTCGCCCATGGCAGTCCACCGTTTGTTCACTCAGCTAAACCTTTGCCCGTAGGTATTTACTTTCCATTCATTCCACATGCTGCTAGACAACAGTTGTGGCAACACACGAAGAAAAGTTGCCAGGACGGGATAGTGTACTTCAAGCTTGTCATAATTTATCAGCTTTTTATGGTATAGTTACGGGACAGGACAAGCTGGACTTCAAGACAGGTGAGCCGCGGCGAGCTGACCGCGCATGTCCCCGCGGCAACGGGACGAGGCCAGACGCGAAGCGACCTCCTTTGGGCTTGGAGCCGGAATGTCTCTAGAGCTAATGCCGTCAAGCAGTCGCGCCACGGCCAGCAGATCGCATTTCCAAGCACACAGCATTCGGAAAGGTCACAGCCGCCCGACACCCGCACGTGCACACCCACTTTGTCCCTGCTCTAATTTTGCGCACCACTGCCATACCAACACCCCGACCAGCGTATGAACCATTATGGCGCACCTTGTTCCCGGTAGCAAGCGGCGGGTGGCGCCCGCGCATGCCGATATCGAGCCAGATATCGACAAGCCCAGGGTGACGGGGTTTGGGGTAGCAATCCCGCCCGCGTCCATCCTCAACGACCTGCCGGAGCCCATGCAGCGGCGCCTGCTCGCCGCGTGTGTCACGGGCAGCCCCACGCTGAAAGAGATCTACGGTGCCAAGCCAGTGTACTTTGTGGTGAGACATTGGGTGTGGGGCCGCAGGGCTGAGTGCGTGCCGTGCTGCGCGCGTGCATGTGACACGCTCCTGCGCATGGGCCGTTGATGAGCACCAGGCAAAAATACATGATATACCAAGCTATACCGCGCGCGCTGCTCACATAAGCAGCAGATTGCTAGTGTAGCCAAGGCACTAAGCTACCTGGAGCGCCCTATCGACCCAGCCTTCCTCCCCCCCTCCCTCCCTCCCTACCTCTGAATCTCTGATGCGTCGCTCTGCACAGGTTGCCGCCATCCGGCACGGCCCCAGCATCCTCGCCGCCAACCTGTCCCAGAACATCACCAACAAGGCCGTCATCAGCGCGCTGCTGCTCACCTTCAACTACCCGGCGCTGTTCGCGGCGGCGGAGCAGCAGGCGGACGTGCAGGGGCGGCGCCAAATCGGTTCGCTGTTCCATGTACGATACGCCACGTCACGTTGTATGGGAAACACGGGGGCTTTGGGCTCTGGACGCTAGCCTTCCGGCCTGGTGATGATACGGCCTAAGCCTTTGGGTCCACTTTTGGCGGCAGCCTGTTCCTTAGTCGCGCGCGTGCGCGAACCGCACGACTGCACACTCCCCGGATGTGCTGCTGTTCACTATATATGCACACGTTGAACACCACTGAGGCACGAACCCTCTGGCATGATACTCGACCGTGATAGACTCTGTCCTCCAGTATTTCACCTTGCGCGATGACACCCAACAGGCTTACTTCTTCTTCCAGATGACTGCGGTGATTTGCGCCTTTGCAGTCATGCTGTCAGGTGAGGGTGCTGCTGTGACGTGAGCGCGCCGTCAAATGAAGGGCACCGGGAAGTGAGGGCGTTGCCCATCCTCATTCTCATGAGGCAGCGGCAGAGATGCAGTGACCCGGTACGACTGCGGATGCCACTGAAAGCACAGGTCCCCCACCCACATACTCCAACCAGCACACACAACCGGTGTGCTCCCTTGCGCCCGCCGCAGCCGCTATCTTCGTATCCCACGTATTGCGCACTGGTCAGCAGGTGCGCGCAAAGCTAGCGGTAGCGCGGGCCGTGCCAGTAATGCAACTGATGACAGCACACAGTGATCTACGCATGCACGGCCTTTGTTTTGAACTGCCTTGTGCTACCGTGTGTAACAATTTGCATTACATCGCATGGAGCTCCTTCCCATGACATGAATTCCCCAAACTGCTCATGCAGTTGGACTCGATCATAAACTACCTGAAGGAGGCGATGTGGGTTGACAATGCCTTCAACGAGTACACCTTCATCGTGCAGGTGCGTATGCGCTCTTGTACTGGCGCTGGGGCATCGCCGACACTTGCATTGTTGATCTTCATGACCCGTACAGTGTCCTTTGCTGCGCGCGCAGTGCCTCTTCACCGCTGTGGCGGTTGTGCTCTATGTCTGCCTCAATTACCCCAGCGCGCTGGCTTGGGTGTTGGCTGGTGAGCTGCGGATACCGTTTGGCGGTACGGGCTGTGGCTGGGACGGTTGTATGATCCCACGGCACACTGACCTGCAGTACATGCAGCGATATCCGCCAGCCATGGGCGTGCACCGTGGCTTGTCACGCTGGCTTGCCTCAATCCCGGGCGTGCGGCTGCTGGATTGACGGCGCAGCCGCATGACAGCTAGCGTGACCCCCGTGAAGGCATCGTGCCGCACTGCATAGCGCGTGTCCACCCCAACAACACCCCAACACCATCACACGTGCACCCGACCACGTGACGCGCACCCGCCCATGACACGCATGACACCCGCAGGAATGGCTGGCCTCATGGTGGCATGCCTGCTGACGCTTTTCTACTGGTCCATTCGAGTCTATCACCGCCAGGGCCAGCGCGAGTGGGAGGAGCTGGTGGCGGCTGAGGTCGAGCTCCGGCGGCTGGCAGCGGCAGCGGGCGTGGGCGTGAGTGGTCTTGGCACTGGCGGCTTGGATGCGAAGGGCGGCAGCGTGCCGCAAGCGTTCGCAAAAACACGTGACGCGGCGGGGATCGCATCAGAAGACAATGAAGATTGAAGACTGAGCTCAAGGTTGGCGGGGAGCTGCAGTGGCGTAGGTGGCATCGATGGAGGCTGGCATGTGTTCGCGGTGGTGGCTGTGCTTAATGTCCGCGTGAAGGTCCGTGTGCGTGCGTGGTGAAGCTGGGTAAAGCAGGAACGCCCGAATGCCTGAGCGCGAAAACACCGGGCAGCGCTCTGGGTTGCCATGGTATATTATGGTCGGTTTGCTTGCAGATTCGGGGGACGGGTGCCGCGTGATGCGGTGATTTTGCATGGCGCGGGGTTGTGTTGGTGGGGTGGGGTGGGGGGGCGGGACGCCGGGTTGGGTGCCGGCGTGCGCGGTTAGGCGAGGCCTGGGATGATAAGCTGCACCGCCAAGAGTTGCGAACCCGAAGTACTTGAGAGGTTTGCACCACCTTCGGAGCTAGAACTTGGACGAGAGGAAACGCAGAAAGGGCGTTCACGACATGGCGCACTTAGTACCGGCGTCACGGCGCAGAGTAGTCCCCAAAGGCGATGATGAACCTATTGAACCCAATCGACCTCATATAGATGGCTTCGATGTCAAGTTTCCGCCAGCGAGTGTTCTTCACGAACTGCCAGAACCAATGCAGCGGCGCCTGCTAAAGTCCTGCTCAACGGGGAGCCGCACATTGAAGGATATTTATGGCGAGGCACCGATACACGTGGTGGTGAGCGATTGGTCTGTGCCTGCGTTGGTTCGCGTGCTTTTTTGAGTCAGACTTACACGCTGTTTTTTACCGTTCGCGGCGTTCCTAAGCATAGTCTGATATACTAAGCCACTCTCCCGCTAAAACCCTCTGTACAACTGCCCTTCAATGGACCGTGTTTACGTCCTCCTCACCTACCGCCTGCGTGTAACCAGGGGTGCGGGGTGGCCAACTCGCCCCATGCGGCCGGCAACGGTCGGCAACCGCCCCCAAAACCCCCTTGCGACCAGGCTGCGCGCCGATTTTTTTGCATAGAACTCTTAGGGGCACCTAATAGCGGTACCCTGGCGCGTCAGGCGACTAGAACACTTGACCCTGACACAAATTTGAACATTCACTGCATTCTTGTCCCGATCACCCGTAATGGAGCGCCCGGCGCGCCAGGAGCTCTAGTTATAGCGTTAAAAGATGGATGGAGCGACAGGTGCGGGGCATGCGCGGCTGGACGCTGTGGGCGCTATTTTTGACGGTGAGGAGGTAAGGACGGCCATTTTGTTCCGCTAAGCTTCAATTATTCGTATATGTTGTAATTATATGCCTAAGGACAGCTCAGAGCATTTATCTGGGCGTGTATCAGGGCGAACCAAACAGCATCAGACCTGGTCCCGCTTGCAATGTAATAATATCAGGCGTGGGAACATCCCAGAGCATAGAGCGCAATTATGAAGGGGTTACCGGGCAGGAATAAGGCCTGTCACGCCTAAATTCTCTGCTCGCGGAATTCGTGAACTTGTTTTGGTCAACCAATGATTTAATCTGCCATCTTATGCCTAAATAACCACCTTCAAGCTCTTCCGTGTTTTCTGGGGTCGACAGGGCGCTCATATGTGCTGTCTTCTGTCTTCGCACGTCTCTTTTGCCAAATTCAATGCCCGAGGGAACATCTCATATACATATTGATACTTACCAAAAAGCGATGGGGCTGGTTTTCGTGCGCCTGCGTCAGAAATTCCTGCTCGCGGCTCTGAGACCTGCTGGGTTGAGCTGGTTCCAGCTCCGTTGCCCTTGCCGTGGTTCTAAACTATCGTCATGGAGCACAAATAGCGGAATGCCATGCTTTGGCAGACGCTGCCCGTGTTATAACTGGCTGGGCGGGTCGATGCGTTGCCCGGCAACTCGCGTTTGAAGGCGAACGCGCACCCCATTATGAACGATGGTTTAGGCATGATGTGGGTATGCTAGCAACGACTTTTGGCCTTGTGTTCTGCTTACAGGTGCTCTGCGCGGCCGTGGATGGTGCGCCCTTTGCCAGAAGGACGTTACGTGCAGCGGCGCCTTCTCGTCTCTGACTGAATGTGGGCCGCAGCAGCGCCCGTACTTACTGCAACCGGAATGACTGCTGCAAGTTCATGGTGACCAGCACCATCAACGCCATGCCCCTGCACACCCCTGCCCCTGCACGTGCACAGCCGTGACGGGCCGACCGTGGCAGTGCCCCCTGCGGGTTGGAGACGTGGCTGAGTATTGGTATGCACACACACCACGAATATGGAAGAAGTAGTACGAGTTATGAGTTATGATGTTCAAGGCCAGTGCCCCGTGAATTAATCTCGTGCCAGTGCACATGCCAGTGCTTACGTTTTCGTTTCGCAATTTAGAGCATGTCCGTAATGAGTGGATGGATGCGAACATGATATGTTTTTCTGTGTCTGCTGCTTAGTAGCTTAAATTTCCCCCATTCTTTTGTAACGGACCAGTGTATCTACATGTACAGGATTGCAAGGTATGGAAGACCAGTGTACTCTGTCGATCCGTGTGGCCGTGGCAGCAAAGAGCCCACCCAGGGATTTGGCTGGGTGAGCGTCTCTTTCTACAGACACTAACGATTCATTCAATGGCAAGGTAACTTGAGTTTACGTGCGGGAAGCAGGACTGAGGCGGGAATGGGACGCAAGAGGCGTTAGAGATCATCCATGTGCTTTGAGCTTATGCACTGCCTGCTTCGAAGAGGTGGACTATGTATGTGGACTGCTATTGAAACCCTGTGTTCTAGCGGCTGCCTGAGCTCAGACAGGGGTGAGGATAGAACTATGCATGTGTAAGCAATGAGCCAGAATTTGCCCAGGGTGGGCGGTGGGCGGGGGATTGTCCAGCTTGAGGGGGGAAAACCGCTCACAGCGACCTGACACGCCCGACCGGACCCTGCGAGGTTTGCGACGTCCGCCAAAGCCGTCCCCGCTAGTCCCCGCGTAATTAGATCGCCGAAATTGCTTGTTATATATCAAAGTCGAAAACAGGCTTGGCGGCTGCTTTTGCTAGCTCTTGCTTTGTTACTTCGGCTCGATTTTGTGCCTTGCCACGTCCATGGAAGCCTCTCCCAGCATGTAGCAAGCCCCTTACGCCGTAAATTGAGGAATCTTCAGTTCCTGGTTACATTGTGCCACCGTATATAGCAATAACGCAGCTCGCAGGGCCTTCAAGATAAACTTCAAATGTGCGTCGACAACCATGTCTTCGACCACCACCTTCTGGTCGCCTGACGCGCCAGGGTACCGCTATTAGGTGCCCCTAAGAGTTCTATGCAAAAAAATCGGCGCGCAGCCTGGTCGCAAGGGGGTTTTGGGGGCGGTTGCCGACCGTTGCCTGCCGCATAGGGCGAGTTGGCCACCCCGCACCCCTGCGTGTAACCTCCCGCCGCTTTTCCTTGCACTCTCGCGGCCAGGTTGCTGCCATCCGGCACGGCCCCAGCATCCTCGCCGCCAACCTGTCCCAGAACATCACCAACAAGGCCGTCATCAGCGCGCTGCTGCTCACCTTCAACTACCCGGCGCTGTTCGCGGCGGCGGAGCAGCAGGCGGACCCCACGGCGCGAGAGGGCGGGGCCCTGTTCCACGTAAGCCATATGTGGAACGCGGAGCCTCCGCACACGCCCTATTATCATAGTGACACGCCATACACGGAGGGAGGTAGGCATGCGTGCGTATCCCATGATCGTGCTTACACGTCACGTAGCAGTGGTCATTCTTAGAGTTGCGAACCCGCCAGGCAAGATTCCTAAACTTGTATACATGCACATACACATTCACTGGTGCACACTGGCACGCAGGCTTACTTTTTCTTTCAGATGGCAGCGGTGGTTTGCGCCTTCGCCGTCATGCTGTCAGGTGTGAGCGCTTTCGAGGAGCCAAGAACGGAGCCTGCGCCCATGGCCCCGCCGTAGGTTAACGCCCCCTGCCGCCGACTGCCGACTGCCGCCTGCTGCATGCACGCAGCCGCCATCTTCGTGTCGCACGTGCTGCGCACCGGCCAGCAGGTGGACTCTATCATTACCTACTTGAGCCAGGCACTCTGGGTGGACACCGCGTTCAACGAGTACACCTTCGTTGCACAGGTAATAAGGAGTCAAAGTGCCCCAAAGTACCCACCAAATGCATTATCATAGTCAGCCACCGAACCGTGCACATTAATTAGTAGGGCGTACGTGTTGTTAAGCGGGGTAACCGGAATACTAGTGAGGAGGCACACAGGTTGAAGGCTACAGCAGGTGGGGGCGGGCGAGTGGCGTGGGCAAACGGACCGGTTGCGGACCCTGCCGGGGGTTTGTTGACTGCCGCTTGCCCCGTTGTGGGATGCTTGAGAAGCGCATGCGCTGCCCGGCCAAGCCGTAAGCCGCATCCCATTCTTGCGCCACACAACTATGATGTGGTACAATACCCCCCCCTACGCACACAGTGTTTCTTCACGGCCCTGGCTGTCGTACTCTACGTGTGCCTGAACTATCCTGGCACGCTGGCGTGGGTGTTGGCAGGTCCGTGCGTGCGTGTGGCCTGCTGACGGTGACTATCTGGGTGCGGGTACGCGGGTGCGCACATGCCTTACACACCTCTATCTATCTGAACGCAATTTTGCGGCTGCCCACAGTCACACCCTCACACACATCCCGTGATATGCATTCACCCACGCTCCGCTGAATGCCCGCCCCATCTGTCTGCCCCCACCCACATACACGTTCAGGGCTGTGCGGGCTCATGGTGCTGAGCCTCCTGGTGATGGTCCTTTGGAGCACAACCATCTTCCATGCCACCGGCCAGCGCGAGTGGGACGAGATCGTGGCGGCGGAGGAGGAGTTCCGGGCTTACGCAAAAGCCACCGCCGTGGCGGCCCCTTCCAACGGCGGGTGCGGCGAGGCAGGGTGCGGCGCTGAATTAGAGGTGAAGGCTGCTGCACTGCATCGGCAGTCGGCGGCAAAGGCTGCTAACGACAAGCCCCGCGTTGCGGCGGACATTGGCTCGGACGGCGACGGTTGACCATTCAATGGGGGGGGGGTGAGGACGGTGTGGGTCAATAAGAAGATGAAGGCGGGGGAGTGGCAATATGTTCAACATAATGTTGCGTTGCTCGTGGAGTGGGCTGGGAGTGCGGCGGGTAGGCAGGCTACACGTGTCGGCAGATGTGTTTAGGCTTGCCCGGGAGTGGGCGATGACACCAGTATTGATCAACCAAGCTCAAGCATCCATTCATATTCCTTCTGTATTGGGCACAGAGTGTGAACCTATGATGAACAGAACGCGGAACGACCATGCACACTGCATTACTGATGTTTTGATCCGTTTAATTGCATGACGGCCCTATGCATGGGACGCCGCCGGCTCCGCAGAAGTCGTCGGTGCTGTTGGCGCGTCCTCCTTCCAGCATAGCGGCTGCACTGATGGCCCGCTTATGCGTGCGGTCGGTCTCCCGCCTGAGCGGGCTAAGCGCCACTCAGTAACCCGGCCCGACTACGGTAATGGCGGGCCCCCCCTGAGATAGAAACGCTAGCATCTTGCTTCGTAAGGTAGAGCCGTGCGTAGAGGCTGGTGGGATGTGCATGTGCGAGCCTGGGTTGAGTTGATGAAGTGCCTGTAACTACAGGTGTGGCAATACTGCTTGCTAGCGGCCAGTATGCGGGTGACTGTGTTAGTTGTTTCTGGAGTCCTGCCACGTGTACAAAGTGTACGTAATTGGCGGTGCGTCTGCCCCCGGCCCGCCGCCCTCTGTCACCAACCTGGACGAGGTTGTCAGGCGTTCAGCGTGTTTTAAGGTGCAGCCGCATGGCGATTGTCCATTACACTTGACGTGATCTCGCAACCAGACATGATGCCTCCCAGCCAGCTCCAACTTTCGGCACTCCATACGGTAATGTGCACAACCGCATGTGATCATGCCACTACAGCGACCATGATACTACCCCAATCCGAGAGCTCTCCATTTCCTCATTGTATTAGTATGAAGAAACAGCATGCAGCTGCTTTGATCACACTCCGCAGGTGCGGTATTCATCCTCCAGAACACAGCCAGCAGGACGGTGCCAACTCGCAGGCGTTGCCCATTGCAGCCGCTACGGTGTGTCGCATTTCCTTAACTGACGCGCAAGCACAGCCCCAACACTCAAGCGCTGACGCAAGCAGCGCGCACCAATGGCAAACACTTGTGAACGCGTGAATCAATCCTTTCGACTATAAATCTCGGTACTCCCTTGCCCCACTGGATATAAATGCCCACCAAGAATGCTCAATGTCATGTCGCCTTTGTACGGCGTAAGCACGTGCCTGCGGGAACCACTCCTGCAAGCCAGCTTTCGCCCTCAATGCCTCGTACGGCATCGCAAGTACTTAGCAAACCCAGCAACCCTGCTCACAATTACGCACACAAGCGGGCGGTTCCCGCGCATGAAATGGATCTCCGGGCAAGCAGATAGCATTTTGCCTGGTCGTGCGGAGTAAAGTTGACAATCCTGCCGCAAAGCTTTGGCGGCTGGTGCACACATGCCCTTCTATTGGACCCCTGGACTCCATCTCGCAATCCATGGCCACGAATCGCATCCCGGCACGACGCCCTCCACCAACTCGTTTTGCTGCGAGCACGCGGGGGCCAGCCGGCCACGCCACACCTACAGGCCCCGGAAAACGTCGCATGCCGAGACGTCCAGGCCAGGTCAGGGCCGCTGCAGTGCCCGCCCCATCGCTACCCTCGTATGAATAACCCTGCGCCCTCGCACGCCACCCACCAAGCCGGTTTATGCCGACGTGGCTGCGTGTCTGCAGCCCGGGCGTCTGCAGTGCGAGGGAAGGCTTCCTTACTCGGCCTCTGTGTTGGGCTGGTGTCAAGGTTCAAAAACCAGTGCCGGCACGCTGCCCCTCAGTCCCCCGAAAGACAGAAAAAATAATAAGCTTGGAGAGCCACGCACTCGTGCTGGAAGGGCTTCCAGAGGACCGCAGAGCCACCTCGCCTTCTGCGGCACCTCCTTGTCTCTGGTCGTCGCTCAAGACGATATCCATGAAATGGCCGGGCAGTGGCCCACAGCGCACCAGCTACCGGTAGCTCAAAAG
The DNA here is from genome assembly GCA_016834595.1 of Chlamydomonas schloesseri. Taxonomy (NCBI): domain Eukaryota; kingdom Viridiplantae; phylum Chlorophyta; class Chlorophyceae; order Chlamydomonadales; family Chlamydomonadaceae; genus Chlamydomonas; species Chlamydomonas schloesseri. The sequence goes on along the minus strand of JAEHOD010000024.1, from coordinate 50,711 downwards.
CCGCAGCGTCATCTCTCGCTCTCCTCCATCACATACCAACAATCAGCACCCCTGCAGCATCTTCTCAACACACGCCCTTGCCGTCTCGTCCTAGCGGTGGTGTGGTGGTAGTATCCTATCACCCAGACAATGCATGTCCTTCAGGTTCCACGTGCCAAAGTGTGGAAACCTGACGCGGTTCCTGAAGCATGGGCCAGGAGCGATAGAGCCCTACAGGTTGCTGCTGACGGCCTGGCTCAGCCCCACATCCATGCTCTTGTGCTTGCGTGAGGCACTGCCCAGCTTCCGCAGAGACATCAGGCGCCCACCTAGGTTCAGAGACCTCCGGGTTTTACTGCTGCTGCTGCTGCTGCTGCCGCCGCTGCTGCGGTCCTTGCCCTTTCCGCTGGCAGAGTCGTACACTATCTCGTCCGCCGCCGCCGTGGCCGCAGCAACCCGCGCCCGCTCGCGCTCGCGCTGCAGGTCATTCTCAAAGCGCCACTGCTCCCCTTCCGACGGCGCGCCTACCTCGGAGACCTCGCTCTGGTTGCTGGCCGCCTCCCGGCCCCGCACCGCCGGCCCCGCTCCCGCCGCCCCGGCTGCGCTCTTGGTGTAGTAGTAAGCCGCGGCCCCAGCGCGCGCCGGAGGCTGCTGCTTCGCTCCCGGCGCCGCCGCAGGCGGCGGCTGCCGCGTTGGCGCCGCAGGCGGCAGCGGGAGCGCCCCCGGCTCCGGCGAGGGCGTGTCCACCCGCACCCCGCCGCCGATGCCGTTGCTGCTGGTGCGGTTGCTGCTGGTGCTGCCGGTGCTGTGGCCCGCGCCGTCGCCCGCCGCGCTCCCGCTCATACTGCAGGGGCCGCTGCCGCTGGCCACGCCGCTACCTCCGCCGCCTCCCGCGACGCCGCTCGCGCTCGAGCGCAGCGCCAGCAACGCCGAGGCGGTCTGTCCCCCCGTCCGGCTACCCTGCCCGATGCCCATGCCCATGCCGAAGAAGCTGCCCTTGCTCCGCCCCTGCTGCTGCGCAGGTGGGGTGTAGCGGATCTGGCCCGCGGCATCCGCCGTCGCCAGCCGCACGCGCTCCCGCTCGCGTTGCATGTCGGTGCCGAAGTCCCAGGCGTACGGCTCCTCTTCCTCCTCCTGCTGCTGCTGTTGTTGTTGTTGCTGCTGCTCCTGGGGCCCCGCAGGCGCCATGGTTGCACCGCCCTGGCCCTGGCCCTGGCCCAGGGTCTGCGAGTGCCGGGTGGCTCGTTGGAAGGCCGCAGAGTTCATGCTGTCGCCGCCCGCACCCCACGCGCCGCGCGGCGTCAGCGGCGGCGCGGGCGCCAACGGCGACGCGCAGGGGTCCGGGCTCCACGCCTGGTGGTAGTGGCCGCTGCCGATCGCGCCAACTCCACCACCTCCCCCGAACAGCCGTGAGGGCGAGGCGCAGCCTGACGCGGGGGCGGCCACCACCCGACTGGCGCCCACGGACCTGTGCCCGCCGCCCACAGCCGCTGCCGCTGCTGCCGAGGAGGGGAAGACGGCCTCCGCCCGCGCCACCGCATCCTCCACCTCCTCGTCATCTGTGTCCACGTGACAAGCAACCAGCGCGCCGCCGCCGCCACTGCCGCCGCCGCCCGACCGGGCGTCCACCACCATGCCCGTTGACCCCCAGCGCGGCGGCATGGCGGAGGAGCCACCGCCGCCGCCGCCGCCGCCGCCGCCACCGCCGCCGGCGCCGGCGTGCGCCACCGAGGCGAAGGTGGAGGAGAGGGACATGGGCGACCCGCCGTGCCGCGCGGGGCTGCCGCCGCCGCCGCCGCCAGCCGCAGTCATGCCGATGGCCGTGGCGGAGGCGCGGCCGGTGGACGGGCCGTGGTGCTGCCTCGGCGTGTGGCTGTGCGGGCCGTGGCCGTGGCCGCGGTAGGAGATGGGCGAGTGCGGGTTGGAGTGGGCGGCGGCTGCAGCGGCGGCGCCGCCGTGGGACGCCGTGAGGGTGGACGTCCAGCCGCCGGCGCCGGCGCCCGCAGAGGCGCAGCCCGGCCCTGACGGTGGCAAGGGCCGGGGCGAGGTGCAGGCCGCGCAAAGGCTGTGCAGGTGCTGCTGCTGGTGCTGCTGCTGCTGCAGCAGAAGCTGCTGCGGTTGGTTGCTGGCTGGCAGGGCGGACACAGCCGCCGCCGTGTCGCCGCCATCAACACTGTCCAGGCTCAGCCGCGCCGGCGCGCCGGGCAGCACGTTCCTGCCCTTGGCGGCGGGGACCGTGCCCACGCCGCAGCCGCTGCTGATGCCGCAGCCGCCGCTGGCAGCGGCGCCAGCAAGCACCACCAGCCCGCCGGCGCCGCTGGGGAGTAGGCCCGAGCGCCGCGGGGATGCGGTGGCGCCCAGGATGCTGTCCGACAGCAGCCCCGCGTTGTGGTGGCCGGCGACGGCGCCGGTGCTGGTGCTGCAGCCGCCGGCGCCGGCGCCGGCGCCGGGCAGGTGGTGGGCGGGTGTGAGCACCAGGCTGGTGGCGTGGCCGCGCAACGGCGAGACGGGCGCGGCGGCGCCCAGGCCGCGCGCCGGGCTGGTTGGGTGGTGGTGGTGGTGGTGGAGGAGGAGGCTGTGCTGGTGCAGGTGCTGTGGCAGCTGCGAGTGCTGGGATGGGTGCAGCGCCGGCACGCACGCGTCGATCTCGTCCCAGAGGGGCAGCGGTCGGACTGCGCCGGGGTCCGCGCTGGGGCCGGGGCCGGTACCACCGCCGCTGGCGCTAGCTGGGCAACCGGCTGACAGGTCGGTGTCTGAGGCTGAGGCGGCTGTTGCTGAGACTGCTGCGGCAGCGCTGGCAGGCAGCGGCGAGCGCATGCTAGGGGACGCGCAGCCGCCCCACACAGTAGCAGCGCCGCTGGCCCCTGTTGCACCCCTCCCAGATGGCTGCGCTCCGGCCGCGGCCAGGGCTTGCGCGGCGCTGCCAGCGAATTGGCATGCCACTGGCGACGCTGCGAGGACTTCCGCGGGCATCCGTGTTCTTGAGGATACCTGTACGCGGGCTGCAGGAGCCGGGGGGAGCGTGTCACGAGCGTTCTCTCGGCGAGACAGTCCGACTAGGAGCGGCACTTGGGGACCCGGCGCCTATTACCAGCGCCCGTCATCGTGCTGTTTCTTTAGCCTGACTTAGAAGAACGGCGTCTTCTTGCATGATAGCGCGGCTAAAAGTGCGCGGCAAGCGGGCGACTGATGTTGGCCGAGGTGAAACAGTCGACAAGCAGCCCCCGCGGCCCGTTTCAGATCGCCCGGAGCTAACCTTTGTCAATACAATGCAGCGCAGATTGGGGTAGCGCTCTTAGAGCCCGTGTTCGGGCGAGGTTGTTGGTGGCCGCGCCCAGGAACGTGCGTCGCTCGGCGAAGCGCTGGGCTGTGACTGCTAGATAAAAGCACAAAACATGGGAGTCCGGGCGCAGGAGGCTTACGTCTCTTGAGTTCAGAGAAGCCCGGTGCGCTACGCGAAATATGCCTACGGGCGCTGGTGCAGGACAGCCGATTGCCCTTTGGCTTCAAACATCCCGTAAGATAAAACGAGCGCTGTAGCGCAGTATGTCTGCGCGATTCAACGGAGGCGACTGAAGTGAATTTCTCTCTCGGTGTGAAAAGCGCGAATGTGTAGTGAAGAAATCGGCTTGAAGCACAGTTCATACATTGCGTTGTTAATGTATGGGCGCGGGGCAAATCGACAGAGCGCATATCAAGCATGCTCAGCCGTGTACGTGCCAGGCGATCGGCAGGCCACTGGCCGGCCCCGCAGGAGAATGTGCGCAAGAGTGCCATGTCAGCGGGGCCGTCTTATGGGCAGATGGTGCCCCCGAGTGCCCAGAGTGCCACCTCCTCCTTTACCGAGTTCTATGAGAAGGTGGGCGAGGTGGCCCTGAATATTGCATTGAGGCAGGGTGTGTGCGTGCTGTGCTGCGCGTTCTAGCGGTTTTTATGAGTGCTGGTTACAAGAAGGGGACAGTGTGAACACTGCCTCGGGCACAGGTGGCCAACCGCCACCCTGCTTGGCTGCCCACCCGACTCACAGCTGCGTAGGCGTGTCGAAGCTAAGCTAAACGCCCGCCAGAGCCACACCAGACACAGCATCACAAGACACGCGGCTCATAAGGCACCGCTACGCGAAGACCAAGTCGTAAACGTCAAGGCAGCACACCGTCAAGCCAGCACAGCAGGCCCGAGGCCAGCTGCACGCCGCACGCCCCTCAAGGAGAAGGGGGCGGAGAAGCAGCGTCATACGGCAACACCACGTCAATGCGGTCGCCAGCCCCCCGTGACAGGAACACGTGCCCGGAGGGGACAGCATCCCAGCCACCAGGGCGCACGCCCAAGCTAGCAAACGCCTGCAACCGTCCCCAGAAATCAGCCACCACCTCCAGTCCAATAGCTAAAACACGGCGAGAAGGGAGCGGGGCCTCAGCAGGCAACCCTTGGCCGGCCATCACAACCCGCTGCCGCCCCATGTCCATAGCAGACAACGCAGCCAGACACACCACATCCCAGACCGGCGGCGCCAGACCCGGCGGCGGCCGCACCAGCCACAAGGCAGCCCGAGTAAACACGCCTAGCGAGTCTTCGGGAAGCGCCCCCATCGCCATACCCATGGACTCACGCAGGCCACGGGCGACCACACAGTCCCAGTAATAATGCCGCCGATCCCCAAACGTCATATCCGCACCACACGCCTGGCACACGTGGACGACACCGCCGGCACGTTCGCGGGCACGCATGGGGAACGCCCAACACGCATCGGCAGCGACACGCCACAAGGCCTCTTTGTGCCGATTCTCCCACTTAAGGTTCCACAACCGTAACAGTACAGCAGCAAACGCACCCGCAGCCAGCACACAGTCAGACTCAGTCACATCGGGGTCGAAAGCAGCAGCCACATACGTACGATGTTTGGCACGCAGCTGCGCCAGGGGCGCCGCGAGTTGCATGAGTGTACCAAATTTCACCGTATACTCCAGCACCAGGACAGGCGGGCCGCCAGCCTGGGCCCACCCCAACCCCCTGGCCAGCTCCCGCACGGACGCAGCTTGGTCCGGCGCTGTAACCCGACCGCTGCGGGGCGCCCGCGCCGCCCGCGCCGCTGCCGCCCAGCCCGCCGGCAGGAGGGCCATGGCGGCGGCGACACGTGCGGCCGCGGCCTGGGCCGACGGCGGCCCCTTAAGCGGGACCGGTAGCGGCCGGCGGGGCCCCCACTGGAGCACCTTGCGCCACACACCTGTCAAGTAAAGTTTCTCGCACTCGGCATGTATACGGGTGCCGTAAGCACCACGCTCATAAGCATCTCGCACTTCTTGCAACGCGCCATCAATGGCCACCAGCTCCCCAACGCACCGCAAGTTGGGGAGTGCCAGCAAATCAGGGAATGCCGCATCAAGAGTCCTAGCCCCATCACGCAGCGCCGGGTTACCCCACAGAGGTACATTGTACACCCAGGGCCCCGGTGCCGGGGGCGCCACCAAGGTAACAGCAGGCAACTTGGAGATTGCCTTCAGCACACGCTGGAATGGCGGGGAGGCGGGAGTCACCGGATGCCCTATGTATAGACAAGATGGACAACTTGACCGACCCTGGGTCAATCATGCGTACTTTCTGAATAGCGCGTTTCGCGAGCGCCGAGCAGGTGCAATCGAAAGGCCGCGTTGCACAGGCGCCAAAAGTCGCGCTGGTGTCGCACATAATCGAGTCTGCGACAAATTCATTTGCTGCTGGGATTACAATCGCGAGCAATTTTGCGTGGAGCGGCCTTTCGGCCGACCTGGGTTTTGCTATCAACTTTAGTACTCAAGCACTATCCAATAGCATTGTGGGTTTTCAAGGACAGTAAAATTTTCACAGAGCGGTTACTGAAAATTGACCGCGACTTCCCACCCAACATCCCGAGCGAGCATGCGCATGCCAGCAGGAGCCCCGGCCCACTCCCCACGAGGTCCACGACCTCTTCCCAACCTTTCTTTAACATTTTCAAAGAGCGATTACTGAGTGTTGATCGCGACTTCCCAGCCAACATCCCGAGCGAGCATGCGCATGCCAGGAACCCCGGCCCACTCCCCACGAGGTCCACTACCTCTTCCCACCCTTTCTTTAACATATTCACAGAGCGATTACTGAGAGTTGAAAGCGACTTCCCAACATCCAGTGCATGCCACGAATCCCGGCCCACTCCAACTCCCTCCGGTCCATACCCTCCCTCCGCATGGACCTCGTCCCCAGCCTCTTCACACCATTTCCAGACCGAGAAGCAGCACACTCAATAGGCCAGATCATTTGGTGAGAAGGAAAGGAAGAAGCGGCGCGACAACAAGTTGTGCAATTCTTGCGCTACCAGCTACAAGTGCGCTGAGGGGTGGGTGTTCCGGAAAGGGATCTCGAGCGCAATGAAGGGGAAGGCGCTGGGCAAGGTGGAGGAGCTGGCCCCCTCTGCTTAAGAGAGGCTGCTGGAGTTGGCGGAGAAGAGTGACAGCGACGTGGAGATCGTGGAGTGAGGATGGGGTGGCTTGAGTGGGCTTGTGGGCGGCAGGGCCCCCTTGAGCGGGCTTGTGCGCCCGTGCGTTCGGCCTGAGGCTACTGAGGCGCTCGATACTCGCAACCTGGCCGGCCCCGTGAGGCTAGCGGGCCACCCTCTCCAACTTTCACACACGCAAAAGGCTTCGACCACCGGTGTACACACAAGAACGCTCATGGCTGCGCATAATACATCTCCTGAGCAAATAGTACAGGTGGCCAGCCGCCACCAATTTCTCTCTTCTCCTCCCTCGCATGTCGTGCTGGACACCGGTGGCGCTGGCGATTTTCAGGTTGGTCACACCTCGAGCCAGGCTGCGCCAGCCCAGCGCGCCGTCAGCCCAGCAGTTCAAACAGTATAGCTTAGAGCCTCCTGGCGGTCTTGGGCCGGCTTATATCAGCGGTTACCGTCTCTCGGAGGTAATGTGGCCGCGCACTTCGCTTTACCGCTCACCCCCGTCTCCTGCTCCTTGCGAGACACGACTTCAACATCTGGTGGCGTGCTTACGTTTTTCGTTTCGCGATTTAGAGCATGTCCGTACCAATGTAGGGAGCTTGATAGGTTGAGTTGATAGGGTCTGTGTCCATAACACCTCAGCACCAACGGCTCAGGCTGGCGGGCAAAGTGGCGTTTATGACTGACAACTCCATGACACCTGGGGTTTTGCATTCCCTCACCTTGCTTGCATGCACGTAACCCCCACCCGGCCGGCGCTGCCTCCCTGTGCGGCCGCCGGTCCCTGACGGGTGTGGGGAACCGCAATGCGGTCCGCACCCGTCGCTGTCCTGCTATTGCGTCCTGTCCATTGTGCCAGTCCTTGCATGGCTCCGCATTCGCATCGCCCATGCCGCATGCCGTACGACCGGGATTGCGCCATGCAACGCGCGCGTTGCTCTTTTTCTGTTGGCCGTCCCACGTCAGTACTATGTTACTTTCTTGCATAAATGCTTTCTCAGTGCCTTGCCTTCGTTCTAGGTCAGCACCCGCCGTCCCGCAGCACAGCCTCAGCCCAGCGCCGCACCGTCTCGCGGGTTCCTCGCCTGTCTTTGCGCGCTTTGCTGCCTTGCCTGCTGCTTCATGGCTTCCATGGTTTTTCCTTTACGCTTATTTCTCTCTTCTCCTCCCTCGCATGTCGTGCTGGACACCGGTGGCGCTGGCGATTTTCAGGTTGGTCACACCTCGAGCCAGGCTGCGCCAGCCCAGCGCGCCGTCAGCCCAGCAGTTCAAACAGTATAGCTTAGAGCCTCCTGGCGGTCTTGGGCCGGCTTATATCAGCGGTTACCGTCTCTCGGAGGTAATGTGGCCGCGCACTTCGCTTTACCGCTCACCCCCGTCTCCTGCTCCTTGCGAGACACGACTTCAACATCTGGTGGCGTGCTTACGTTTTTCGTTTCGCGATTTAGAGCATGTCCGTGACACGTCTTTGGGGGGGCGCGCATTCGGGGTGACAAGTGGGACAGGCGAACCGGAGGGACGTTTTAGAAGGGAGATTTCGAGACTGTGGGGTAGGGTACCTGTGGATGGAAGCGATCTGAGACAATAAAGAGTGGGCGGATAGCGCGGTGTCAAGGCTGGATGAAGGGCCGCGCCGGATGATAGGAAGTGAGTGGAGCGGCGGGGCGCATGTTACAGATGTAAGTTCAGATGTAAGCTCAGACATTCTGGCTTGGCGCCATTCTTTGTTTGAGACCTTCCTTGGGGCTTTCCCATAACGGACAGGCGAAGAGGCTGACAATTACGTTTTCACTAGCGGATCGCCAGGCGGACCATGGGGCGTGTCCCGTCATGGTGGGGACGATATGAAGGTATGAGGGGCATACATGCGGCGACCTAGGGCAGGGGCACCGATGGCTTCACACGTGCACGGTATGCAGGTGCACAGGGTGTGTGAATTTCCGGCAGCAGCATATCAAACTCATCGCTTAGGTCAAGGTCTCTGAATGCAAAACACGCTGAATGAGGACGCGGGGTCCCGGGGGGAGGGGGCCGCCAGGGGCCGCAGGGGCACAGGCACTGGCCTGAGATGCGACAGAGGCAGTCGCTTGCGGTGAAACCGTCCGCGCTCTCCAGGCTTCCTCTCGTCGAACTCGCCGAAGGGCATGCCGGCATGGCTATGCATGGTGACGTAGCTGCAACTGGCCAAGGAGAAGCACCAGCGGAGACTTGGCGGCTGGCTTTATTTGTGTGTGTGTGGTTACAAGGTGGTGCACACTTCTCGTGTCTTCCAACCTCTTGAAAACCGAAGGCCCGGGCCGGGGTGACCCTTATAACGCCTAGTAAACTATGATTGTTCAACTCTCTTGACCGGCCCTCGCAAGGGGCACATTCCTGCTCCTAAATTCCCATATGGAGTCGAGCAGCGCAGCAAGCCTAGCCGGGTCCGCATTCCGCATCACTTCCTGCATGCCCTTGCTAAAATCGACGCCGCTGTCCGTCCTTAGTTGGTCGTAAGCCGTACATGTCATCAGGACGTGGTGTTCGTCCTTCACTTCGTTCGCTGTGCACAGCGGGCACGTCCTCTCCTCCCTAGGCCTATCCCATGCGCGATTAGCAGTAATTGGCCAACAGCATAGACGAAATCGCATCAGGAGTTTGTGTCGCGCAACAGTGATGTAAGCCCGGCAGTGGTCATGTAACACCAGCGGCGCGGCGCCCGTCGCACTTAGCCCCATCCAATGCTTATATTTGCACATATGAATGCCTGGTTGCTTGCCGTCTGAGGGGAAGGCGTGTGGGTCTGCTTGCAGCCGCTCATGGCTCCACGCCCGCATCAGGTGCTCCCTGAAGGTGGAGAGGGCAGGCCCGTCGGGTAGGGGTGTACTGGCCCTCCATTCTTCCCTCGTCTCATGTGTCCCTGGCCAGTTCCAGACGTCAATGCCTTGTGCTGCTATGAAACGAAACAAACGTGCACACCACCCATCACTCGCCCGGTTCCTCCATGCGTCACGAATTTCATCTACCAGCGTGTCGAAAGCCAGACTCCTGGTTTGCGCAGATCCTATTGTAGAAGCCCATACATTGCTTCGCTATGAAAAAGTGTAGCGGTAGTTGGGCTAGCTCGGCAAACAAAAGCCGGTGTGACGGTTTAGCGGCACCCACAGTCTGGCGCATGTACTGAATTTGTAGCTTCACTGCTTCGTCTCTCAAGCATGCCTCAAACGGCCCCTGTGCCAGGTTATTGCTATCATTGCGCCGTGGCGGCGGCCCTCCGTCTAGCATTTCCACTAGTACGTCTGGCCCCCACACCTCGCAGCCATACGAAAGGATGGAGCGGATCTGCACTTCAAAACAGCGCATGCGGATGTCTGGCGCGAAAATGCGCAGACGGTTTAGTCTAGTGTTTAGTGCACACATACCCCTGCGCGCGGACTCGCACAGCGTCTCCCTGCAGCTGACAAATGCCCTACCGGGCCCGTACACCAGGCCCAAGTATCGTGCTTTGTCCACCGCGGGGATCGGCTGCCCTGCTAACCTCAGCCCCTGGCATTCTGTGCTTACCGCGCTAGCTACCTCCTCACTGGCTGCAAACACCAGCCTCTCACATTTGGCAACGTTTGCTTTCATTCCAAAAGCTAGGCAAAAAGTATCAACTAGCGACAGCAGATGCCGCATCCGCTCTGGAGTAGTGGCTAGCAGGGACACGTCGTCCGCGTACATTAGGAGTGACACCAGTTTCCCGTTGATCTCCGGGGAGCCAGTGGTCTCGTCCAAATCTTCTGAGTCAATATACTCGGCTAACGTTTCAATAAATAGACCAAACAGCTCAGTGCTAAGTGGGCATCCCTGCTTCACCCCCTGTGTCGTTGCAAATGGTGTGCTGAGTGTGCCTCCAGCCTTCACAACCATCATCACCCTTTCGTAAGCTTTTTTTATCGCATCCAGCATCGTGCCCGTGACACCCCGCTCTTCTAGCCGCATCCACAGCAGTGGCCGTGGGACCTTGTCAAATGCTTTTTCAAAATCTATTTGCACAACAATGAGCGGGCTCGAGCCTCCTCGAGTATGCTTGCTGATGAGATGCCGTAATGTGAACAGATGGTGTGACGTACCAAACTTCCGCCGGAAACCCGCCTGGGCCGGATGCCTCCACTCGTACTCTTCACCAGCGTTGGCTAGTCGTTCTAGCAGGATGGATGCATAACACTTCGCCAGGGCACCTCCCACCGCAATGCCCCGGTAATTCCCCGCCGTCCTGGTGTCACCCTTCCGCTTGTAAATTGGGGTTAACACAGTGGTGGTGAATTGTTCCGGGTAGGCCCCTTCACTCCAAATTTTATTAAACAGCACTTGCACTAATGGTGCCACGCGGCTGAGCGCCGGAACTGGCGGCTCAGCGTCAGGCTCACTGGGCTTCTCAGCGTACTTATAGCATTCCGACGGGACTTTCTCCATCCCCGTGGCTTTGCCGTTGGGTAGACGCGCAAGCGCGCGTGTGACCTCATCTAGTGTAATCTCACTATTAAGCATCTCATTTAGACTCGCGCGCTCCGATGCCATAAGGATGTCCTCTGCCATCCTTCCTCCTGATCCCAGGATCTCATGAGCAGCCGTCGGGCAGCCGCTGCCAGCACCCTCGTTCAGGAGTTGCGCAAAGTGGTCACGAAAGCCATCAGCCGTGATGGGGCACTGCTCTGTTGTCCTTCCCTCAATCATCCTCCAAAGCAGTCGGGCATCTGCGCGGCAGCGTGCTACCTTGTCCCGCATCACTTGGGTGTCAAAAGCGGCCTTAGCCCTTCGCTTCGCCCGGTCATAAGTTGACCTGGCTGCGCGGAAAGACTGCCATGCCTCTCCTTCTCTAACCACCGGCCTGCCCAGCGCCAGTTTCGCCCGTACAAACTCGGCGCGTGCGTCAGCACACTCCGTGTTCCACCATGGCGTTTCCTGCGGCTGCAGGTTGCCGGGTCGCGTAGGGCCAAATGCCTTAACCATGGCATTGTACAGGCACGCACCCAAAGCCTCTACTGCCTCGGTGGTGGTGATCCCGCCCACCGGGGCGCAGAGGGCGGCCTTTATGCTTTCAATCTTACTCACAACCGGCGCTCCATCAGCCGCAAACAGGCCGCTAAACAAATGCTTTTTCGATACCTCGAATGCGGTGCGTTGTTTCCGAGGGCATGTCTTCTCTGTGGCTTCCCGCCCTTCCACTTCCATGTCAAGTGTAAGTGTAACGGGCCTGTGATCACTCGCATCTCTTAGCCCACTTCGCCTCCACCTGATCATTTCACCCACACGCATGCAAGTTATTTTACGAAAGAGCGACGGCGACGCCACACACAAATCAATCATGCTCCCACCAGATTCCCCCTTGGGGAAGGTGATCCGGCCTGACTCGTCTCCACGAGCCCTGCCATTGAGGAGGATCAGCCCTTGCGACCTACACATGCGTCCTAGGTGATCGCCAAAACAATTCGACTGTGTGTCCTCGGAAGCTCTAGTTGGGAGCCCTGCATAGTCGTCTTGGCTAGGCATGACAGTCGCCGCGGCGCCACCTCCCAGGGCAACGTCCTCTAGCGCCGCTAGCTGTGCCAGGTCGGGGATATCGCTAATGCTTGTCGGAATCCGTGCGTTCATGTCACCCACGAGGAGGATTTCCTCGCCGTTTTGTCGCAGTTCTATGATAGATTGTTGTAGCCTGCCAAACACTGACTCTGCGGTGGCTTCCCGTGCAATCCGAGTCTTGCCACCTTCCCTATACACACGTGACGTCTCGGGCGCTAGATAACAGCAACCTAACAACACACTAATGCCTTCACTAGCGTTAATACGCATCCATACAAGTTCGCAGCCCGTCAGGTGGACGTCTGTTTTGACATGCACAACACCGCCTGCAAGGCTCTCACGCACAAACACAGCCACTCCGCCAAAATCAGACCGCGTAGCCTCCTGGGATCTATGCGCACGTACAACGGTGTACCCGTCTAGTTCAATTGATTGATCACTCACCCAGCGCGTAAGGTGTGCTTCTGAAATAACGATGATGTCATGCTTCCGTGCAATCGTGCCTATTCCGCGGTCTTGCAGCTTGCATGCCCCGCCAGCGACCAACCCATGGGCGTTCCATGCGAAAATGCTGATGCCACCCCGGCCCCCGTCTCCCTAGGAGTCGTGCGCTTCGCCTGATCCTAGCGCACCAAATGAATTCTGCTTTATTGGCTTTATTTGCACGTGGGCGCGTGTGTAGGGGCTGTACGGGGCTGTGCGAGGGGTGCGTGGATGCGCTTCAACCACCCCTGTCTGGCTTTCGTAACTTCTTTGGTATCGCCAATGCTCCCCCCCCCTGCCCCGCGTTGCACTCTGCTGCTGACGGTGTCCCACCCGTGCACCACCCATCGCGCGGGCCCAGGCGGGCCCCAGCAATGGAGGATGTGGCCGACAAACACTGGACACGATAATACAGGCACGTTAACATATTTACGTTGTCTTGTCTCAACTCGGTGTTTCGCTTCTAAACGAGCCAGGCGGGAGGAGAAGCCCCGAACAAGTACTGTCAGTGTCAAGCTGTCTCTTGCTTGCTTTTCCTTCTTGATTTTTTGACATGAATATATGGAACGCGTTGTGGACATTAATTTCGGGGCAGCAGCAGTCAAGCCTCGGGCGCAGGGAGAGGACCACGATTGAGCTCATTGCAAAGCGGTTCAACAAAGATGCGGATTGGGAGGTTGGCGTTGTGAGCGCACTGAGCGCAGAGCCTCTTGGAACGCGCGACTACATCTTTGGCGCCGAGTCGGACGCCACGAGGCAGATGGAGCTTCTGGATGCCCTTCTACGGAAGCACGGTGAGTGCGTTTTGTGTTGCACAGTGTGTGCACACCGCTACTGGTTCCATCGAGGCATTCGTTCGGTCGAGGTTCACCGCTCGCCAGGAGCGTTACCGCCAAGCGTTTGTGCGTGCACTGGCAACCATGCAGGTGGCGATACCAGCGGCGCTCCACGCACGGCGTACCAGCAGGGAGGTGGGTCTGGTCTTATGCACCCGCTGGGACTCCGCACTCACTCGGGGCAGCAGGGGGGCTTGAGTGGAGGCGCGGAGGCGGCATGCATGCGGCGGGCACGCACAGGTAGGTTTGGAGCTGACAGTCACTCAATGCAGCTGCAGCGGGTGGCCCCGGGCTCGGTGGCGCCGCGGGAAGTAACGAGCTGGCAAGCGCGGGTGAGGTGTGCATGCTGTATTTTGTCTGGTGTTCGCCCGTGACAAGTACGAAAAGCTCTATCAGCGCGCGTGGGCTGTATAGTGCATTCGAAGGGTGTCGCTGCCTGGTGCCTTCATAACCAATGGCCGTTCGTTGCTGTGCGTATGGACAGAGCCGGTGCGCGAACTCGTACGTGCGGCAATGCGCGAGACGTGGCTGGAATTTGCGGCGCAGCAGCAGCGGGCACGCAAGCCCAAGTCCTTCTCCAAAGCCAGCAGCACGGACGTGGACGCGCTCCTGCACTGCGCCCAGCTGCAGCACGTCCGCGGCGAGGCACTGGCGCCGCAGGACGTGCAGATACCGGCTGGCACGCCCGAGTGCGACAGCTTCGTATGGGAGCAAGGCGGCGGCGAGAATGCCATGACACCAGAGCTCCTGAAGTACCACCAGACGCAGTTGGAGAAGTTTGGGGTTGAGTTCGACAAGCTTGGCGGGTTCGAGATGCACGACACACACAGCAAGGGCAAGCTCATCCCGTTCAACTGTGGCGGGCGGTACTTCTCCGGCGGCTTTGATGGCTGTGTTGCCCCGTACGGCTTGAACCAGGAGTCGGTCGTGTTCCAGAGCAGAATCATCTATGAGCACAAGTGTCGGGAGATGACGGTAAGCACGGCAGGATCCGGGGCATTGTCCCGGCGTGCCCCTGTGGACTGTGACCGGAAAGAACTAACATCTCATGGTCGAATTAATAGGGCGTTGCTAATGAGCTCATTCGTAGGCAGGCGCTGCATGATAACTGTGCCGTGTGGTAATAAAACACGCCAACCTGTAGACCACCGACAAACAGCAAGCAATTGTGGAGCTGCTGGGAGCGTACGCCTACAACTCCTGCCCCGTGCTTTTGGACCTTACCAACGGCCGGACGCACAACATCTATACGATCCGCGGCACGTGTGTTTATGTCTGGAAGGACCTGAAGCCCACGCAGGTTGGTAGATAGATGGGGGGAACAAGCCCGTCACTTCTTGTATCCTGATGGCATACATGCATGCATGGCAGTTGGCATGGCCCGCAACCGCCATGTACGGGTGTGTGCCTGATGCTGTGTTGTGCAAATAAATGTGCTTCTCGGTGCATGCAGGCCTACATCCTTCAGGCGCGGCACCTGCAGGCAGCAGACCGCCTCCGTGCAGCCCTCGACTTGCAGCTGGGCCAGATTCCGGAGGAGGAGCAGCGGACCATGCGCCACGTGCAACAGGCCCTGGCCCCCGTCATTGGTGGTGCGGCCGCGCTGCAGGAGCAGCTGGACTCGTTGCTGCCGTTCATGGCTCCAGAGGAGCGCGAGCTGGTGTCGCAGGATCTGGTCCGCTCTTGGGCACAGGGGGCGGACTTCACTCAGCCGCCCGAGGAGCAGATACAGATCCCCGCCCTGTCCCTGCCCGCGACCCCATCGTTCTACATTTAATCCTGGTGAGGCACAGGTGATGGGGTTGTCTGGTACGGTAATCTGTAGTTATGTCCCCGCTGCCTTTGGGCAGCTTCATGCGCCGCGCTGTCACGATTTGCTCCGTTTGTGCTGCTGATTGTGGCAAGCCAGCGCTGATAATATAAAGCTTTTCATGCTGAGGCGCCCGTCGCAATTGTGCAAACGTGCAGGTACTTACACAGCACGATGCCCAGCACGGTGGTGAGTCGCCGGGGCCTGTGTTCGTGTGGGTGGGTCAAGTTGACATGCTGTAAGTTGGCGCATGGGCACAGGACCGTGACTTGGGGACGACATGGAGAGTAGTTGCCAGTCGTTAACGTTGATCATGACTGGCGTGTGGTAGTGTGTACGTCTGCGCCCGCCCCAGAACTCCCACCTGTTTGGACCCCACATGTGTCCACATGTGCAAATCATCGGCCGGCTGCTTCGGGCAGCACGGTGCTCGCACTGCAGCGCCAACCCTCACCAGGCCGCTGCGGCTTCGGTTGGTCACCGGGGCCCTAGTGGCCGTCCTGCAGCTGGTAATCCTGCAGCTGCTGCTCATCACGACCATGGAGAGCAAGGAGTATGGTGGCGGCGGTCGGCGGCACGTGCCTGGTGGAAGTGGTGGGCGGGTTGCAGCATGGGCGTGGTGCTGCAGGTGCTGCTGCCATACATGCACCTGTTCGTCGTGAGCTAGCGGGTGGGCTGATGCCGCGGTCTCCATGCAAGCAGGAGAACACCACGATCGGTCTGTGGCTGCATCAGCGGCAGAAGCCGCAGCTGGGCGCAGATGACATCGGTGATGCGCGCCTGGCACAGCAGGGGCTGGTGACCTGGGCGCGGTGGGTGCGGCGTGGCCTGATGGTGTGGATTGAGGAGGGGGGCATGAGGAGGGGGCCATGATGGCTGGCCGCCGTCCTGGTGACCGCAGTGCTGCCGCTGCTGGTGTTCTCCGCCGCGGTCGCCCGCTTGCTCCTCTGCTGGGTGGGCGCTGTGCAGTCGTCCATGGCGTGCGTCAGGGCGGTGGCCCTTACTGACGCGGCTGATTTGGATGTATGTCTGATGTGGGATGGTTGTCTACACCATGTCCATGTATGCTTATGTCGCGCTACTGGCCGGCACCTGTATTGTATTCAACCGCGCACGTGTCGTGCGCGGCTGTGTGAGTGTGCTGGCTTGCACGTGTACGTGTGCTTAGAGCGCATGTGGTAGTTGTTTTGGTGGTGGTGGTGGTGGTGGTGGTGGTGGTGGTGGTGGTGGTGGTGGTGGTGGTGGTGGTGGTGGTGGTGGTGGTGGTGGTGGTGGTGGTGGTGGTGGTGGTGGTGGTGGTGGTGGTGGTGGTGGTGGTGGTGGTGGTGGTGGTGGTGGTGGTGGTGGTGGTGGTGGTGCACTTGACATTACTCAGGGGCTTCAGCAATGAACGTAGACCAGGGACATGTATCTCAACGTGAATGCAATTGAATGTTCGATGGGGACTTTTTTGGGGCCTGCACAGCATTCGTGCAGCAGGAAAGACTCGTTTCGAGGCACTGCGTCGCCGTATTGGGGTGCAGTTTCGCTGGATTACCGTGTATACTTGCTTCAACGACAGCAGCATTGCGGCGCTCGGCCTGGGTGGTTGGGGTTGTTACTGAGGCGTGGGGCAGAGGAGCACCTCGTGTGGTCAGTGTGTGGTCACGTGTAACAACGGGCTTACAGGCGGCCTGACGAGTCTCGTGATCGAGTACTCGGGACAGCCAGCGACAGCGAGGCATTTAGGCCGCACGCTGCCGCTATCATGCGTCTCCCCTGCCCAGAGCGCAACCAAGCTCTGGAGTCCACCGGGGGGACGCTCCAACCAACCTGGACCACGCCAGTAGCCTCAGAAGGGTTACTGCTGGTACTACAACGCAGGGCCCAGCGGGCTCACAAACCTCTAGGCTGGAGGGCCAGCACCGCAGCAACACGAGCACAGGACAGACGACACACCGCCGCACGCAACAGCACAGCGACAGGTGGCTACGGGGCTGAGTCCAGCGACCCCCTTTCACAGCCTCGACAGCAACCTAACCAGCACTCGACGCCAGGGCAGACTATGCCAAAGGGCAGCCACAAACGCGTCAGACTACCAGGCGGGTCTTGGCCTAAAAACGCCCGGGGTGCTCCGGCACCCAACCCACCCTCAGCTCCCGTGACCCGAAGCCCTGGCGCACACTTCCCCTGACCCTCCCAACTCTTCCCAACCCTGCTGGTCCCTAGATGCAGCCGCTATGTCCACGGCTCATTGCTATGGTGATTTTTCTACTCGATAGGGCTGATCCCGTCCACCATTCACTCCTCCAGCTCCTCCAGCTCCAGCTCCATAGCTTGCGGAAGCGCGCAGAGCAGCATGCCGTCCACCACCGCTAGGATCGGGTGGGTGGCGTCAACACCTTCCCAGCCCTTTCGGGGCACAACGAGTTGCGCGAACTGCAGCAGCCGCGACCAAAAGTCCGCGACTGCGCAAGCGCACGCAAGCTCGATGGGGTTGACTGCGGCGTTGCGGCGTCAGCTGCGTGGGTGGGACCTCATCTGGGTCGGCGTCCGCCCCCGCTGCTGCCGCCGCCGCTGCCTCGGTGGGTGCTGCCGCCGCTGCCGCCGCTTGGTCTCCCTGGGCCGCTGCAGCGCGCGTCATCCCGCGCAGCCGCACCCGGCCGTGTTCTATGGCGGCAAGCGCCGCCATCGCCACCACATCCCACACGCACTGCTGGATGCCCGAGGGCGCCTGCACTAGCCACAGCTGGGCTTGGCTGACGGGCTGGGGCCCCGGGGCGTGTGCGTTGATCTGCGCCACCACCGCCTTTGCCACTGCGCAGCCCCAGAAGTGGTGCTGCCGCGGCGCAGACGGGGTGGCGGCGGCTGGCCCCGTTGTGGCGCTGCCATGGCCGTACTGCCCACAGCCGCACGGCTCGTGTCGAGCCGTGGGCATGTGAGTGTTGCCCGGCAGCGGCACGGCGTCGATGGCCAGCCGCCACAAAGTCTCGAAATGGCGCCGCTCCCACCGGACGTGCTGCCACAGGCGCGCAAGGGTGCCCCGAAAAGCGCCGAGCGCCGCTGCCGCAGCTTCAGGCAGGTCCTCACGCCGTGCCTCGGAGCGGGGCGGCAGGCCGAGGGCCGCCCGCTCATAATCCTCATGGAGTCCGGCACGGCGTGCCGCTATGCTGTCCAGCTGCAGGGCTGTGGCCATGCGGACGGTCAGCTTCTCCAGGGGAATTTTGACGGACTCAACGCCCATCCCATGCGCGGCATGATGATGGTGCTGATGACGGAGGAGGTGGAGGGGGCGGGGGGCGGGGTGGGGCCGGGGCCCGCAAGCTGTGCGGCGTGGGCCCGTGCGGCGTTTATCCACGCTGGTGGGATGTCATCAACCAGGACCTGGAGGGCGGCGAGCGTGGGGCCGCGGCGACGCTGGCGTGCGTCTGTTGGGCCCAGGTGGGCTCTCAGCCACCCTGCCCAGTCGACGATGGCGGCCGTGTCGAGCGGGCGCGCGTCGTATGCTCGTACCAGGTCGCCAATGGTGAGCAGCCGCGCACAGGCACGTAGTGCCCTGTGGCGGTAGTCAAGGCCGCGGCCCTGCGTGCAGGGCTCTTATCTTGTTTTGGGGGGAAAGCTCAGCCTGAGCTTTAGCAAGCTAAAATGCCCAGAAGTTAGCTCAGGGGGCGGACTTGGGCGGACTCCCGGGCACTTGTGGATAGGCTTTCTGATGGTCAGTGGGGCATCAAGTGGTCAGGGAATCGTCGCATACGCTGACACGCAGCTGTTTGGGCCCCGGAACAGCTGAAAACACTGGCGTCTGATGGTTCTGTGGCCCCCAACCCCACCGGGGCCAAGCTTCCCCCGCCTCCGTGGACGCGTAACAAAGCTAAAATCTGAGCTTTAAGGGCCAGCCGTAAAGCTCAGAAACCGGCCAAAATGGCCAAATAAAGCTCAACATCTTTAAGGTAATAGCCCTGCCTGCGTGTACTGTGCGGCGCTGGCAAGGGTAGCTTCTGGCGCCGGCTCCTCCTCTGCCTCCAGGTCAGGGTCTGCCTCGCCGCCCTCAGCCGGGGGTGGAGGGCAAAGGAGCGGGTTGCCCCACAGGGGTGCCGTGTGGCACCAGGCCCCTGGCTCTGGTGCGGGTTCCAGCGCCTGCACCGGCGGCAGCCAGCCTAGCGCCGTCACCGTGCGCTCGGCGTCCTCGGGGAGGGGCAGGCTGGGAACAACATCGCCCGCGCCCGTCACTGCTGGCACTGCCGTCAGGGCGCTGCTAGGCCGCATGGATGGGTGGTGGTGATGGAGGAACGCGGCGTACGCGACACACCAGGGCTGAGGCAGCACGGTGGCGGGGGCGGCATCGTGGGCGGCGAGGCGGGCGGCCCACGTGGCGTGCCGGCCGCGCATGTGCTGTGTGAGGGGCAGGGCTCCGAAGCCGCCGGCGGTGGGGTGTCCGTACAACAGCTCGGTTGGGATGCCCGTCAGGCGCTGCTCCGTGGCCTCTGGAGCTAGGCGCCACCACGCGTGCGACGAGCCGCTCCAGTGTTACATATCGCCAGGTGCGATATATAAAAGTCAGTACAGATAGTTGTCGAGATTGCGAAGCAGATCGTTGATGTATAGCGGCTCAGTAGAAGCTGCTACACAACATCCAGTTCCCGTGCCACGCCGTCAGGCATGCCGCTGTGTTCCATGTGCCACGTGACCATAGAGGTGCAGTAGGCGGACGCGGTGTTCGCACGGCCAAAGGCGGAGAGCCCCAGGTGGGCGACGCGCTGCAGGCGCCGCTTGGCTTCCCGCAGGCGGGCGGTCCAGTCTAGCCACAGGCGGGCAGGGTCGTTGCTGAACGGCACGCTGAGCGCGGTGGCAGCGGCCACCACCTTCAGCCCGCAGACGCGGTCCTGTGCGGCCGCATCTGGCACAGCGAGCTGTGCCAGGGGCGGTGGCGGGGGGCCCAGCAGCCGCAGCTGGTGCTGCGGCCGTGGCGGTAGTGGCGGCGTCCTCAGCAGCGGCGCCGCCCTCGGCTGCGGCGCCCAGCACAGCTGCGGCCGGTAGGTAGCCTACCCGCAGCAGCTCCACCTTGGTGAGGTTGAGACGCTGCCCTGATGTGCGGCTGAAGGTGTCCATGGCCGTCAGGAAGCTGGGCACAGCCGCGTCGCTCTCCAGGAGCACCTTCGTGTCGTCAGCAAACTGCGCTGCCGTGGTCAGGTCGGTGCTGTCAGGGTGCAGGCGGATGCCCACCTGCTGGCACTGCAACCAGCACAGCAGCGCCTGGGCTACGAGGTACAGCAGTGGTGCCAGCGGGCAGCCCTGCCGGACCCCCGCCACCATGGCGACTGGTGCTGACCAGTGGCCGTTGACGACAGCTTGCGCTGTGGTGTGCTGTAGGAGAGTGCTGACCCACCCGCGCAGCTGCGGCCCGGCCCCCATTGCCTCCATGGCGGATAGGAGGAAGGTGCGGTCAATCGTGTCATACGCCTTGGCGAAGTCCAGGAAGGCAATGATGGCCGTGCGCTGCTGCTGCTTCAGCAGATGCGGCAGTAGCCGCAGTAGCTGGGTGTTGGCGCCAATGAGGCGTCCGGGTAGGAAGGCGGTCTGCTCCAGCAATACCACCTTTCCCAGCGCGGGCGCCAGCCGGTTGGCCAGCACCTTTGCCAGGATGCGGTAGGCGGTGCCGAGTAGGGTGATGGGGCGGTAGTTGCCTGGCTCCATGACATCGCCCTTCTTGTACAGCACGGAGATGACCCCATGCAGAAAGCCCTCGGGCGCCTGGCCCGTTTTGCCGACTGCCACTCGGGGAAACCGGGGCGGTCCGAACGTGGCTGTGCGTGGTCCGAACCTGGTCCGAACCTGGTCCGAACCTGGTCCGAATGACCTTCGGACCAGGGGTTTCGGACAGCCAGGCAGGGGCAGGGCGGGAGGGGCCAGGGGCCGCACGGACCCTGGCAACGCTTGGCCCAACCGATATTCAGGGATCCCCAGCCAGGCCGCAATTTGCCAGGGTTTTACAGTTCTACACACGCGCCAGACCGCGTTTGGGGCCAAGAATAACACTGGAATTCGTCCATCGGGAGGGGGCGCTCTGTAGGCGGCCTGGCTGTGAAAATAATCTGTATAGCAGTAGAGGGTATATATACAAAGCAATATATACCAAGAGCACACCTCGAGGGGGCCCATAGGCGAAACGGGCCGGGGGGCATTGGCCAATGCCCCCCGGCCCGTTTCGCATACGCGCTGAATTCTTCGTGTCTTGTGAGCCATACCTCCCGAAATAGGTATGCTCTATTAATTAAAAGCGTCAGGCCTTCAAGCACGCCACGTGCAACCCTGCACTGGCCATCCTACATCTTGGAGAGCGCCCCCCGCGGCTTCCAAGCGCGCAAAGCCGGCACCGCGGCTACTAAGCTACCATACTACTACTGTAAGCCCCTTGTGGCTCGCTGTTATGCCTAAGGAGGCCATGTTCTCTAGTACCCGCGACCACATTGTCATGTTGGCTTTCAGGGCACTTTGTTAAGGGTGCTGGGAGTACCAAACGTTAACATATAGTATCTATAGCATAAATGAACTAATGAAAGCGCCGAAAATGTGCCGTTTGGCTTTCCCGTCCCCGAAGGATGAGGGGCGGAAGCCCTCACGGCCACCCTGCCCCGCCCCGCGTCGCGTCATGGCAGCACAGTGCAGGGTGAGGTTCAGCCGCGCCTTCGGGCTGGGCGTTGGCCTTTGCATGCGTGGGAGGGGCTGGAGCGTGGTCTGGGTAGGGTGCCAGGTGCGGTACCCATGCCACATCCACATCTCGACCCCTGCCACAATCCTACCCGACGGAATCACACAGCCATACTGCACTCCCATCCCTCTCACGTATAGACACGGCCATAGGCAAGAGCGCAGGGCTGGGCGTTGGCCTTTGCATGCGTGGGAGGGGCTGGAGCGTGGTCTGGGTAGGGTGCCAGGTGCGGTACCCATGCCACATCCACATCTCGACCCCTGCCACAATCCTACCCGACGGAATCACACAGCCATACTGCACTCCCATCCCTCTCACGTATAGACACGGCCATAGGCAAGAGCGCAGGGCTGGGCGTTGGCCTTTGCATGCGTGGGAGGGGCTGGAGCGTGGTCTGGGTAGGGTGCCAGGTGCGGTACCCATGCCACATCCACATCTCGACCCCTGCCACAATCCTACCCGACGGAATCACACAGCCATACTGCACTCCCATCCCTCTCACGTATAGACACGGCCATAGGCAAGAGCGCAGGGCTGGGCGTTGGCCTTTGCATGCGTGGGAGGGGCTGGAGCGTGGTCTGGGTAGGGTGCCAGGTGCGGTACCCATGCCACATCCACATCTCGACCCCTGCCACAATCCTACCCGACGGAATCACACAGCCATACTGCACTCCCATCCCTCTCACGTATAGACACGGCCATAGGCAAGAGCGCAGGGCTGGGCGTTGGCCTTTGCATGCGTGGGAGGGGCTGGAGCGTGGTCTGGGTAGGGTGCCAGGTGCGGTACCCATGCCACATCCACATCTCGACCCCTGCCACAATCCTACCCGACGGAATCACACAGCCATACTGCACTCCCATCCCTCTCACGTATAGACACGGCCATAGGCAAGAGCGCAGGGCTGGGCGTTGGCCTTTGCATGCGTGGGAGGGGCTGGAGCGTGGTCTGGGTAGGGTGCCAGGTGCGGTACCCATGCCACATCCACATCTCGACCCCTGCCACAATCCTACCCGACGGAATCACACAGCCATACTGCACTCCCATCCCTCTCACGTATAGACACGGCCATAGGCAAGAGCGCAGGGCTGGGCGTTGGCCTTTGCATGCGTGGGAGGGGCTGGAGCGTGGTCTGGGTAGGGTGCCAGGTGCGGTACCCATGCCACATCCACATCTCGACCCCTGCCACAATCCTACCCGACGGAATCACACAGCCATACTGCACTCCCATCCCTCTCACGTATAGACACGGCCATAGGCAAGAGCGCAGGGCTGGGCGTTGGCCTTTGCATGCGTGGGAGGGGCTGGAGCGTGGTCTGGGTAGGGTGCCAGGTGCGGTACCCATGCCACATCCACATCTCGACCCCTGCCACAATCCTACCCGACGGAATCACACAGCCATACTGCACTCCCATCCCTCTCACGTATAGACACGGCCATAGGCAAGAGCGCAGGGCTGGGCGTTGGCCTTTGCATGCGTGGGAGGGGCTGGAGCGTGGTCTGGGTAGGGTGCCAGGTGCGGTACCCATGCCACATCCACATCTCGACCCCTGCCACAATCCTACCCGACGGAATCACACAGCCATACTGCACTCCCATCCCTCTCACGTATAGACACGGCCATAGGCAAGAGCGCAGGGCTGGGCGTTGGCCTTTGCATGCGTGGGAGGGGCTGGAGCGTGGTCTGGGTAGGGTGCCAGGTGCGGTACCCATGCCACATCCACATCTCGACCCCTGCCACAATCCTACCCGACGGAATCACACAGCCATACTGCACTCCCATCCCTCTCACGTATAGACACGGCCATAGGCAAGAGCGCAGGGCTGGGTGTTGGCCTTTGCATGCGTGGGAGGGGCTGGAGCGTGGTCTGGGTAGGGTGCCAGGTGCGGTACCCATGCCACATCCACCCCCATGTCGCTGATGTTACTAAATGCTGACGAATGTTAGGGTCTGTTCGCGCCCGTCTGCACATGTGACAGGGGGGGCGGGGGCAGGGGAGCGCGCCCCCAGCATGGGTCTTGCATGGGGGCGCATGGCGCTAACAACGGCCACTGCTTAAGTCGCGGTGCTTACATAGCATTTATACAGACATATGAAACGTTCAAACTCAGCACACATATATACAAACTAATCCTCCTCGACAAAATCATAGCCTGCCCTACAGCATGCTTTTAAACATCCAACTCGTAGCGCCTCATTTCAGTCTATGTTCACTTTCTATCAATCTTGTACGTGACTTGTTCCTTAAAATGCCACACTGCGAGTCAGAAAAGTCTACGAGCGGGGCGTGCATCGCGGTCAGCGCGGTCAACCCGACGGCTTTGGTCGCGACAGGCTGTGGCCTCACTGTGGCCTGCAGTGGGCTTTCTCTTATGCATTGACAACCAAATGCTTCACATAAGCGGTGCGTGCTAATGAGTTATTGTGTTGTCAAGGCTCAGTCAATCGCGGACTGTTCTTTCGCGTCGTTCCCTGCTCCCCAGCCTGGGTGCTGATATTCCTCACAATTTAAATCGCAGCTGAAGCATTTGTCCTCCCATATCTCGCCGCGTCCGGTTGTTAACCGGTCGCCCGTCACAATGATGGTATTGCGGACCCGCTCAGTCACGGGCACACACAGCCCTTATGAATGCCTAGTCGACTTCCGAGTGCTTTGTATTTCCCGACTTGCTCGCAGTGGCTCGCAGGATGTTGGCCATCCTGGACTGGCGCTTAGCACAATTCGGTGAGTGAGTGTTATTATAGGGGGAAGTAGGATTGATAACACAAGGTGTCTCTAGACGCCATGCATGTGGGCGGCCGGGCGAGAGCGGGGGGTGGGGGTGGGATGGCTGGGGGGCGAGGAGAGGGTGGGGGGGGGGGACGAGCGGGTGCGGGCCGGGATGGCTGGGAAGCGGGCCGGGATGGCCGGGATGAGCTGCTGGCCGCTGCGTCCGAACGGTCTGGTCCGAACACTTGAGGGCTGGTCCGAACGTTCATGGTCCGACGAGGTTTCGGACCAGAATCGGACCAGAATCGGACGGGGTAATTCGGACCGGCTTCGGACCGAAGCATGTTTCACCCCGGTCCGAACAGACCGGCCTTCGGACCAGATTCGGACCAGATTCGGACCGCGTTCGGACTGCGGCCTTCGGACCGCGTTCGGACCGCGTTCGGACAGGGTGCTTTCCCCGAGTGTGCTGCACTGAAGAGGGTGGCGAGGACTGGGCTGAGGGGGCCCTGAAAGGCCTTGTACAGGTCGATGGGCAGGCCGTCCTTGCCGGGCGCCTTGCCCGGCTCCATCCTGCCCAGCGCCGTCCGCACCTCGCCCGCCGAGACCTCCACGGCGCCCACCGACGTGTCTGCGTCCGCGGGTAGGCTGATGCCGGACTCTCGCAGGGCTGTGAGCACGGTCTCCTGCGCCTCCGCTGTGGTGTCAGGGGCACGGCAGACGTCCCGCCAGAAGTTGGCGACAACCTGGGGTACCTTGTGCGGGTTGCTGACGAGCGCGCCAGAGGCGGGGTCTTTTAGCGCGACAGGGGCGGGGCCGTGTGATTCCGTGAGGGATTGCAGGAGGGCGGTGAGCCCGCTGCTGGGCCGCTCCCCGTCCTGCAGCTGCTGCAGGCACCGCTCGTGCACCTCATCCCTGGCGTCGGCTCGGAGGGCCTGGGCCAAGTCGGCCATGGCGGTGGCGAGGGCTGCTAGGGCGTCTGGGCTCGTCGGCTGCGCTGTGACTGCCGCCTCCGCCTGCTCTGCCACGGCCTGCTGCTGTATCGTGCGGGCGCCGGGGCTCAGGCGCCGCGCCCGGGCAGTCCGGTTCAGGGCGTGGCAGAAGGTAGTCCACCGCTGCTGGAAGCCCGGCCACCATGCCAGGATGGAGTCTGGGAGGTCCTCCGGCTGCGGGGCTGACTCGCATTCCCCTGTGATCCACTCCCGCATCTGCGCCTTCAGGTCCCTGTGTTTCAGGAAGTGCAGGCGCACTCTGCGCAGGCCGCGCCCTGTCTTCTCCGCTTGCTTCACGACTAGCTCAGCGAAGGCGATCTGATGGTCGCTGGGTGCGAGGCGGGAGATGGCAGCCGACACCACATAGTCGGCTGCGGCGGGGCGGCGACGTGTGTGTGCTGGCACCACTTTCGATTGATTGTGTTACAGTAGGACCCTCCTCGGGCTCACGGCGCTCTCCCCAGCGCATCACTACTGACAGCCGAAGCTGAGTCGTACTAAAACTAAGGTTAAGTCAACGACAAAACAAAGGTAAGGCTACGACCAGGTCTTGTGGCACACAAATCTTAGCAAGGCACGACTGAAGCACTGAGTTGGAAGGCCAGGCGCACACACCGAGGGCACAGCAGAAGAGTTGGTGGTCGAGATAGCAACTATGCCGGTTCAGATGCATAAGACAAACATGACACAAAAGGTCATAGCGTTAGGAATCACTAGCGAAGCAAAGAAACCGCCGTGCAAACAGGTTCTTGCTTGCAAAGTTCAACGTTCTGCAGTAAACTAGAGTCAAAACAGCGATGCGACATCAAGTGCAACAGAATCATAACTAAAGCAAATACAGGCTGACGCCAAAACGCCCAGAGTTGCTCCATGGCTCCGACATGACATGCGCCAGTTCCGCCAAAGCGGGGGAACCTCCAAGCAGGCTCAGCGATACATTGACGACAATCGTGAAGCACCGAGAAGCCGCTGCAGGCACAGCGACACTGGATGGGCTAAGACCGGAGGCCGATT
Organism: Chlamydomonas schloesseri; assembly: GCA_016834595.1. Classification (NCBI taxonomy): domain Eukaryota; kingdom Viridiplantae; phylum Chlorophyta; class Chlorophyceae; order Chlamydomonadales; family Chlamydomonadaceae; genus Chlamydomonas; species Chlamydomonas schloesseri. The sequence goes on along the minus strand of JAEHOD010000024.1, from coordinate 24,190 downwards.
GCTGACGAGGCTCCGCTGCACCGCGACGCAATAGGACTTGCTAGGCCGAAACTTCCCATTGCTAACACCGGGTAGACCAGAGTAGCTCCACCAAAGCAGCTGCTGCAGGTAACTCCACAAGTGCCGGAAAGGTACCGCCGAGGCGCTATGTCGCTATGTCCGCAGAGCCAAGGAAGCAACGCGCTAACTGGGCTTTACTACATGTTTAGATTGATTTTTTTATTCACCACTGGAACAAGAAGATGTGTGGTGCCAGCATCATGTAAATGCATTAAGCCCTACAGCAGTCTCAAACCCTTAACCTTAGGGACCCCCCCATAACCGACCCCCATCAACCCCCTCCCTGAGGTTAGGGGGGGCCGTTACCCCAACCCTTGGGGACCCCCACGTCCCTAACCCCTCTTAGGGACCCGTGCAACAAGAGACTTGATAAAAGCATTCGCAAACACTTACAAAGCATGCCTGCAAGTCGGGGTGACTTGCATCTCACAGCGTCTGTCTGCAATCGCTCAAGGAAGTCGGCCCCCCTAACCTCCGGGGGTCCCTAACCCTCCCCCCCTAACCCTCTCCCCACCGCCCCGGCACCGCCCCGGCACCGCCCCGGCACCGCCCCGACACCGCCCCGGCACCGCCCCGCGCCCCGCCCCGCACCGCGCCCCACCCCGTGCCCAGCCCCGCGCCCCGCCCTCCCTACCCTCCCCTCCCCCGTGCCCCGCGCCGTCCATACAAACCCAACCCGCGCCCAGACCTGCGCCGTGCAGCACTGCTGCATGGCCTTAGTGTACATAGTGTGACCTCGTAGCATGTGCTAGCCCCAGACCTGATACACAGAACACATTTCCATACGAAAATGATCGCTACCTTGCCCATACATGCTTGCAGGTTGTGGACTTATTTCATGTGACTTACGGGTTCGCGGCCTGATGATCTGCTGCCCACTCCCTGACTGGTGTGGCGTTGAATAGCCATTGAGAATTATAAACCAGTAAAGGCTAGAGGGAAACTGGCGAGTCATATGTCGCATGTTTATGAGTGCTGGTTACAAGAAGGGGACAGTGTGAACACTGCCTCGGGCACAGGTGGCCAACCGTTTATGATTGCGTGTTTACAGGAAAGGACACGCCGAGCTCGCAAGCGAGCAAGGGGCATACTCGGGCCCTGGGCTGACATAAGCCAGAGGGATCCACCCTGCGACCGGAAACCACCGCCAGGTTTTGCTGCCCACTTTCAAGTCCTCAGTCCGGCAACTCCACGCACAGTGTGTCGAAACCAAGCCAGACACCCGGATGCATGACCCGTCACAGCCACACCGCACAGCTTCCTCATTGCCAAGTCCAAAGAAGCAATGCTTCAGTTTTAGGTCTTTTGGTGGTGGTGCCCCCGCACAACACGGCGCGGACAGGCCAGTGGTCCGCCGTCATCCGCATCAAACAGAAACACCACTCATTTCGCACGCCACGAAGCAGGGTCGCCCCCGCCGCGCGGACGTGACTGGGCGTCTTTGCGTGCCTGCGGCACAGTCTGGTCCTGGCCCTAAGGCCCAACACGGGGCAGCGCCCTCACATCAATCGTGCCAACGGCACAGTCTGGTCCCGGCCTACAGGCCCAACACAGGGCAGCGCCCCGAACAACCCACCAAGACATACAACCGTTTATGAGTGCTGGTTACAAGAAGGGGACAGTGTGAACACTGCCTCGGGCACAGGTGGCCAACCGCCACCCTGCTTGGCTGCCCACCCGACTCACAGCTTATGCTGCCTTATGTATAGACAAGATGGACAACTTGACCGACCCTGGGTCAATCAAGCGTACTTTCTGAATAGCGCGTTTCGCGAGCGCCGTGCAAGTGCGTTCGAAAGGCCGTGTTGCACAGGCGCCAAAAGTCGCGCCCGTTTCGCGCATAATCGAGTCTGCGACAAATTCATTTGCTGCAGAGATTACAATCGCGAGCAAGTTTGCGTGGCAGCGGCCTTTCGGCCGACCTGGGTTTTGCTATCAGCTTTAGTATGCAAGCGCTATCGATTAGCCTTGTGGGTTTTCGGAGAACAGTAAAATTTTCACAAGGCGGTTACTGAGAATTGACCGCGACTTCCCAGCCAACATCCCGAGCATGCGAATGCCAGGAACCCCGGCCGAGGTCCACGACCTCTTCCCACTTTCTTCCCTCTTTCGCCCTCTTTCTTTAATAACATTTTCACAGAGCGGTTACTAAGAGTTGATCGCGACTTCCCAGCCAACATCCCGAGCATGCGCATGCCAGGCAGGAACCCCGGCCCACTCCCCACGAGGTCCACGACCGCTTCCCACCCTTTCTTTAACATTTTCACAGAGCGATTACTAAGAGTTGACCGCATCCTAATATCCATTGCATGCCACGAATCCCGGCCCACTGCAACCCCCTCCCGGTCCATACCTTCCCTCCGCATGGACCTCGGTTTACCGTCACGTGTGAGGTAAATGCCACTGGCCTCTGCTTGCTGCTCACCTCTTTCGCTGCTGCCTACCAGATGCGACATCCTCGTCCCGGCTGCCTCGCTCTCGCATTTCGCATTTGCATTCTAGCGCATGTCGGTAACCTCATCCCCAGCCTCGTCCCACCCTTTCCAGACCGAGAAGCAGCACACACAATAGGCCAGATCATTGCGTGACAGCAGCAGTTGAAGCAGACTTTTCTAGGTAGTGAGCAGGTAATGTATAATGTTTTGTAACAACACCAGCAACAGAAATGCTATTATATATCCATGAAAATTCCAGCATTTGAGTTGCTGGGGGCGCACGCAGACACACGCCAGAGGCCGGGGGAACGTGCAAGCAGCCGTGTGGGAAGTTGTTTTCGTGTGCCTGAGCCGAATCCGGGCTGGGGGCGCATGCAGACACACGCACGAGGCCGGGGAAACGTGCAAGCAGCCGTGTGGTAAGTTGTTTTCGTGTGCCTGAGCCGAATCCGGGCTGGGGGCGCATGCAGACACACGCACGAGGCCGGGGAAACGTGCAAGCAGCCGTGTGGGAAGTATTTTCGTATGCCTGAGCCGAATCCGGGCTGGGGGCGCATGCAGACACACGCACGAGGCCGGGGAAACGTGCAAGCAGCCGTGTGGTAAGTTGTTTTTGTATGCCTGAGCCGAATCCGGGCTGGGGGCGCATGCAGACACACGCCAGAGGCCGGGGGAACGTGCAAGCAGCCGTGTGGTAAGTTGTTTTCGTGTGCCTGAGCCGAATCCGGGCTGGGGGCGCATGCAGACACACGCCAGAGGCCGGATGAACGTGCAAGCAGCCGTGTGGGAAGTGTTTTCGTGTGCCTGAGCCGAATCCGGGCTGGGGGCGCATGCAGACACACGCACGAGGCCGGGGGAACGTGCAAGCAGCCGTGTGGGAAGTGTTTTCGTGTGCCTGAGCCGAATCCGGGCTGGGGGCGCATGCAGACACACGCCAGAGGCCGGGGGAACGTGCAAGCAGCCGTGTGGGAAGTTGTTTTCGTGTGCCTGAGCCGAATCCGGGCTGGGGGCGCACGCAGACACACGCCAGAGGCCGGGGGAACGTGCAAGCAGCCGTGTGGTAAGTTGTTTTCGTGTGCCTGAGCCGAATCCGGGCTGGGGGCGCACGCAGACACACGCCAGAGGCCGGGGGAACGTGCAAGCAGCCGTGTGGGAAGTGTTTTCGTGTGCCTGAGCCGAATCCGGGCTGGGGGCGCATGTAGACACACGCACGAGGCCGGGGGAACGTGCAAGCAGCCGTGTGGGAAGTGTTTTCGTGTGCCTGAGCCGAATCCGGGCTGGGGGCGCATGCAGACACACGCCAGAGGCCGGATGAACGTGCAAGCAGCCGTGTGGGAAGTGTTTTCGTGTGCCTGAGCCGAATCCGGGCTGGGGGCGCATGCAGACACACGCACGAGGCCGGGGGAACGTGCAAGCAGCCGTGTGGGAAGTGTTTTCGTGTGCCTGAGCCGAATCCGGGCTGGGGGCGCATGCAGACACACGCCAGAGGCCGGGGGAACGTGCAAGCAGCCGTGTGGGAAGTTGTTTTCGTGTGCCTGAGCCGAATCCGGGCTGGGGGCGCACGCAGACACACGCCAGAGGCCGGGGGAACGTGCAAGCAGCCGTGTGGTAAGTTGTTTTCGTGTGCCTGAGCCGAATCCGGGCTGGGGGCGCACGCAGACACACGCCAGAGGCCGGGGGAACGTGCAAGCAGCCGTGTGGGAAGTGTTTTCGTGTGCCTGAGCCGAATCCGGGCTGGGGGCGCATGTAGACACACGCACGAGGCCGGGGGAACGTGCAAGCAGCCGTGTGGGAAGTGTTTTCGTGTGCCTGAGCCGAATCCGGGCTGGGGGCGCACGCAGACACACGCCAGAGGCCGGGGGAACGTGCAAGCAGCCGTGTGGGAAGTTGTTTTCGTGTGCCTGAGCCGAATCCGGGCTGGGGGCGCACGCAGACACACGCCAGAGGCCGGATGAACGTGCAAGCAGCCGTGTGGGAAGTTGTTTTCGTGTGCCTGAGCCGAATCCGGGCTGGGGGCGCATGCAGACACACGCCAGAGGCCGGATGAACGTGCAAGCAGCCGTGTGGGAAGTGTTTTCGTGTGCCTGAGCCGAATCCGGGCTGGGGGCGCATGCAGACACACGCCAGAGGCCGGGGGAACGTGCAAGCAGCCGTGTGGTAAGTTGTTTTCGTGTGCCTGAGCCGAATCCGGGCTGGGGGCGCACGCAGACACACGCCAGAGGCCGGGGGAACGTGCAAGCAGCCGTGTGGTAAGTTGTTTTTGTATGCCTGAGCCGAATCCGGGCTGGGGGCGCACGCAGACACACGCACGAGGCCGGGGGAACGTGCAAGCAGCCGTGTGGGAAGTGTTTTCGTGTGCCTGAGCCGAATCCGGGCTGGGGGCGCATGCAGACACACGCACGAGGCCGGGGGAACGTGCAAGCAGCCGTGTGGTAAGTTGTTTTCGTGTGCCTGAGCCGAATCCGGGCTGGGGGCGCATGCAGACACACGCCAGAGGCCGGGGGAACGTGCAAGCAGCCGTGTGGTAAGTTGTTTTCGTGTGCCTGAGCCGAATCCGGGCTGGGGGCGCACGCAGACACACGCCAGAGGCCGGGGGAACGTGCAAGCAGCCGTGTGGTAAGTTGTGTTTGTATGCCTGAGCCGAATCCGGGCTGGGGGCGCATGCAGACACACGCACGAGGCCGGATGAACGTGCAAGCAGCCGTGTGGGAAGTGTTTTCGTGTGCCTGAGCCGAATCCGGGCTGGGGGCGCACGCAGACACACGCCAGAGGCCGGATGAACGTGCAAGCAGCCGTGTGGGAAGTGTTTTCGTGTGCCTGAGCCGAATCCGGGCTGGGGGCGCACGCATACTCAGTCTGCTGTCAACAGCGGGGCAGTGCCGCGTGTGCTGGAGTAATCCTGTCTCCGGGGTTCGGGAAAACGAGGTGCAAGGAATAATAATTAATAGAAAGTTAATGGAGTCAAGCGAAGAAGCCTTGCGCCCTTGCAACAATGAAATGCAATCCCGGCTAACTCGGGAATGGTAGCAACGAAGGAGACGCCGTGAGGAGACGCGCTATGTGACTTATATGTATAACTGTCTCTGTGTCGCTATACAGTACTGTTTGTTTGAATTGTAAGTACAGTAAGCTGCTTGTCCTGCCGTCGCTTTATGAGACAACTGCTGCAGACAACAGGTCTTCTCGATTTTCTTAGTTGTTATTGCAACATTACATCTATATATCACAAGATAAAATACGGAGCGACTATGAAGCCCTGTTGCGGAGAGCTCTTACTTCCGCGCGCGCAACACCCCCGCCGGTCAAGGTGGTCAACACCGGAGTCTTCGCGGTCACAGTCCCCAGTCATTACCATGTTAAAGTAAGCGATAACTATGCATACCGTTGCGCTGCAAGGTCACGCGAGAAGGGGCTCGTTGGGCTCGGGTTCTTTGTTGCGAGTTGCGTTTGTTGGCATCCTTGCATTCACAACTAACAAACAACTGCGTACGTTCTCCTCGCAGTGAAATCGCTGCGCGCGATTAACGACCGGTGCGTTCGGGAGCAAGAAAGAATGCAACATGTAGTGAAGTGAAACATCTAAAGTCAGCAGCAGTTTGGGGCTCTCCCCCCTGGCCACCGTCAAGCTTTGACCGCCTTCCCATTATGCTTACTTCCCCTTCAGTGTTCACATGCGCTGGACTGGACCTCTGGACTGGCGCTAGCTGGACTGGACTGGACTGGACCTCTGGACTGGCGCTAGCATGATGTCAGTAAGTGAGGGGGTCTCGGGAGGGTCGCAGCAGAGTGTATCACGCAAGGTGTCTTTCAACGCCATCCAACGGGGCAGCGTAGGGCGTAGCAGCGCGGGGTGGGGCAGCGCGGGGCGGCATAGGGAGGGGCGGGTTGGGCGCAGGGCGGCAGAGGGCGGGGCGGCAAAGGGCGGGGCGGGGCACCCCCCTAACCTCCGGGGCCCGTTACCCTTGAGGCCCCCTAACCTCCGGGGCCCGTTACCCTGGGGGGGGCCCTAAGGTCGTGGACCCGGTTACCCTAGGGGGCCCCTAAGGTTAGGGGGGCCGGTTACCCTGGGGGGCCCCTAAGGTTAGGGGGGTCGGTTACCCTGGGGGGCCTCTAAGTCTTAGGGGGGGTAACTGCCCCGTCACCCTTGTGGGTCCCTAACCCGGCCGACCCCTTTACCCTAGGGGGCTCCCTAACCAGGGTGCCAAGGGTTAGGGGGGGGGTTAGGGGGCTAAAACTGCTGTAGGGAAGAAAGAGTTGAGTAGTTGAGTTGAGTGTTACAGGTGGTCCCTTCTCGGGCTCGCGGGTCACTCCCCTGACCATCACACCTGGCGATAAGAGCTAGCCGTGTTTGTGTCATGAGATGTTTGCCTCAGTCAAGTCCAGTGTCGACTCCGCAGTGTTAGGACTAGCGAGTGCATCACTGAATCAGGAAAGTGGCACCCCATGCTGTTCAACAGGCAGAAACGCAGGTAAATACAAGGGAACCCGTCAAAACCAGTGTCCCAACGTCCCTGAATCCCCTTGTGTGCTTGCACGCTCGGGTTGTCCCCTCTGTAACACCGCAATCTGAATCCCCACCGGACCTGCAACCCCTTCCCATCTCAAAAGACACACACATGGCTATGACACTCATGTTGACTCATGTTTTTTCAGTTCATTTGGCCTGTCATGCTGAGCAGCAGTGCAGTATTTTAGTGTAGTAGGTATGACAGCACACTCATACGTCTTCAGGCGCACGCACATCCGGAACGGCCACTTCCAACCTGTCTCCGCGTACACGCAAAAAAGGGTGTGTGTCGGTCACCTTCTGCCACGCCTTATCCCGCCGGCGCCGTGGTATCCCAAGGGAAGCGAAGTCGGTCAACAAGCCTCTGAAGCTAGCCAGGGCCACCGCCTGTGCCCGTTCTAAAGCCCTCACTCCGAATGGTCGCCGCGCCCGCATGTACCGCCGTGCACACTCCATCGCGTTCAGAGCAGCCAGCGCCACCACCTCCCAAACGCATTGCTGTATCTGCGCCGGATCCGGGCTCTCCAGCAGCCACACATGATGCCGCCGTACAGGGCAGCCCATGTCGGTGCGCTCAGCGTTGATCGTGTCTTGCAGCAGCTCCACCACACCTTGCGCGATGGGACACTGTAACGAGCATGCACTTTTGGACCTATGGTTCTTACATTTGGTATCGAGACTGGTTCGGTCCTCGGGACTTTCTTAAGTCTGAGGTTGTGTGTTCGATTCCTGTCGACGGTGGACGTGGCGCACCCGCTCGGTCGGTCTAGGAATGAATATCGATTCCGCACTCTGTTTCGGTTCGGTTCGTCGCTATCTCGTCTCCCTGGTTGCCGGGACGGTCAACCATTTAGGGGGGGAGGTATGTAACGAGCATGCACTTTTGGACCTATGGTTCTTACAGACACTCCCAGAAGTGATGCAGGCGGGGTGAGGGCGACGGTGCCGGTGCTGCCGCCGTAGACAAGGGCTGAGGGGGATATGTGCTGCAGACACATGTTTCGGGTGCGCTGCCATGGATGTGCGTGTTGCCCAGCATGCCGACAGCAGCACTGCAGCGGCTTAGCCCTCGCCGCCGCCTTTGCCGCCGCCGCCGGTGCCCTGGGGGGCCTGCCTGCAGACACTGGTGCTGTCGCAGGTGGTGGCGACGCTGGGCGCGGCGGGCTTTGGCGGCGGGCGGGGCGGCGTGTGGGGGCTGCCGGCGGAGCTGGCGGCGGGGCTGCCGCTGCTGCTGACGCTTGACGACCATGAGGCTAGCGGCGGGACCGGCCTGGTACCGTACTGCTACACGTGATTCGTGATACCAGTTTCGTGAAAATTCACGAAATTGGTAGCAGGTGAAAATCCAGACCGGCTTTTGCAGGCGCCCTTTCACGAATACTGGTGCGCGCGTGCACACACTCCCACCCGGACATGTGTGGGCAGATGGGCACAGATCCCCACACAACCGGCCCTTTGCCAATCACAATTTCTCTCCATGATGCAGTGTGTGCACTCCCAATAGTGCTACCCCGAGATGCATGCGGTGGGAGGAGATGCATTGAGGAAACGCGGGGGAATTTCACGAATTCTGGGAACACGGTGAAAATCCGGACCTGCGCAAGCCCAGGTCTTTTCACGAATTCTGGTGCGCCCGGTGAAAATTTCGACCCCCTAAAATAGCGTTTCACGAATTCTGGTATCACGAATCACGCGTAGCAGTACGGTATACCTTTGGGAGCACTCACCTTCAGAGCGTTGCATCAGCTGCAAACCTGGGCTCTGCTTTATGTGCCACCAATGGCTGAGGTGGCCCCATCCGCAGAGCACGAGGACACGAAGGCGCACGGCGGCGCAGCACCCGACGCGGCGGGCAGCGGCTGACGCTTCCCCGTCAGCCCGCCTGCGGCGGCGCAAGTGCTGCTGCGTGTGGCGGACTTGGCGGCGGCGTCTCTCGGCCACGGCGATGGCGCTGCGACTGCACCCGCTGCCGCTCAGCCGCCCGCCATGGGGAAGGCGGCGAGCACGGCAGCTGCTGCTGGGTGTGCGGGTCAGGGTACGTTGGATGCCACGGCGGCAGCCGGTGCCGACGGCACGGCTGCCTGCAACGGCGGCGGCGTGGCAGCGAGGCCCGCAGCTGCTATCACGGCGGCACAGCGGCTGTGGCTGCAGCGAGAGGACGCCTGGGATGTGGGTCTGGCGGTGGTGGCGGATGCCCGGCGCGCGCTGCAGCTGCAGCTGCAGTGTGGTCCAGCCGCTGGCACTGGCGCTCGTGCCCGCCCAGCAGGCGGCCGCTGCTGCCGGTGCGCTACTGGCGCACGGCGGCGGCCGTGCTGCGCGCCAGTGTGGCCGACCTAGCCGCCAGCGTGGGGCGTAGCGGCGGTGGTGAAGGCAGTGGTGAAGGCAGCGGTGGTGCTGGCGGCGGTGACCATCAGGGGTCGCAGTACAGGGGGAGGCGGGCGGAGGTGCTGGAGTGGGCCAAAGAGACGCTGCGGCTTGAGGAGGGTGTGTGTCTATGCGTCAGCAGGTGCGTTCGCTCACGTGCACTCACGCCGATCGGCTAACCGCGCACTGCCAGCTGCCTACTGCCTACTGCCTGCTGTGAACCTTGTTATTCACTGTGGCGAACGTTCAGTTGTTCCATGCCTGCAGCCTGGTAACTAGATGGCCCCCATGGCCCCATCCCACCTCTCTCACGCACGCTCGCACGACGACGCCCCTGACCGCCATTGCGGGTATCAATTGACTCCTTTCTCGTAACGCACCCATGCACGTTGCCCCAAGCTGCTGCCGCCGGCCCTGCCCCCCGCCCTGGCAGCCCCCCTGGCGGTGGGCCTGCTGCCCGCGCTGGAGGCCTGCCTCCGCACCGCGCCCGACGCCGACCTCCCGCTGCAGCCAATGGCCTCGTTCCTACACATCAAGATGAATGTGTGCTGCGGCATTAGCTGGCCGCTCTTCCAGCAGCTGCTGGCCTTCGCACCGCCGGGCCGGGCGGCGTCGCTGGTCTCCAGCCTGGGCAAGCGGCTTCAGTCCGTGCTGGAGTTGGCGGAGGTGGCCATGGCGGTTGCGAGCGTCGCTAGCACCAGGCACATGACTTGGGTCACGGTTCTTTCGGCGCTGTTGCCGCACACTTCAAACTGTAAAGCGGAGGACGCCAATTGCGCCGCCAGTGGGCCTGCTAGTAGACCAGCGGTGGTCGCGGGCCCGGCTGCGCCGCAGCAGGAGCAGGTGCACGTGCGGCTGCTGCACTCGCATGCGCTGCACCGCTGGCTGCCGGCTCTATCGTGCTGCATGCGGCTGGTGATTCGGCAGGACTCGCGTGATGTGGCCACGTCACTGGCTGGACTCTGCGACCACGTGCTGTACCTGCTGACACTAGCGCTGCGGCAGCTGGGAGCGAAGGAGGGCGCGGCTGCCACCGCGGCAAACAGCCATTTCGACGCCGCCGCCGAATGGCACCCGCGGCGGCAGCCGACGTCGTGTCGCCAGCTGCAGCCGCTGCAGCTGCCGCCGCTGCGTCTGCGGCCTGAGCAGCCAGCCGAGCGTGCCAGCGCAGGCCGTGGGCGGCCAGCAGCGCACGCGCGGCGCACGCTAGCTGGTGCTTCCTGGCAGGCAACAACGCGGCATGCCTGCTGCTACTGCCGCTGCTGCTGCTGCTGCTGGGCAGCGCGCGCTGCGGCCGGCCGGCCAGCATGTCAGCCTCGCGCTGTGATAAAGCCGGCCGCCCCATATCCTGCACGCAGCAGCTGGCGTCCTCGTCTGCGTTCACGCCCGTGTGCAGGCTGACGTAGGCCAGGCGCAGTACGACCACGTGCGCCGCCAGGGCCGCCAGGTCTAGATCGGTGAAGCAGGCCGCGTCCCTGCCGCCGCCACCGCCGCCGCCGCCCGTGCCACCCCCGTCGCCGCCACTGCTGCTGCTGCTGCTGCTGCTGCTGCTGCTGCTGCTGCTGCTGCTGCTGCTGCTGCTGCTGCTGCTGCTGCTGCTGCTGCTGCTGCTGCTGCTGCTGCTGCTGCTGCTGCTGCTGCTGCTGCTGCTGCTGCTGCTGCTGCTGCTGCTGCTGCTGCTGCTGCTGCTGCTGCTGCTGCTGCTGCTGCTGCTGCTGCTGCTGCTGCTGCTGCTGCTGCTGCTGCTGCTGCTGCTGCTGCTGCTGCTGCTGCTGCTGCTGCTGCTGCTGCTGCTGCTGCTGCTGCCGCTGCTGCTGCTGCTGCCGCTGCTGCTGCTGCTGCCCCTGGCTGCTCCTGCCTGTCCTTCCGGACCGCGGCCGCCGCTGCCGCCACCCGAGCCTCCTTCCAGCCCGCCTTCGCCCTCGCTCCGCTGCGCCTCAGCTGCCGCCGCCCCCCAGCCCATTCCACTCGCCACCACTCGCCCCGGCACTCGCTCGCGACACAGGCGCCCACAGCTCCAGGCCAGCCAGCCGAGCAGTCGCAGCCAGCAGCTGGCCTCGCCGCCTTGGAGCAGCAGCTCGGCGCACTGCCCGGCCGCTTCGCAGTGCCGCGGGTCGTCCAGACTCCGCTCGAAGACGGCGCCCACATTCCATGCCGCACCAAACAAATCGGTGTCAGCAGACGCGTCCTGCCTCGAGAGCGCCGCCGAGAGCCGCGCCACGTCCGCGCCAAAGCCGCCAGGGACCTGCGGCGCGAAAGCGCGACAGTGGCATTTTTTTGCAGCGCGCATTAAGCCCACGTATCGCACTGTGAAGGCAGCAGCAGCGCATAGCTATGGCTGCTGGCGACGGCCTGGCGAGGAACAAACAGCGGCTCGTCTCGCACCTGCTGGCGGGAAGCCCCGACTCTCGCGGAACTGCCGCGCCGCAGCGACATCTGCTTTTCTTCAGGGCTTGCTTCAGGCGTATTGTGGTTGGGTTACTGTGGGGAACACAGGTGATGTCCGCGATACGTCTGGCTGCTGTGACTTGATAGCTACCCCCGGCAACCCCCCAATCCCACGTTTGCAGTTGTGCGGTTAGCCAGCCAACACATTGGGATGCATGGGGTTTTGAGGCCGGGCCAAAGGACTGTCTTGCCCCCGAAGTGCTAACCAATACTCCCGGGTGCGTGCCACGGGCATGCGCTAAAATGTGAATGCAAAGTGGGCGAGATGACGTTGTCGGATCTAGCAGGCAGCAAGGAGAGCTGGTGAGCGTCGAAAACAAGTGGGCACGTGTTACCTCGAAAATGACGGTAACCGTCGAGATAGTCGGCGTCCTTAATCTCGCTGACATCTGACAGAGGATTATGCTGAGCTGAGGTGCTGGGCTGGTGTTCGCGGCGGGCTGCGGTAGTGAGGCCTGTGTGCGACCAACGCGCGCAATGAATACTCCTTTTGTTGTGAATGCTGGCCGGCGGACGTGTAGACAGCGCACGCCGCCGCGGGGGCAGCGGTGTGTAGACAGCACAGCGTTTCTCCGCGGAGGGTGGGGCGGGGCCGCGGCACAGCGGCGCGCCGCTGTGGGGGCGACGGCGCAGGGGCACCACTGGCGCCGCGGGGGCGGCGGCATGCAGACGCAGCAGGCGGCCGCGGGGGCGGCGGCGTGAACGGAGACCTAGCCTGCCGCCGCGGGGGCGGCGGCGCATAGGCACAGCAGGCGGCCGCGGGGGCGGCGGCGTGAACGGAGACCTAGCCTGCCGCCGCTGGGGCGGCGGCGCGTAGGCACAGCAGGCGGCCGCGGGGGCGGCGGCGTGAACGGAGACCTAGCCCGCCGCCGCCCCAGCGGCGAACACCAAGAGAAGCCGGCACGCTGAGTAAACTTCAAGCTGTGAGGATTGCTCGCTGAATGCTGTAGGAGCGAACACAGGCGTTGGGGCACTGCGGCGGTGCCCTGTAGAAAGAGCGCGGTCTTGGGCCCCCAAGGACCAAGGTGCAAGCCGGAGCAACGCTGCGCAACGGATCGGATGCCCAACTATTGGATGGCTACGGCCGGGACGAAACGTCCAGGCTAGTTAGTCCGTACAAAAGTAGGCCGCTCAATTGAGACACCCCGACAACCCTAGCGCGTGGAATCCAGCCGGCTGCAGATCGGAATGCGTTAACCACCCAGGAATGGAAGGACCACCGCGGACTCCTCACCACGCAGCTTTAAGCTTTCGAAGTGAGCCATTTGGACCAGCTCCACGCAAAAGCTCGGCACAATTGCGTCGCCTAATGCTGGAGAGGGACCTGGCCGCTTCGACTGGGCCAGAAACTGAAGCACCTCAGCTTAAGCAGCGACTATGGGCCCTAAGCTCTGTCGAAAGCAGCCCAGGTAAGCGACTGGCATAAGGCCAAACGAAGGGTGGGTGGCACTCGAGTGTTTTCCGTAAGCCCTAATTAAAAACTAAGGCTATGGAAAAAGCATCACGCCAAGGATTTTCCAAGGCTGTAGGTCAAGAACGTGGATTTTGGGGGCGTGAAAGCAAGTTGCTTGAGGTCTTAGCCTTAAGCGCCCTAAAGAGAAACCTTCCCTTGAACCTATTTTAGCCCTGGAATGGGTCTGAGCATGATGCATCCAAAAACTTCAATCCGCCAAAATCCCATGCCTCCCCTCAACCTCGCTCCCCTACGTGAGAGGACCGTTAACCCGCTTGCACACGCAGAGCGCTTGCTCACGCAGGCGCTACCGGCCAGGCTACACGCAAAACGCTTCCGCACGTGACTAAGCACCTCAGCCGCGCGCCGAAGTGCTGCGCGCGTCGAAACGCCGGTCGATCTCCGGCCCGCTGCACTTTCAGGCTGCCCAAAGGCCAGCGGACCGCCTGAAGGCGTCCACCTGCCCTCAACTGCGGGCCGGCGGACGGCAGCTTCCCGTTGGAGGCTGGCTGAAGCCGGTGAGTTGCAACGCTGGCACTTGGCAGTACGGTGCAGGGATCGGGATCTGCCTCATGCGGGTGTCCAACTGGTTTAAAAGCTCGGGAAGCAGGGTTCATATCTTCCCCTGGGGGTGGCTGGTGGACCGGAAAGAAGGCACGCTTCCCCCATCTTTCCCAGGGCGCCCCAGAGCTCAAAAAGTGCCATTTTCAAAAGGACAACAGTGGGCACTGCAGGAGGTGACGCAAAGTGTAAGGCCTCCTTCCAGTAACCTTCTCGCCCCTTCCCTCGACCAAATTGATCTTAGGGCATGAAGGAGTCACGCCCCTTCATGAAGGGCGCTGCTGACGCCCATGGCCTGATCAACTGTAAGGTGAGAGGATAGCCAACGTCTCGATCCTTAACCAAGGGAGCCGACCGTGACAAGCAAAGGGGGGCCAGCCATGGGGCGTGGGTTGTCACCGGATCTTGCAACAAGATCTGGGCCGCCCACACGGGCTTGCAAGGGGACAGCAGGGTTGAGGCATGAGGGGGTTAGGTAGGTGCGGATTGGTTTGCTTGGAAAACCTGGGAGAATGGCAGGTCAGCTCACAGCTCTTCCCGACCAGGAGAAGCTGTGATCTCGTACCTCTCTCTCTCTTCTCCCCATTCCACTGCCCGCGCCTCTTTGCCGAGCCCGCCGTCTACATGTATCGCCTCATCCGTGCGGCGTCCAAGATGCTGGAGCGTAAGGCCCCGGGTGGCACCATGCCGCCCGGCTCGCTGGCCTCTGGCTCGGTGATGCGGCCGCAGAAGACCCTCAAGCTCTGCCTCAAGAACCTGATGATGAGCCTTCATCATACACTCCCTGCCAGCTGACCACGCGCAGCGGCTGCCTCCTGGCCAGCAACTTCCGGGCTCTCCTGCCCCCCGGCCATGACCGCACGTTGGGCCAAGACATCTATGGCGTGTCCTTCAACGCCGCTGCCCGGGAGGGTTGCCTCGCCTTCCTGGACTACGTCAGGACCGACCCCTGCCTTCTGCCCATCCTTTGCACCGCGCTGCACAAGATGCTCCGCGCCTGCGGGTGTGAGGCTGAGGCGGCGACCCGGCTCAAGGTCGGCCTTGGTGGAGGCCAGCTCCTTCTTCAGCTCTTGCGCGAGCTCAATGAAGAAGTTTCGGCTCTCCACCAAGGCCGACCTTGAGCCGGGTCGCCGCCTCAGCCTCACACCCGCAGGCGCGGAGCATCTTGTGCAGCGCGGTGCAAAGGATGGGCAGAAGGCGGGGGTCGGTCCTGACGTAGTCCAGGAAGGCGAGGCAACCCTCCCGGGCAGCGGCGTTGAAGGACACACCTTAGATGTGTTGGCCCAACGTGCGGTCATGGCCGGGGGCAGGAGAGCCCGGAAGTTGCTGGCCAGGAGGCAGCCGCTGCGCGTGGTCAGCTGGCAGGGAGTGTGATGAAGGCTCATCATCAGGTTCTTGAGGCAGAGCTTGAGGGTCTTCTGCGGCCGCATCACCGAGCCAGAGGCCAGCGAGCCGGGCGGCATGGTGCCACCCGGGGCCTTACGCTCCAGCATCTTGGACGCCGCACGGATGAGGCAATACATGTAGACGGCGGGCTGTATTGTATTCAACCGCGCGCGTGTCGTGCGCGGCTGTGTGAGTGTGCTGGCTTGCATGTGTACGTGTGCTTAGAGCGCATGTGTGGGGTTTGATGTGCGTTGTCCGGTGGGCAGCAGCACCGCGTGGCACCGTGGGACGTCGTGGGATGTATGCAATGGAACCGGGCCGAGCCACAGAGGAAGTAAAGGAACGGTCACTTCATAGTAACTTCATGGTTATGTCCTTTCCGAAGGCTGGTCAAATCTGGCTGCGAAGACATGTCTCGCCGGCAAGCGCGCGGCGGTTCCCGACTTTCCCAGGTGCGACCCCCTGACTCGAGTCTTTCTTTTCGCGGAGCCTGCTCGCTCTGAAGGTCTAATAGCTCGCTGTGTGGTTTCGAACTCGCACGATGGCCCGAGTCCCGCGTTCAGGCAGGACGTCAACCAGCTCGCTGCGGCCCTCCGCGCCCAGCTTGAGCGCGCGAGCACCCCTGACTCCCTCTACTGGGCCCTGACGCAAGTCACCAAGACTCTGAATGCAAAGCGGCCCGCCCTGATTGAGGTGCGCGCACAGTAGATGGACCGGCTGTCGGGAGTTTGAATGAATCCTAAGCGCTCAGCTATGCCGTGCGCCATGCCTTTGTGGTAATGGCTAGGATTCATGGTCGTAGCGCCGTGAACGCCGACAGCACCTGAGACAGAGCTTGGGCCGTCCAAAGTCGCCTTGCCGCTCCCCCTACGCCTCCCGCCACGCCTTCTACTTCTAACTCTAATGCATGTCACCCCCACCCCCCGCCTGCTGCCTCGCAGCACCTGCTCCGCAGCGACGCCTGGCGCCTGCTGCTCAACTGGCTGCGGCTGAGCTCGGACCAGCTGCTGGCGGCGCGGGCGCCGGCTCTCGCCACGGAGGCGGCCGCGTCTGCTGCGCCTGCTGCTGGTGCTGCTGGTGCTAACCGGGGCGGGCCATCTGCAGCAACCCACGCGTCTGCTATCTACCTGCTGGAACAAACATTCACCATCGGCAGCATTGCTGCTTGCGACGGCGCGCCGTTCAGAAGCGAGGCGGCTGCTGCCGCCGCTGCGCCTCCCGCCACCGCGTGCCGCATGCTGCTGGCCAGCGCGCTGTTGGCCGGGGTGCGGGCGCTGCTGGCGAGCCACGGTATTCGCGATGTGGGTCGCCTGGCGGCGCAGGCCGCAGACGCGGCGGTGGATGCGCTGGCTGCGGATACACCCTTCGCTTCGTCGGCAGCTCCCACCGCCGCGGGTTACCGCGTTAGCGGACTGGCGGGCCGGTTGGAGTCCTACTGCAATCTGTTAATCGCCGCGGCCGGCGCCGCTGTCCGCCTGTCACAGCACCGGCTGCTGCAACTGCCGCTGCAGCCGGTCGCACCAGCGGTGGGTCGCAGCAGCAGCAGCGCCAGCGGGGTTCGTGGTGGCGGGCGCAGCGGACGGAACGGCATCGGCCGCCCCGGTGGCGGCGCTGCTGGCGGTCGCGGCAGCAGCAGAGCCCGACCTGCTTGCGGCGGCGGCGGTGGCAGCGGCGGTGGTGACGCAGCAGCAGCAAGCGAGCCGCAGTCGCTGCCGCTGCTGCCGCTTCTACTGAGTGAGGCGGCTGCTAGTGGTCTGTTGGACCACAGCGCGCGGCTGGCGATGGCGCAGGCTGTAGCAGCGGGTCGGCGGCGGCTGCAGCAGCTGCCACCCGGGACGGAACAAGACTCGCAGTTTCAGGCGGACTGCCTCCTCCGCTCCATTAACAATGCCATGATTTGCATGGCTGGGGCTTCACCTACTGCTATTAAGGACAGTCAGACCGCAGGTCAGAAGGTACAGCGGCAGGCGTCCCTGCTGCCGCTGCCCTGGGGCGCGCCCCTGCAGATGCTGGCGCTGTCGCAGGTGGTGGCGACGCTGGGCGCGGCGGGCTTTGGCGGCGGGCAGGGCGGCGTGTGGGGGCTGCCGGCGGAGCTGGCGGCGGGGCTGCCGCTGGTGGGGGCATCGCCGGCAGGGGCAGGCCAAACAGAGCCAGACCTACGGATGCAGCCGCCGGCCGCCGGGGAGGTTGGCTACCTGTCCACTGCACCGTTCGTGCTGCTCTCCCTGTTTAGACCGCCCCCTGCGCCCGGCGGCAGCAGCAGCACCAGCAGCAGCAGCGGCAGTAGCAGCACCAGCAGCAGTGCCAGCACCAGCGGCGGTGGCTGGCAGCTGCCGGTCGGCCCGTGCGCGTTGGCAAAAGTAATGCTGGCGATGGCAGACCTGGCGCTTGCGTCATGTGATAATGCGACTAGCACTGCAAGCACCGCCGCCGCTGCCGCCGCAACCGGTGCCGGCACGACGCTGCTACTGCGGCTGCCGCGGGCAGGGGCATGGGAGGTGGGGCTTGAGGCCGTGACCGCCGCCAGGACTGAGCTGCTGCGGCGCACCGGCGGCTGCAGCACTGATAGCGACGGTGGCAGCGGCAATGGAAGCGAGCCGCGATGGCTCCCGGTGCGCTACTGGCGTCGTGTGGCTGCGGTGCTGCGGGCCTGCACGTCTGCGGGCGGCAGAATCACCAGCGCAGGCCAAGGCAGTAGCGACCGAACCACTGCTGGCGGCGGCAGCAGCGCCGCAGTAGTCAACGACAGAGAGCAGGCGGGGCAGCAAGAGGCGCCGTCGGAGCAGTGGCAGGCGGTCGTGCTGGGCTTGGCGGATGAGGCGCTTCGTTTGGGGGCTCTGGGACTTCGAGGTGGGTTAGAGGCAGGTGATCGTTTGGGCAGCGGAATCGGCCACTTAAAGCTGAACGTGGCAGGGGCGCAAGGGATTGGTGGAGGTGGCAAGGCGAGGCAAGTGAGCCTCTGCACGTCCCTTTTGGACGTGTTTGTGCTCTTGTTGTCGTGAGCTTTTTCTTGCCGTGTCACCTAAAATGCCCGTACACGCAAGTTTGATACCCATTGATGCGAGGAGGCTGTCCTGTCAATTGGCCCCTTTCTCCTCGCGCGCCCATGCACGTTGCCCTGGAATCACAGGCCCCGAGCTGCCGCCGGCCCTGCCGCGGGCCCTGGCGGCCCCCCTGGCGGCGGGCCTGCTGCCCGCGCTGGAGGCCTGCCTCCGCACCGCACCCTTCGCGGAGCTAGCTACCACGCCGTTGGCCACGTTTTCTGCAGCTTCCCGCTGCGGACGCAGGTGTCAAGGGCGCCAGCTGGCCGCTCTTCCAGGCGCTGCTGGCGTTCGCGCCGCCGGCCGCCATGGCGAACTTGGTCACCAGCCTGGGCAAGCGGCTGCATGCGGCCCTGGACGAGGCGGAGCGCCAGAAGGACGCGGCGGCGGCGGCGGCGGCGGGCAAGCTCGCGGGAGGTCACGGCAGCCGCCAGATTACTGAGCACGTGGCGATGTCGATCCTCCCGTACCCCAAGGCCAGCGCACCGGAGCGGCCATCCTTGGCCGCTGCAAGTCGGGCACGCAGCAGCAGTGGCGATGCCGGCGCAGGCAGCAGCACCAACAGTACCAGCAGCAACGTCAACGGCAGCAGCAGCGGCACAACCGCCGCTGCAAACCCGACGTCAACGGCGGCGGCTCACCAGCGGCGGCTGCGGCGGTTGTTCTCGCACGCGCTGCACCGGCTGCTGCCGCCGCTATCACGCGCGGTGCGGTCTAGCGCGTCCATGAGGGTCACGCAGACCAACGGCTACGTGCAACTCCTTTTCCTGCTCTCCCTGGCGCTCCGGGAGTTGGCAACGGCGGAGGCGCGGGTCGCAGCCGCGGCACAGGTCAGCGGCAGCGCTCGTGGCCCATCCTGTGCAGCTGGTGGCGGTGCGGCAGCAGCAGCAGCAGCAGCAGCCGGCTGCGGCGGCGACACCGCCGCGGCTACGTGCGTGGCGGCTGCAGCCGCAGCCGCCAGCTGGCGGCAGTGGCTGCTTCATGACGTGGAGGTGGTGGCGCTGGCGGAGCTGGGGCTGCGGCTGCTGGCGGAGCTGCCGCCGGGGGACGAGCACGAGGTGGTTCTCGGTGTTCAGGGCTTCCTAGTGCAGCTGTGCATGGCGATGCCGGACGCCCTGGCGCCCGCCCTGCAGCTGCCGCCGTCGGAGCGCTCGCCGTGGCACCCTGCCTCGCTGCTTGCGGTGTTTCGGCGGCACATCCCTACCGCGCAGGGCGCCGGCTACCCCATCTCCGCTTTGTTGGTGCCCCTGGAGCTCTTCAACCTCATCCGGGACGACATGGCGGAGGGCGCGGATGGGCCGCGGCTGCGTGCGTCGGCCTTGGGTGGCCCCGCAAATCGGGCAGCCATCGCGCAAAGGCAGGCGCCGGATGATGCCTTGGCGGGGGATGCCGTGTGCCGCAAGCCGCTGTCTCCGTATGAGGCGCAGGCGGCGGCATCGCAGGAGGCAGCGCTGGCTGGGGTGCAGCGGCGGCGGGGGCACCAGCTCTCAGCGGGCGGCTGCCTGCTGCGGTGCTGCGCCAACCCCCGCTGCACCAACCTGGCGGGGCAGAGCGAGGCGGAGCTGCCGCTGAGTGCGTGCGCCGGCTGCAAGCGTGTGTGGTACTGCGGCCGTGCCTGCCAGACGGCGCACTGGCGGGGCGGGCACAAGGAGGCGTGCGCGGTGCTGAAGCGGCAGGAGGGCTAGCGCTTGCGCACAGGGACTGGAATGACTACAGCGCGCACCGACGCGTGGTAGGTAGGCATTGCATTGGGCGACAGGTCTTGTGCTGCGCTGCTGACCGTGCGGAGGAATGTGTGCTAGCTGTGTACGCGGCATGCAATGGGGGCGCGGGTTGCTGCATGGGGTAGGAGTAGGTGGCATGTGCTGTGTCCAACTGTGTGTTTCGAGATCACAAAGGTATGTGTGTGTGTGTGTGTGTGTGTGTGTGTGTGTGTGTGTGTATTGTGGGCCGTGTTGTTTGTTATTCTTACGGTTGGCCAGCAGGAGCCTTTGGTGACGTTGCAGCGAGTGCACGGCCGAAACAAATACGATATGAATGCCAGCACCGTATGTGTGCTTGCTGCGGCTTCATGTGTGGTTGTTTCACTTGTTTGGGGGGAAGCAATGACCGCGGTCCCAGCGAAGTACGTCTCGGGCTTCATTTGCTCACCGACCCATCCAGGCGGCGCGAGCACCTGCTGTTGGGAACTCCTGCCCCGCTGCTTCGGCTGCCATGTCTAATTGCCTACCACGCATCATGTTTCATTCAAAGCGGCGCGATGCCGCAACTGTAAGCCATCAGGAGCCCTTCCCTCAGCATTCCCATTTACAGACCGGTAGAGTTGGAGTACAGCAGGGGAGTGCAGAGAAGGCCTGGAGAAGGCGGAAATCAACTTGGTAAGCGGTATGACCGTGTGGCACATTGCGTGCGTGCGCATGCCTGCAAACCGCTGGGCGGCACTCAACAACGAGGCTTTCAACACCTAGCCCCTGTGAGCAAACACCGCGTTCGTGTATATATGCCCAACGCGCAACACCGGCTGCTCCACGACGCGTAGGGCACCTGAGCCAGCAACGAACAACAACTCGGCAGCCCGTGCTGCTTGTATCCTGCCCGTCGCGCGTCATCGCACAACCTTTTGCAGTGTGTGTTATCTCTTGCACGAGCTTCTGTTATTCGCATACACGTGCCTGAACCCCGCGTCGCTTGGGTCCGGAACGGGATTGGTCAGGTGCAGGACTGGGTGCCACTGGATGGGCTGCGGTACGCAACGCACGACGCCCACTGCGCCACCGTTTCTGCTGAGCGTGTCCCGTACCGGTACTTTCCTCATCCCTGCTCTCATGCGCGCATCTTTGCTACCTTCTTTCTCCCAGTTCTGCGAGCGCGCCGCATGAGAAACCGTCCGTGTGGGCCCCCCCCGTCAGGATCAAGAAGTAAGGGCAGCCGCCTTGCTTACTCAGCCCACAGCCCGCCCTAGCCAACCACAGCGGCCGCCGCCTTTAGCACCGGGCACGTCTCCTTGTGCCCGCCCCGCCAGTGCGCCGTCTGGCAGCCGCGGCCGCAGTACCACACACGCTTGCAGCCGGCGCACGCACTCAGCGGCAGCTCCGCCTCGCTCCGCCCCGCCAGGTTGGCGCAGGCCGGGTTTGCGCAGCAGCGCAGCAGCGGGTCGTGACCGTTTCCCGCTGCCGCCGCCACCTGCTGCCCCCGCCGCGCCTTCCCTGCTGCTGCCAGCGCCGCCGCCTCCACCTCCGCCTCATACGGGGACAGCGGCGGCACACAGCGCGCGCCACCCAGCTCCCAGCCCACGAGTGCTGTGGCCCACCCGGCAGGTCCATCGGCCGCCACCAGCTGCTCCAGGAGCGCGGCACGCGCCACCGCGCCGCCCAGCAGCCCGCCGCCGCCGCCGCCGCCAGCTTGCACCGCCCTGCCGCCGCCGCTGCCGCCATTTCCGCCGCTGCCGCCGCCACCAGAGTTGCCTTCCGGTGCCGGCTGCGGCTGCGGCTGCGGCTGCGCCGCCGCCGCGGCCTCCGCATCTGCCCGCAGCTCCTCAATGCGCGCCAGGCAGGCGTCCACCTGGGCCCGCGACAGCCTGCCCAGGCCGCCGCGCGCGGGCACGTGCTTGTACAGGGCGCGGCGGAGGGCGTCGGCCCGCCAGCAGGAGGCCGACGAGGAGCAGGAGGAGGCGGTGGTGGTGCCAGCAGGGTTTGCTGCTGCTGCTGCTGCTGCTGCTGCTGCTGCTGCTGCTGCTGGCTGCTGCTGCTGCTGCTGCTGTGCTGTGATGCTGCTGCTGCATGCTGCTGCTGCTGCTGCTGCTGTGCTGCTGCTGCTGCTGCTGCTGCTGCTGGCTGCTGCTGCTGCTGCTGTGCTGCTGTGCTGCTGCTGCTGCTGCTGCTGCTGCTGCTGCTGCTGCTGCTGCTGCTGCTGCTGTGCTGATGCTGCTGCTGCTGCTGCTGCTGCTGCTGCTGCTGCTGCTGCTGCTGCTGCTGCTGCTGCTGCTGCTGCTGCTGCTGCTGCTGCTGCTGCTGCCTGCTGCTGCTGCCTGCTGCCCTGCTGCTGCTGCTGCTGCCTGCTGCTGCTGCTGCTGCTGCTGCTGCTGCCGCTGGCTGCTCCTGCCTGTCCTTCCGGACCGCGGCCGCCGCTGCCGCCGCCCGAGCCTCCTTCCAGCCCGCCTTCGCCCTCGCTCCGCTGCGCCTCAGCTGCCGCCGCCCCCCAGCCCATTCCACTCGCCACCACTCGCCCCGGCACTCGCTCGCGACACAGGCGCCCACAGCTCCAGGCCAGCCAGCCGAGCAGTCGCAGCCAGCAGCTGGCACTCGCCGCCTTGGAGCAGCAGCTCGGCGCACTGCCCGGCCGCTTCGCAGTGCCGCGGGTCGTCCAGACTCCGCTCGAAGACGGCGCCCACATTCCATGCCGCACCAAACAAATCGGTGTCAGCAGACGCGTCCTGCCTCGAGAGCGCCGCCGAGAGCCGCGCCACGTCCGCGCCAAAGCCGCCAGGGACCTGCGGCGCGAAAGCGCGACAGTGGCATTTTTTTGCAGCGCGCATTAAGCCCACGTATCGCACTGTGAAGGCAGCAGCAGCGCATAGCTATGGCTGCTGGCGACGGCCTGGCGAGGAACAAACAGCGGCTCGTCTCGCACCTGCTGGCGGGAAGCCCCGACTCTCGCGGAACTGCCGCGCCGCAGCGACATCTGCTTTTCTTCAGGGCTTGCTTCAGGCGTATTGTGGTTGGGTTACTGTGGGGAACACAGGTGATGTCCGCGATACGTCTGGCTGCTGTGACTTGATAGCTACCCCCGGCAACCCCCCAATCCCACGTTTGCAGTTGTGCGGTTAGCCAGCCAACACATTGGGATGCATGGGGTTTTGAGGCCGGGCCAAGGACTGTCTTGCCCCCGAAGTGCTAACCAATACTCCCGGGTGCGTGCCACGGGCATGCGCTAAAATGTGAATGCAAAGTGGGCGAGATGACGTTGTCGGATCTAGCAGGCAGCAAGGAGAGCTGGTGAGCGTCGAAACAAGTGGGCACGTGTTACCTCGAAAATGACGGTAACCGTCGAGATAGTCGGCGTCCTTAATCTCGCTGACATCTGACAGAGGATTATGCTGAGCTGAGGTGCTGGGCTGGTGTTTCGCGGCGGGCTGCGGTAGTGAGGCCTGTGTGCGACCAACGCGCGCAATGAATACTCCTTTTGTTGTGAATGCTGGCCGGCGGACGTGTAGACAGCGCACGCCGCCGCGGGGGCAGCGGTGTGTAGACAGCACAGCGTTTCTCCGCGGAGGGTGGGGCGGGGCCGCGGCACAGCGGCGCGCCGCTGTGGGGGCGACGGCGCAGGGGCACCACTGGCGCCGCGGGGGCGGCGGCATGCAGACGCAGCAGGCGGCCGCGGGGGCGGCGGCGTGAACGGAGACCTAGCCTGCCGCCGCGGGGGCGGCGGCGCATAGGCACAGCAGGCGGCCGCGGGGGCGGCGGCGTGAACGGAGACCTAGCCTGCCGCGGCTGGGGCGGCGGCGCGTAGGCACAGCAGGCGGCCGCGGGGGCGGCGGCGTGGAACGGAGACCTAGCCCGCCGCCGCCCCAGCGGCGAACACCAAGAGAAGCCGGCACGCTGAGTAAACTTCAAGCTGTGAGGATTGCTCGCTGAATGCTGTAGGAGCGAACACAGGCGTTGGGGCACTGCGGCGGTGCCCTGTAGAGAAGAGCGCGGTCTTGGGCCCCCAAGGACCAAGGTGCAAGCCGGAGCAACGCTGCGCAACGGATCGGATGCAACAACTATGGATGGCTACGGCCGGGACGAAACGTCCAGGCTAGTTAGTCCGTACAAAAGTAGGCCGCTCAATTGAGACACCCCGACAACCCTAGCGCGTGGAATCCAGCCGGCTGCAGATCGGAATGCGTTAACCACCCAGGAATGGAAGGACCACCGCGGACTCCTCACCACGCATG